>CM077088.1:174744074-175396400 GCA_039513925.1 Platanthera zijinensis
CATTTTCCGGCTAGACCCCTAGGAGTCGGTTGGTCGTGACAGAACCCTGTGAAGCCCAAAAATTGAAATAAATCGATCGAGGTTTCGGGTTCACGGGTTGGTCACGCCCGTGACCGACCCGTCACGCCCCGTGACCGACCCGTCACGCCCGTGAACTTGGGCGTGACTACTTTGAAGATCGTCGATCTCCGCGAGACGATCGTCGAACTTGCTGCCCGGGCATGTCACGCCCGTGACCGAGGTGTCACGCCCGTGACCTAGGGCGTGACCCCCTTCGACGATCGTCGATCTCCTTGAGACGATCGTCGAACTGGCAGCGCGGACATGTCACGGCCCGTGACCAAAGTGTCACGCCCGTGACCAGGGGCGTGACTCCTTCGACGATCGTCGATCCCCGAAAAACGATCGTCGAAATTTAACTCGGGCCTGTCACGCCTGTGACCTAAGTGTCACGCCCGTGACCTAGGGCGTGACCAGCCTTCGAAGACCGTCGATCTCAGTTCGACGATCGATGACCTCAAAATTGCCGTTCGGCCTGTCACGCCCGTGACCTAGGTGTCACGCCCTGACCTAGGGCGTGACCACCCTTCGAACGACCGTCGATCTCAGTTCGACGATCGTCGACCCCAAAAAATTATCACACCCGGGCTGTCACCCCCGTGACCTATGTGTCACGCCCGTGACATTGGCCGAAATGACGGTTCAGGCCCGAAATTATTCTAACACGCGTGGAAATAAATGCTGGTGTGGGAAGTTACACCAGGAGTAGTTACGGGCTGTTTTTTCCTTCTATAATTATATAATAAAGGAGGAAGTGTTGGTCCAATAGGAAACCGCCAACTGACACACCCGTTCATCTTCCACCGTTTCTTATCCCTTCACTGTAACCGAAAGGCATTAAGAGGAACCTTCATGGCCATTACGGCTTTACCCTTTCACCTCCCCACTTTCTGACTTATAAGCCCACTTGGGGCAAGAGGAGAAGTTTACACGCTCAAGTAAACGGATCAGATCTTTGTTCTTGCTGTAGGAGAAGTTCGGCTACGCCACCACTGCGCCATGGCACCCCGTATATCTCTTCTCTCTTCTCGCCTCCAAACCGCGAACAAGGTCCTCCTCTGCTTCTTCTCTTTCATGGGTAGATCTTAGGATTCTTAGAAAGGAAGTTCGCGCTCAACGGAGCCGGACCCATCTCTCGTTTTCATGGGAAAACCATGAAAAAGGTATTTTTGAGTTCGCCGGAAGCCGCCACCTCCGGCGGCCAAACCACCGCCGACCGCTAGCCATCGCCTCAACGGAGGTGGTGGTGGTGGTGGCTGGCCAGGGAAGTGACCGGACGGCCGGCGACGGATCACGGAATGCTTACAGGAAAATAGTTTTCTGTGTCTGTTTTCGGTTTCATGAAGAAGATGAACAGTAGAATAAATTTTATAATATATAGATTATTATATATTACATAATGAAAGATGTATTATTGAATATATTTTGGGGCTGCAAAATGAGGCACTTAGATGCCGTTTTAGGAAAAATGACCAGACACAAAGGTTGTAGCCCTTCGAGTCTAAATTAATTTAAAATTGGTTTCAACTAGTTTGGGTAAGCGGTTCGGCCGCAGCACCCGTTTTAGTGGGGGCTGTACCTAGAGTTGGGCAGAAATTAAAATGGATGCCCACTCTTCGTCCCTTGTCCAAATGACCTGAAATTTGGGCGGGGGGTTAAAAGTAACTATACCTAACGGCAGACCAAAAATGGGAATTTTTGGAGATACCTTGCCTAAAGTTTTTGTTTTAATTTAATAAACTTAGAGGAAATTATTTAAGTGGTCAAATGACCTCCAAACCCTCCCAAATTTTGGTGAGTGGTCCCTGGATATTGAACCTAGGTCTGTACAAAATTCCAACTGATTTGGAGGAGTTTTGGGTAGGAAATCTCCTACCCTTAACTAGGCATTAGTGAGACACCTTTTAGTAAAAAGTGCACTAAGAGTTTGGAAAGGTCAAATCACCTCAACAGAGGCTGATATTCTGACCCCTGACTTAGAAGGGTGTTATAACCAGCTTGGAGAAACATGGTGTGGATTAGGGTGGATTTTACCCTAAGAGATCGGCTCAAATCCAGTGGGTGGGTGTTTGAGGTTTGTGAAGGACATAGGAGCAAAAGCTCTTGTATGCCCTTGAAATTTGGAGGAGAGTGGGATGATATGCTAAAAACCCTCTGGTTGAAATAGTGAAGGAATTGGAGGTAATTAGGTACCTAGGAAGTTGAGATTTTGGATTAGGATAAACATGTAATTTAGTTATTTTAAGCACTAAATCTAATCTAAAAATTATGAAACTCGGGAGGAGGGAGTTTTAGGATGTTTTTAGACCTATGGTAATTTTCCTGGAATTTTATGATTAAATAATATTATACTTCATGTGTTAAAGGATTATTAGCCCGATTTGTTGTTTCAATATTTGGAGTTTTAAATTAATTATAATCAGTTAAAATTCTGGATTTAGATCTTGACTAGTAGAACATTGATCCCTGAATTTTTATAGAATTTTATGTTGAGTAAATCTGGTACTTTGTTCACAGATTTTAGAAAGGGGTTTTATTGTTTAAAAATTAATTATGGATAAAATACTTGCTGGAAAATTATGAAACTTGGCCAGTGCTAATTTTAGGCCTTAATCTGCATGACATGAATTAATTATAATTTTTGGAATAATATTTTCTATACTCGATTCATAAACAACAGAAGTTAGAGATTATTCTAAAATAGTTTTCATGCCCTTTTATTGATAGAAAAATTATGATACTTAGGATTTAACCTATTGAGATAACCTACTATTTATCATAAATTTGCTGGACATCTTGCATGATTACTTAGGGTAGTTCATGTTCAAACCGGTAGCCCTTGGGATTTTCGAGGATTTAATTAAATGCAAAAAGATTAGGAAGATTTCCATTTTCTGGATTTAGGAGGTCATTTATATCATGGTGAGTCTCCAGTAAATAATCTAGGGCATTTGGGATGAGTATTGGATCATTGCATAACCGGTTCGACATGAAGTCTAGGTCGGTCTGCATATAGCAATTGTGAAATGCAATAGGACACGATCTGAGGAAGGCATTGGAGTTAATCATATTGTCTGGGTGGGCAATGGTGGAGGAAGTCACAATAGGAAGGTATAAAGATTAGTGAGAATTGGTGATAGCTAGAGTTAAGAGGTGCTCGGGTTTCGGCGAAAGATCATCTTTTTCCAAGAGAGGAAGGTTAAAAATCACCCTAGGATAGTCTATCGTAATATGAGCAGGGAATCGGGTTAAGGGGATAAACCAATAACAATAAGTGCCTTGCGAAAGGGAACTTCGGGCCGTAATGCCGCCGTCTTGGTTCCTAGTGCCCCTTGAGAGCCCTTCACGGGGAATACCGGGGGCAGTCCTGGGCTAACGTAAACTGTAATAACAAACCGACAAGAGTAACTTAGTAACTAGGGCTGCACTTTTCACAAACACTGTTGGCACAGGAAGCTTGATGAGAGCTTCGGCTCGGTAGGTTTGGAGACGGACGTTTTGCTCCGGGGAGCTTCGGCTCGGTTAGTTTAGAGACGGACGTTTTGGTCCGGGGAGCTTCGTCTCGGTTGGTTTGGAGACGGACGTTTTGGTCCGGGGAGCTTCGACTCGGTTGGTTTGGAGACGGACATTTTGGTCCGGGGAGCCTTGGCTCGGTTTTTGTGTGTTTACGATTAAACTTGCATGCGCATAAAATAGGAAAAGTTAAGGTGGTGGGTTTTTCGATATCGGGAGTTCGATTGCACCGACACCGATATCGTTGACTCGGCGAGGTGATTAGCACTTCGCCAACAGAAGTCCGGTGCGCCAGCCGGCAAGAGTACGCAGGCGTCCGCTTAGTGCACCAAGCGTTGAGCGTACGATAGGTCAGACCAGTGGTGCTTTTACTGGTTTTGAGGTGGGCGAGGCCCAACCCACCGCTTCCGTCTGCCACTACGGAGGTATCCTGGAGGTAACGGCTCCGAAAGGGGAACTAAAGGTCTGTGTGCACAGAGTCGGGTGTGTGAGTTGCACTCGCATGTTTCATCATACCCACTAGCATGTCATAGCATAATCGATTCATTTAACCCTGACACCTAAAGTATAAGTGGTATAGGACGCTTATACATTAGGACCTGCAAAACGACCCCTTGGTCTATAAGCTTGTGTGGGCAAGTTTATAAATCAAAGGTTAATTTCAATATATAACAACCATTGCTGTTTGATAACCGACACCCCAAGGTATAAGTGGTATGGGACACTTATACGATGGGAGCCTTGCAAAAGATCCCTTTTTCTTATGTGTTCTCGCATAAGTGAAGGTTAAATTCATATATTTGTTTTTCTTACTGCTAGACCTATTATAACAATTATATTAACTGCTCACCGAATACAACTTGTTAGATTAGTTCCGCTGCCATCTGTTTCTTGATTAACCTCTACCGTCATGTCCTTCCCTTTCTCCTCCCCGCTCGTACCTAGGAGCCATGGGGAAAGGGGTAGGGGATGATAGGGCTTAGTCTTTATGACTAACGGTTTTCGAACCGCATCATTTAAGGGATCGTGGAGCCTAGCATGGAGGAGCAGCCCCAGAGATCGGTGCGCCTAGAGATGGGCAGTCTAGCTCCGGAGTTCATACAGCCGGGACCGTGAGTCTCGACCCTGAGTAGTTTCTGTTTTAGCTTCCGCATGAGTGATATTGTAGTGAGGACATGATGTACCGGGCATAAGCCCGCATTTATAGTACTCTGATGTTTTCTGTGGACACCCCCTTCGTGGAGATTTTTATTTAATATATATGATCTATTGCTGTGGACTGCATTGCTCTTATTTCATTTATTTTGCTACCTTTCAGTGATCGAATTGGCCGGCAGAATCGGCGCCTTGTGGTGATAACCCTTCAGGACGAGAAGGTGTCACCGTAAAGCGGCGACTCCGGGCCTAAGACCCCGGTGGTTGAAAAAGAAAAAAAAGGGGGGTCTTACAATGACCGCGCGCCCCATGCGGCGAAATCGCCGCCACTTGCACGTTTCGGAGATCCCGCGTAGAGGCGGCGGCGTGGCGACCCGGCGGTTGCCGTTCGTGAAAACTCGAGCTGCCAAAATTGCTTAATCTGAGTGGAAACCGAGCCCGCAATCAGGAAGATCGCGCGTCGGGGAGCCTGGCTTAAATAAAATGTGCCGGACTATTCTAACGTGTGCGACCATACCAGCACTAGAGCACCGAATCCCATCAGAACTCCGTAGTTAAGCGTGCTTGGGCGAGAGTAGTCTGGGATGGTGACCTCCTGGGAAGTCCTCGTGTTGCACCCATTTTTTGCAGCTCGGCTCCATGAACGCCCATTTTACCTCCTACGGCAAACGCGGGCCCGAGGGTGCCCCCCACGCGGACTGGGCGGCGTTTTCGAAATCAAAACAACGACACGTGGCCTTAGCATCCTGCGCAGGCGATGAGCACGAAATCGAAAGAGAGGCGTGACTTAGTTTCCAATGCAAGCCACTTCAAACGGCCATAACTTTTGATCGAACCGTCCGATTTTCGCGCACAATACCATTTCGGAAAGCTCTCGAGTTGCCCATCCAAGGGCGAACTGGTCGAACCCGTTCGAGCTCGTTTCGCGCCCTCAGATCGCGCGTATTCATCCGCATTGAAAAGTTATCCCAGTGTTTTCCCTTCGCCGGTATCGTTCTGATGGATGTGCCAGCGAGGGCTTCGGGAAACACTTCTCGGAATACAGTAAAGTCCGCGAGATGACCGCGCGCCCATGCGGCGAAATCGCCGCCGCTTGCACGTTTCGGAGATCCCGCGTAGAGGCGGCGGCGTGGCGACCCGGCGGTTGCCGGGCGTGAAACTTCGAGCTGCCAAAATTGCTTAATCTGAGTAGAAACCGGGCCCGCAATCAGGAAGATCGCGCGTCGGGGAGCCTGGCTTAAATAAAATGTGCCGGACTATTCCAACGTGTGCGACCATACCAGCACTAGAGCACCGATCCCATCAGAACTCTGCAGTTAAGCGTGCTTGGGCGAGAGTAGTACTGGATGGGTGACCTCCTGGGAAGTCCTCGTGTTGCACCCATTTTTTGCAGCTCGGCTCCATGAACGCCCATTTTTACCTGCGGCGAACGCGCTCTCACTGCGAACGCGGGCCCGATGGTGCCCCCACGCGACTGGGCGGCGTTTTCGGAATCAAAACAACGGACACGTGGCCTTAGCATCCTGCGCAGGCGATGAGCAGGAAATCGAAAGAGAGGCGTGACTTAGTTTCCAATGCAAGGCACTTCAAACGGCCATAACTTTTGATCAGACCGTCCGATTTTCGCGCACAATACCATTTCGGAAAGCTCTCGGAGTTGCCCATCCACGGGCAAACGGGTCGAACCCGTTCGAGCTCGTTTCGCGCCCTCAGATCGCGCGTATTCATCCGCATTGAAAAGTTATCCCAGTGTTTTCCCTTCGCCGGTATCGTCCTGATGGATGTGCCAGCGAGGGCTTCGGGAAACACTTCCCGGAATACAGTAAAGTCCGCGAGATGACCGCGCGCCCATGCGGCGAAATCGCCGCCGCTTGCACGTTTCGGAGATCCCGCGTAGAGGCGGCGGCGTGGCGACCTGGCGGTTGCCGGGCGTGAAACTTCGAGCTTCCAAAATTGCTTAATCTGAGTGGAAACCGGGCCCGCAATCAGGAAGATCGCGCGTCGGGGAGCCTAGCTTAAATAAAATGTGCCGGACTATTCCAACGTGTGCGACCATACCAGCACTAGAGCACCGGATCCCATCAGAACTCCGCAGTTAAGCGTGCTTGGGCGAGAGTAGTACTGGGATGGGTGACCTCCTGGGAAGTCCTCGTGTTGCACCCATTTTTTGCAGCTCGGCTCCATGAACGCCCATTTTTACCTGCGGCGAACGCGCTCTCACTGCGAACGCGGGCCCGAGGGTGCCCCCCACGCGGACTGGGCGGCGTTTTCGGAATCAAAACAACGGACACGTGGCCTTAGCATCCTGCGCAGGCGATGAGCAGGAAATTCGAAAGAGAGGCGTGACTTAGTTTTCAATGCAAGGCACTTCAAACGGCCATAACTTTTGATCAAGCCGTCCGATTTTCGCGCACAATACTATTTCGGAAAGCTCTCGGAGTTGCCCATCCACGGGCGAACGGGTCGAACCCGTTCGAGCTCGTTTCGCGCCCTCAGATCGCGTGTATTCATTCGCATTGAAAAGTTATCCCAGTGTTTTCCCTTCGCCGGTATCGTCCTGATGGATGTACCAGCGAGGGCTTCGGGAAACACTTCCCGGAATACAGTAAAGTCCGCGAGATGACCGCGCGACCATGCGGCGAAATCGCCGCCGCTTGCACGTTTCGGAGATCCCGCGTAGAGGCGGCGGCTTTGCGACCCGGCGGTTGCCGGGCGTGAAAACTCGAGCTGCCAAAATTGCTTAATCTGAGTGGAAACCGGGCCCGCAATCAGGAAGATCGCGCGTCGGGGAGTCTGGCTTAAATAAAATGTGTCGGACTATTCCAACGTCTGCGACCATACCAGCACTAGAGCACCGGATCCCATCAGAACTCCGCAGTTAAGCGTGCTTGGGCGAGAGTAGTACTGGGATGGGTGACCTCCTAGGAAGTCCTCGTGTTGCACCCATTTTTTGCAGCTCGGCTCCATGAACGCCCATTTTTACCTGCGGCGAACGCGCTCTCACTGCGAACGCGGGTCCGAGGGTGCCCCCATGCGGACTGGGCGGCGTTTTCGAAATCAAAACAACGGACACGTGGCCTTAGCATCCTGCGCAGGCGATGAGAAGGAAATCGAAAGAGAGGCGTGACTTAGTTTCCAATGCAAGCCACTTCAAACGGCCATCACTTTTGATCAGACCGTCCGATTTTCGCGCACAATACCATTTTGGAAAGCTCTCGGAGTTGCCCATCCACGGTCGAACTGGTCGAACCCATTCGAGCTCGTTTCGCGCCCTCAAATCGCGCGTATTCATTCGCATTGAAAAGTTATCCCAGTGTTTTCCCTTCGCCGGTATCGTCCTGATGGATGTGCCAGCGAGGGCTTCGGGAAACACTTCCTGGAATACAGTAAAGTCCGCGAGATGACCGCGCGCCCATGCGGCGAAATCGACGCCGCTTGCACGTTTCGGAGATCCCGCGTAGAGGCGGCGGCGTGGCGACCCGGCGGTTGCCGGGTGTGAAACTTTGAGCTGCCAAAATTGCTTAATCTGAGTGGAAACCGGGCCCGCAATCAGGAAGATCGCGCGTCGGGGAGCCTGGCTTAAATAAAATGTGTCGGACTATTCCAACGTGTGTGACCATACCAGCACTAGAGCACCAGATCCCATCAGAACTCCGCAGTTAAGCGTGCTTGGGCGAGAGTAGTACTGGGATGGGTGACCTCCTGGGAAGTCCTCGTGTTGCACCCATTTTTTGCAGCTCGGCTCCATGAACGCCCATTTTTACCTGCGGCGAACGCGCTCTCACTGCGAACGCGGGCCCGAGGGTGCCCCCTACGCAGACTGGGCGGCGTTTTTCGGAATCAAAACAACGGACACGTGGCCTTAGCATCCTGCGCAGGCGATGAGCAGGAAATCGAAAGAGAGGCGTGACTTAGTTTCCAAATGCAAGGCACTTCAAACGGCCATTAACTTTTGATTCAGACCGTCCGATTTTCGCGCACAATACCATTTCGGAAAGCTCTCGGATTTGCCCATCCACGGGCGAACAGGTCGAACCCGTTCGAGCTCGTTTCGCGCCCTCAGATCGCGCGTATTCATCCGCATTGAAAAGTTATCCCAGTGTTTTCCCTTCGCCGGTATCGTCCTGATGGATGTGCCAGCGAGGGCTTCGGGAAACACTTCCCGGAATACAGTAAAGTCCGCGAGATGACCGCGCGCCCATGCGGCAAAATCGCCGCCGCTTGCACGTTTCGGAGATCCCGCGTAGAGGCGGCGGCGTGGCGACCCGGCGGTTGCCGGGCGTGAAACTTCGAGCTGCCAAAATTGCTTAATCTGAGTGGAAACCGGGCCCGCAATCAGGAAGATCGCGCGTCGGGGAGCCTGGCTTAAATAAAATGTACCGGACTATTCCAACGTGTGCGACCATACCAGCACTAGAGCACCGGATCCCATCAGAACTCCGCAGTTAAGCGTGCTTGGGCGAGAGTAGTACTGGGATGGGTGACCTCCTGGGAAGTCCTCGTGTTGCACCCATTTTTGGCTGCTCGGCTCCATGAACGCCCATTTTTACCTGCGGCGAACGCGCTCTCACTACAAACGCGGGCCCGAGGGTGCCCCCACGCGGACTGGGCGGCATTTTCGGAATCAAAACAACGGACACGTGGCCTTAGCATCCTGTGCAGGCGATGAGCAGGAAATCGAAAGAGAGGCGTGACTTAGTTTCCAATGCAAGGCACTTCAAACAGCCATAACTTTTGATCAGACCGTCCGATTTTCGCGCACAATACCATTTCGGAAAGCTCTCGGAGTTGCCCATCCACGGGCGAACGGGTCGAACCCGTTTGAGCTCATTTCGCGCCCTCAGATCGCGCGTATTCATCCGCATTGAAAAGTTATCCCAGTGTTTTCCCTTCGCCGGTATCGTCCTGATGGATGTGCCAGCGAGGGCTTCGGGAAACACTTCCCGGAATACAGTAAAGTCCGCGAGATGACCGCGCGCCCATGCGGCAAAATCGCAGCCGCTTGCACATTTCGGAGATCCCGCGTAGAGGCGGCGGCGTGGCGACCCGGCGGTTGCCGAGCGTGAAAATTCGAGCTGCCAAAATTGCTTAATCTGAGTGGAAACCGGGCCCGCAATCAGGAAGATCGCGCGTCGGGGAGCCTGGCTTAAATAAAATGTGACGGACTATTCCAACGTGTGCGACCATACCAGCACTAGAGCACCGGATCCCATCAGAACTCCGCAGTTAAGCGTGCTTGGGCGAGAGTAGTACTGGGATGGGTGACCTCCTGGGAAGTCCTCGTGTTGCACCCATTTTTGGCAGCTCGGCTCCATGAACGCCCATTTTTACCTGCGGCGAACGCACTCTCACTGCGAATGCGGGCCCAAGGGTGCCCCCCACGCGGACTGGGCGGCGTTTTCGGAATCAAAACAACGGACACGTGGCCTTAGCATCCTGCGCAGGCGATGAGCAGGAAATCGAAAGAGAGGCGTGACTTAGTTTCCAATGCAAGCGACTTCAAACGGCCATAAGTTTTGATCAGACCGTCCGATTTTCGCGCACAATACCATTTCGGAAAGCTCTCAGAGTTGCCCATCCACGGGCGAACGGGTCGAACCCGTTCGAGCTCGTTTCGCGCCCTCAGATCATGCGTATTCAAACGCATTGAAAAGTTATAGCAGTGTTTTCGCTTCGCCGGTATCGTCCTGATGGAAGTGCCAGCGAGGGCTTCGGGAAACACTTCCCGGAATACAGTAAAGTCCGCGAGAAGACCGCGCGCCCATGCGGCGAAATAGCCGCCGCTTGCACGTTTCGTAGATCCCGCGTAGAGGCAGCGGCGTGGCGACCCGGCGGTTGCCGGGCGTGAAACTTCGAGCTGCCAAAATTGCTTAATCTGAGTGGAAACCGGGCCCGCAATCAGGAAGATCGCGCGTCGGGGAGCTTGGCTTAAATAAAATGTACCAGACTATTCCAACGTGTGCGACCATACCAGCACTAGAGCACTGGATCCCATCAGAACTCCGCAGTTATGCGTGCTTGGGCGAGAGTAGTACTGGGATGGGTGACCTCCTAGGAAGTCCTCGTGTTGCACCCATTTTTGGCAGCTCGACTCCATGAACGCCCATTTTTACCTGCGGCGAACGCGCTCTCAATGCGAACGCGGGCCCGAGGGTGCCCCCCACACGGACTGGGCGGCGTTTTCGGAATCAAAACAACGGACACGTGGCCTTAGCATCCTGCGCAGGCGATGAGCAGGAAATCGAAAAAGAGGCGTGACTTAGTTTCCAATGCAAGACACTTCAAACGGCCATAACTTTTGATCAAACCGTCCGATTTTCGCGCACAATACCATTTCGGAAAGCTCTCGGAGTTGCCCATCCACGGGCAAACAGGTCGAACCTGTTCGAGCTCGTTTCGCGCCCTCAGATCGCACGTATTCATCCGCATTGAAAAGTTATCCCAGTGTTTTCCCTTCGCCAGTATCGTCCTGATGGATGTGCCAGCGAGGGCTTCGGGAAACACTTCCCGGAATACAGTAAAGTCCGCGAGATGACCGCGCGCCCATGCGGCGAAATCGCCGCCGCTTGCACGTTTCGGAGATCCCGCGTAGAGGCGGCGGCGTGGCAACCCGGCGGTTGCCGGGCGTGAAACTTCGAGCTGCCAAAATTGCTTAATCTGAGTGGAAACCGGGCCCGCAATCAGGAAGATCGCGCGTCGGGGAGCCTGGCTTAAATAAAATGTGCCGGACTATTCCAACGTGTGCGACCATACCAGCACTAGAGCACCGGATCCCATCAGAACTCCGCAGTTAAGCGTGCTTGGGCGAGAGTAGTACTGGGATGGGTGACCTCCTGGGAAGTCCTCGTGTTGCACCCATTTTTTGCAGCTCGGCTCCATGAACGCCCATTTTTACCTGCGGCGAATGCGCTCTCACTGCGAACGCGGGCCCGAGGGTGCCCCCCACGCGGACTAGGCGGCGTTTTCGGAATCAAAACAACGGACACGTGGCCTTAGCATCCTGCGCAGGCGATGAGCAGGAAATCGAAAGAGAGGCGTGACTTAGTTTCCAATGCAAGCCACTTCAAACGGCCATAACTTTTGATCAGACCGTCCGATTTTCGCGCACAATACCATTTCGGAAAGCTCTCGGAGTTGCCCATCCACGGGCGAACAGTTCGAACCCGTTCGAGCTCGTTTCGCGCCCTCAGATCGCACGTATTCATCCGCATTGAAAAGTTATCCCAGTGTTTTCCCTTCGCCGGTATCGTCCTGATGGATGTGCCAGCGAGGGCTTCGGGAAACACTTCCCGGATACAGTAAAGTCCGCGAGATGACCGCGCCCATGCGGCGAAATCGCCGCCGCTTGCACGTTTCGGAGATCCCGCGTAGAGGCGGCGGCGTGGCGACCCGGCGGTTGCCGGGCGTGAAAATTCGAGCTGCCAAAATTGCTTAATCTGAGTGGAAACCGGGCCCGCAATCAGGAAGATCGCGCGTCGGGGAGCCTGGCTTAAATAAAATGTGCCGGACTATTCCAACGTGTGCGACCATACCAGGACTAGAGCACCGGATCCCATCAGAACTCCGCAGTTAAGCGTGCTTGGGCGAGAGTAGTACTGGGATGGGTGACCTCCTGGGAAGTCCTCGTGTTGCACCCATTTTTTGCAGCTCGGCTCCATGAACTCCCATTTTTACCAGCGGCGAACGCGCTCTCACTGCGAACTCGGGCCCGAGGGTGCCCCCCACGCGGACTGGGCGGCTTTTTCGGAATCAAAACAACGGACACGTGGCCTTAGCATCCTGCGCAGGCGATAAGCAGGAAATCGAAAGAGAGGCGTGACTTAGTTTCCAATGCAAGGCACTTCAAACGGCCATAACTTTTGATCAGACCGTCCAATTTTCCCGCACAATACCATTTCGGAAAGCTCTCGGAGTTGCCCATCCACGGGCGAACAAGTCGAACCCGTTCGAGCTCGTTTCGCGCCCTCAGATCGCGCATATTCTTCCGCATTGAAAAGTTATCCCAGTGTTTTCCCTTCGTCGGTATCGTCCTGATGGATGTGCCAGCGAGGGCTTCGGGAAACACTTCCCGGAATACAGTAAAGTCCGCGAGATGACCGCGCGCCCATGCGGCGAAATCGCCGCCGCTTGCACGTTTCGGAGATCCCGCGTAGAGGCGGCGGCGGGGCGACCCGGCGGTTGCCGGGCGTGAAACTTCGAGCTTCCAAAATTGCTTAATCTGAGTGGAAACCGGGCCCGCAATCAGGAAGATCGCGCGTCGGGGAGCCTGGCTTAAATAAAATGTGCCGGACTATTCCAACGTGTGCGACCATACCAGCACTAGAGCACCGGATCCCATCAGAACTCCGCAGTTAAGCGTGCTTGGGAGAGAGTAGCACTGGGATGGGTGACCTCCTGGGAAGTCCTCGTGTTGCACCCATTTTTGGCAGCTCGGCTCCATGAACGCCCATTTTTACCTGCGGCGAACGCGCTCTCACTGCGAACGCGGGCCCGAGGGTGCCCCCACGCGGACTGGGCGGCGTTTTCGGAATCAAAACAACGGACACGTGGCCTTAGCATCCTGCGCAGGCGATGAGCAGGAAATCGAAAGAGAGGCGTGACTTAGTTTCCAATGCAAGGCACTTCAAACGACCATAACTTTTGATCAGACCGTCCGATTTTCGCGCACAATACCATTTCGGAAAGCTCTCGGAGTTGCCCATCCACGGCGAATAGGTCGAACTAGTTCGAGCTCGTTTCGCGCCCTCAGATCGCGCATATTCATCCGCATTGAAAAGTTATCCCAGTGTTTTCCCTTCGCCGGTATCGTCCTGATGGATGTGCCAGCGAGGGCTTCGGGAAACACTTCCTGGAATACAGTAAAGTCCGCGAGATGACCGCGCGCCCATGGGGCAAAATCGCTGTCGCTTGCATGTTTCGGAGATCCCGCGTAGAGGCGGCGGCGTGGCGACCCGGCGGTTGCCGGCGTGAAACTTCGAGCTGCCAAAATTGCTTAATCTGAGTGGAAACCGGGCCCGCAATCAGGAAGATCGCGCGTGGGGAGCCTGGCTTAAATAAAATGTGCCGGACTATTCCAACGTGTGTGACCATACCAGCACTAGAGCACCGGATCCCATCAGAACTCCGCAGTTAAGCGTGCTTGGGCGAGAGTAGTACTGGGATGCGTGACCTCCTGGGAAGTCCTCGTGTTGCACCCATTTTTTGCAGCTCGGCTCCATGAACGCCCATTTTTACCTGCGGCGAACGCGCTCTCACTGCGAACGCGGGCCTGAGGGTGCCCCCCATGCAGACTGGGCGGCGTTTTCGGAATCAAAACAACGGACACGTGGCCTTAGCATCCTGCGCAGGAGATGAGACGGATATCGAAAGAGAGGCGTGACTTAGTTTCCAATGCAAGCCACTTAAACGGCCATAACTTTTGATCAGACCGTCCGATTTTCGCGCACAATACCATTTCAGAAAGCTCTTGGAGTTGCCCATCCACGGGCGAACAGGTCGAACCCGTTCGATCTCATTTCGTGCCCTCAGATCGCGCGTATTCTTCCGCATTAAAAAGTTATCCCAGTGTTTTCCCTTCGCCGGTATCGACCTGATGGATGTGCCAGCGAGGGCTTCGGGAAACACTTCCCGGAATACAGTAAAGTCCGCGAGATGACCGCGCGCCCATGCGGCAAAATCGCCGCCACTTGCACGTTTCGGAGATCCCGTGTAGAGGTGGCGGCAGGGCGACCCGGCGGTTGCCGGGCGTGAAACTTCGAGCTTCCAAAATTGATTAATCTGAGTGGAAACCGGGCCCGCAATCTGGAAGATCGCGCGTCGGGGAGCCTGGCTTAAATAAAATGTGCCGGACTATTCCAACGTGTGCGACCATACCAGCACTAGAGCACCGGATCCCATCAGAACTCCGCAGTTAAGCGTGCTTGTGAGAGAGTAGCACTGGGATGGGTGACCTCCCGGGAAGTCCTCATGTTGCACCCATTTTTGGCAGCTCGGCTCCATGAACGCCCATTTTTACCTGCGGCGAACGCGCTCTGACTGCGAACGTGGGCCCGAGTGTGCCCCCCACGCGGACTGGGCGGCGTTTTCGGAATCAAAACAACGGACACGTGGCCTTAGCATCCTGCGCAGGCGATGAGCAGGAAATCGAAAGAGAGGCGTGACTTAGTTTCCAATGCAAGGCACTTCAAACGGCCATAACTTTTGATCAGACCGTCCGATTTTCGCGCACAATACCATTTCGGAAAGCTCTCGGAGTTGCCCATCCACGGGAGAACAGGTCGAACCCATTCGAGCTCGTTTCACGCCATTAGATCGCGCATATTCATCCGTATTGAAAAGTTATCCCAGTGTTTTCCCTTCATCGGTATCGTCCTGACGGATGTGCCAGCGAGGGCTTCGGGAAACACTTCCCGGAATACAGTAAAGTCCGCGAGATGACCGCGCGACCATGGGGCGAAATCGCCGCCGCTTGCACGTTTCGGAGATCCCGCGTAGAGGCGGCGGCGTGGCGACCTTGCGGTTGCCGGGCGTGAAACTTCGAGCTTGCCAAAATTGCTTAATCTGAGTGGAAACCGGGCCCGCAATCAGGAAGATCGCGCGTCGGGGAGCATGGCTTAAATAAAATGTGGCGGACTATTCCAACGTGTGCGACCATACCAGCACTAGAGCACCGGATCCCATCAGAACTCCGCAGTTAAGCGTGCTTGGGCGAGAGTAGTACTGGGATGGGTGACCTCCTGGGAAGTCCTCGTGTTGCACCCATTTTTGGCAGCTCGGCTCCATGAACGCCCATTTTTACCTACGGCAAACGTGCTCTCACTGCGAACGCGGGCCCGAGGGTGCCCCCACGCGGACTGGGCGGCGTTTTTGGAATCAAAACAACGGACACGTGGCCTTAGCATCCTGCGCAGGCGATGAGCAGGAAATCGAAAGAGAGGCGTGACTTAGTTTTCAATGCAAGGCACTTCAAACGGCCATAACTTTTGATCAGACCGTCCAATTTTCACGCACAATACCATTTCGGAAAGCTCTCGGAGTTGCCCATCCACGGGCAAACAGGTCGAACCCGTTCGAGCTCGTTTCGCGCCCTCAGATCGCGCGTATTCATCCGCATTGAAAAGTTATCCCAGTGTTTTCCCTTCGCCAGTATCGTCCTGATGGATGTGTCAGCGAGGGCTTCGGGAAACACTTCCTCGGAATACAGTAAAGTCCGCGAGATGACCGCGCGCCCATGTGGCGAAATTGCCGCCGCTTGCACGTTTCGGAGATCCCGCGTAGAGGCGGCGGCGTGGCAACCCGGCGGTTGCCGGGCGTGAAACTTCGAGCTGCCAAAATTGCTTAATCTGAGTGGAAACCGGGCCCGCAATCAGGAAGATCGCGCGTCGGGGAGCCTGGCTTAAATAAAATGTGCCGGACTATTCCAACGTGTGCGACCATACCAGCACTAGAGCATCGGATCCCATCAGAACTCCGCAGTTAAGCGTGCTTGGGCGAGAGTAGTACTGGGATGGGTGACCTCCTGGGAAGTTCTCGTGTTGCAACCATTTTTTGCAGCTCGGCTCCATGAACTCCCATTTTTACCTGCGGCGAACGCGCTCTCACTGCGAACGCAGGACCGAGGGTGTCCCCCACGCGGACTGGGCGGCGTTTTCGGAATCAAAACAACGGACACGTGGCCTTAGCATCCTGCGCAGGCGATGAGCAGGAAATCGAAAGAGAGGCGTGACTTAGTTTCCAATGCAAGCCACTTCAAACGGCCATAACTTTTGATCAGACCGTCCGATTTTCGCGCACAATACCATTTCGGAAAGCTCTCGGAGTTGCCCATCCACGGGCGAACAGGTCGAACCCGTTCGAGCTCGTTTCGCGCCCTCAGATCACGCGTATTCATCTGCATTGAAAAGTTATCCCAGTGTTTTCCCTTCGCCGGTATCGTCCTGATGGATGTGCCAGCGAGGGCTTCGGGAAACACTTCCCGGAATACAGTAAAGTCCGCGAGATGACCGCGCGCCCATGCGGCGAAATCGCCGCCGCTTGCACGTTTCGGAGATCCCGCGTAAAGGTGGCAGCGTGGCGACCCGGCGGTTGCCGGGCGTGAAAATTCGAGCTGCCAAAATTGCTTAATCTGAGTGGAAACCGGGCCCGGAATCAGGAAGATCGCGCGTTGGGGAGCCTGGCTTAAATAAAATGTGTCGGACTATTCCAACGTGTGTGACCATACTAGCACTAGAGCACTGGATCCCATCAGAACTCCGCAGTTAAGCGTGCTTGGGCGAGAGTAGTACTGGGATTGGTGACCTCCTTGGAAGTCCTCGTGTTGCACCCATTTTTTGCAGCTCGGCTCCATGAACGCCCATTTTTACCTGCGGCGAACGCGCTCTCACTGCGAACGCGGGCCCGAGGTTGCCCCCCACGCGGACTGGGCGGCGTTTTCGGAATCAAAACAACGGACACGTGGCCTTAGCATCCTGCGCAGGCGATGATCAGGAAATCGAAAGAGAGGCGTGACTTAGTTTCCAATGCAAGCCACTTCAAACGGCCATAACTTTTGATCAGACCGTCCGATTTTCGCGCACAATACCATTTCGGAAATCTCTCGGAGTTGCCCATCCACGGGCGAACAGGTCGAACCCGTTCGAGCTCGTATCGAGCCCTCAGATCGCGCATATTCATCCGCATTGAAAAGTTATCCCAGTATTTTCCCTTCGCCGGTATCGTCCTGATGGATGTGCCAGCGAGGGCTTCGGGAAACACTTCCCGGAATACAGTAAAGTCCGCGAGATAACTGCGCGCCCATGCGGTGAAATCGCCGCCGCTTGCACGTTTCGGAGATCCCGCGTAGAGGCGGCGGCGTGGCGACCCGGCGGTTGCCGGGCGTGAAACTTCGAGCTTCCAAAATTGCTTAATCTGAGTGGAAACTGGGCCCGCAATCAGGAAGATCGCGCGTCGGGGAGCCTGGCTTAAATAAAATGTGCCGGACTATTCCAACGTGTGCGACCATACTAGCACTAGAGCACCGGATCCCATCAGAACTCCGCAGTTAAGCGTGCTTGGGCGAGAGTAGTACTGGGATGGGTGACCTCCTGGGAAGTCCTCGTGTTGCACCCATTTTTTGCAGCTCGGCTCCATGAACACCCATTTTTACCTGCGGCGAACGCGCTCTCACTGCGAACGCGGGCCCGAGGTGCACCCCACGCGGACTGGGCGGCGTTTTCGGAATCAAAACAACAGACACATGGCCTTAGCATCCCAGTGTTTTCCCTTCGCCGGTATCGTCCTGATGGATGTGCCAGCGAGGGCTACGGGAAACACTTCCCGGAATACAGTAAAGTCCGCGAGATGACCGCGCGCCCATGCGGCGAAATCGCCGCCGCTTGCACGTTTCGGAGATCCCGCGTAGAGGCGGCGGCGTGGCGACCCGGCGGTTGCCGGCGTGAAATTCGAGCTGCCAAAATTGCTTAATCTGAGTGGAAACCGGGCCCGCAATCAGGAAGATCGCGCGTCGGGGAGCCTGGCTTAAAAAAAATGTGCCAGACTATTCCAACATGTGCGACCATACCAGCACTAGAGCACCGGATCCCATCAGAACTCCGCAGTTAAGCGTGCTTGGGCGAGAGTAGTACTGGGATGGGTGACCTCCTGGGAAGTCCTCGTGTTGCACCCATTTTTTGCAGCTCGGCTCCATGAACGCCCATTTTTACCTGCGGCGAACGCGCTCTCACTGCGAACGCGGGCCCGAGGGTGCCCCCCACGCGGACTGGGCGGCGTTTTCGGAATCAAAACAACGGACACGTGGCATTAGCATCCTGCGCAGGCGATGAGCAGGAAATCGAAAGAGAGGCGTGACTTAGTTTCCAATGCAAGGCACTTCAAATGGCCATAACTTTTGATCAGACCGTTCGATTTTCGCGCACAATACCATTTCGGAAAGCTCTCGGAGTTGCCCATCCACGGGCGAACAGTTCGAACCCGTTTGAGCTCATTTCGCGCCCTCAGATCGCGCGTATTCATCCCCATTGAAAAGTTATCCCAGTGTTTTCCCTTCGCCGGTATCGTCCTGAAGGATGTGCCAGCGAGGGCTTCGGGAAACACTTCCCGGAATACAGTAAAGTCCGCGAGATGACCGCGCGCCCATGCAGTGAAATCACCGCCGCTTGCACGTTTCGGAGATCCCGCGTAGAGGCGGCGGCGTGGCGACCCGGCGGTTTCCGCTCATGAAACTTCAAGCTGCCAAAATTGCTTAATCTGAGTGGAAACCGGGCCCGCAATCAGGAAGATCGCGCGTCGGGGAGCCTGTCTTAAATAAAATGTGCCGGACTATTCCAACGTGTGCGACCATACCAGCACTAGTGCACTGGATCCCATCAGAACTCCGCTGTTAAGCGTGCTTGGGCGAGAGTAGTACTGGGATGGGTGACCTCCTGGGAAGTCCTCGTGTTGCACCCATTTTTTGCAGCTCGGCTCCATGAACGCCCATTTTTACCTACGGCGAACGCGCTCTCACTGCGAACGCGAGCCCGAGGGTGCCCCCACGCGGACTGGGCGGCGTTTTCGGAATCAAAACAACGGACACGTGGCCTTAGCATCCTGCGCAGGCGATGAGCAGGAAATCGAAAGAGAGGCGTGACTTAGTTTCCAATGCAAGCCACTTCAAACGGCCATAACTTTTGATCAGACCGTCCGATTTTCGCGCACAATACCATTTCGGAAAGCTCTCGGAGTTGCCCATCCACGGGCGAATAGGTCGAACCCGTTCGAGCTCGTTTCGCGCCCTTAGATCGCGCATATTCATCTGCATTGAAAAGTTATCCCAGTGTTTTCCTTCGCCGGTATCGTCCTGATGGATGTGCCAGCGAGGGCTTCGGGAAACACTTCCCAGAATACAGTAAAGTCCGCGAGATGACCGCGCGCCCATACGGCGAAATCGCCGCCGCTTGCACGTTTCGGAGATCCCGCGTAGAGGCGGCGGCGTGGCGACCCGGCGGTTGCCGGGCGTGAAAATACGAGCTGCCAAAATTGCTTAATCTGAGTGGAAACCGGGCCCGCAATCAGGAAGATTGCGCGTCGGGGAGCCTGGCTTAAATAAAATGTGTCGGACTATTCCAACCTGTGCGACCATACCAGCACTAGAGCACTGGATCCCATCAGAACTCCGCAGTTAAGCGTGCTTGGGCGAGAGTAGTACTGGGATGGGTCACCTCCTGGGAAGTCCTCGTGTTGCACCCATTTTGTTGAAACACCCTATTACTAATTTGGGCAAGGATCACTATGTTTCTCTTAGGAAACCAGGTTGACCTAGTTGTATAGTGTAAAGGTCAACATTAGAATGAGTCTAGGGCTTAGAACTTAGGTTTGAAGCTACCCCCAAGGACCATTCAAGCTCAGGATTTCAAGCTAAGTAAAGAGATAAAAATAGTCGAACGACGGTCGACTATCGTCGAGCTCCGGTCGACGATCGTCGAGCTTAGGTCTACTACTTATGTCCTCAGCCTTCTGCTTGTTGCTGACTTCGGTCGACTATCGTCGAGCTTCAGTCCGACGATCGTCGAGCTTTGGTCGACGATCTCTGGCTGTGCTTAGGTCGGCTATTTCTGGAAAGTTTAGGTCGACGATCTCCGTTTGCTTCAGGTCGACATTTTCTGTTGAAGTTTAGGTCGACGATCTCTGTCTTAATCAGATCGACTATTTCTGCCAGACCAAGAACTTCGATAGTCGATCTCAGATCGAAGTTTTCTGTCTACTGCTTATCTTCAATATCTCTGAGCT
The DNA here is from genome assembly GCA_039513925.1 of Platanthera zijinensis. NCBI lineage: Eukaryota > Viridiplantae > Streptophyta > Magnoliopsida > Asparagales > Orchidaceae > Platanthera > Platanthera zijinensis. The sequence goes on from CM077088.1 coordinate 174,764,568, forward strand.
CAGGTCGACGATCTTCGAGCTCAGATCGACGTTTTCTGTCAGAATGATCTATTCTTTCTCTGAGCTCTGGTCGACGATCGTGGAGCTCAGATCGACGTTTATTTTGAGAGATCGACGTTCTTAAGGATTCAAATGCTGCCAGTCTTTGGAATGTTTTCTCAGCATTTAATTTCAAGAAGATTTGCCAGCCGTTTTCATTTATTCTGGAACAAGTTTCAAGGAATTATTCAGGAATGTTTCATTGGACTTTCCTCTAGAAGACAAATCCTTTATGGAAGGCATTTAATGTCATATAATGGCTATCTTGGAAGAATTATATTCAGAGAATAAGATCGTCTTCTCCAACACTACTCTTCAAGAGAATTAATCCAGAGTCAATATACGATAGAATCAAGAGACTCACACTGTTACAGAAGAACAAGAAAGAATTAAGCTGTGAAAGATAACCATCCTCTTGCTTACAGAAAAGTGATCAAAGCCTCATCTAAAAGAACTCCAGACACCTCATCTTTCAGCCTCTTTGCTGAAACAATTCTTTGCTGGACATCTAAAGATCTGAAGACCTATCACCCTAGAGCAAAGCTTCCATTCCTGATTCATTCAATATCTCAGGGGGAGCCTTGACAACAAAAGATCCACTAGTCTTCTCTCATTTGATTTGAGAACAGAGAAGACAACCTCACCTCTTTACCTTTTTCTTTTTCCTGCTGTAAAGGGTTCTTGAACTCCCTTCAAAAGTTCTGTCTGGTTCTGAGAGCCTTGTCAAAACTCAGTGGTGGCAAGACACCTGATCAAAAAATCCAGTTTTAGTTTTTGAGCACCTTATCAAAAGCTCATTGGTGTCAGGACACCTGATCAACTCATCCTGAGTGGATTCCTACCAAGGGTGGTAGAAGAGTGAATGTACCCAGGTTTTTGGGGAACCACTATATTTCCTTGTGTCTTCTGGTTTGTTTGTGTGATTTGTTTGCTGTGTGCTGTGCTCTTTACTTCTTGGTTTTTAACTTCTTACTAGCACTCTACACTATATCATAAATTGAATTTTATATGTGCTGTTTATTTCAACTGTGAAAAATTATTTTAAAATATTCTATTCACCCCCCCTCTAGAGTTGAGATAGATCTTACCCTCACTTTCAATTGGTATCAGAGGCAGGTTGGTTGCTCATACAGGCTAACACCTGAACCAAAAGATCCTTGATAAGATCAATCTCTTAAGAGGATTATTTTTTATACATCTATCTATTTATTTAAAGACATGGCACAGAACAAAGATTATGCAAGCACCAGACCACCAGTGTGCAACCTTTCCAAGTTTGCACTCTGGAAGTCAAGGATTAGATTATACATGAATTCTATTGATGAAGATATTTTCAATTCTGTCTTGACAGTTTGTCCAAGTCCACCAGCAAGCTCAAGCACAAATGCTGTTCCACCCCCTTCAGGAACAGATGCAGACATAAAGAAATGGAAAACTGCAGATGCAAAGGCCATGAACATCTTATCTCAGACAATGTCTGATGAGATATTTCAGAAAGTAGCTGACTGTAACTCAGCCAAAGGAATTTGGGACAAGCTCTCTGAAATTGTCTCAGGGTCTGCTGATGAAAGGAAAGATAGAAGATCTCATCTGATAAGCCAATATGAGAACATCAAAAAGGGAGAAGCTGAATCAGTGGCTGACATGTACAATAGACTAAGTCTAATTGTCAATGAGTTAAAAACCCTGGACAAAGAAATCTCACTGACTGAGCTGAATGACAAAATCCTGATGTGCTTCCCCAGCACTTGGGATTCAAGAATCTGGCCAATCAAAGATGCCAGAAGTCTAAATGAGATTACCACTGAAGCTCTCCTGGGCAAGCTCAAATCCTATAAGCTGCTCATTAAAAATAGAGAAGAAGAACTAAAGGCTACTTCTCCAGCCACAAGGAAAGAAAAGACCATAGCCTTCAAAGCTGCAGTAGAGGAGCCTGAAGATAAAGCTACAGGAAATGATGAGCTCATAAGTCTACTGGCCAAAAGATTCTACAAGATGGCCAGAAAAGACTTCAGAAAGAGACCATACAAGGGTCATGATAAACCAAGGTATGATAAATCAAATAACAATAAAGAAATTATATGCTTTGGTTGCAGGAAACCAGGCCACATTGTGCCTGACTGTCCAGAAAACAAGAATAAGAACAAGAAGGAAAGAAGAGAAAGAAGAAAAGAAAAGGATTACAAGAAGAACAGCTCAGACAAAGCCTCCTCCAGCAAGAACAAACACAAACATACAAGGAAGGGCTTTGTTGCTGAGACATGGAGTGAGACTGAAGAGGAATCTGAAGCCTCATCCAGTTCCAGTGATGATGAGGATGATGCAGATGAAAAAGAATTTTGCATGATGGCTATCAATGCCTCACAACAAAACTCTGATGAAGAATCAGAATCAGATTCAGAAACTCAACCAGATGAAGATCAGGTAATCAACTCTTTTGATTTTAATTCTGAGGACTTCAAAGATGAATTTAAGACACTGTGCCTAGATTTATTAAAATCTGAGAAGGAGATAATCTCTCTCAGGAATCAATTATCTGAGCATAGTGTCCTAAACTCAAAGAACCTCAAACTCTCTGAGGAGTTAGAATGTTGTAGGGAGGAGATAGCTTCACTGAAAAGTGAACTATCAAAGGCCAAAAAGTTTGAAGAATCCCTAAATGGGAGAAGTATCAGACTGATGGACATCACAAGCATAGTGAACTCTAGATTTAATAGCACACTGGGCTTGGGTGCCTCAAAATATTATCAACTTCAATCAAATTTGTCTCTGACAAAGGAAAGGGAGTAATAGAGGTAGCTAGGAAGAATACAGATCTGTCAGAGAAAAATTCAGTTCAACAGATGGCGTCGAGCAGAGCTCGACGATCGTCGAACAGAGCTCGACGATCTAACCACAGATCGTCGACCTCAGCTCGACGATATCCAAACTCTGAACTTCAGTATAATCGATCTTTGAACAGAGATCGACGATCTGACCCAAGATCGTCGACCTCAGTTCGACGATCGTCGAACAGAAATCAGGACTGTGAACATTCCTTCAATGGCACATCTAGATTCAACCTTAGAAGTCCCACATCCCAAGGCTTTAATCCCTATACTGAATGGATAGTACCTCCTAGGAGATACCATCCTGAAGGTTATAAGGATCAACCTGGGATGTCTTTTATTTCAGAATTCAAGGGATATCAACCTAGGCCCAAGGTTAACTGGGTCAAAAACAAATAAGCTGTTTTTGTGCAGGTGAAGACCTATCCAGCATCAAACCATCAATAGTATCTGGATAGTGGGTGCTCAAAGCACATGATAGGGGACAAGGACAACTTCACTTCCTTCAAAGCAAAGCTTGGACCCAAAGTAATTTTTGGAGACTCAAGCTTTGGAACTACAAAAGGATATGGTGCAGTCCAAATTGGCCCAGTCACTTTCAAGAAGGTGGCATATGTTGAAGGACTCAAGCACAACTTGATAAGTATCAGTCAACTGTGTGATGAAGGATATCAAGTGACATTCAACAAAGCCATATGCAAGGTCAAGTCAGAGGACAACACAACTGTGTTGACAGGTAACAGAAGAGGTAACATTTACTTAGTGGATTTTCATTCACCTGTAGTAGATATTTGCCTGTTCAATTGCATTTCAAAATCTAATATTTTATGGCATAAGAGACTAGGGCATATTAACCTTAGAACCATTGCTAGGCTATCCAAAGACAACCTTGTTAGAGGACTACTTCTGGTCCCTACAAGAAGGAAGGACTTTGCAAGGCTTGTCAATTAGGAAAGCAAACTAAAAGTAGTTTTAAATCAATTAATAAGAGTGATTCACCTAGGATTTTGTACCTATTGCACATGGATCTTTTTGGACCCATATCTGTACAAAGCCTAGGAGGGAAATCCTATACTTTAGTGGTTGTAGATGACTTCTCAAGATTCACTTGGGTATTCTTTCTGAGGAAGAAGTCTGATAACTTCAAGTGTTTGACAGATTTTCTCAAATGCATTCAGATTGAGTTCAACACTCACATTGCCCTGATCAGAAGTGATCATGGGACAGAGTTTGATTCTCTTCTCATGCAAGAGTTCTGTCAAAGTGAAGGGATCAGACACACTTTCTCAGCTCCTAGAACTGCTCAACAAAATGGGGTAGCTGAAAGGAAAAATAGAACACTCATTGAATCTGCAACTACATTATTGGCAGATTGATGATTACAATTATGATAGATTTTTATTGTAATAATTGTAATCATATCCACTGATTTCTACCTCTTTATTCAAGTAATTGCACTAAATAATTGAGAATTGGTATTGTCATGAATAGTAGAGCATAGTTTAAAGTTGTTACTATTTAATGTATTGAACTTCTCCCTTACTATGTCATTTTTCTAATGCAGGTACAACTAGCCAGTGGAACTAAAAGTCTTGGAGCAAACAGGGGAGTTTACGGGCCAACAGGACTGAACACAGGAGAAGATTTGCTCACACACGGGTAGGAACACGGCCGTGTGCCTACCCGTGTTCCTTCCCAGCTGAAGTAATTTTCCAACCCCCGTGTTTGAAGAACATGAAGAACAACACGGCCGTGTTCCATAACACGGCCGTGTCAGTACCCGTGTGATCCAACACGGCCCATGATCAAACACGTCTTTTCGTGTGGAACTGCCCTGGAACTGCCGACACGGCCTGCAACACGGCCGTGTCGGAACCCGTGTTCGACCATGTTTGCTATTGGACTATAAAAACCTGGAGAAAAATTTATTCTGCAACTTTTGGATTATTTTTGCAAGGAGATTTTTCTGGAGAACGAAAGTGGAGCATCCAAGAGAAGGAAAGCTTGAAGGAGATATTTGTATGCATTTATTCTTTAATTTATCTCTTTTAATCTTGTATCTCTCTTGGTAATCCAACTTTATTTATCTTTTAATTTTCATGAACAATGTGTTTGAACAATTTAGTAATCATGTATCGTTTTGTTTTAATCAATTTCATCGTATTTTATTCGTATATGGGCTTGCAACCATTGAGAATTATCCTTGTTATGAATGATTATTTATTTTTACATGAATTCCAAATGTCTAGATTGAGAAATTGGATTGTTTGGATGAGGGATAAATCTTCATATTCATGTGTTATTTCTCTTTGTAATTCAAAAATCATGATCGAGAGATATGTTTCTTGGAAAATTAGAATACGAATGAATGGAATTATGATATTTTAGAAATAAAGTTTCATGAATCCATGTATTAGATAGGGTATTTCATTCAATAAATATTTGAGTATTGTAAATTGTTCGAGAGAAAATTTACTTACCTTAACTTAGATTTTAAATTGCTCGAGAGAGAATTTGATAATTAGTTTAACCCTTTACAATACAATGAATTTGATAGTCTTGTTATTTCATGATTATACAAAGTGATTATGTTCATTGAATGCTCTTAACTTTCGTCTTGAAATTATTTTTGTAATTCTCCAATACAATTTTTATCCAAATAGTCATAGTTAGGATTAATCTATGTTAGAACGCAACCTTAAGTTTAGGTATGATAATAGAGTGAGAGTGAGTACGAATAGTTGAAATGACCCTGTGGAATACGATACGAGATGTAGAATTCTCTTATACTATGATTGATAGGTGCACTTGCCTGAAAGATGATTCAATCTAGCTTATGCCCATCTACATAGTTATGATAAATTATAGAATGAATCCGCATCAAGTTTAGACTTAGCGAAAATATTCATCAAGTTTTTGGCGCCGTTGCCGGGGAACTTTTCAATATTTTGAAAGCTTTACCTTTATTAATCTACCATTATTGTTTATCAATAAATCTTTGTAGATTAGTTTAAAGTAAAATTATATTATTTAATCTCTGTTTTGTAGTCTGTTAGTCTATGACCAGGGCAAGAAATTCTGGGTTAGAACCATTTCATTCTGAACCGGAACGAATTATTCACAACACCAATCACAGAGACGTGGGTGTTAACACCACAGAAATTGTAGACGATCTGAGAGAAGAAGAAACAGTGAATCAAGGAGAACACCATCCTGAAAATTTAGATACCATGGCCAACCAAAATGAGCAAACCATGTCTGACTTTGCTAGACCCAATCTCCAAGGAACTGGGTCAAGCATTGTTCGACCACCCATTCCAACCAATAATTTCGAACTGAAACCGAGCGTGATACAAATGGTCCAACAATATGTTCAATATGATGGCTTACAAGACGAGGATCCCAATACACACTTAGCCGGATTCCTAGAGATATGTGATACTTTCAAGATTAATGGTGTCTCCAACGATGCCATTCGATTGAGATTGTTCCCTTTCTCATTGAGGCATAAGGCAAAGCAGTGGCTCAATTCGTTACCTAAAGGATCCATTACTACTTGGGACATGATGGTTGAGAAGTTTTTGATGAAGTATTTTCCACCGGCAAAGACCGCAAAGTTAAGGAACGACATCTCTACGTATGTTCAAGTGGAGGCTGAATCATTGTACGATACTTGGGAACGATTCAAAGAATTATTAAGGAGATGCCCCCATCATGCCTTACCTTCTTGGCTTCAGATTCAGACTTTCTACAATGGTCTAAATCCAGCCACCAGACAGATGATTGATGCGGCTAGTGGAGGCACCTTGAACAATAAGACACCTGACGCAGCCCAGCAGTTGATAGAAGAAATGGCAATGAATAGCTACCAATGGACTACCGTGCGGCCGAAGTCTACCAAGCCCGCCGGAATGTATGAAGTGGATGCCGTTACAGCCTTAGCAATACAAGTGGAGAAGCTCCATCAAAAGATGGACAACCTTTCTTTAGCGCCACCCCCCATGGTTCCTCAACAATGGGACCCCTCCCTTGTTGGAATCCCTAGTGGTGAACCTCAAGTGCAAGAACATGTAGACTACATGGGTAATAATCCAAGACCACCTTTCAATCCAGGAAACAACCCATATAGTTTTACATACAATCAAGGATGGAGGAACCACCCCAATTTCTCTTGGGGAGGGCAAGGCAACCAAGGTAAACCACCCATGTTTGGACAACAACAACAACAACAACAACAATTGGAGCCTAGGAAGCCAACATTGGAAGATGTCCTTGCAAAGTTCATGCAAACGACCGATGTTGCCTTCCGTAATCAAGAGGGTTCTATTCGAAATTTGGAGAATCAGATTGGGCAGTTGGCAAGGATGGTATCAGAGAGACAACCAGGAACACTTCCAGGAAATACTGAGACAAACCCAAAGGAACATGCAAGAGCAATTCAGTTGAGGAGCGGGAAGGAGTTACAAGACCCAAGGCTTGCACCGGATGCACCTCAAGAGGAGTCTAGTGGAGAAGCACCGAACGTGACACCGATGGAATATCAACCAGCCGTACCATATCCAGCAAAGATGAACAAGGAGCGCATGGATGCGCAATACGGTAAATTTATTTCCATGATTAAACAATTACATGTTAATTTACCTTTTTCTGATATTATTCAAATGCCTAAGTATGCTAAATTTTTGAAGGATTTAATTTCTAATAAAAAGAAAATAGAAGAATTATCGTTAGTCACACTTAGTGAAGAATGCTCTGCTATTTTACAAAATAAATTACCACAAAAACTTAAGGATCCCGGTTCTTTTTCAATTCCATGTTTAATCGGTGATTTGCAAGTTAATAAGGCTTTAGCGGATTTAGGAGCTAGTATAAATTTGATGCCTTATACATTATATTTGAAACTAGGCCTTGGAGAACTTAGCCCGACTAGGATGAGTATTCAATTAGCAGATCGGTCGGTTAAGTACCCAAGAGGTATAGTGGAGGATGTATTGGTTAAGGTAGACAAATTTATATTTCCTGCCGATTTTGTTATTTTAGATATGGACGAAAATATCGAAGTACCACTTATACTTGGTCGCCCATTTCTAGCCACTTCTAGAGCTCTTATTGATGTTTTTGATGGTAAATTAGTTTTGAGAGTAGGGGAGGATGAAGTCACTTTTCAAATTGGCAATACTATGAAACAATCTTTAGATAGTGATGATTATTGCTATTTTTCTCATGGTGTTGACAACTTATTTTCTTCTATTGATTCTAATTTTCATTATAAAGATCCTTTAGAAATTTGCATTACTAATTGTTTTCTAGAAGATGAAAATAGTAAAGAGATTTTTGATCATTTATTTTTTCTAGATAACTCTGTTTCGATGAATGGAAATACTGAATATAACTTACTTACAAAAGGAGATAATGAAGTTCATAAGAATAATACTAAGGATCCACCTGTAGTTGAATTAAAAAATTTACCGGATCATCTTGAGTATGCATTCTTAGGAACTAACTCTTCTTACCCAGTTATTATTTCTTCTAATCTTTCTGAAATTGAAAAAGCTAAATTAATAACTGTGTTAAAGAAATGTAAAGGTGCAATAGCATGGCAAATCTCTGATATAAAATGTATTAATCCTAGTTTTTGCACTCATAAAATCCTTTTGGAAGAAAACTATAAGTCATCTATTCAACCGCAACGTAGGCTTAATCCTAATATGAAAGAGGTAGTTAAGGCTGAAATTGTTAAATTATTAGACGCTGGTATGATATACCCTATTTCCGATAGTCCATGGGTTAGTCCTGTCCAAGTGGTTCCTAAGAAGGGTGGGTTAACTGTGGTAGCAAACGATAAAAATGAATTAATTCCGACGTGAACAGTAACAGGTTGGCGTGTCTGTATAGACTATAGGAAGTTAAACGATGCCACTAGGAAAGACCATTTCCCTTTACCCTTTATTGACCAAATATTAGAACGCTTGTCAGGACATTCATATTATTGTTTTCTAGATGGACTTTCTGGGTATTTCCAAATCCCAATAGCCCCAGAAGACCAAGAGAAAACCACGTTCACATGCCCATTCGGTACCTTTGCCTATAGGCGTATGCCATTCGGTCTCTGTAATGCCCCCGCCACTTTCCAAAGATGCATGTTAGCTATCTTCAACGAGTATGTTGAAGATATCATGGAAGTGTTTATGGATGACTTCTCCGTCTTTGGGGATGCATTTGACTTATGTTTGAATAATTTAGAGAAGGTTCTAAGGAGGTGTGAGGAGACGAACTTAGTACTTAGCTGGGAGAAGTGCCATTTTATGGTGCAAGAAGGGTTAGTACTAGGTCATAAAATATCCAATCAGGGAATTCAAGTAGATAGAGCGAAGATAGAAACGATAGAAAAGTTACCACCACCCACATCCGTTAAGGCAGTGAGAAGCTTTTTAGGCCACGCCGGGTTTTACCGCCGGTTTATTAAAGACTTTTCAAAAATCGCTAAACCACTTACAAGACTATTAGAAAAGGATACACCGTTTATCTTTGATCAAGAATGCCTACATGCTTTTGAGTTCTTAAAAGAGAGATTAGTTAATTCTCCTATTATGATAGCGCCTGATTTTACTCAGCCATTTGAAATCATGTGTGACGCTAGCAGTTTTGCGGTAGGAGCTGTTTTAGGACAACGCCGAAACAAACATTTTCATCCTATATTTTATGCTAGTAAAACACTTAATAATGCACAAGAGAATTATACTACTACTGAAAAAGAACTTCTAGCAGTAGTCTTTGCGTTTGATAAATTCAGATCCTATTTAACATTATCCAAGGTGGTAGTTTACACGGACCACTCTGCACTTAAATATTTGCTAGCCAAGGCGGAAGCTAAGCCTCGTTTAATCCGTTGGGTACTTTTATTGCAAGAATTTGATTTGGAAATTAGGGATAAACGAGGAGCAGAAAACTTAGCGGCAGACCATCTTTCACGTTTAGAAAATCCATTACGAGCAACGTTAGATGAGTCTGAGATTTCTGATACATTCCCTGAGGAATCGTTATTTGCCTTATCTTCGAAAATTAATAATGATTATCCATGGTTTGCAGATTATGCAAACTATCTTGTGGCTAAGGTCCTCCCAAAGGATTTTTCATATCAGCAGAAAAAGAAATTTTTCTCCGACTTGAAATATTACTTTTGGGAGGACCCTTTTCTTTTTCGGGTATGTGCAGATTCCGTGATCCGAAGGTGTGTATCCGCCGAGGAAGGGTGGAGAATCCTGGAGCAGTGTCATTCTGGTCCTACTGGTGGTCACTATGGAGCAAATCGCTCTGCGAAAAAGGTTCTTGATTCGGGTTTTTATTGGCCCCTTCTATTCAGGGATGCCCAAAGGTATGTGCTTTCATGTGATTCTTGTCAAAAATCAGGTAATATTTCTAAATTACATGAAATGCCACAGAATTTTATCCTTGAATGTGAAGTATTTGATGTGTGGGGGATAGACTTTATGGGTCCATTTCCAGTTTCATTCGGGAATAAGTATATCTTAGTTGCTGTAGATTACGTATCAAAGTGGGTTGAGGCGCAAGCTTTACCTACTAATGATAGTAGAGTAGTAATCCAATTCCTGAAATCCCTATTTGCGCGATTTGGAACACCACGAACACTTATTAGCGATAGGGGTTCTCACTTCTGTAATCTACAGTTAGATAAGGTATTGCAGAAATATGGAGTCGCACATAGGATAGCTACACCATATCATCCCCAAACTAGTGGCCAAGTTGAAGTATCCAATAGAGAACTTAAGCGCATCCTAGAAAAATCTATAGAGGGGAATAGAAAACAATGGTCTAGGAAACTAAACGATTGTTTATGGGCCTATAGGACCGCATTTAAAACACCTATAGGTACCACTCCCTTTAGATTAGTCTATGGTAAATCTTGTCATTTACCTATAGAATTAGAGCACAAGTCATATTGGGCAATACGCTCTCTAAATTTTGATGCAAATTCTATAGGGGAAAAACGCAAACTTCAACTTAATGAACTAGATGAATGGAGAACTATGGCTTATGAGAACTCCAGAATTTATAAGGAGAAAACCAAACTATTTCATGACCGTCACCTTCGGAAAACTAAAACATTCAACAAGGGTGATCAAGTACTCCTTTTTAATTCTAGACTGCGTCTATTTCCCGGGAAACTTAGGTCTAAGTGGTCCGGACCGTTCCAAGTTAAAGAAGTTTTTCCCTATGGCACAGTTGAACTAACTCACCCTGAAAAGGGAGATTTTAAAGTCAATGGGCACCGATTAAAACTTTATAACAGTGCACTTCCCCAAGAACATATTCGACTAGAATCATGCCTTCGCCTAGACTAAGGGAATATATAGAATAGTATAGTATAGTATTGTGTCTATATAGGAAACTTAAAATTTTAATGAAATTTTAATTAAAAATAAATAAATTACGTAATCAGGAGAAATTACCAAAGAAGAAGAGTACACGGCCATGCACACGGCCGTGTGCATGGCCGTGTCTAGCACACACGGCTGCCCACCCAGCCATGTGAGATCCCGTGTCGATACGGCGAAATAAATTGTTTCAAGTCAGAGAAGTACACGGGTTTGCACAAACCCGTGTACATAGCCGTGTGTCATTTACACGGCTGTCCACCCAGCCGTGTACATAGCCGTGTGTCATTTACACGGCTGTCCACCCAGCCAGGTGCGTACCCGTGTCAAAGCGACGAATTAATTTTTTTGGAGTCAGAGAAGTACACGGGTTTCCACCAACCCGTGTTCCTGACCGTGTCCTCCAGGGTTGACCACACGGCCAGGGGACACGGGCAGTTTCCCGCGATTTGACCACACGTCCCCTTGAAGGCCGTGTTTCCCGCGCAAAAAGATTCCTCCACACGGGTACACACACGGCCGTGTGTGTACCCGTGTTCGACTTCTTTTTATAGGGGCCCGAATTCTCCATTCTCTTCATCACTTCCACTTCCTCCTCTTCCCATTCCTGCATCTATTCTAGCCGGGAAAGCCATCTCCTTCTCCAAATTTCGCGGGATCGCCTCATTTCTTCGCGCTCAACCTACTCGGTAAAACTCCTGGGTTATGTCCTCTTGATCATTTCTATCCCTATTCTCCTTCTGAAATTCATTTTAGATTTGTTTTTATTTATTTATTTTCAGATCATGGCCTCATCTCGTAGCCAAGGTGGTCGCCGGCGCCGCCCGGATCTTCAAGCATTATCGACCGAGAGACGCGACGTCGCTCCGCCACTAGCTTTCACCGATCCTATCCACACAAACCGCTATAATCGGCTACAGGCAAAGAAGTATCAGGACATACGAATCATAGACTGGGATGTCCTCGAATCTATTGATTTAGCGGATACTGTGAGGGAGTTGATTTCTGTAGTGGGGTGGCAAGGGTTCTTTGCCATAGAAGAGATAGGATTTAGAGAGCTGACCCTCGAATTTTTATCCACTTTCTATGTCAACCTTCGATCCTGTGTGGCCGATGATGGAAGACCTACAGAGGGGAATATTTCTTTTCGAGTGGGGGGCACCTTCTACACACTTTCTCTCCACCAGTTTACACGGTATTTAGGAGTATACGACGAGGCATTCCTCCTTAGTGCCGCCTACTCTGACTTGAAATTTGAACTCCCCAGTCGCGAGCAGGCAGGTAGCGTTTGGCGACATCTATCTTTCGACACCGGCGCCTACGAAGCAAAGAGGTCTAAGGCCTCTAAATTGGCCTCCCCCGCCGTGCATTATATTCATCACCTTCTTAGCCATACACTGAGCGGCCGGGGTGAAAGCTCCGGTGTTGTGAGCCGCCAGGACATTCTTTATCTCCACAGCATGACAGCCCGCTACCCTATCCATTTGGGCTATATGCTTGCACATTTTATCCTTCATCAGGCGGAGAACTCTCGCGTAGGGTCTATCTGTGTAGCCCCCTACATCACGCGTCTAGCCAAGAATATGGGCATCTTTTTACATCTTCCCCCGATGGCGGTGGTAGCGAAAACTGTGCCTATCACCATGGCCAGTCTTCGAGCCATCCGCCTCGTTACTGCTCGTCAAGGCCGAGGCGGGACTATATATACCATTGCGCCTCGTGGCCTTCATATCCACGACGACGACGATGATGAGGTCGATCCAGATCTCGATGAGCCTCTCATTCCGCCGGCCCGTTCGACGCGTACTCAGGGGGAGTCATCATCTGCCCAGCCTCAGCGACAGTCTCGATTTGCGCACGAGTTGCAGCGTTTTTATGACCTTCAGCTATCGCCGCGCCTTCAGCGTATCGAGGAGACGCAGCAGCGGACTGAGGACGCCATCTATCAGATCCGGCAGCACATGGGGATCACCAGCCCACCGCGACCAGCTCCTCGTCCATCTCACCCGCAGGATGATCCGACTGATCACGACGACTCACCGATGTATTTCTGATATATCTGGCTTAGCATATTTGGCATTATCTTTAGTAGTGTTGATCGGTATTTGTATTTGTATGATCGATATTTGTATTTGTATTTGAATCATTTTGTATTTGGATGATCGGCATATATATGAAAAAAAAAAATGTTTTATTTCAGATTTTGCTCCTGTTTCGTGTTGTGATGCTCTATATTCCTGCTCATCAGTTCTTTATCTAGTGCAATTTATGTCTCCTTGTTTTAATTTTTGTTTGCACTGAGGACATTGCAACTCAAGTCTGGGGTATGCGGCATTTTTATAATGATTATTGACAGTGGAATACATGATTACAATTACTTATTTCCTCTTTATCATACTCCTCTATATTTCTTTATACACCCCCTCTATATTTCTTTATACACCCCCTCGAAAAATTTGATTACTTCTCTTTAAGCTTCATTACTTCACTCATTGGGAATATAACTATCTAATTCACTTTCGCACGCTGATTAAACCGAATTCGTGTTCAAATTTGTTGATTAGTAACTACGTATAGAAATTCATTAGATTACTTTTCTCCATATAATTTGGTTTAAAAATATTGTCCTTTATATTATTAACTAATAATCACTCCATTTTAGAAAAAAATTATCTATCTATACTAAAGTGAGTTGATGAGTGTAATATCTTGATAATTTCGTATTAGTAGATCAACAATAACAAAAATTTACTCTATTGGTATCTAGAACTTACTAGCGATCCTCAAACCTTTTGCACATGTAAATTAGTAAAGGTGGAAATGACTTAGGCCTCCTTTTGGATAGATTGAGCCGTTCAAACCCAAAACCTTAAACATTATACCTTTGCTCACCCAATTTGGACTTTATCCCTATATTTTTGTAATACTCCACCTCTAAAATTCACCAAGGCCAATTCTCACCTAGTAGCACCTATCATTAAGATCGTCATGAAATGAAGTTGTTTTTATGAGTTGTATTTCTATCATAGTGATTTGTGGCCTGAGTGAGCGTGTACACCTACACCCATTCGGAATGATCCCTACTATGAAGTTCCTAAAAGAAAACAAAAACATATAACATAGTGATATGTGGCCTGAGTGCGTGTACACTTGCACCCATTCGGAATGATCCCTACTATGGACTCTTGGTTAAGAAAAGAAAAAATATATATAGAGTATCCTTCCTCCAAAATAAGGGAATGATAATACGTGCAAAGTCTGGGGGTGCTCATAAAATATCAATGAATGTTAAAGGTCTTTATCATACAAAGGGCTCAATAGTGATCTAGGTGTGAAAAAAAAAATGATAAAAAATCATCAAGTTTTTGCTTACCCCACCTATAATCACCTATCCTAAGCAGATACAATACACCACCATACAAGTCCTAAGGATCCAACTTTACTAATTCTCATTAGTGCTATGGAGAGGGTGTGTAAAGGAAAGTGCATGATTATCAATAGGGAGATTTGGAATTTTTGAAAGACTAATGCATATGTTATCAAGATTGTTGTTTTCTCCTTACAATAGTTATGGATAACTATAATTATAATTCTAAGAAAGAGTGAAAAGTAGTTAAGATATGTATTGGAGAAATTTTTAAGAAAAAGTTATATTTAGAAAAGTCTACTATACTATTCCCTATACAATTGCAGCATCAAATCTCTATTCGAATTCAAAACAATCAGTGTGCGGAAGAAGAATTATGTATTGGTAACCCAATTGTTTGAATTAGTTTGCTTAGGGACAAGCAAACACTTAAGTCTGGGGATGTGTGATGATTACAATTATGATACATCTTTATTGTAATAATTGTAATCATATCCGCTGTTTTCTACCTCTTTATTCAAGTAATTGCACTAAATAATTGAGAATTGGTATTGTCATGAATAGTAGAGCATAGTTTAGAGTTTTTACTATTTTATGTATTGAACTTCTCCCTTACTATGTCATTTTTCTAATGCAGGTACAACTAGCCAGTGGAACTAAAAGTCTTGGAGCAAACAGGGGAGTTTACGGGGCCAACAGGACTGAACACAGGAGAAGATTTGCTCACACACGGGTAGGAACACGGCCGTGTGCCTACCCGTGTTCCTTCCCAGCTGAAGTAATTTTCCAACCCCCCGTGTTTGAAGAACATGAAGAACAACACGGCCGTGTTCCATAACACGGCCGTGTCAGTACCCGTGTGATCCAACACGGCCAATGATCCAGCCCCCGTGTCTGAAGAACGTGAAGAACAACACGGCCGTGTTCCATAACACGGCCGTGTCAGTACCCGTGTGATCCAACACGGCCCATGATCAAACACGTCCTTTCGTGTGGAACTGCCCTGGAACTGCCGACACGGCCTGCAACACGGCCGTGTCGGAACCCGTGTTCGACCATGTTTGCTATTGGACTATAAAAACCTGGAGAAAATTTTATTCTGCACTTTTTGGATTATTTTTGCTTGGAGATTTTCTGGAGAACGAAAGTGGAGCATCCAAGAGAAGGAAGGCTTGAAGGAGATATTTGTATGCATTTATTCTTTAATTTATCTCTTTTAATCTTGTATCTCTCTTGGTAATCCAACTTTATTTATCTTTTAATTTTCATGAACAATGTGTTTGAACAATTTAGTAATCATGTATCGTTTTGTTTTAATCAATTTCATCGTATTTTATTCGTATATGGGCTTGCAAACATTGAGAATTATCCTTGTTATGAATGATTATGTATTTTCACATGAATTCCAAATGTCTAGATTGAGAAATTGGATTATTTGGATGATGGTTAAATCTTCATATTCATGTGTTATTTCTCTTTGTAATTCAAAAATCATGATCGAGAGATATGTTTCTTGGAAAATTAGAATACGAATGAATGGAATTATGATATTTTAGAAATAAAGTTTCATGAATCCATGTATTAGATAGGGTATTTCATTCAATAAATATTTGAGTATTGTAAATTGTTCGAGAGAAAATTTACTTAACTTAACTTAGATTTTTAAATTGCTCGAGAGAGAATTTGATAATTAGTTTAACCCTTTACAATACAATGAATTTGATAGTCTTGTTATTTCGTGATTACACAAAGTGATTATGTTCATTGAATGCTCTTAACTTTCGTCTTGAAATTATTTTTGTAATTCTCCAATACAATTTTTATCCAAATAGTCATAGTTAGGATTAATCTATGTTAGAACGCAACCTTAAGTTTAGGTATGATAATAGAGTGAGAGTGAGTACGAATAGTTGAAATGACCCTGTGGAATACGATACGAGATGTAGAATTCTCTTATACTATGATTGATAGGTGCACTTGCCTGAAAGATGATTCAATCTAGCTTATGCCCATCTACATAGTTATGATAAATTATAGAATGAATCCGCATCAAGTTTAGACTTAGCGAAAATATTCATCAGTACACAAAGGACCCTTTATTCCAATGAAGGTATCAGCTCTGGATGCAAATGTTAGAACCCCCAAAAACTATTCTGAAATGACAAAGGATGAGATCATTCTAGCAACACTAGAAAAAAGAGCATAGAAAATTATTGTAAGTGTATATGATGCCACATTTCAGAATCTGGTGCATTGTAAAACCTCCAAGGAAATGTGGGACACCCTGATTGTCTATATGGAGGGATCTGAAGAAGTCGGAGAAGATAGGAAATCTATGCTTAATCAAGAATATGAGAGCTTTAGACAAGCCAAGACTGACAACATAGCTGAATGTTACAAAAAGTTCTTCAGGATAGTTAATGAGCTGATGACATATGGAAGAGTCTTCAGCACATATGAACTGAATGACATGTTTCTCAGGTCTCTGACAAAGGACTGGGACACAAAGATTTGTTCCATCAGAGAGGTGGCCAAGCTTGCTGATACACCTCCTCCTATATTGTTTGGAAAGCTGCTATCATATGAAATGCAGCTTACTTCCAAGAAGGAGGAAGAGATGATCAGTAGGTCTGAGTACAAGGACAAATCAGTAGCCTTCAAGCCTGAAGGCACAAGAAAGGGCAGGAGAAAATCACCTTCTCAACCCAGAAGGAGTGCTGAGGTAGAAGAAGGAATTCCTTATACAACCTATTCTGACAGCCACACCTCTGATGAGGACTTTGCTGCCTTTACAAGGCAGTTCCTAAGGTTCATGAAAAAGAGGAAGTTGAGAACCAGACCATACACATCCTTTTCCAAGGATGAGTATTACAAGAAAAAGAAGACTCCCAAGGAGGACAGGTATGCCTCAAAACCTAGTAAACAAACTAATTTTATGATTGTTTGTTATTGTTGCAACAGGCTAGGACATGTCATAGCTGACTGTCCAAACAAGAGGACTAAATCTAAGGATAAGAAGAAGCATCAACTGAAGGATAAGAAGGAGAAATCTTTTATTGCTAAGAAACAGAAGAGTTGGATAGACTCTTCATCTTCAGGATCACAAGAAGAAGATGATGCAGAAGCATATGTTGGGATGTTCTCAAAAGAAGAGGATTCTAGGGAACTAGAATTCACACAAATGCTGGACTCGATAAATGGAGGGGAAGACCATTGCTGTAGAGGTCTGATGGCCCTGTCAGAAAATGATCAGTGCCAGGATCAGCCTAGTTCAAGAAAGGTATACAATTCTCTCTTAGCTTCTGATTATTTCACTATATCAGAATCAGAAGCATCTGCATCAAGAGATATGGATGGCTCTAAGTCTGAAGGGGATATACACCAACTCATTGATGAGTATGGTGGGTTGTTGCAAGATCTAAAGAGAAGCAAGCTTCTTGTCAAGGAGCAGGTCAAGGAGATTGAATCTCTTAAGCAGGCAGCATCAGAATCAGCCAAGCTGATTGATTTGAAACTGAATGAGGTTGCCAAATAGAAGAACATAACTATCATTCAGATGGGCATAATCACTTTCAAGGAAAATCATATCAAGAATCTGGAGGCAAGACTTCAGAAAGAAAAAGAGTTAGTGGATAAATTCTCTAAGCCAAAATCAGTCATGTCTTTAATAGACAACTTCATTTATAAAAAAGGTAAGACTGGTTTATGCTTTAAGGGAAGAATAAGGGCCACCAATTCACATGGAAAAGGTAAGGCCCCAGTTAAGCCACTAGCCTCTAAGCCCCCTATTTTCTTTTGGAAGGTGATGCAACCTACAAACAGGTATGATAATGAACTTACTCATGGTCACTGTGAGTATGGAGATCACATTGGAAAGTGTGCAAATGCTAGTAGGCTACTCTATAGGCAAGCCCATCAGGTTTAAAAAGAATTCTTGGGGTTTGCTGCTCCAGCACCTACACTCAAAAGAACTTCTGGAAACAAGGTTATGAAGTCTGTACCTAAGAGAATGTACAACAGATTTGAGTGTTGGTGTTATGGCAAGATAGGCCACTTTGCTATGGATTGCTGGTTTAACACAAGTGTTAAAACCAAGAATAGTTTACCTATCAGAAAAGCTGTAGGTAAACATGATAGTTTTCAAACTAACAAGAACCTAGGACCCAAAACTAATTTGGGTTCTAAGGATGAGTGATTCTTTATTTGATGCAGGTGAATCCAAGTGGCCATACCCCTATATGGTACATGGATAGTGGATGTTCCAGACACATGATTGGAATAAGAAGAATGTTGAGGGACTATGTACCCATAGAGAATGGACCTAAAGTGATCTTTGGTGGATCAGAAAAAGAAATCATCAAAGGATTTGGTAACATCTGTTAACCCGAAATCCGCGACTAGTTCTCCAGGTTTTCAAGTCCGGGCGGCTTGTTCATTCTAGCCGCCGTTATCAGCTAGCCGGCTTATCGTCAGGCAAGCCGGGCGGCCTCTACATCGGACAGCCTCCAGCTCCAGTCCAGCCGTCATCTAGGGGTCAGCCTATCCTAGCCCAAGGGGCGCGACCTATGTCCCAGGTCCTTGTCAGAAGAGGTCCAGACCAGCCCGCCCAGTGGCCGAGTCCTGCAGCTCGGCAGAAGAAGATCGCCAGTCCGCGCGGCCTGTCTCTTGGTTTTTCTTCTTTTCGATTCCCGTCACCGCTGCCCGACTCTCTTGTACCTCGGGAGCCGGTAATTTTAGCCCTACCCGTTTGGGCAGGCCCCCAAGCCTATAAATAGGGGGTGGGAGTACACCCAAAGCACGCTGACTCGAGTCCAAGAGCTCGCTTGTTAAGAGCTGCGGCCTCGATTCTAGTCCTTTGCGGTCTATTGTCCGGCCGGCTTCCTCCTTTCTTTCTTCTTCGCTAAGTGTAACCGCTTATTTTCTTATAAAAGGAAAGCCCGCCGCAGGAGAGGCATTCAGGCCGCGGCGGGCGAACTCTGGTGTTGCCGCTGGTAGCGGCCCTTTCTCTCCTCTTCTCTGCCCGGTTTTATCCGCCATTCCTAGCCGCTAGTAACCGACTAGCCGACAGTCTTTTCCCCATTCCTTCCCCAGTGCTCGAACGGTTAGCTGGTGGTGCTCGCCTTCCCCGTCGCTTTTCGTGCATCAACAGTTAACACGCGGCCTTCAGATCTCGGTTAGTCGTTGAAGTTCAGCGGCCATACAATGTCAGACCGGCAGCCTGTTCAGAACAACCTCAGCCCCAGCGAAGTTCTGCTCTTGGAAGCTCTTCTGCAGTCCCGCCGGGAAGAAAATCAAACCCGCCAAGAGATGATCCGGCAGCTCGCCGCGATCAATTATAACCTAGCCGCAATCAATAAGCGGTTAGACTTGTAGTCCGCACTCATACCGGTTACACCAGCCAACCGGGTCCCAGTGGAGAATAAGCAGGTCGATCCGCCGGTCTACTCGCCTACCTTCCCGGGCTATTCGCCGAGCTATTCGACCTCCTACCTGGCCTGGCCGCCCGAGTATTCGGCAACTCGGCCTCCAGTTTCGAAGAAGCCCCGTGTTTCGGAAAAAGGACAAAAAAGTTCGTCAGACCTCCCCCAGATCGAACAACGGGAGGAAGAGCCAAGTCACAAGAAACCCGCTCGAGCAGCGCGCGGGCAAGTCAGGTGCATGGATCAATATTGCGAATATCACAAGGAAAGAGGTCATCTAACAGAAGATTGTAGAGCTCTCAAATTAATTGTGAAAATGCAGAAATCAAAGGAATCCCGTAGCATGATCTAAAAAAGAAATCTCATGCATAGGCTGGCAGACGCGTCAACATCAACGACAAAAGCGATCTTAAATCAATCCCTTAACCCAATATGTTTTTCTGTCTTTTGTTTCTTCTCATTATACTCTATTAAGAAGGATTATGACTCATTGCTATATTTTGTTTCAGAGATTCTATATCGGTACTCTCACCTGGCAAGTCATCATTCTTATGGGTTTGCAACCCAAAAATTAAAAGATCACTGAATCAAGAGATATCGCCGAGTCTAGCCACATCCCCCTTTAGAGCCGTTGTCATTAGCGTAACACCACGAGGACCACGTGTTGCGGGGAGATTTCGCACCGTGTAGTGGGAGCTTACCGGCTTTGATGCGGTGGAGTTCTAGATTGCGGATCCCGGCTAGTACCTAACCCCACTTCTGCATTATGGAGGAGCGGAGTGGTGGTCAGCTCTACCACGCCACGTAAGGGATATCGTTGCAACTATGATGCGTCTGTGCGGGAAGCAATACACGCATGCCCCGCAGATCGTCTTAGCATGCAACCCTCGAATACTCTTTGATACTCTCATGCAGTGCCTGCAGGAGACCCACAGTCTTGTCGATCTCTGAGGAAAGCAATGTGACTCCGGCCGCACCTGCCCGGAAGATCGACTTGAACTGTACTCCAGGCAAGAGAGCAGTGTATTCTTTTCTTCAAGCAGAAGCCTAGTCAGCGGTCAGGATTCAGACCGCGCGGTTATCACATCCTGGCTAAAGAGAGTATCCGCCCGGGTAATTTGATATTATAAGGCTGAATAGAAGTTATCCAACAGCAAGTTGCGGATATCATTATTCTTACCGCTCGGTTATCTCTGCGACCAATTGGTTTTCTTAAATTGGTCTCATATTTGAAGTTGCCAATATTTATTCTTACCGCGCGGATATCGTTATTAATCCGGAGAGTTATTTGGCTATCTTCAGCTCAATACAGCAGACATCTTTATTAATCGTGCGAGTTGGTTGGTTATCTTCAGTTCATTATAGCGGACATCAGTCTTATCCGCGCGAGTTATGCGCGAAAATCGCTCTGTGATGACTTCACATTCTAGTCGCCTGGAAAAGTAAACTAGCAGGGCTTATCTCCACATCCATTCTGCTTGTGTTGTCCAGATATCTCATGACATATTATAATCGATCGAATAGAAATGCAATACTGAGCAAATAAAGCATACTCAGCAAAATCGAATAGTATCATTTATATTGTCAGAAATTGCAAAATGTATTATCCGCGCGGCTTACAAAGATAATGCCGCCGGATCCTATCCGGTCAGTCCGCCGGCTTATGGTATTCATTCGAATCAATTCGCGGCTTGCAATTTCGGACAGGCCGCCACCATCAGCTGGATTACTACAGCATCTTATCGGTTTGTTTCCTTAGCCGAGCGGCTTGTCTATCGCCATATATCTTCTTGATCTCCAATAAAACTACGGCCTATCATCGTTCAACTATATTAATCGTACGACTTCGTATTAAGTATGAACCTTCAATAGTAGATCTACTTTGTCTACTTGGCGAATACTCTACTGACCGCCCGGTTTATGGCTTTATAATTTATTCGTGGGTAATCGGATCATTATAAATTCGCAGACGGCTAGTATATCCGGCTACTGGTATTCTATTTAAGTTTAACCAGAACAAAGGTGCTTATTATTTGATGAAGTCGTCAATAAGATCTCTTAAGTCGGAAACGAGTAAGAAACATTAAGTCGCGCGAACAGCCAAGTAAGTAGAATTTCAATACAATAGATTTTCACTAAAGGAGAAATATTTTCATTTCAAATGTCATGTACAAAAGGTAGACCGCGCGGTTTACAAAATCGTACCGCCGGTCTCAAAAAGGCATAAAAATTGTTACAAGTATTGTCCTAACTATCCGGCTTTAGTCTTTTAGCCGCAGGAATGCTGGAGTCAGGTTCACCGTCGACGTCAACCTCGGAAGGCGAGTAGCCGCCGCTGCTGAACGAAGAAGAACTCGAACTGCCAGTATCCCCGACTTGGATTTGCTTGATTCAACCCGCGCGGTCTCGGAAGCTTGACCGTCGGTTTCTGAAGAAGCGCTCTCGCTCCTGCTCCCGTCGCTGTCTTCCTTTTCCTCTTCTGCCTTGCTCTCGCCCTCCCCATCGACTTTCTCCTTGCCTTTCAGCGCTTGATATACCGCGGCGACCCTTTTCTTCAGGGGGGATACACGTCGGCGCAAGTAAAGTCGGTGAAGCCCGGGGCGAGGCCGCTGCGATCTCGGAGCCGATTCAGCGCTCCGTCAATCCCTTGGACGAGTTGTGGAAAGACAGCGTCCTGGAAAGCCGGGTTGGCCGGATCGTACATTTTCTGCAAAGGAAAGGAAAAAGGTCAGTCCGAGCGGCTTGATAAATAGAGCCGCAAGAATCAGGTAATATCTTACCGCATTCAAATCCTTTAGCCGTGCAATTTCTTCATCTTTCTCTGCGAGTTGCCGCCTCAGGTCGCTTTGACTTGCGACTAACCGCCTATGGGCCAGGCCCATGAAGTGGTTAGCCACAAAGCTTCTCGCGCCGACCTGAGCGGCAAACCGAGAAAAGTCCTCTTCTGGTATCTTTTCCAGCGCTTTCAGGTTGCGCTTGCCATACAAAGCCGCACCAGCCGCGGATGCATGGCGGCTTATCCTTTCACTCCCCCAGTCAGGGAGGGCGGTAGACACTTGGACCGACTCGCCGTCCGCGCTCCATAGCATGGTGGCGTTGCCATGGAGATCTTTCAAACCGCTGCCCATTCCTTGCAGGGTAAAGTCGGCAGAGGAGTCCGACTCACCTTCTTCATCAGCCCGCTCCGGCTTGGCCCTCCTCTTCCTCCTCTCCCTTTGCGTAAGGGTTAAGCCGCCCGGAGTTAGCGGCTTGTTTATAGGGACTGCGACAATAGCTGCAAGGCAAAGTTGACAAGTCAGTTGTTAAGCCGCGCGGCTAGAAAAGTAGTTCGGTTGGCAGATACTTACTGTCCTCCACATGAACATCCTCTAAAGTCGGGAGCAGGGGAGGTAGTGGGTGACATCAAGCCGCTCGCCCTTGAAGAAGTCATAAATTTGCTTCTCCAGGCCGTCCAGCCCGCTGCTGCCGAATGCGGCTTCTTCGCGGATCTGCGGGTTCACCGGCAAGAGTCCGAGCTGTCCTTCGAAAATCAGGTACCTTTCTGACCAGTTCGGTACCTTGTTCGCCAGGTTGACGACTTTCAGCCCCCGGCAACCAAAGTACAGATGTCCCCTGAAGATCTTTGTCCCAGCATCCGGAATAGACCGGACCGAGAAGCATTCGCTGAACAGCTTGATTGAGAACCGAACTCTCTCCGACCTAAGGTAGGAGATGAAGCTGTAGATCGCCGCAATAGAGTTCGGCGGCAGTTGTCCTGGCACAACTCCGTAGTGGTCGAAGACCGCTACGGCTTCCATCAGTACAGGAAACCGGAAGCCGCAGTCGAAGTGGTCGACAGGGATTGCGATTTGGTTGGCGGTGGAGGAGTTAATCCGCTCGTGAGGAAGCGGAAGCCGCGCGAGCAGCGGGCTATCTTTCATGTACTTCTCCACAAAGCTATCTAGCTCGGCTTGGGTAAGCCGGCCTTCCTTGTGGTCTGCGGAGTGAAACGCCAAAGCCGCATCGGTCCTAACGGCTGGAGCTTTGTCAGACCGCATCGCCTTTGCTTTAGCTCGCATTCTGATCTTCTGTGCCAAAATCTCCGGGGCCGTCTCAATTTATAGATTTCCTGTGCTGCTTCAGTGGTGGTTGTCAAATCGCGGTTAAATGTCAGACCGCTCGGCTCAACCAGCAAGATAAAATTTTCTAACCGCAGAACAGTTCGGCGGTTCGAGCGACTAAGATTCCCGTACTTAGCAAAATTATCAAAGCAAAAAAGCAGCGGCTAAGAAACTTAAACTACACAAGCCGCAATCAATTCAGATTAATGTACAAGCAGATACACAGCAATTGTTCAGAACATTCAAACCGTCCGGCATCACGAGTTGATGCTTATTACAAAACCAAATAAAGTGTTCGAAATTATTTCTCTCCGCCCTCAGGAGCTTCTCGCCCTACCCGCGCGACTTGGTCGCCGGCCTGTACAAGCTGAACATATACTTGACTGACGAGGTTGTGGATGGAGTGTAGAGTTCGGTGAACCCGCGAGGTATCACGCTCTACACGGGCAAATGGAACCAGCGGTAGAGGTCGATCTCCCGGGTCGCCAGCAGCAGCGACCTGCCCAACCGCCGCGACTAGTGGTGAGTCCGAAGTCTCGCCAGAAGCCGGGCGGCTTGGTAGCTGCCGCTGTTCCCTTCCCTCGCCAGACCGAGCAATGTCCGTCCTGTCTCTCTCAATCCGGCCCGCCATCAGCACCAAGGCTTGCATGTCAAGCTTCTCCGCCCTCTCCCATTCCAGGTTGGCCAGCGCCTCTTGAGTCTTCTGCTCCGCGGCCTCTAGCGCAGTCCGCATCAGTGTTCTTTCCTCTTCTAAGGTAGTGACTGCCGCCGGTGCTCTTTGTTGAGCGGCCTCCAGCGCAGTCCGCATCGCCGTCTTCTCCTCCTCCCAGCTGGCCAGGGACGCCTGCATCCTTTTGTCAGCGGCCTCCAGCGCAGTCCGCTTCGCCGTTTTCTCCACGTCCGCGCTGGCCAGTGCCTCCTGCACCCTTTTGTTAGCGGTCTCCTGCGTAATCCGCATCGTCGTTTTCGCCAACTCCAAGCTGACCAAGGCCTCCTGCGTCCTTTTCTCAGCGGCCTCCACCTCAGACCGCATCATTCCTCTCTCCTGCGCCAAGTCCTCCAGCACTTCCTGAGTTCTCTTTTCAGCGGCCTCCAGCATAGACCGCTGATTTTCTTCTTGAAGCCGCCACTCTTCTTCCTTGGCTCGAAGGGCCTCGGCATGCTCCCTTATTCTAGCCTGCAGGGCGGCGACCTCCTCCTGGAATTCGGCCGCCCGTTGGTCATCGATTTTTGAAGGTAGCGGGGGCATCAGTGGAGGCAAGAAGCTCATCAGATCGCCCGGCCTGCTGGCGGTTCCTAGTGCACCTGCAGCAAACAAACAAGCGGTCAGATTTTAATCGCACAACCGACACTTTTCAAAGGATCTCAGTGGAACGAGACCGTAGTTCGGGATTATCTCTCCCTGCAAAGCCGCGGTGCCGCACCTAAGCGCTGGTCGCTTTA
Organism: Platanthera zijinensis; assembly: GCA_039513925.1. NCBI lineage: Eukaryota > Viridiplantae > Streptophyta > Magnoliopsida > Asparagales > Orchidaceae > Platanthera > Platanthera zijinensis. Next base: position 174,790,161 of record CM077088.1, read on the forward strand.
ACCGCTCGGAGTCTATTTGTTTTAGCTTTTCTTTCCATAGCCGCGCGGTCTCCTTAGCTTTGCTATTCAGTTGTGCCGTGGACAGGAAGAAGCTCGCTGGCGGGTTAAAAATCGTGTCCGCTCCCTTCTTCCGTGACCGCGGCTTGTAGAATTTTACAATGCGCTTAACTTCTTCCTGTTTACCTTGCAGGGGAGGAAATGTAGTCGCCACCTGCTTCCCGGCGATTAGCTTCCTCATCTCCTCTATCTTCTCTCTAAGCTTTAATTTTTCAGCTCCTTCAGAAACCGCAGGAGTCGGTTCGCCGAGCTTCTCTCCGGTAACTTCGACATCGATGTCGGCGGTCTCCTCAGAAGCCGGCAGGCTTGACAACAGCTTGTCCTGCTGCTGGAAGGTCTCCATGCCTTTCAGAATGTCGCTCAAGGATTCGCTGGCCGCCCGCGAGCTGTCCGTTTCGTCCGGCTTAGAAGATGGAGTCAATGGACTTTCGGGCGCTTCTTTCTCCCGCGGCTTATGCTGGAGGCTGGCCGCTCCAGTCTTCACAGAAACATTGTGGTTATCAACCCGCATCTTCCGCGTCTTCCTCTCCATCCTTTCCTCAAGAGTCTCGACCTTTTTCTTGCGTCGCTTCAAGTGGCCGACTATTAACTCTGTCCGCTTCCGCTTCTCAGTCAGAGACCGCTCGGTCTCCAGTGGCTTCTCTGAGTCGTCCTCCTCGACGATGATCAGGTCAGCAGATTTGGGCACCTCGCGCGGCTTGGAGGAATCAACACTTTTCTCCTCCATCCCGGCTATCTTCAAGAGAGGCTCACCAGATGGCGAGTAGGTGATATCGAAAGATTTGGTAGTTCCGGCTTGTGGGAGAGCAGGCTTAGGGATCTCTTCGACTTTGGCCGCGGCCTGCGAGGATTCCCCGATGACTTCCATCGGTTTCTTTCCAGAATCAGAAGCCGTCGGTGCGATCGGCTTCTCGGTTTTCTTCTCAGGCAGTTGGTCGGAACTGTCCGCTTTTCTGCTCCTCTTTTTCGATCCAGACGACTTCTTTTCGCGTTCTAGCATCGAGGACATGACGTCCATCTTGTAGAAGTCTCTGTCGGCTTGGAGGATTCTGACCGCAAGTGGCGAGTAGTGACCCGTGGCTTGGCAGAAGTCTTGAAGAAATGGCAGAGCCCTCGGCATTTTATAGACGCAGAAGCATTAATGGCAGTCGCGGTCTCCGGCTTAGTTCTACATTTTCGAAGTTTTTTATAAAACTTAAAAATGTGCGGGGATTATGTTAACCCGGAATCCGCGACTAGTTCTCCAGGTTTTCAAGTCCGGGCGGCTTGTTCATTCTAGCCGCCGTTATCAGCTAGCCGGCTTATCGTCAGGCAAGCCGGGCGGCCTCTACATCGGACAGCCTCCAGCTCCAGTCCAGCCGTCATCTAGGGGTCGGCCTATCCTAGCCCAAGGGGCGCGACCTATGTCCCAGGTCCTTGTCAGAAGAGGTCCAGACCAGCCCGCCCAGTGGACGAGTCCTGCAGCTCGGCAAAAGAAGATCGCCAGTCCGCGCGGCCTGTCTCTTGGTTTTTCTTCTTTTCGATTCCCGTCACCGCTGCCCGACTCTCTTGTACCTCGGGCAGCCGGTAATTTTAGCCCTGCCCGTTTGGGCAGGCCCCCAAGCCTATAAATAGGGGGCGGGAGTACACCCAAAGCACGCTGACTCGAGTCCAAGAGCTCGCTTGTTAAGAGCTGCGGCCTCGATTCTAGTCCTTTGCGGTCTATTGTCCGGCCGGCTTCCTCCTTTCTTTCTTCTTCGCTAAGTGTAACCGCTTATTTTCTTATAAAAGGAAAGCCCGCCGCAGGAGAGGCATTCAGGCCACGGCGGGCGAACTCTGGTGTTGCCGCTGGTAGCGGCCCTTTCTCTCCTTTCTCTGCCCGGTTTTATCCGCCATTCCTAGCCGCTAGTAACCGACTAGCCGACAGTCTTTTCCCCATTCCTTCCCCAGTGCTCGAACGGTTAGCTGGTGGTGCTCGCCTTCCCCGTCGCTTTTCGTGCATCAACACACCCCATAGTGCTCGAAGATCTCTGCGATCTCCCAAAGCAGAGGGAATTTGAACCCGCAATCAAAATGATCGATTGGCACCGCAAGCTGGGTAGCTGTGGAGAAGTTCAATCGCTCTTGATGCTCGGGAATCCGCGCAAGTACTAGAGAGCCCGCCATGTGCTTCTCCAAAAAGGCTTCCAAGTCAACTGCAGTTAGCCTGCTTCTTTTGTGCTCGGCGGCATGGAAGGCGACTGCGGCATCAGTACGCGCGGATTCCATGTTTTCAGACCGCAGGGCTTCAGCTAACTGTCTCCTATGCAAAGAGAAAATGAAGACCCTATTTATAGAAAAACCGTCTGACATGACAGCAGTTAATCCGCCCAGACCGATTCCTCAGTCCGCGCAGTTCGCATCTTCCCTGTTTTCCCTGCAGTTTCTCTCCTCTAATCTCGGCGTCAGGCTGCAGCACTTCCAGCAGAGAGCGATTCATGCTCGCAAGCTGCTCGTCATCTATTGAGTCAAGGATCTCAGTAGTTGATAGGCTGAGCGTCGAAGGGGGATCACCTTCTGCGGACAGAGGAGCAGGGGTGAAGAGATCGCTATCTTGAACCTCCTTTTCTCGCGGCTTATGCTGCAAGCTCGCAGCACCAGTCCGCTTGGAGATATTCTTCTCTTTCCTAACCTTCAGCCTCTTCTCTATTCGCTCCGCAATGGTACTCTTGTCTCTTTTCCTCTTTTTCTTTTCAGGCGACTTATCCAAGTCAATGACGACCTGCTGCTGTTCGCGGACTGATGTCGGTGCGATAACTAGAGCCTGGGAAGACACCGGCTCCTTAGCTTGCTCAACGGAATCTTTAGCCGCGACTTCGGCGGGCTCTTTAACTCGTTCCTCGGCAACCTCTTCTTCCCTTTCCTCTATCTGTTCGTCAGCAGGAAGCTTCTCCTCAATCATCTGCTGCTGGGCTTTTGGCGACGATACTTCCTTGCCCGTGTCTATCCGCAGCATAATAGTCCTAGAAGCAGAGCGGTGTACCTCCATGCTGGAAGAGCTCGCAGGATTCTTGTCAGAAACAGATGACGGATTCAATTTCTCATTCGGTGGGTTTGGAAGAACAGCAGTCGCAATTTTCTCAGGCTCTATGTCGCGGGCTGGGTCTGATTTCTTTTGACCTGAGCTTTCTCCTCGGTAGCGGGCTGGAATATCGTGACGGCGACTGGTCTTTTTAGGTCGGGAATTGACCTTGGGCTTCTCAGTCGAAGTAGGAAGGTTGCCGAAGAAATCCCCTAATCTTGCCATGCCGGACTGGAAAGTTGAGACCGCAAGAGGTGAGTAACGACCCGTCGCGCAGCCAATTATGGCAGAGGACAGGGCTTCCAGCGATATTTATAGCGCAAACAGCATTAATGATAGTTGCGGACTCGGCGGTTAAGGAAACATTTTCGGAATTTTCCAAAACTCAAAAATGTGCGGGGATTATGTTAACCCCAGAATCCACAACATATCCAGCTAGACATCTCGTTCCTCCTTGGTCGGATTCCATACCTCAGTCTGCCAAGGTCGCCCTTGGTTCTCAACTCAGCTGGATCGTCGACCTCCCGTCGACGATAGTCAAGCTCAGATCGGAGAGCTCCGAGTCAGGTCGCCCAGGTCGCTCAGGTCGCAACTGGTCTGATAGGATCGCGCTCGACGCGACCAAGGGAGGATTCCAGTTCGCAGGCCCAGTCCGCCGGTCCCGCGCGGACTTCTTCTTTCTCTTTTGTTTCCCGTCACCGCTGCCCGACTCCTTTGTACCCTGGGCAGCCGGTTATTTTAGCCCTCCCCGTTTGGGCAGGCCCCCAGCCTATAAATAGGGGGGAGTGGTGCACTCAAACCACGTTCACTCGAGCCCAGGAGCCCACTTGTTAAAGGTTGCGGACTCGAATCTCTAGCTTTGCGATCTCCAGCTTGCTTCTGCATTGCTTTCCTTTTCCCTTCTTGTAACCCCTTCTTTGCAATCAAAAGTAAGCCCGTCGCAGGAGAGGCATTCAGGCCGCGACGGGCGAAGTCTGGTTGCCGTGCTCCACGGCTCTTGCCTTTTTGTTCCTTTTCTAGTCCGCCAAGTAGACTGCTGCTCGCAGTTTGTTTTTCCTCTTTCTTCCCTAAGTGCTCGAACAGTTAGCTGCTGGTGCTCGTTTCCGCCTTCGCTTTTCGCGCATCAACAGTTCCTATAATGTAATGATCCTTTTGTTTAGGAACCAGTTCCCAGACTTTACACCTTCTGAATTGATTCAGCTCTTCTTGCATAGCATCAATCCAGTTTGTGTCTTGCATTGCTTCTTAAAACTTCCTGGGTTCTATCTGTGACAAGAAACTTGAACATAAAACTGTGTTCATGTTCTTGCTCCTTGTTACAACACCTTGACTTGCATCACCAATGATTTGGTGAGCTGGATGATCCTTCAGGTGTCTTCTAGCTGGAGGAAACCTGTCAACCTCATGGCCTTCTTCATTTTCCTGAACCTGATGCTCCTCATTATCTTCATCATCCAGTGAGTCTTGTTCTCCCCCTAGACAGCATGCAGCTTTTTCTTCATCCATCCTAACAGAAGCTTCATCATTGATGGTCAGCTTGTACAGCCTGTCTGTTAGACATGTAGAACTAACTGAAGAACTAGACAATTCACAATTAATCAATTTAGACTCATCAAATACAACATGAACATATTCTTCTACAACTTGAGTAGTCAAGTTGTAGATCCTGTATGCCCTACTATTTTTTGATGTACTCAACAAATATCCCTTTTAGGGATTTGGCAGCAAACATAGTTTGGTAGTTCTTACCATAAACTAGGACATAACACTTGCTACCAAAGATTCTGAAGTATGAAATGTTTGGTTTTCTACCTTTCAAAATCTGATAGAGAGTCATCTTATGTTTCTTATTGATGGAGGCTCTATTAAGTACATGATATGCAGTATTTACTGCCTCTGCCCAAAAGTACTCAGGGAGAGTAGTGTCACTAGGTAGTGTTCTACTTGCCTCAATTAGAGTCCTATTCTCTCTTTCAGCAACACTATTTTGCTGGGGTGTTCAAGGTGAGGACAACTCCTAATGGATCCCCTATTCTTTATTGAACTTTGTCATACATTAAGACTGAAATTCAATTCCATGGTCACTTCTGATTTTGACCACTGAATTGTTAAATTCATTCTGAATTTGTATAATAAAGGTCTGGAAAACTGTAGGAGTTTCAGATTTCTGCTTCAAGAAGAAAACCCATGTGAATCTAGAATAGTCATCCACAATAACAAAAGTGTATAGTTTCCTACCAAGACTATGAATTGGCATAGGACCAAACAAATCCATATGCAAGAGATATAAACATCTCATTGAATCTTTGGTATCTAGTGCATGGAAAGAGGACTTAGTCTGTTTGCTCTTTTGGCAAGCTGAACACACACCCTCTTTAATGCACTTGACTTGAGGGCCATTCCTCACTAATCCAATGTTGAACAGGTGTCCTATAGACTTGTAGTTCAGATGAGCCAGCCTCTTGTGCCATTTGACACATAGTGAAGCTTTCTCACCTGCAACTAGGCAAATGGGTGAGTTATTAAACTCACAATCTAGGTTAAGATAATATACATTCCCTTTCTTAGTGCCAGTCAAAATGATCTCTTGATCACTTTACCTCCTTATTTTGCACTCTCCTTTGAGGAAAGAGATGACATAACCTAGATCAATAAGTTGACTTATGCTAATCAGGTTATGTTTTAGCCCTTCACATAAGCCACTTTAGTGATGGTAATTGAATCACTAGAGATGTTGTTGATGCACGAAAAGCGACGGGGAAGGCGAGCACCACCAGCTAACCGTTCGAGCACTGGGGAAGGAATGGGGAAAAGACTGTCGGCTAGTCGGTTACTAGCGGCTAGGAATGGCGGATAAAACCGGGCAGAGAAAGGAGAGAAAGGGCCGCTACCAGCGGCAACACCAGAGTTCGCCCGCCGCGGCCTGAATGCCTCTCCTGCGGCGGGCTTTCCTTTTATAAGAAAATAAGCGGTTACACTTAGCGAAGAAGAAAGAAAGGAGGAAGCCGGCCGGACAATAGACCGCAAAGGACTAGAATCGAGGCCGCAGCTCTTAACAAGCGAGCTCTTGGACTCGAGTCAGCGTGCTTTGAGTGTACTCCCGCCCCCTATTTATAGGCTTGGGGGCCTGCCCAAACGGGCAGGGCTAAAATTACCAGCTGCCCGAGGTACAAGAGAGTCGGGCAGCGGTGACGGGAATCGAAAAGAAGAAAAACCAAGAGACAGGCCGCGCGGACTGGCGATCTTCTTCTGCCGAGCTGCAGGACTCGGCCACTGGGCGGGCTGGTCTGGACCTCTTCTGACAAGGACCTGGGACATAGGTCGCGCCCCTTGGGCTAGGATAGGCCGACCCCTAGATGACGGCTGGACTGGAGCTGGAGGCTGTCCGATGTAGAGGCCGCCCGGCTTGCCTGACGATAAGCCGGCTAGCTGATAACGGCGGCTAGAATGAACAAGCCGCCCGGACTTAAAAACCTGGAGAACTAGTCGCGGATTCCGGGTTAACAGGGTGGTTCCAGGACAGCTCGCGCCGAACAGCATGTTTGCCATCTGTAGCTACCTCGCTTACCTGCGAGCTGAGAAGGTCGAGTTTTTCTTGAAGATCTTCAGGAAGATTTTTCTCTATTCGCTCTATAACCCCACCAGGAGACCGCGAGTACAAAGGTATCATCTACTTCTACTGCAGGGGGATGAAAGTTGTGGGTTTGCCGAATAAGATCCACAACTGGACTTCTAGGTATCTTATCTTTGAAGGCGACCTTGGATTCCTTCACACCAACCCGCAGCTGCGCTCAGACGCCGACTTCAAAAGCGTGCGGCTGAGTGATACCGAGACCGCCATCGGCAAGTTCCTTGAGGAGCGAGGCTTGACGTCGACTACTACATCCCACTGCTGCCCGGACTGGACACCGTAAACCGTCTGGAGAGTAAATTTCGCGACTTTCATTTGTATCCACAGAGACCTGGAAGTTGCTAATTTTTCCTCTTGCAGCGACCTTGGCGGTACCCACAAATATGCCCTTTCGCGCCGGCTGGACAGACTCCTACACAAGGAGAAAGAAGAAAAGAAATTGCGAGAAAAAGGAAAGAAGACGGAGATCCCGCCGCGAGTTATTCTTCCAATGACAGCTTCAATATTGCGGGCTTCGGAGAGAAGCAAAAGGATCTAAGGGGTAACCCAATGATCCATTGGCATGAGAAGAAAAAATATGTCCGTCTGTCAACGTCTCTTCCCTCCTGGAGGAGCCCGCGCCCATCTCGCCACGCCCATGTCGCCCTCTCTGCCTTGTACGGGAAGCAAAACCTTCGCGAACTGCAGAGTGTGGCTCCTGAAGACCTTCCTCTTCTCGCCGCACAAGCCAGTGCAAACTACGCCGTCACCAACCACTACATGGGCAGGCTCACGCGCGAGCTGCTTAAGGAAGATCCGCGGCATAGGAAGGAAAGCAACTTGCTGAAAGAAAGAAATAAGCGACTTGGCGTAAAGATCAATCAATATAAAGAGGACTAGGCTGTAAGTGCCAGTTAATCGCCGTTTATCTCGCTTATCTTTCGCGGACTGACATTTTTGGTTTCTTCTCCAGACCGCATATGAGATAACAAACCCCGACTTCTAGAAGGCCATGTTTCCTTTTGTTAGGGAAAGCGTGGAGGTGGCAATCGAACGCATCATCGGCGAAGGGTATGCGAAAGTAGGGGTGGACTTCATTCCCTTCCTGGAGCTTTTCCCAGAGCTAAAGGACAAGGTTGCCGAGTTCGAGCGAGCGGCTAAAGGAAAAGCGGTTTCTTTGGACGACGAGGAGTCCGCTGATAAGGAAGCTCCTGAAGACGCGGCCTCCAGTCAGCAGCAAGGAGGCCAGTCTGACCAATCCTCTAACTCCAGCTCTGACGAGAGCAGCACGCGGACAGAACCCTTGGCCGCTTCTCGTTCTAGTGACAGCAGCAGCGGCGAGTCGGGCGGCTATTCGCCTATGGTGGATGTGGTTGGGTTAAGCCCGGAGAAGCCTGCAGACAAGAAGCAAAGGACCGAATAGGAGGATAAATTGTAATTTTTGGTTTTCAATGTAAAGGGGGGGCGGACTCTGCGTGAGTCCGCCAGGACATGTATATAATTTTGAATGAATAGAAAAAGGATATTTTTGACGTCTTCTGAGATGTTCTGCTTATTTCTCACTTATACTTAGAGGTCACACTTCTCATATCAATCTTCGTTATAGCTTTATTGCCTGTTAAAAACTCTGGCTGAAATTGCATAACCACATCTTGCTGCAATATGAACGGAATGCTTTCTTAGCGAATGATGCGGACTTGGACGAGTTCGGTTTGCAGTCCTCATTTTGCAGAACCTTTGCCAGTTTTTGCGAGAACCAAGATGACGAAAACCATAATTTGCTAACTTAAATAACATGAATAAGCGAACTAGCGGACTAGGGTCACCGTCTGCTGATATTTAAAGTTGAATTTTTTCCAAATAATCATTAAATTGTATAAGTTGAATGAATCCTGCGGATTAGGCTGATAAGATAAATGGAGTCCGCACTGCATCAATAACCATACCAGAAATGATCTGTAATTCATAACCAAGCAGGTAGGTGCGGCCGGAGAGGCATTGCTTTCCTCACAGGGTTATGAACTACAGAATCAACCCAAGGACCGGCAGACTGGGTGGATAGGATAACTGGAGTCCGCACTGCATCAATAATAATATCAGAAATGACCCGTAATTCATAACCAAGCGGGTAGGTGCGGCCGGAGCGGCATTGCTTTCCTCACAGGGCTATGAACTATAGAATCAACCCAAGGACCGGCGGACTGGGCGGATAGGATAACTGGAGTCCGCACTGCATCAATAATAATATCAGAAATGACCCGTAATTCATAACCAAGCGGGTAGGTGCGGCCGGAGCGGCATTGTTTTCCTCACAGGGTTATGAACTACAGAATCAACCCAAGGACCGGCGGACTGGGCGGATAGGATAACTGGAGTCCGCACTGCATCAATAATAATTAAAGACCCCTGTGAAGAAGAAAGCTGCAGTCTAGAGGCCAAGCGGGTAGGTGCGGTCGGAGCGGCATTGCTTTCCTCACAGGACCTCAAGATCTACAGACTCAACAACTCAATTCACTACCCTCTTGCCTGGAGTACAGTCTAAGTCGATCTCTCGGGCAGGTGCGGCCGGAGCGGCATTGCTTTCCTTCGAGATCGACAAGACTGTGGGTCTCCTGCAGGCATTGCTTGAGGGTACCAAGGAGTGTTCGAGGGTTATAACCTTAAGATGATCTGGGGGCAGGTGCGGCCTGAGCGGCATTGCTTTCCCCGCGCGATCATCTGGGTTGTAACGATATCCCTTAAGTGGAATGGTAGAGCTGTCCACCACTCTGCTCCTCCATAATGCAGAAGTGGGGTTAGGTACTAGCCGGGATCCGAATTCTAGTATCCTGCCGCACTAGAGTTGGTAGGCTCCCACTACACGGTGCGAAATCTCCCCGCAACACGTGGTCTTCGTGGTGTTACGCTGACACCAACGCTTTTAGGGGAGGTTTTTGCTGAACTCGGCGATATATCCTGGCATTAAGCAACTGTCGGAGTTGCTCGAGGTGGTAAGAGAGAAGAGGCACTTGAAGAAGTGTTAGTATGAGTATTTAGACAAATATCAATTTTGAGAGATTCGTATAACATAGAAGAGAGAGTTCAGAGATAGAACCGTTTAGAGTTGTCCTTGCTCAATATATTAACTGTAAACACTTGAAATACAAAGACACTTGATGAAGCGTTAGCAAGGAACTTTCATTAATAATGAACCTCTTAAAGAGTTTACATAAGAAGGAAAGAAAAGAAGTTCAGGAATAGAACCGCTTTAGGTCATCTCCACTCCATGTGTGCGACATATCTTCTCCTTCAAATGTTTGTAACCGGTAGGCTCCATTCTCGAGGGCTTCCTTAATAATGAATGGTCCTGCCCAACTAGGATTAAGCTTCCCAACTGAGCTGGCTCTTGCAGCAGCGTCGGCCTTTTTAAGAACTAGATCTCCCACATGAAAGTGTTTGATCCTTACATTCTTATCGAAGTAGCGGGCCATTCTTCTTTTAACTTCTTCTTGCCTGATGGCAGCCTTGTCTCTAACCTCTTCAACATATTCCAAACTGAACCTCATCTCCTCGCTGTTCAGCTCAAGCCAATCCTCCGTACCTTGCCTAGCAAGCAGCACTCTAGGTGACAGAACTTCAAACTCAATAGGAATTAATGCTTCGGACCCGTGAGAAAGCTTGAACGGGGTTTCCCCTGTTGCAGATGAAGGCGTTGTTCTCAGGGTCCAGAGAACTGAGGGAAGTTGATCAACCCAACTGCCCTTGAGATTTTGAACTTTCTTCTTAAGCAGGTTGAGGATTTGCTTATTAGCTGCTTCTACTTGACCATTGCTTCTGGGATGATGAACTGATGCAAAGCGCAGCTCTGTTCCGATCTGTCTGCAAAAGTCTATCATCTCTGCATTATTGAACTGTGGTCCATTATCAGTGATTATTGCCATAGGGATTCCATGCCGGCAGACTATCTCCGCCCAAATAAAATTCCTCACGACCTGGGTTGTTGTCTTTGCCAGTGCTTTAGCCTCAATCCACTTACTGAAGTAGTCGATCATAACTATAATGAAACGCCGCTGCCCACTTGCCATGGGAAAAGGACCAATGAGATCCATTCCCCAAACAGCAAAGGGCCAAGGGGTTGCAATCGATCTGAGAGATTGAGCTGCTTGATGTTGAAGAGGAGCGAATTCCTGGCATTGAACACATTTTCTGACATAGGTCTCCGAATCTTTCTTCATTGTGGGCCAGAAGTAACCTTGCCGCAGGATCCTTTTTCCAATGTTCTTGCTCCTGAGTGACTCCCGCACTGGCCAGAATGCACTTCTCGAAGAACAGTAGGAATTTCACTTTCTAAAACACATCTTGCCATTGTAGACAAGAAGGTTTTTCTATAGAGAATATTGGATATCAAGTAATAGTGTGATGCTTTCAACCTGAATCTCTTCTTATCTTTTACCGACTGATGCAGGTTCCCAGTCGACAGGTAGAGAATGAATGGGTCCATCCAAGAGGAACACTGATCGATTTGCATTAACCCTTCCTCCTCCACTGCTGGGTGAAAAAGTTCAGAGGTTGTTCCTCCTGACGAGAGCCCATACTTGGCAAGAATGTCGGCCTCCTCATTCTCTGCCCTCGGAATGTGCACAATAGTAAAACTTTTGAACTTGCCAACCTCAACCTTTACCAGCGCAAGATACTTTTTCAACACTGGCTCCCTGGTCTCGAAGTTACCAAGAACTTGTGAAGCCATTACTAGAGAATCAGTCTTAATATGGACATGATCAATTCCAAGCTCTCTTGCAAGCCTCAAGCCGGCCAATAAAGCTTCATACTCTGCCTGATTGTTAGTCACTGGAAAATAGAACTTGATGGCCTGCTCAAGCTTGACGCCATTCGGGTTTATCAAAACCACCCCTGCCCCTGAAGAGTTTCTTCCAGAAGCTCCATCCACCTAGATGGTCCAAGCTAAAAGAGATCTTGCTGCCTGATCCGAGCTAGATTCTGTTGTGTCAATCAGAAAATCTGCAAGTACCTGTGCCTTGATAGCTGTCCTGGGCACATAGGAAATTTCAAACTCGCACAGCTCAATTGCCCACTTAGCTAGCCTTCCTGAATGCTCTGGTTTCTCTAGCACATTCTTCAAAGGTTGATCAGTAACCACCTGAATTGAATGAGCTTGGAAATATGGACGGAGTCTACGGGCAGACATAACCAATGCCAAAGCTAGATTCTCAAGGATGGGGTACCTTGCCTCTGCATCTTTCAGAATTTGACTGACATAGTAAACGGGGAACTGCCTCCTGCTCTCTTCTCGGACCAGGACGGAACTAACTGCCTCGGGACCAACCCCCAGGTATAGGAACAACATCTCCCCTGCTCGAGGGCTTTGGAGTAAAGGTGTCGAGGTTAGCTGCTTTATCAACTGCTCGAAGGCCAAAGAACACTCTTCTGTCCACTAGAACTTGGACGCTCCCCGAAGAGTCTTAAATAACGGCGCACTTTTATCCCCAACTCGAGAGATGAATCTCCCGAGTCCTGCCAACCTCCTCCCCAACTGCTGAACCTCTTTTGGAGAACGGGGAGGAGCCATATCAAGGATGGCTTTAACCTTATCAGGATTGGGAGCAAGACCCTCAGGAGTAAGGAGATGGCCGAGAAACTTCCCCTTACTCCCCCCAAAGATGCATTTTAACGGGTTAAGCTTTATTTTGTACCCTCGCAGAGTGGAAAAGGTCTCTGCTAGATCTATCAAGTGTTGTGGAAGAGACCTACTCTTAATCAAAAGGTCATCCACATACACTTCGAGGTTTCTACTTTTTTGCTCTTTAAACACATGGTCCATCATGCGTTGATAAATCGCGCCAGCATTTTTAAGCCCAAAGGGCATCACAAGATAACAATAGCAACCATCATTAGTGATGAACGAAGTGCGAGGGATATCAGGTTTGTGCATTCTTATTTGGTGATAACCAGAGAACGCATCTAGAAAGCTCATAAACGGATATCCTACCGCAGAATCAACTAATAAATCTATCCGAGGCAAGGGGTAGAAATCTTTCGGGCATGCTTTATTCAAACGGGTGAAGTCTACACACATACACCACTTCCCCCCCCCCCCCCCGGTTTCTTAACCATTACAACATTTGAGATCCACTCGGGATATTGAATCTCTTGAATGAAGCGCTCTTTGAGGAGTTTGGCAACCTCCTCTCTGATGGGCTCTGCTAACTTGACAGCTACATCCCTCTTCTTCTGCTGGACGGGCTTGGCAGCTAGATCAATATTGAGATGATGGCAAGCCACGTCTGGATCCACCCCTGGCATGTCCTCCGCTGACCAAGCGAAGACATCCAGATTCTTCAACAGGCAAGATATCAACTCCGCCTTTTGATCTTCTGGCAACTCGGAGTTGATGGAGAGCTTTCTTTCTTCCCCTTCTGCAATGGGGACTTCTTGCAACACCTGGGCAGGTTCCAGGTGAGCACCTTCTCTATCCACAGCAGCTTCTGATGGAGGAGTGGCTTCTGCTGCTGCTGGAAAAGCTGGGGGGAAACCTCAGTCATACTGACTGTTCGGAGGTAACACTCTGGAGCTTGCCTTGGGTCGCTCCTGACCCTGCATTGACGGCCATCTTTGCAGAACTTGATGGCCAAATGGTACGTTGAAATGATGGCTCGATACTTGTTCAATAATGGTCTCCCAAAGATAGCATGATCGCTGCTTGGAGCATCCACCACTATGAACTGGATCTCTTTGGTCACCCCTCCGAGCACCACCGGGAGTGTGACATTTCCTTCAACTTCCTTCCTTTCGCCCGAGAAGCCATAAAGTGGCCCCTCGGTGGAAAGCAGAGGCTTTCCTGTCCTCAGGGCTTCAAAAGTTGACTTGAAGAGGAGATTCACAGAGCTTCCAGTGTCGATGAGAATTCTATCGACCGTGAAATCTCCGATGGCTGCTTGAACTACGATGGCATCATCGAAGGGATTAGCGGTTATAGGAAGGTCTTCAGGGCCAAAAGTGACGACTTCAGAAGGTGGGGCAGAAGAAGAAGTAGAAGCAATCTTAGTTCGGGAAAGCCTTGATAGAGAAGACTTCCGAGTAGACTCAGCCCCTGCTCCGCCATGGATGTAAAAGAGTCTTCCTAAGACTCCTTCGTCGACAACGTCAATACATTCACTTGGTATAAAAAATGAGCCCCAGATGGCCCTCATCCCTTACCTCTATACAATCCTGCTGAACTTCAGCCTCCTCCTTGCCCTTGGAGGTGGAAGGCTTTGAAGAGTCACTCTTCCTGCCCAGGTCCTCGATTTTACCCTCGGCGAGCAACCTCTCAACTATCTTCTGAAGAGCCTTGCAATCTTTAGTCAGATGGCCCTTCTCCTTGTGAAAATTGCAGAACTGAGAGTTGTCCCTGGGCTTCCAGTCTCTCTGAGGCCCTTGCCTCTTTTCTTCAGCCTTCTTCTGGATTATCTGGACGACCTCTTCAAAGTCGAGGCCCAGATCTGCAAGCTCTTCCATAGGGATGCTCCCATAAGGATTTGAAGCTGGCAGGGCACCCTGAAGAATGGGGAGCGCTTGAAGGGGAACGGCGGGAGTGGCGGCCAACGACAGTCTCTGACCATGAAACTGTTGATGGCCGAGGAAGGGTTTCTTGTGGCGGAGGTTACGTCCCCTCTGAGATGGAGGTTGGAAATCAGGCCGAGGAGGCTTGCTGTGATATTGATTGTTGGAGAAGTTGGAGGCATCCCTTCCTCCAGCTTTAGCTGTCAGGGATGAGATATAGGTTGGGTTGGCATTTTCTCCCTCAATAAAGCGATTAGCTATCACTATGAGCTCCTGATAAGTTGATGGTGCCTTTGTTGTCACTTTGAATTTCAATGGGCCCTCCCGGAGGCCGTGAATCAGGGCAACTTTATAATAATCGGGGTTCACATTCCTTACCCCTTGGATTTCTTTTTGGAACCGATCAACGAATCTTGCCACTGATTCGTAGTCTCTCTGCTTGATATCAAAAAGGGCTGCCGGCCCATCCTTTCTCTTCTTAGAGGTTGCAAACCTCAGGAGCAGCTCGCTGCGAAGCTTAGCGAAGGAAGAAATTGTGCCCGAAGGCAGCTCGTAAAACCACTCTCTCGCTTGACCATCAAGAGTGGTCACCAGAAGCTTACATTTCAAGGCATCGGAGAGGCTCCTTAATGCAACTGCCCCTTTGAATGCCTGTAGGTGGGAGACCGGATCAGTCTCCCCTGAATAAAAAGGGAGACGAGGTTCTCTGAAATTGCTCGGCGCTGACTCCCACCGGATTCGATCGACGAAGGGAGAGGGAGTCTCTGAATCAGCAGAAGGGCGGACTGGAGGGCGAAGCTCTGCGGGCTCTGCGGACTGCCGATCAACAAAATCTAGTCGGCGAGCCGGAGTCCCTCGGGCTGCTTCCCTGAAGAAATCTATCAGGGGGGCGAACTCTCCAACCTAAGGTCGCAGGGGAGCTGCGGACAGAGCTTGGTGGAGAGGCGGAGGTGCGGTTGCAGGCGACTGCTGAAGAGGGGTGTGACGAGCTGGGGTCCGGCGGACCGGAGTCTGGCGGACAAGAGTCTCAGCAACTTCTTCTGCGACCTGAGGAGCAAGTCGCTGAGTCAGTGCTAACAGGGCCTGACTGATTGTATCGAGCCGCTGGTCAGTCTCTCTTCGAGATACTTCAGCTACCCAGCGGGACTGCTCCAGCGCCTCCTACAACGAATCATCAGGCGAGCTGGAGCGATCGGAGTGGCGAGCTCGGCGGTCCGACATTTCTATCCGCGGTTTTCAAAAAACTGCTCGAATCTGAAGGTCGCGTGTTAACTGTTGATGCGCGAAAAGCGAAGGCGGAAACGAGCACCAGCAGCTAACTGTTCGAGCACTTAGGGAAGAAAGAGGAAAAACAAACTGCGAGCAGCAATCTACTTGGCGGACTAGAAAAGGAACAGAAAGGCAAGAGCCGTGGAGCACGGCAACACCAGACTTCGCCCGTCGCGGCATGAATGCCTCTCCTGCGACGGGCTTACTTTTGATTGTAAAGAAGGGGTTACAAGAAGGGAAAAGGAAAGCAATGCAGAAAGCAAGCTGGAGATCGCAAAGCCAGAGATTCGAGTCCGCAGCCTTTAACAAGTGGGCTCCTGGGCTCGAGTCAGCGTGGTTTGAGTGCACCACTTCCCCCTATTTATAGGCTGGGGGCCTGCCCAAACGGGCAGGGCTAAAATAACCGGCTGCCCGGGGTATAAAGGAGTCGGGCAGCGGTGACGGGAAACAAAAGAGAAAGAAGAAGCAGTCCGCACGGGACCGGCGGACTGGGCCTGCGAACTGGAATCCTCCCATGGTCGTGTCGAGCGCAATCCTGTCAGACCAGTTGCGACCTGAGAGACCTGGGCGACCAGACTCGGAGCTCGCCGATCTGGGCTCGACTATCGTCGACGGGAGGTCGACGATCCAGCTGAGTTGAGAACCAAGGGCGACCTTGGCGGACTGAGGTATGGAATCCGGCCAAGGAGGAACGAGACGTCTAGCTGGATATGTTGTGGATTCTGGGGTTAACAGGAACCAATTGGATCTACAAAAACAAACTTGATGAGAATTGCACTATAATTAAGAACAAGGCCAGGTTGGTAGCAAAAGGCTACAGGCAGGAGGAAGGGATTGACTTTGATCAAACCTTTTCCCCTGTACCAAGGCTAGAGGCTATAAGGATGTTCTTGGCCTATGCTGCATATCAAGGGTTCAAGGTATATCAGATGGATGTAAAGTCAACATTTTTGAATGGTGACTTAAAAGAGGAAGTCTATTTTGAACAACCATCAGGTTTTGTAGATTCTCATTATCCTGATTATGTATATAGGCTTAGGAAAGCTCTATATGGTTTGAAACAAGCCCCTAGGGCTTGGTATGAAACCATATCTACTTTTCTTATTGAGAATAAATTCTCTAGAGGAAAGATAGAAAAAACTCTATTCTTTAGGGAATCTAAAGGCAAGATAATCCTAGTGTAGATATATATTGATGACATTATCTTTGGATCTATTGAAAACAACCTTTGTAGAAAGTTTGCGAAACTTATTCAAGGGAAGTTTGAGATGAGCAGTATGGGTGAGCTAAAGTTCTTCTTGGGACTTTAAGTTAGACAAACTGATGAGGGATTGTCCATATTCCAGTCTAAGTTCACCAAGGAGTTCATTAAGAAATATGGTGTGGACTCAGCCTCCACCATGAAAACTCCAATGGGAACAAGTATGCCTATAGGCAAAGATGAGACAGGGAAACCTGTTGATGAGTCTTTGTATAGATGGATAATTGGCTCCCTACTCTACTTGACTGCTAGTAGACCGGACATCATGTATGCTACATGTGTCTATGCTAGGTACCAAGCTTTCCCAAAGGAATCTCATTATACTGCTGTTAAAAGAATTTTGAGATATCTTAAGGGTAAACCCATTCTAGGTCTTTGGTACCCTAAGAATAGATATTTCTTACTAACAAGTTTCTCAGATGTAGACTTTGCAGGATGCAAAGAAGACAGAGAGAGTACTATAAGAACATGTCAATTCCTAGGTGGAAGGCTTGTGTCATGGTGCAGCAAGAAGCAGACTAGTGTAGTTATATCAACAACTGAGTCTTAATATGTAGCTGCAGGAAGTTGTTGTGCATAATTATTATGGACAAAGCACCAACTTGAAGATTATGACATCAAGGTATGTAGAATTCCACTTATTTGTGATTCTACAAGTGTTATTTCCATTTCTAAGATACTAGTATCACATAGTAGAACCAAGCATATAAAAATTAAGTTTCATTTTATAAGAGAACAAGTGAAGAAGGAAGATATTAATCTAGAATTTGTAAACACAAATAGTTTGATTGCTGATATTTTTACAAAACCTCTGGATGAAACTAAATTCAATCATTTTAAAATTGAATTAGGTATGCTGAACCTAGAATAGGTCAGCTCAAGCATTTCTAAGTAGATTATGTAAGCACAATATTTCTCAGGAAATTTATCTAAGTACAATGTTTGTGTCAACATAAACAAATTGTGTCGACACACTCAGTATGTTGTGTCGACAAAGAAAAAGGATGTGTCGACACAGAAACAGTATCTGTGTCGATAGAAGAATAGGTGTCGACACAATTATGTCGAGACTTTAAGTTAACTAATTTTTTTATCGACTCACAAAAATCAAATGTCGACTCTCTGTGTCAAGACATGACCAGTCCATGTCGACACTGACATAAGTATGTCGACACATAGACGTGTCGACTAAACCTAAGTGTTGTCGAGACCTAGTATTATTACTAAGGAGCGTCTTTTGAACTCCCCTTTTCACCTAGACTATAAATAGGTGAAGCCAAAATCTAGTCGACTACACTTTCAGATTTCTCGACTCTAGACCTTGTGTCGATTTCGATATTCACTTCTCTTCTCTTCTCTCTCTCTCCCTTTCATCAATGGCGCCCATCAAGGAAGACAAGGTGAATGAAGCGTATGAACTGGTTCGTGATGGATTCATGATAGCGTTGCCAGAAATCCAGCGTGTAATAAACCTAATTTCAGAGAATTGTTTGGAATTCTTGGTCTCAGAATCGACTAAGATCTGGATTAACGAAGTCATGGAATTCTATTCATCAGCCACTGTGGATATAGATGGGAAGAAGATCCAAGCCACAGTACAAGATTCCCGAGTGAAACTTACACTGAAGACGATTAGGAATTCACTCCAACTTCTTAAGGTTAAGGATGATGATGACATCATTCCATCAATGACAAAAGATGCATTAAGTTGGTGCGGGCTAAGCCCTAATATAAAAGTTGGATCATCCGTTCCCAGTAAAGGGATGAATTCACAGGAAAAGTTTCTGTCTGAAATCATAGGCAAGGTAATTCTGTGTAAGACTGGTGGACATGACAGAGTTTCAGTATCCATGTTCAATCTAATGACAAGGGTCATCTTCACTGTAAAAACAGAGTGGGCATCTGTAGTATTTGACAAAATAAAAGAAGAAATAAAGAAACCAAATCTGGGATGGATTCTAAGCTTATGTCTATCTTCAGCAATACCAGATGTAATGAGCCACCTTTTAGGAACAAAGATCAACCATATGAGGAGAATGGATGTAAGAATTCTTTCTAGGTGGGATAGAGTATTAACCAAGGAGGTTTCTGTTAACCCAGAATCCGCGACTAGTTCCTCAGGCCTTGCAGTCCGGGCGGCTTGTCCTTTCTAGCCGTCATTCTCGGCAAGCCGGTTTGTTGCAGACAAGCCGGTCGGCCTATCCGGTATCCCGCCGCCGATTCCAGTCCAGCTCCACTTCAAGTCTCAGGGACATCCCTCGTCCGAGGGTCGGCATGTCCTTGTCCAAGCCGAGCGACCTATTTTCCAGGTCGCCGTCAGAGGGAATCCAGATCAACTCGCCGGAGGAAGTCCGCCAGGCCGCGCGGCCTTTCCTCTGCTCTCTTCTCTTCTTTTCGATTCCCGTCACCGCTGCCCGACTCTCTTGTACCTCGGGCAGCCGGTAATTTTAGCCCTGCCCGTTTGGGCAGGCCCCCAAGCCTATAAATAGGGGGCAGGAGTACACCCAAAGCACGCTGACTCGAGTCCAAGAGCTCGCTCGTTAAGAGCTGCGGCCTCGATTCTAGTCCTTTGCGGTCTATTGTCCGGCCGGCTTCCTCCCTTCTTTCTTCTTCGCTAAGTGTAACCGCTTATTTTCTTATAAAAGGAAAGCCCGCCGCAGGAGAGGCATTCAGGCCGCGGCGGGCGAACTCTGGTGTTGCCGCTGGTAGCGGCCCTTTCTCTCCTTTCTCTGCCCGGTTTTATCCGCCATTCCTAGCCGCCAGTAACCGACTAGCCGACAGTCTCTTCCCCATTTCCTTCCCCAGTGCTCGAACGGTTAGCTGGTGGTGCTCGTCTTCCCCGTCGATTTTCGTGCATCAACAGTTAACACGCGGCCTTCAGATCTCGGTTAGTCGCTGAAGTTCAGCGGCCATACAATGTCAGACCGGCAGACTGTTCAGAACAACCTCAGCCCCAGCGAAGTTCTGCTCTTGGAAGCTCTTCTGCAGTCCCGCCGGGAAGAAAATCAAACCCGCCAAGAGATGATCCGGCAGCTCGCCGCGATCAATTATAACCTAGCCGCGATCTATAAGCGGTTAGACTCGCAGTCCGCACTCATACCGGTTACACCAGCCAACCGGGTCCCAGTGGAGAATAAGCAGGTTGATCCGCCGGTCTACTCGCCTACCTTCCCGGGCTATTCGCCGAGCTATTCGACATCCTACCCGGCCTGGCCGCCCGAGTATTCGGCAACTCGGCCTCCAGTTTCGAAGAAGCCCCGTGTTTCGGAAAAAGGACAAAAAAGTTCGTCAGACCTCCCCCAGATCGAACAACGGGAGGAAGAGCCAAGTCACAAGAAACCCGCTCGAGCAGCGCGCGGGCAAGTCAGGTGCATGGATCAATATTGCGAATATCACAAGGAAAGAGGTCATCTAACAGAAGATTGTAGAGCTCTCAAATTAATTGTGAAAATGCAGAAATCAAAGGAATCCCGTAGCATGGTCTAAAAAAGTCATCTCATTCATAGGCTGGCAGACGCGTCAATATCAACGACAAAAGCGATCTTAAATCAATCCCTCAGCCCAATATGTTTTTCTATCTTTTGTTTCTTCTCATTATACTCTATTAAGAAGGATTATGACTCATTGCTATATTTTGTTTCAGAGATTCTATATCGGTACTCTCACCTGGCAAGTCATCATTCTTATGGGTTTGCAACCCAAAAATTAAAAGATCACTGAATCAAGAGATATCGCCGAGTCTAGCTACATCCCCCTTTAGAGCCGTTGTCATTAGCGTAACACCACGAGGACCACGTGCTGCGGGGAGATTTCGCACCGTGTAGTGGGAGCTTACCGGCTTTGATGCGGTGGAGTTCTAGATTGCGGATCCCGGCTAGTACCTAACCCCACTTCTGCATTATGGAGGAGCGGAGTGGTGGTCAGCTCTACCACGCCATGTAAGGGATATCGTTGCAACTATGATGCGTCTGTGCGGGAAGCGATACACGCATGCCCCGCAGATCGTCTTAGCATGCGACCCTCGAATACTCTTTGATACTCTCAAGCAGTGCCTGCAGGAGACCCACAGTCTTGTCGATCTCTGAGGAAAGCAATGTGACTCCGGCCGCACCTGCCCGGAAGATCGACTTGAACTGTACTCCAGGCAAGAGAGCAGTGTATTCTTTTCTTCAAGCAGAAGCCTAGTCGGCGGTCAGAATTCAGACCGCGCGGTTATCATATCCTGGTTAAAGAGAGTATCCGCCCGGGTAATTTGATATTATAAGGCTGAATAGAAGTCATCCAACAGCAAGTTGCGGATATTATTATTCTTACCGCCCGGTTATCTCTATGACCAATCGATTTTCTTAAATTGGTCTCATATTTGAAGTTGGCATTATTTATTCTTACCGCGCGGATATCGTTATTAATCGGGCGAGTTATTTGGCTATCTTCAGCTCAATACAGCAGACATCATTATTAATCACGCGAGCTTATTGGTTTTCTTCAGTTCACTATAGCGGATATCAGTATTATTCGTGCGAGTTATGCATAAATCACTTATCAGATACACTCGCGCGAGTTATTCTCATCTCCACATCCATTCTGCTTGTGTTGTCCAAATATCTCATGACATATTATAATCGATCGAATAGAAATGCAATACTGAGCAAATAAAGCATATTCAGCAAAATCGAATGGTATCATTTATATTGTCAGAAATTACAAAATGTAGTATCCGCGCGGCTTACAAAGATCATGCCGCCAGATCCTATCCGCTCAGTCCGCCGGCTTATGGTATTCATTCGAATCAATTCGCGGATTGCAATGTAAAGAAGTCGCAATATGTTTATCTCTATCGCTAAGTAGTTTCCCTATTGAAAGCCAGTTTCGTATTAAAGTTCGGACAGGCCGCCACCATCAGCTGGATTACTAAAGCATCTTATCGGTTTGTTTCCTTAGCCGAGCGGCTTGTGGATTGCCATATATCTTCTTGATCTCCAATAAAACTACGGCCTATCATCGTTCAACTATATTAATCGTGCGACTTCGTATTAAGTACGAACCTTCAATAGTAGATCTACTTTGTCTACTTGGCGAATACTCTACTAACCGCCCGGTTTATGGCTTTATAATTTATTCGTGGGTAATCGGATCATTATAAATTCGCAGACGGCTAGTATATCCGGCTACTGGTATTCTATTTAAGTTTAACCAGAACAAAGGTGCTTATTATTTGATGAAGTCGTCAATAAGATCTCTTAAGTCGGAAACGAGTAAGAAACATTAAGTCGCGCGAACAGCCAAGTAAGTAGAATTTCAATACAATAGATTTTCACTAAAGGAGAAATATTTTCATTTCAAATGTCATGTACAAAAGGTAGACCGCGCGGTTTACAAAATCGTACCGCCGGTCTCAAAAAGGTGTAAAAATTGTTACAAGTATTGTCCTAACTATCCGGCTTTAGTCTTTTAGCCGCAGGAATGCTGGAGTCAGGTTCACCGTCGACGTCAACCTCGGAAGGCGAGTAGCCGCCGCTGCTGAACGAAGAAGAACTCGAACTACCAGTATCCCCGGACTTGGATTTGCTGGATTCAACCCGAGCGGTCTCGGAAGCTTGACCGTCGGTCTCTGAAGAAGCGCTTTCGCTCCTGCTCCCGTCGCTGTCTTCCTTTTCCTCTTCTGCCTTGCTCTCGCCCTCCCCATCGACTTTCTCCTTGCCTTTCAGCGCTTGATATACCGCGGCGACCTTTTTCTTCAGGGGGGATACACGTCGGCGCAAGTAAAGTCGGTGAAGCCCGGGGCGAGGCCGCTGCGATCTCGGAGCCGATTCAGCGCTCCATCAATCCCTTGGACGAGTTGTGGGAAGACAGCGTCTTGGAAAGCCGGGTTGGCCGGATCGTACATTTTCTGCAAAGGAAAGGAAAAAGGTCAGTCCGAGCGGCTTGATAAATAGAGCCGCAAGAATCAGGTAATATCTTACCGCATTCAAATCCTTTAGCCGTGCAATTTCTTCATCTTTCTCTGCGAGTTGCCGCCTCAGGTCGCTTTGACTTGCGACTAACCGCCTATGGGCCAGGCCCATGAAGTGGTTAGCCACAAAGCTTCTCGCGCCGACCTGCGCGGCAAACCGAGAAAAGTCCTCTTCCGGTATCTTTTCCAGCGCTTTCAGGTTGCGCTTGCCATACAAAGCCGCACCAGCCGCGGATGCATGGCGGCTTATCTTTTCACTCCCCCAGTCAGGGAGGGCGGTAGACACTTGGACCGACTCGCCGTCGGCACTCCATAGCATGGTGGCGTTGCCATGGAGATCTTTCAAACCGCTGCCCATTCCTTGCAGGGTAAAGTCGGCAGAGGAGTCCGACTCACCTTCTTCATCAGCCCGCTCCGGCTTGGCCTTCCTCTTCCTCCTCTCCCTTTGCGTGAGGGTTAAGCCGCCCGGAGTTAGCGGCTTGTTTAGCGGGACTGCGACAATAGCTGCAAGGCAAAGTTGACAAGTCAGTTGTTAAGCCGCGCGGCTAGAAAAGTAGTTCTGTTGGCAGATACTTACTGTCCTCCACATGAACATCCTCTAAAGTCGGGAGCAGGGGGAGGTAGTGGGTGACATCAAGCCGCTCGCCCTTGAAGAAGTCATAAATTTGCTTCTCCAGGCCGTCCAGCCCGCTGCTGCCGAATGCGGCTTCTTCGCGGATCTGCGGGTTCACCGACAAGAGTCCGAGCTGTCCTTCGAAAATCAGGTACCTTTCTGACCAGTTCGGTACCTTGTTCGCCAGGTTGACGACTTTCAGCCCCCGGCAACCAAAGTACAGATGTCCCCTGAAGATCTTTGTCCCAGCATCCGGAATAGACCGGACCGAGAAGCATTCGCTGAACAGCTTGATTGAGAACCGAACTCTCTCCGACCTCAGATAAGAGATGAAGCTGTAAATCGCCGCTATCGAGTTCGGGGGCAGCTGTCCGGGCACAACTCCGTAGTGGTCGAAGACCGCTACGGCTTCCATCAGTACAGGAAACCGGAAGCCGCAGTCGAAGTGGTCGACAGGGATTGCGATTTGGTTGGCGGTGGAGGAGTTAATCCGCTCGTGAGGAAGCGGAAGCCGCGCGAGCAGCGGGCTATCTTTCATGTACTTCTCCACAAAGCTATCTAGCTCGGCTTGGGTAAGCCGGCCTTCCTTGTGGTCTGCGGAGTGAAACGCCGAAGCCGCATCGGTCCTAACGGCTTGAGCTTTGTCAGACCGCATCGCCTTTGCTTTAGCTCGCATTCTGATCTTCTGTGCCAAAATCTCTGGGGCCGTCTCAATTTATAGATTTCCTGTGCTGCTTCAGTGGTGGTTGTCAAATCGCGGTTAAATGTCAGACCGCTCGGCTCAACCTGCAAGATAGAATCTTCTAACCGCAGAACAGTTCGGCGGTTCGAGCGACTAAGATTCCCGTACTTAGCAAAATTATCAAAGCAAAAAAGCAGCGGCTAAGAAACTTAAACTACACAAGCCGCAATCAATTCAGATTAATGTACAAGCAGATACACAGCAATTGTTCAGAGCATTCAAACCGTCCGGCATCACGAGTTGATGCTTATTACAAAACCAAATAAAGTGTTCGAAATTATTTCTCTCCGCCCTCAGGAGCTTCTCGCCCTACCCGCGCGACTTGGTCGCCGGCCTGCACAAGCTGAACATATACTTGACTGACGAGGTTGTGGATGGAGTGTAGAGTTCGGTGAACCCGCGAGGTATCACGCTCTACACGGGCAAATGGAACCAGCGGTAAAGGTCGATCTCCCGGGTCGCCAGCAGCAGCGACCTGCCCAACCGCCGCGACTAGTGGTGAGTCCGAAGTCTCGCCAGAAGCCGGGCGGCTTGGTAGCTGCCGCTGTTCCCTTCCCTTGCCAGACCGAGCAATGTCCGTCCTGTCTCTCTCAATCCGGCCCGCCATCAGCACCAAGGCTTGCATGTCAAGCTTCTCCGCCCTCTCTCGTTCCAGGTTGGCCAGCGCCTCTTGAGTCTTCTGCTCCGCGGCCTCTAGCGCAGTCCGCATCAGTGTTCTTTCCTCTTCCAAGGTAGTAACTGCCGCCGGTGCTCTTTGTTGAGCGGCCTCCAGCGCAGTCCGCATCGCCGTCTTCTCCTCCTCCCAGCTGGCCAGGGACGCCTGCATCCTTTTGTCAGCGGCCTCCAGCGCAGTCCGCTTCGCCGTTTTCTCCACGTCCGCGCTGGCCAGTGCCTCCTGCACCCTTTTGTTAGCGGTCTCCTGCGTAATCCGCATCGTCGTTTTCGCCAACTCCAAGCTGACCAAGGCCTCCTGCGTCCTTTTCTCAGCGGCCTCCACCTCAGACCGCATCATTCCTCTCTCCTGCGCCAAGTCCTCCAGCACTTCCTGAGTTCTCTTTTCAGCGGCCTCCAGCATAGACCGCTGATTTTCTTCTTGAAGCCGCCACTCTTCTTCCTTGGCTCGAAGGGCCTCGGCATGCTCCCTTATTCTAGCCTGCAGGGCGGCGACCTCCTCCTGGAATTCGGCCGCCCGTTGGTCATCGATTTTTGAAGGTAGCGAGGACATCAGTGGAGGCAAGAAGCACATCAGATCGCCCGGCCTGCTGGCGGTTCCTAGTGCACCTGCAACAAACAAACAAGCGGTCAGATTTTAATCGCACAACCGACACTTTTTCAAAGGATCTCAGTAAAACGAGACCGTAGTTCGGGATTATCTCTCCCTGCAAAGCCGCGGTGCCGCACCTAAGCGCTGGTCGCCTAAACCGCTCGGAGTCTATTCGCTTTAGCTTTTCTTTCCATAGCCGCGCGGTCTCCTTAGCTTTGCTTTTCAGCTCAGCCGTGGTCAGGAAGAAGCTCGCCGGCGGATTGAAAATCGTGTCCGCTCCCTTCTTCCGTGACCGCGGCTTGTAGAATTTTACAATGCGCTTAACTTCTTCCTGTTTACCTTGCAGGGGAGGAAATGTAGTCGCCACCTGCTTCCCGGCGATTAGCTTCCTCATCTCCTCTATCTTCTCTCTAAGCTTTAATTTTTCAGCTCCTTCAGAAACCGCAGGAGTCGGTTCGCCGAGCTTCTCTCCGGTAACTTCGACATCGATGTCGGCGGTCTCCTCAGAAGCCGGCGGGGTTGACAACAGCTTGTCCTGCTGCTGGAAGGTCTCCATGCCTTTCAGAATGTCGCTCAAGGATTCGCTGGCCGCCCGCGAGCTGTCCGTTTCGTCCGGCTTAGAAGATGGAGTCAATGGACTTTCGGGCGCTTCTTTCTCCCGCGGCTTATGCTGGAGGCTAGCCGCTCCGGTCTTCACAGAAACATTGCGGTTATCAACCCGCATCTTCCTCGCCTTCTTCTCCATCCTTTCCTCAAGGGTCTCGGCCTTTTTCTTACGTCGCTTCAAGTGGCCGACTATTGTCTCTGTCCGTTTCCTCTTCTCAGTCAGAGACCGCTCGGCTTCCAGTGGCTTCTTCGACTCGTCCTCTTCAATAATGATCAGGTCAGCAG
Organism: Platanthera zijinensis; assembly: GCA_039513925.1. Taxonomy (NCBI): domain Eukaryota; kingdom Viridiplantae; phylum Streptophyta; class Magnoliopsida; order Asparagales; family Orchidaceae; genus Platanthera; species Platanthera zijinensis. The sequence goes on from CM077088.1 coordinate 174,816,400, forward strand.
ATTTGGGCACCTCGCGCGGCTTGGAGGAATCAACACTTTTCTCCTCCATCCCGGCTATCTTCAAGAGAGGCTCACCAGATGGCGAGTAGGTGATATCGAAAGATTTGGTAGTTCCGGCTTGTGGGAGAGCAGGCTTAGGGATCTCTTCGACTTTGGCCGCGGCCTGCGAGGATTCCCCGGTGACTTCCATTGGCCTTTTTCCTGGACCAGGTGCCACCGGTGGGGTCGGCTTCTCTGTCTTCTTCTCGGGCTGCTGGTCAGAGCTGTCCGCTTTCCTGCCCTTCTTCTTAGCCTCAGACGACTTCTTTTCGCGAGCTAGCATGGTGGACATGACATCCATCTTGTGTAAGTCTCTGTCGGCTTGAAGGATTCTAACCGCGAGAGGCGAGTAGCGACCCGTGGCTTGGCAGAAATCTTGACGAAATGGCAGGATCCTCGGCATTTTATAGATGCAGAGGCATTAATGGCAGTCGCGGTCTCCGGCTTAGTTCTACATTTTCGAAGTTTTTTCAGAAACTTAAAAATGTGCGGGGATTATGTTAACCCAGAATCCGCGACTAGTTCCTCAGGCCTTGCAGTCCGGGCGGCTTGTCCTTTCTAGCCGTCATTCTCGGCAAGCCGGTTTGTTGCAGACAAGCCGGTCGGCCTATCCGGTATCCCGCCGCCGATTCCAGTCCAGCTCCACTTCAAGTCTCAGGGACATCCCTCGTCCGAGGGTCAGCATGTCCTTGTCCAAGCCGAGCGACCTATTTTCCAGGTCGCCGTCAGAGGGAATCCAGATCAACTCGCCGGAGGAAGTCCGCCAGGCCGCGCGGCCTTTCCTCTGCTCTCTTCTCTTCTTTTCGATTCCCGTCACCGCTGCCCGACTCTCTTGTACCTCGGGCAGCCGGTAATTTTAGCCCTGCCCGTTTGGGCAGGCCCCCAAGCCTATAAATAGGGGGCAGGAGTACACCCAAAGCACGCTGACTCGAGTCCAAGAGCTCGCTCGTTAAGAGCTGCGGCCTCGATTCTAGTCCTTTGCGGTCTATTGTCCGGCCGGCTTCCTCCCTTCTTTCTTCTTCGCTAAGTGTAACCGCTTATTTTCTTATAAAAGCAAAGCCCGCCGCAGGAGAGGCATTCAGGCCGCGGCGGGCGAACTCTGGTGTTGCCGCTGGTAGCGGCCCTTTCTCTCCTTTCTCTGCCCGGTTTTATCCGCCATTCCTAGCCGCCAGTAACCGACTAGCCGACAGTCTCTTCCCCATTTCCTTCCCCAGTGCTCGAACGGTTAGCTGGTGGTGCTCGTCTTCCCCGTCGATTTTCGTGCATCAACAGTTTCTACTTCACAAAAACAGACAAAGAAAGAAAAGAAGAAGAAGGAAGTTGTTCAGCAAGCAGAATCTTCTAGTGATTCTGAAGAGAAAGTGGTCTTCAGTTCAGATGAAGACAGACCACAAAAAGATGCTCAATATCAAGTAGAGAGTAGTGTGCTCCCAGAGCAACAGGTAGTCTCTACTCCAGGGGGAGAAAATCCTGAACCAACAGTAGAAGATACTATACTTTCTGAGCTACCTGCTCAAAGGGGAGGAATTGATGCAGCTACTTTAGAGAGTGAGTATGTAGTTGATACAGTAATGGATATTATATCAGATATCAACAAAGAAACATTGGAAATTGCTGAAAAAGAAGCACAAAATGTGCAGTTAAAGGATACAACTCAGGATGAGCAAGTAAGTATCTCCTTTATAAAGCAGTCCCTGGACAAAAATCTGGATGTCCAGGGAAAACCTTTTGTTTTCCAAACTAACCTTATTCCTCCTGTACATATACAACAAAAGATAACAATGGAAGATCTATTTCCTGATTTACCTGCTGCAAGGACTGAGGGGGAGCAATGCCAGGTAGAAAAGGACCTGCCAAGAACTGAGGGGGAGGAGATACTGCATGACCCATCTAATAAAGACACAGTAGACATAGAAAGCTCATCACAACCCTCTGATGATGAGGAAGCCTCTATGGCTATGAAGAGAAAAATGGTTGAAATCAGGAAAAGGAGCTCAGGCTACAAGAAAGCCTTGCACACAGTCACACAACCACCTACTCTAAGCATGGACTTCTGTTCATTACTGGTCCAAATGCAAGTAAAATTGGATTTACAAAGGAAGTCTTTACAGAAGTATGTGGATGAGTCAAATAAGGAACTGCAGTTTCAGCTAGCTCAGGACATAAAATTAATCAGATTTGAAGTCATTATGCACAAGAAAGAGATGACAGATTGCTTCCATAAGGGAGGCAATGCTGTTGTATATTTAGCTGAGCAACAAAAGCTGCTGAAGACTGAGGTTGAGGACATTGCTACAAAGTAAGGGTATATTTTTGAAAATCAATTCAGGTCCAGTGAAAACCTCAAAGACTCCCATGAAGAAATCATCAAGAAACTGGGAAGTATTTCAACTGATTTGAAAACTGAAATATCAAAGCAAATACAACAAGATCTAGCTGTTGTTCAAGCAGCTATTGGATCCTCTCAAAAGATCATTTATGATTACCTAACTAAGTTCAAAGCTTACTATAAATAAGGTACAGAATATCTGGCTGATCAAATAAAATTTGAAAGACTGATCTAAGGGATCATATAACTAGAGAAGTCATAAAGTGGGGGAGATTGTTAGTCAAAGCTAGCTCTGATCATATAAAATGGATCTCTAATTCCATCAGAGCTACACTTGGCTTTCCTCCTTTGTGTGATGATGACAATGTTGCTGAGTCTGGAGTGCAACCTGCAAATATTGAAGGAGATAAGCCTGAAGTGGCACAGGTTATTTATTCTCCTGCTGACTTTGACATGGTTCAACAAGAAGTGCAGAAAATGTACAGCCCTCCACGGGAGGCACAAAATGTGATTATTGAAAAAGTAGACAGGTCAGAGGCTGCCAAGGAAGCTCATAAGGAAGCACAACTATCAAAGAAAAGGTTCAGAGAACAGGCTGAGTTGAAGCCAGATTTTGAGCAATGGAGCCCCACTTCCAGGAATATTATTTTGACTGCCTGGAAGGCTGTAAAGGATAAGACCTATGATAGGGGTAAGTTGTATTCTGAGCAAGAATGGAATAAGTATCAAGCCAGGCAAGAATCCATTCTTCAGTACAGAAGAAGTGCAAAAGCTGTGAAGTTAGCTGCTAATGCTCTGGAGCCTAGCAGGTACTTCCCCAAGCCTTTTCACTATTTTGAAAGGCTAAGGATAAAGGCTGAAAAACTAAAGAAGAAGGATTTCAAAGGAAAGAAACCTGCTGAGGATACAAAACCTACTGTGCAGGCAAAGATTAAGTCTGGGAAAGACATTGTAATCAAGGAGCCTAGTCAATCATAGGATAGATAGGCTTATGTGTAGAACAATGTAACTTTTTGTTTTTGTTCTAAGGAAAAACATGTAAACCCAGTATTTTCTGATTAATAAATAAAATCAGCTTCACTATTGCTTTGAGTTGTTTACATTGTTTATATGTTATCTTGCACTGAAATGAATGTACATATTTTTTTATGTGCTTTATTACGAGAGATGTATATCTTTGACAAAGGGTTATGACTTCTCAAAATAAGGGGAGATTGTTGGGTACACTGAAAAATATGTACCAGATTTGGAGAAGCCTAATCTTACTCAATGATATACATCAATTTGTATTTGATGGATGTTTGAGTTTAATTATGCAGTTGTAAGGTTTGTAAGAAAATTTTTTTTAAGTACAAGTGTCGACACTTGTGAAAGAATTGTGTCGACACTCAGAAGTTGTGTCGACACTAGAAGCAAGGCCTGTGTCGACACCTAGGCATTGTGTCGACACCTGAAGAAGAAGCTATGTCGATACCCAGAATTATGTCGAAGCCTAAGGCAGGAATTGTGTCGACACCAAAAGTAGAAGTTCTGTCGACATCCAGGAGTTATGTCGACACCAGAAGAAAGGAATGTGTCGACACTCAGGAATTGTGTTGACACCTGAAGAAGGTTTTTGTCGATACACAAGACTTGTGTCGACACACACTCAACGCCATTTGTCTACAGCTTAGTCAAGACCAGAAGCAGTTGTGTCGACACACAGTACTTATGTCCACACACACTCAACGACATCTGGATGACACTCAACGCCATCTAACAGCAACAACTATACTGATTCAGAAGGCTTGTGTCGACACATAGGACTTGTGTATACACACACTCAATGACGTCTCGATACACACTCAACAACAGTTGGATATACACTGAACGCCATCTGCCAGCATCAGTTATGTTAAGACCAGGAGCAGTTGTGTCGACACACAGGACTTGTATCGACACATACAAACAGAAGCTGTGTCGAGTAACTGAAGAATGACTATGTCAACACATGGAGTGTTATGTCGACATCATAAGGACTTGTGTCGACACTTAGTCTATTTGTGTCGACAAATGTTAAGTAGTTTGCTGAGTGGTTATGCTGAGTTGTAAAGTCTTTAAGGAATCAGCTGTCATGACTGGTGACTCGACAGCTATCATAACCAACAGGTCTTACATCTTTTTCAGAAATGTCAGAAGGTTGTTACAAACAAGATCAGCCGGTAAGCATGAGGGAACTCTATATAAGGGACTGATCCTTGACAACCAAAAACTAAGAACAACAGAACTATGGAAGTAATCAAGCAATTTCAGGAAAGAGAATCTGACAATAAGAAAAGGGGAAACACTTAAGAAGGCAGATCCAGGGCAATCTGCAAGAGAAGATTCAAATCTTATTCTGAATTCAAGGAAGGAGCTGACAGGAGATCAACTTCTATATAAAGAAGAGTTCAACCTTATTTTGTTCTATCAAGAAGCTTTGAAACAGCTAAGTCAGGTTGAATATGAAGATTCAGTTTATTCAAGAACTGATCAAGAAGCTCACACCTATAGAGAGATCTATTTGGTGATATCTTTGTATCTCTTAAACATTTAATTTCTTGTAGTATCTTTTGTAAGATATGAGTTGTAAGCCTATAATTATAAAGGCTGAGGTAGGGATGAGGCCCTGAGGTGTAGGACTTGTGATAGTCTGACTTGTAAGCCTAGTGATAAAGGCTGAGGTAGGGCTGAGGCCTGAGGTAGGATTTTTGGGAAGAATCTGAGGTAAGACTTGTATAAGTTTTAGCTGTAGGAATATATCTAGTTCTTAGTTATAAGATCTGTGGATCTGAGTTAGTGGAAGGAAGTTGGGCTGAATCCAGTTCTCTACTGGATAGGCGAAGGGGGAAAGTGGATGTACCCATACCTTGGGAAACCACTATAAATCTACTGTTTGCTGTGCTGTGATTTCTGTACTGTAGATTGTATTTCCTATGCTGTGTTAATACTAGTAAATTGTCTGAATTATAAAAGAAAATTAGAACCTATTCACCCCCCCCCCTCTAGGTGTCTAAGCTCTTGAAATAAGTCTTTCAGCGGGGATTATCTACCCTATTTCGGACAGTTCATGAGTTAGTCCCATGCATGTCGTGCCCAAGAAGGGCGGTCTAACCATTATGGCGAATGAGCACAACGAGCTCGTCCTAACTCGTACTATTACGGGTTGGCATATGTGCATCGATTATCGCAAACTTAATGATGCCACCTGTAAGGACTATTTCCCACTTCTGTTTCTCGACCAGATTTTAGAGCATTTATCTGGTCATATATATTATTGTTTTCTTGATGGTTTATCGGGGTTTTTCCAAATCCCCATTTTCCTCGATGACCAAGAGAAAACAACTTTTTCTTGCCCGTTTGGCACCTTCGCATACCGAAGAATGCCATTTGGACTTTGTAATGCGTCGTCTACATTCAAAATATATATGCTAGCGATCTTTTGCGAGCTAGTAGAAGACATTATAGAAGTCTTTATGGATGACTTTTCTATTTTCGGACGCTATTTTCCCGATTGCCTTCAAAATTTAGATCGTGTTCTCCAACGGTGCGAGGACACAAGCCTTGTTCTAAATTGGAAAAAAATGTAACTTTATGGTTCGAGGAGGTTTGTTCCTCGGCCATAAGATTTCGATTAAGGGGATGGAGGTAGATAAGGCCAATGCAGAAATCATAGAAAAACTTCCGCAACCAACAAACATAAAATCTATTAGGAGTTTCTTAGTCCATGCGGGCTTTTACCGACGATTCATTCAAGACTTTTCAAAAATAACAAAGCCGCTAACTCATCTCTTGGAAAAGTAATCACGTTTCATATTTAGTAGCGAATGCGAGTCCTCCATTAATTTAATAAAACAAAAACTTATCACCTCACCAATTTTAGTGGCTCCTAATTGGTCCCTTCCTTTCGAAATCATGTGTGACGCTACTGATATTGCCTTAGGTGTCCTTCTTGGCCAATGCGTAGAAAAACATTTTCATCCAATTTATTATGCTAGCAAGACGCTCACTTTCGCACAAGTGAATTACACGACGACATTAAAGGAACTCTTAGCCGTCATTTTTTCCTTTCGATAAGTTTCGCTCGTATTTAACGTTATCTAAAGTTATCGTGTATATCGATCACTCTGCCCTTAAATATTTATTAGCTAAAAATGATGCGAAGCTCCGCCTTCTTCGATGGATTATCCTCCTACAAGAGTTTGATTTGGATATCCGGGATAAGAAGGGCGCGAAAAATCTAGCGGTAGACCACCTCTCCTGCTTAGAAAATTCGGGTGCGGAAGCGCTCGTTGAATCTGAAATAAATGACAGATTCCCCGAGGAACGCCTCCTAGCTATAAGGTTGTTCTTTGTCTATGCTGCCTATCAAGGGTTCAAGGTATATCAGATGGATGTAAAGTCAGCATTTCTTAATGGTGACTTAAAAGGGGAAGTCTATGTTGAACAACCCTCAGGTTTTGTAGATTCTCATTATCCTGATTATGTATATAGGCTTAGGAAAGCTCTATATGGTTTGAAACAAGCCGCTAGGGCTTGGTATGAAACCTTATCTGCTTTTCTTATTGAGAATAAATTATTTAGAGGAAAGATAGACAAAACTCTATTCTTTAGGGAATCTAAATGAAAGATAATCCTAGTCCAGATATATGTTGATGACATTATCTTTGGATCTACTAAAAAACAACCATTGTCGAAAGTTTGCCAAACTTATGCAAGGGAAGTTTGAGATGAGCAGTATGGGTGAGCTGAAGTTCTTCTTGGGACTTTGGGTGAGACAGATTGATGATGGATTGTCCATATCCTAGTCTAAGTTCACCAAGGAGTTGATTAAAAAATATGGAATGGACTCAGCCTCCATCATGAAAACTCCAATGGGAAAAAGTATGCCTATAGGCAAAGATGAGACAGAGAAACCTATTGATGAGTCTTTGTATAGAGGGATAATTGGCTACCGACTCTACTTGACTGCTAGTAGACCTGACATCATGTATGATACATGTGTCTGAGCTAGGTACCAAGCTTGTCCAAAGGAGTTTCATTATACTACAGTTAAGAGAATTTTGAGATATCTTAAGGGCACACCTAATTTAGGTCTTTGGTACCATAAGAAAAGAGATTTCTTAGTAACAGGCTTCTCAGATGGAGACTTTGCAGGATGCAAAGAAGACAGGAAAAGTACTAAAGGAACTTTTCAATTCCTAGGTGGAAGGCTAGTGTCATGGTGCAATAAGAGGCAAACAAGTGTAGCTATATCAATAGCTGAGTTTGAATATATAGCTGCAGGCAGTTGCTGTGCACAGGTTATGTGGATAAAGCATCAACTTAAAGACTATGACATCAAGGTAAGTAGAATTCCACTATTTTTTGATTCTACTAGTGCTATTTCTATTGCTAAGAATCCTGTATCACAGTAGAACCAAGCATATAGAAATTAAGTTTCATTTCATAATAGAACATCTGGAGAAGGAAGATAATAGTCTAGAATTTGTAAACACAAATAATCAAATTGCTGATATTTTTACAAAACCTCTGGATGAAACTAAATTCAATTATTTTAAAATTGAATTAGGTATGTTGAACCTAGAATAGGTTAGCTCAAGCATTCCTAAGTAGAATATGAGCACAATATTTCTTAGGAAATTTGTCTAAGTACAAAGTTTGTGTCGACACAAGCAAATTGTGTCGGCACACTCAGTATGTTGCGTCGACAAAGAAAATGGATGTGTCGATACAGAAACAGTATCTGTGTCGACAGAAGAATAGGTGTCGACACAATTATGTCGAGACATGACCATCCCGTGTCAACACTAACACAAGTATGTCAACACATAGATATGTCGACCCATAGACATGTCGACTAAAAATAAGTTTTGTCGAGACCGAAGTATTTTATGTCGACAAATGTAAAACTATATCGACAAGTATTAATACTAAGTAAGGTGCGTCCTTTGACCTACCCTTTACCAGTAGATTATAAATAGGGGGAGACAAAATCCGGTCGACTACGCCTTCAGATTTCTCGACACTAGACCTTGTGTCGACATAGATATTCACTTCTCTTCTCTTCTCTCTCTCTCTCTCTCTCTCTCTCTCTCTCGTCAATGGCGCACCATAAGGAAGACAAGGTGAATGAAGGTTATGAGCTTGTTCGTGGGGGATTCACAACAGCCTCACAAGACATCCAGGGTGTAATTACCCTAATTTCAGAAAATGGTTTGGAGTTCTTGGTCTCAGAACCAACAAGAATTTTGAAAAAGAAAGTATTGGAATTCTATTCATCAGCAACTGTAGACACTGATGGGAAGAAGATCAAAGCGATAGTTCAGGATTCCCCAGTGAAACTAACACTAAAGACAATCAGGGAATCACTCCAACTTCCCATGGTTAAGGATGATGATGAAATAGTTCCATCCATGACTAAAGATGCACTAATTTGGTGCGGGCTGAACCCTAATACCAAAGATGGATCATCCATTACCCGGAAAGGGATGAATTCCCAAGGAAAATTTATGTCTGAAATATTAGGCAAGGTGATTCTATGTAAGACTGGTGGACATGATAGAGTTTAAGTCTACATGTTAGTCTAATGACAAGGGTCATATTCACTGTAAAAACAGACTGGGCATCAATAGTATTTGGCAAGATCCAAGGAGTAAAGAAGGCAAATCTGGGAAGGATACTAAGCTTATGTCTAGCTTCTACAATACCAGATGTTATGAACCAACTATCAGGATCCAACATCAACCATATGAGGAGAATGGATGTAAGGATTTTATTCAGATCGGATAGAGTATTAACCAAAGAGGTTTTTACTCCACAGAAACATGTCAAGAAAGATAAGAAAAAGAAAGAAATTGTTCAGCAAGAAAAATCCTCCAGTTATTCTGAAGAGGAGGTAGTCTTTAGTTCAGATGAATACCAACACCAAAAAGAAGATCAAGATCAAATAGAGAGCAGTCAGCACTCAAAACAACAGATAGCCTCCACTCCAGGGGGAGAAAACCCTGAACTAGCAGAATAAGACAATGAACTATCTGAGCTGCCTACCCAAGGGGGAGGCATTGCAGAAGCTCCTTTGGAGAGTGAGTATGCTGCTGATATAGTAATGGACATTGTATCAGACTTAAACAAAGAAGCACTAGAAATTGCTGAGAAGGAAGCACAAGATGTGCAGATAAAAGATGCAGCTCAAGATTAGCAAGTAAGTATCTCCTTTATAGAGAAGGCCCTGGACAACAATCTGGATGTCCAGGGAGTACCTTTTGTTTTCCAAACTAATCTTGTTCCTCCTATATAGATGCTGCAAGAGGTAACTATGGAAGAGTTGTTTCCTGATTTACCAGCTACAAGGACTGAGGGGGAGCAATCACATGTAGAAAAGGAACTTCTAAGAATTGAGGGGGAGGAGCTACTGAATACCCCTTTTTAATAAGGAAATAGTTGATATAGAAAGCTCATCACAACCCTCTAATGATGAGGAAGCCTCTATGGCTAAGAAGAGGAAGATGGTTGCAATCCGGAAAAAGAGCACATGCTATAAAAAGGCCTTACAAACAGTCACTCAACCACCTGCTCCAAGCATGGACTTCTGTTCATTACTGGTCCAACTGCAAGTCAAATTGGATGAACAAAGGCAGTCCTTAGAGAAATATGTGGATGAGTCAAATAAAGAACTGCAGTTTCAGCTGACTCAAGACATTAAATCCATCAGATTTGAAGTCAATCTGCATAAGAAAGAGATGACAGATTGCTTCCATAAGGGAGGAAATATTGTAGTATATTTGGCTAAGCAACAACAGCTGCTGAAGACTGAGGTTGAGGAAATTGCCACCAAGTAAGGATATGTTTTAGAAAATCAATTCATGTCTAATGAAAATCTCAAAGACTCCCATGAAGAAATTCTCAAAAAATTGGGAAGTATTTCCACTTATTTGAAAACTAAAATATCAAAGCAAATACAAGAAGATCTAGCTGATGTCCATACGGCCATTGGAGCCTATAAAAAGCCTACTTCTAATTACTTGACTAAATTCAAAGCCTACTATCAAGAAGGTACAGAATATCAAACTGATCAAATAAGGTTTCATTGTCATAAAGGGGGAGAGAATGTTAGTCAAAGCTAGCTCTGACCTTGCAAAATGGTTATCTAACACCATCAGAGCTACACTTGCATTTCCACCCCTATGTGAGGATGATAATACTGCTGAGTATGGAGTTCAACCTGCCTACATTGAAGGGGATCAGCCAGAGGTTGCACAGGTCATTTTCCCTCCAACTGATCATTATATAGCCCAACAAGAAGTTCAGACAATGTATAGCCCTCCACAGGAGGCATAGAATATTATCATTGAAAAAGTAGACATGTTAAAGGGGTCCAAGGAAGCTCAGATGGAAGCACAGCTGTCCAAGAAAAGGTTTAGAGAGTAGGTTGAATTGAAGCCTGATTTTGAGCAGTGGAGCTCTACTTCCAGGAATATTATTTTGACTGCCTAGAAAGCTGTGAAGGACAAGACCTATGATAGGGGTAAATGGTACTCTAAGTAAGAGTGGAACAAGTATCAAGCTAGGTAAGAAGCCATTCTTCATTATAGGAGGAGTGCAAAAGCTGGGAAGTTACCTTCTAAAGCTCTGGAGCCTAGCAGGTACTTCCCAAAGCCTTTTCAATATTTTGAAAGACAAAGGATAAAGGCTGAAGAACTGAAGAAGAAGGATATGAAAGGAAAAAAACAAGCTGATGATATTGAACCTACTGTGCAGGCTAAGTTCAGATCTGGGAAAGGAATTGTAATTAAGGAGCCTATTCTATCTTAGGATAAATAAGCTAATGTCAAGAACTATGTAATCTTTTGTTAGTTGTTGTTCTTAAGAAAAACATGTAAACCGAGAATCTTCTGATTAATGAATGAAATCAGTTTCAGTATTGATTATAGTTGTTATCCTGCAATAAAATGTATCTACATCTATTTTTTGTGTTTTATTATAATTTATGTATATCTTTGAGTAAGGGTTATGACTTCTCCAAATAGGGGGAGATTGTTAGGTACATTGAAAAATATATACCAGATTTGGAGAAGCCTCATCTTACTCATTGATATACATCAATTTGTATTTAATGGGATGTTTGAGTTTCATTGTGCAGGTGTAAGGTTTGCAAGAAAATTCTCTAAGTACAAGTGTCGACACTTGTGAAGAATTGTGTCGACACCCAGAAGTTGTGTCGACTTTAGAAGCAAGGTCTGTGTCGACACCCAGGCATTGTGTCTACACCTGAAGAAGAATTTGTGTCGACACCCAGAATTGTGTTGACACCTGAGGAAGGAATTGTGTCGACACCTGAAGCAGAAGCTGTGTCGACACACAGGACATGTCGACACACACTCATCACCATCTATCAGCAATAGCTATACTGAGTCTGAAGGGCTTTTGTCGACACACAGGACTTGTGTCGACAAACACTCAACGCCTTCTGGACGACACTCAATGCAATCTAACAGCAACAACTATATTGATTTTGAAGGCTAGTGCCGACACACAGGACTTGTGTCGACACACACTCAATGACATCTCGACACACACTCAACGATAGCTGGACATACACTCAACGCCTTCTGTCAGCATAAGTTATGTCGAGACCAGGAGCAGTTGTGTCGACACATAGGACTTGTGTCAACACATACAAACAGAAGCTGTGTCGAGTAGCAGAAAATTACTATGTCAACACATGGAGTGTTATGTCGACATCATCAAGACTTGTGTCTACACTTAGTCTATTTGTGTCGACACATGTGAAGAAGTTTGTTGAGTGGTTCATGCTGAGTTGTAAAGTCTTTGAGGAATCAACTGTCATGACTGGTGACTCGACAACTGTCATAACCAACATGTCTGACACCTTTATCAGAACTGTTAGAAGGTTATTACAAACCGAATCAGCCGGTAATCATGAGGAAACTAAGGAAGTAATCAAGTAATTAAGGGAAAGAGAGTTTGACAACAAGAAAAGGGGAAACCCTTAAGAAGGCAGATCCAGAATAGTCTGTAAGAAAGATTCAGATCTAATTCTGAATTTAAGGAAAGAGATATCTGAAGATCAACTTCTACATCAAGTGAAGATCAACCTTATTTTTTTTCAATCAAGAAGCTTTGAAACAGCTAAGTCAGGTTGGATCTTAAGATTCTGTTTATTCAAGAACTGATCAAGAAGCTCACACCAATAGAGAGTTCTATCTGGTGAAATTTCTGTACCTTTTAAAAAACTCATTTTCTTGTAGGATATTTTGTAAGATCTGAGTTGTAAGCCTGTAATTATAAAGGCTGAGGTAGGGCGAGTGCTTGAGGTGTAGGACTTGTGAAAGTCTGAGTTGTAAGCCTAGTGATAAAGGCTGAGATAGGGCTGAGGCCTGAGGTAGGGTTCTTGGGAAGAATCTGAGGTAAGACTTATATAAGTCTCAACTGTAGGAACCAATCTGGTTCTAAGTTGTAAGATTTGTGGATCTGAGTAAGTGGAAGGAAGTTGGGCTGAATCCAATTCTCTACTAGATAGACGAAGGGGGAAGTGGATGTACCCATATCTTTGGAAACCACTATAAATCTGGTGTATATTGTGCTGTGATTATTGTGATGTGTATTGAATTTTCTGTGCTGAGTTAGAACTAGATAATTGTTTAAAATTCTTAAAGAAAATTAGAACCTATTCACCCTCCCCCCTCTAGGTGTCTAGGATCTTGAAATCAAGTCTTTCAGATATTCGTCCTATTCCAGTCATCTAAAGCTCGTGGAGTAGCCAGAATATACAACATGACCATCATATGAGAATCATCCTCTATATCACTCGGTACTCCTTCTGACTCGCTATCTTCTCCTGCCTCATATATAAGACGTCAGACTCACAAGTGGAATCTAAAAGGGCTAAGGGCTTGGGCTTGGTAGGACACTCACTAACGTAATGACCTTGAACCCCGCAAGAAAAACATGTAGCGTTCGTTTTGCTGACACTTCCTACAGGAACTCTCTCACCTGTTGGGTTTCTAATATTCTTAGCAGTCACGACTACGGAGTTCGAGTCCGTGGATCGGAACTTACCCTTATCCTTATAGGTGGAGGTAGGAGGTAGTCCTAAGATGAAATTTCCTTTCTAAAATGAGCGAGTCTTTTTTTATAAACGTTGTGCTTCTAAATATCTAATGCAGCATTAAAAGTGATGTTTAAGTCGGTGTGACCATAACGCAGTAATTTTCCCTAGATGTCGGGGTTTAAACCCTTACGAAACCTAGAGAGGGTGATCTCTGGCATTTCCTTAACGCCACATCTAACCATCATATCCTTAATAAGACTCATATACTCAGAGACGACCTATTCCTTTGTTTAAGGGTAGCCAAATCATCAAACATCTGCGTTCGGTGGCATGTAGAGACGTACTGATTTGTGAGTGAGTCCTTCAAGTCTGCCCAACCAATGAGTAATTCACCATTATCACCTCTCAGACGTCATTCCTCATTCAACCAGAATATCTTAGCTCTACCTAACAACTTCATTCTCTCCACTCACACCTTATCCGTGTCAGTCAGATTGTACCACTCAAAGTAGCACTCTATCTCCATAACCAAGTCTAGGAAAACTTGGGGTTCTCCCAATCCATCGTATGATGGGGGTTTGACTCAGACGGGCCTAGTAATATCAAACTCATACGGTTCTCGCGGAACTTGTTCATTATCATTGTTAATGTTGTGGTTAATATTTCCATTCGCACGTTGGTTTGCGGGTTGATTACGGGGAGCCGCGAGATTTAATCTTAGTTTGTGAAGCGTCTCCATAATAGCCATCATTTATTCAATGAAATCCTGGCAGAGTTCCTCAAGTGCTGTGAGACCGTGACCCTCATCCTGTTCGTCTGTCATTTTAGAAGAAGACGAGGAATACTCCATACCTAATCTAGTGCGCATGCAAAGAAACAGTAGTTTTGTCCTAAGAAAAGAACATAAAGAATTGTTCCCGCTTAATATCTAGGGCAGAAAAATATTTTTTTTATTTTCTTACTGAAAATAAATAACAGACTATTAAAAATATTTTTTGATTTTTTTGTAGAAAAATAAAAATTTTAGGCCGGTATTGGCAGACGAGAAATTTTTTTTTTTGTAATTTTGATAAAACGACGTGCAAGACAAGCGTGTGTGGACGAACCAAGCAAGAGAAGGAGGGTGCCAATTAGGAAATTGACGTGAACCTCCCTCTGAAACCAAATTGATGCAGGCCCACACGTTGACACCCTAAAATTTACGAATTAAGCATGATTGTCTCTCAACGTTCGAATTCTACACGCACAATTTTTCAACGCAGCGCACACGCAAGAAATTATTTCAATTAGATGTTAACGTACGGGTTTCCAAACAAACTAGGATAGAATAAATGGCTACAGGCCAATATTCTTTCTGGCTAAAAGGACCCACCCAGTCCGATCAAGCGAAGGTTGTAACAAACGAGATATACCAAAAATTACGATTTGGAAACGATAGATCTCTCCCAACAAAAATTAACGAGGTTTGCCAATCCTCTCGAAAAATAAATCAATCAAGATAAACACATAAACCGATCGAAGAAAACTACGATTATTTAACGCTATCAAGATTCAACGTTAAAGTTTTCCACCACAAGAAAATCTAGGAAAAGAAACACACGAAGGTAGAAGTTTTTGTTACCCAATAGGAATGGATGATTCTAATTCACTAACTCGGATCGCTCTTCAACGGCTCCGCCGGAGTTACGCCAGATGGCAAAGGAAACTAGTCCGCCTTCGCCGCATCACGCCTTGGCCAAGATCCACCCAAGGATGTTGAAGGTGTTTGGTGTTTACAAGAAGGAGGGTTGCCGGTTTTAGGTATAGTGGTGGGTGGTCAGGTTAGGTGTGTAATGGCCGATCGGCTTGAGGGTGGTGGTCGAGGAAAACTGTGAGGGGCTGGAGAGATAAAAGGTGGCAGCTAGATGGGTAGTCAGGTTATAGAGAGAGGGAGGGCTTGTTAACTCGAAATCCGCGACTAGTTCTCCAGGTTTTCAAGTTAGAGCGGCTTGTTCTTTCTAGCCACCATTCTCAGCAAACCGGCTTGTTGTCAGATAAGCCGGGCGGCCTCTCCGTCAAACCGCTGGCAGTTCCAGTCCAGCCATCATCTAAGGGTCGGCCTGTGCTTGCCCAAGCCGCGCGACCTATTTCCCAGGTCGCCGTCAGAGGGAGTCTAAATCAGCCTGTCCAGAGGACGGGACTCTCAACTCGCTAGAGGAAGCCCGCCAGGCCGCGCGGCCTTTCCTCTGCCCTCTTCTCTTTCTTGGTTGTTTCCCGTCACCGCTGCCCGGTTCTCCTGTACCCCGGGCAGACGGTAATTTTAGCCCTGCCCGTTTGGGCAGGCCCCAATCCTATAAATAGGGGGCGGTAGTACACCCAAAGGACGCTGACTCGAGTCCAGGAGCTTGCTTGTTAAGAGCTGCGACCTCGATTCTAGTCCTTTGCGGTCTATTGTCCAGCCGGCTTCATCCTTTCTTCTTTCCTTTCTAAGTGTAATCGCTTCATTTCTTATAAAAGGAAAGCCCGCCGCAGGAGAGGCATTTAAGCCGCGGCGGGCGAACTCTGGTGTCGCCGCTGATAGCGGCCCTTTCTCTCTTTTTCTATCCAGTCTTATCCACCATTCCTAGCCGCTAGTAACCGACTGGCCGACAGTCTTTTCCCTATTCCTTCCCCAGTGCTCGAACCGTTAGCTGGTGGTGCCCGACTTCCCCTTCGCATATCGTGCATCAACAAATACGAATAGGTTTGATCTTTGTTGTCAACCCACCATTCTCCGGTACTTGATTTGCATCAATCACTTGCATAAGCTCTTGCCTTCTGCAATACCAATATGTAGAATACGTCGTGTAGAACACTCAATTATGCGGATAGTTTCAACCGATAGGCGGCTTCGCCAATATGCTCCAGTATCTCAAATGGTCCAAGATATCTTGGACAAAGCTTATTTAAGCGTTGAATCCTTGCACCCCTTTGAACGGCTTGATCTTCAAATATAACCAATCGCCCACAGCAAACTCAACATTCCTGTGTGAATTACTTAGCCTGCCAATCCTGAGGAATCATCAATCGCTCCTGGATTGTTTGCATAATCGAAGTTGCATCTTCAACTTCCTTCTGCTTATACAACTTGGACTCACCTGTCTCCAATCATGACAGCGGAGTACAACACTTCTTACCATATAGGGCCTCATAGGGCGCCATTTGAATGCTCTCCTGGTAGCTGTTGTTGTACGCGAACTCAAACATATATAAGTGATCCTCCCACCTCTTACCGATATCTAGGGCACACATGCTAAGTATGTTCTCCATCGTACTATTGACTCTCTCAGTCTGACGATCCTTCTACGGATGAAAGGCCGTACTTAACTTCAGCTTGGTCCCCAATAGTTGATGCACAATCCTCCAGTCGTTAGAAGTGATGCGCCCATAGTAGTCACTCACGATGTTATGGGGCACACAGTGCAGTCATACAATACTCTTGATGGAGACGACAACCCCCAACATGATGAAAAAGGCGACGGCATGCTTACGGAAGATTTTTTCCGTCTATAGTCAAAGACTTGCGGCGCTGTGGTGATCTTGTGGTGCAACGCTACAATCTCCGCCCTCGGCGCAAGATGGCTTAATAATATTTAGCTAAATTTATTTTGCTATTTTTTGAGCATTTTAATTTCATTATGTTATATTTAAACATTGGAGAGTTTTATTTTTATTTTTGGCTGCATGTAGCCTAACTTTGTTTTAAGCCTATATAAGACCTTGTATTGTTTATTTCTCATTAAGTTGAATGAAATAGAACTGAAAACCCTAATCCTCCTTCTTGAGAATTCCCTCCTCTTTCCCCTCTCCTAATTTCGGCCAAGCCTCCCCACTCTCTCTCAAAACCGCCACCCCCTCTACTCGCCTCTCCAAAACCTCTGTCGTCCCTCCTCCTCCATCCCTCCCAACCTCTCGACCACCTCTCTCCACCTCACCAGCCCTTTTGATGCACGAAATGCGAAGGGGAAGTCAGGCACCACCAGCTAACGGTTCGAGCATTGGGGAAGGAAAAGGGAAAATACTGTCGGCCAGTCGGTTACTAGCGGCTAGGAATGGTGGATAAGACCGGATAGATAAAAGAGAGAAAGGGCCGCTATCAGCGGCGACACCAGAGTTGGCCCACCGCGGCTTAAATGCCTTTCCTGCAGCGGGCTTTCCTTTTATAAGAAATGAAGCGATTACACTTAGAAAGGAAAGAAGAAAGGAAGAAGCCAGCTGGACAATAGACCGCAAAGGACTAGAATCGAGGCTGCAGCTCTTAACAAGCGAGCTCCTGGACTCGAGTCAGCGTCCTTTGGGTGTACTCCCGCCCCCTTTTTATAGGATTCGGGGCCTGCCCAAACGGGAAGGGATAAAATTACCGGCTGCCCGGGGTACAGGAGAACCGAGCAGCGGTGACGGGAAACAACCAAGAAAGAGAAGAGGGCAGAGGAAAGGCCGCGCGGCCTGACAGGCTTCCTCTGGCAAGTTGAGAGTCCCGTCCTCTAGACGGGCTGATCTGGACTCCCTCTTACGGCGACCTGGGAAATAGGTCGCGCGGCTTGGGCAAGGACAGGCCGACTCTTAGATGATGGCTGGACTGGAACTGGCGGCGGCCTGACGGAGAGGCCGCCCGGCTTATCTGACAACAAGACGGTTTGTTGAGAAAGGTGGCTAGAAAGAACAAGTCGCCCGAACTTGAAAACCTGGAGAACTACTGGCGGATTCCGGGTTAACATAATCCCCGCACATTTTTAAGTTTCTGAAAAACTTCAAAAATGTAGAACTAAGCCGGAGACCGCGACTGCCATTAATGCTCCCGCGTCTATAAAATGCTGAGGGCCCTGCCATTTCTTCAAGATTTTTGTAAAGCAACGGGTCACAATTCGCCACTTGCGGTTTGATTCCTCCAAACCGACAGGGACTTCTACAAGATGGACGTCATGTCCTCGATGCTAGTTCGCAAAAAGAAGTCTTCTGGGTCGAAAAAGAGGAGCAGGAAAATGGACAGTTCTGACCAACAGCCTGAGAAGAAAACTGAGAAGCCGATCACATCGGCGGCTTCTGATTCTTGAAAGAAACCGATGGAAGCCGTCGCGGAATCCTCGCAGGCCGCGACCAAAGTCAAAACGGTTTCCAAATCTGCTCTCCCGCAAGCCGGAACCACCAAATCCTTCGACATTACCTACTCGCCATCAGGTGAACCCCTCTTGAAGATCGCCGGGGCGGAGGAGAAGAGTTTCGACTCTTCCAAACCGCGCGAGTTGCCCACATTTGCTGACTTGATCGTCATTGATGAGGACGACTCAGAGAAGCTACTGGAGGCCGAGCGGTCTCTGACTGAGAAGAGGAAGCGGACAGAGACAATAGTCGGCCACTTGAAGTGACATAAGAAAAAGGACGAGACCCTTGAGGAGAGGATGAAGAGGAAAGCGCGGAATATGCGGGTTGATAACCGTAATGTCTTTGTGAAGGTTGGAGCGGCCAGTCTTCAGTATAAGCTGTGGGAGAAGGAAGTATCTGAGAGTCTGCCGACTCCATCCCCCAAGCCGAACGAGCCAGAGAGTACGCCGGTAGTTAGCGATTCCCTGAGCGATATCTTGAAGGGTATGGAGAAGTCCCAGCAGCAGGACAGGTTATTGGCAACTCTGCCGGCTTCTGAAGAGGCCGCCGACGTTGATGTCGAAGTTATAGGAGAGAAGCTTTGCGAACCGACTCCTGCGGTTTCAGAAGGAGTTGAAAAATTAAAACTCAGAGAGAAGATAGAGGAGATGAGGAAAATAATAACCGGGAAGCAGGTGGCAACTACATTTCCTCTCCTGCAAGGTAAACACGAAGAAGTTAAGCGTATTGTAAAATTCTACAAGCCACGGTCACGGAAGAAGGGAGCGCACACAATTTTTAATCCGTCGGCGAGCTTCTTCCTGACAACGGCACAACTGAAAAGCAAAGCTAAGGAGACCGCGCGGCTATGGAAAGAAAAGCTAAAGCGGATAGACTTCGAAAGGTTTAGGCGACCAACGGCTAGACTTGATACTGCGGCTATTGAAGGAGAGATAACCACGAGCTGTGGTCTCGTTCTAACGAGATCTTCTAAAAGGTGCCGGTCATGCTTCTGAATCTAACCGCTTGTTTATTCACTGCAGGTGCACCTGAAACTGCCGTCAAGCCGGACGATCTGACGACTTTCTTACCTCCACTGATTCCACCGCTACCTCCAAGTATCCGTGACCAAAGGACGGCCGAATTCTAGGAGGAGGTCGCCGCCTTGCAGGCTAGAGTAAGGGAGCATGCCGAGGCCCTTCGAGCCAAGTAATAAGAGTGGCGAATTCAAGAGGAAGATCAACGGTCTATGCTGGAGGCCGCTGAAAAGAGAACAAAGGAAGTGCTAAAAGACTTGGAGCTGGAGAGAGGAATGATGCGGTCTGAGGTGGAGGTCGCTGAGAAAAGGACACATGAGGCACTGGTCAGCTTGGAGTTGGAGAGAGCGACGATGCAGACTACGCTGGAGACCGCTAACAAAAGGGTGCAGGAGGCACTAGCCAGCGCGGACATGGAGAGAGCGGCAAAGCGGACTGCGCTGGAGGCCACTGACAAAAGGGGGCAGGAGGCCCTGGCCAGCTGGGAGGAGGAGAAGATAGCGATGCGGACTGCGTTGGAGACCGCTGAGCAAAGAACACAAAAGGCCCTGGCCAACCTGGAGCAGGAGAAGACAGAGAAACTTGACCTGCAAGCTTTAGTGCTGATGGTCGGCCGGATTGAGAGGGAAAGGGCGGACATCGCTCGACGTGACGAGGAAAGGGATAAGGATCAACTAGAGGAGGCCGACAGAAGTTTGCGACCTGCTGGGACGACTATTGAGCAGCAGCAACTACCAAACCGCCCGGCTTCCGGAGAGACTTTGACCTCACCAGTAGTCGCAGCGGTTAGGCAGGTCGCTGCTTCTGGCGACCCGTGAGATCGCGCTCTACCGCTGGTTCCATTTGCCCACATAGAGCGTGATACCTCGCGAGTTCATCGGACTCTGCACTCCATCCACAACCTTGTCAGTCAAGTGTATGTCTAGCTGGTACAGGCCAGAGATCAAGTCGCGCGGGTTGGTCGAGAAGCTCTAGAGAGTGGAGAGAGATAATTATGAGAACTCTATTTGGCTTTGTAATAAGCATCAACTCGTGATGCCGGACAGTCTGATTGTTGTGAACAATTGTTGTATATTTGATTGTATGTTACTGCGAATTGCTTGCGGCTTGTCCGGTTTGAATATCATAGATGCTATATTTTTGCTTTGCGAATTTTGCTAAGTACAGGAACCTGGCCGCGCGAACTGTCGAACGTTTCTGCGGTTTGAATACTTTCTTTTGCAGGTTAGGTCGTGCGGCTAGATAACAAACCGCGATTTGACAACCATCACTGTAGCTGTGTAGAAAATCTATAAAAGGAGATGATCCCGGAGACTCCGGCACAAAATATTATGATGCGAGCTAAAGTAAAGTCGATGCGGTCGGATAAAACTTCGTCGTCAGGACCGATGCGGCTTCTGCCTTCCTTTCGGCGGACCACAAAGAAGGTCGGCTTACTCAAGCCGAGCTAGATAGCTTTGTAGAGAAGTACATGAAAGACAGCTCGCTGCTCGCGCGGCTTCCTCTTCCTCACGAACGAATCAACACCTCTGCAGCCAACCAGATCGCCATTCCTGTCGATCACTTTGACTGCGGCTTCCGCTTCCCCGTGCTGATGGAAGCCGTAGCGATCTTCGACCACTACTGAGTAGTGCGAGGACAGCTGCCGCTGAATTCTATTGCGGCTATCTACAGCTTCATCTCCTACCTGAGGTTGGAGAGAGTCCGCTTCTCAATAAAGCTGTTTAGAGAATGCTTCTCCGTCCGGTCTATTCCAGACTCTTGAACAAAGATCTTCAAAAGGCATCTGTACTTCGGCTGCCGGGGGCTGAAGGTCGTCAACCTGGCGAACAAAATCCCGAATTGGTCAGAGAGGTACCTGATCTTCGAGGGCCAACTCGGACTCCTGCTGGTCAACCCGCAGGCTCGCGACGAAGCCGCGTTTGGCAGCAACGGACTGGACGGCCTGGATAAGGATATCTTCGACTTCTTCAAGGGCGAGCGGCTAGATGTCGTCCACTACCTCCCGCTGCTCCCAACTTTGGAGGATGTTCACGCGGAGGACAGTAAGTATCAGCCAACCGAACTGCTCAGCTAGTCGCGCGGCTTGCCATCTGACTTGTTAAATTTGCCTTGCAGCTGTCGTTGTGGTCTCGCTTAACAAGCCGCTTAATCCTGGCGGCCTAACCCTTACACAGAGGGAGAAAAGCGACAAGAGGGCTAGGTCGGAGCGGGCTTAAGAGGAAGGAAAATCGGACTCCTCCAGCGACTTCACGTTGCATGGTATGGGCAGCCGCTTGAAGGATCTCCACGACAACCCCACCATGCAGTGGAGTGCCGACGGCGAATAAGTTCAGATTTCCACCGCCCTCCCTAACTGTGGGAAGGAAACGATAAGCCGCCATGCCTCCGCGGCTGGCGCGGCTTTGTATGGTAGGCGCAACCTGAAAGCGCTGAAAAAGATACCAGAAGAGGAATTCTCGCGGTTTGCCGCGCAGGTCGGCGCGAGAAGCTTCGTGACTAACCACTATATGGGCCTGGCCCATAGTTGGTTAGTCGCAAGTCAAGGCGACCTGAAGCGGCAACTCGCCGAAAAGGACGAAGAAAACGCACGCTTGAAGGAACTGAATGCGGTAAGATATTACCTGATTTTTGCGGCTTCATTTATCAAGCCGCTCGGACTGACCTTTTTTCTTCCTTTGCAGAAAATGTATGATCCGGCCAACTCAGCCTTTCAGGATGTGGTCTTTCCGCAACATGTCCAAGGAATCGACGGAGCGTTAAAACGCCTTCGAGATCGCGGCGGTCTCGCCCCGGGATTCACCGACTTCACCTGCGCCGACCTGTATCCACCCTTGAAGAAAAGGGTGGCCGCGGTTTATCGAGAGCTAAAGGGCAAGGAGAAGGTCGATGGAGAGGGCGAGGGCAAGGCAGAAAATGAAGAGGAGTACGACGAAGGAAGAAGGAGCGAGACCGCTTCTTCAGAAACCGACGGTCAAGCGTCTGAGACCGCACGGGTTGATGCCGTTAGGTCAGAGACCGGGGAGTCCGACAATTCTCACACGTCTTTGTCCGACAGCGGCGAATACTCGCCGTCCGAGGTCGATTCCGATGGTTAATCGGACTCCGGCGCTCCTGCGTCTAAAAGCCTAAAGCCGGATAGCTAGGACAAAATACTTGTAATAATTTTCTCTCTCTAAGGCCGGCGGTATGATTTTGTAGACCGCGCGGTCTACCTTTTGTACTTGACAGTAAAAATGAAAACATTTTACCTTTTGTGAAAATCCATTGTACTGCAATTTTACTTACTTGCTTATATATGCGGCTTAATCTTTCTTACTCGTTTCCGACTTAAGAAATCTCATTAATGACTTCACCGAATAATAAGTACCTCTGTTCCGGTTAAACTAGAATAGAATACCAGTAGCCGAGTATATTAGTCGTCTGCGAGTTTATAACAATTTTATCGCCCTTGAACGTATTTAGAGCCATAAGCCGGGCGGTCAGGAAAGTATTCGCCAAGAAGGTAAAGCAGTTCTGTTGTTGCCGGCTATCATTTATATGCATTATGAGGTCGCACGAGAAATATAGTTGATTGCCGATAGGCCATAGTTTAATTGGAGATCAAAAGGATATATAGCGATAAATAAGCCGCTCGGCTAAGTAAATAGACTGATAAGAAACTTTAATAATCAAGCTGATGGTGGCGGCCTGTCCGAACATTAATGTAGACCACGCTTCCAATATAAAAATTACTCAAGGGTAGAAATAAATACCATAAGCCGGCGGACTAGAATCATCTGACAGAATCAAGTCGGACAAATTCCTGAGTTTATCAGTAATAAACCGGCAGAGATGTCATGAGCCGAATAAAACAAACCGGAACATGTAATCGCGCGGTCTGTGGACTGTGTAATGTAAATTGACTAGGCTGTAAGACCGTGAGACGGTGGATAAGCTGGAACGAATAATTGTGAAGTCTATGAACTGATCAGCATAACAATAATAATATATGAAAACAATAATTTATCTGCCACTGTAACTTGCAGGTTGAAAGGATAACAAAAATTCTGCCTGCACTGTCTTATAACATAAACAAAGAGGCACAACTCTTCTAAAGAAGATCTCATTTCAACTCATCTGCGAATGATTCGAGCGGGGTTTATATCGATGACTGATGTCGTGCGGGATTGCCACTACACATCTGCGACTGATATCGTGCGGGATGTGGAGGGCCAAAAAGGTATTATTATTTTTGTTATAAGTAAATGTCCACATACGTATGTCAATGTTAAATGTAAAGCTAAGAAGTAGAATTCAGAGGGCATATGAATGCTTATTTCTAGTGGAAAGCTTAGTAAAAGTATATGGGCTTGAAGCCTGATTTAACCCAATTGTCGATGATTGTTGTGAGATATTTGTGAAGCTGGATGCTGGTGAGGACTGATTTGCTGCTATATCTATTACAACTGTCATTATCAAAAGAAAAGAAACAAATGCAAGAAACTCCAAACAAATGGGAGATACACGAAATATGTAAAAGAAAGACAAACAAGATACTATCGCTTCAAACACTTCCACTATTTAACAACAGAATCTTTATTTGCAACATCGGCTTTATCAGTGGAAAAAGTGCCTGAGGATCATAGGACAACATAGTCTTGTAATTTCCCATCCTTTGCGAATTGATCTGCAAGTTTCCAGAGAGACCGACAATATTCTGTATTGGGACCAATATCCTTATGTTATTTTAAAAAAAGGTCTTCATGTCGATGTTCAATCTTTGATTTCATACGTCGAGGCTTTTTAAATTCTTCCATACTAGCAAGAACCGGCAGAAGATCTTCCATAGAAATTTTGAACTTGACATACCTGTCCGAGTACCTTTCATACTTGAGTGTTTTAGGATCAAAAGACATGATAGGGCAAGATTCCACAAACTCTGATGATTTATCCTGTTGTGGAAGTTTCGAAGCGTTTTAGGAAGAACTGGGTTGATGACAAGAATTTTTCTGATGTTTCCTAGTCATCTGATTCAAGAAAGATATATAGTTGGCGTTTGCTGCTTCACCCATTATGAACCGATTAGCTATTTTAATAAGATCTCCATAAGTCTTTTGCTCCTTTTTGCTAACTTTAAATTTGAGAGGACCTTCTCGAAGTCCACTTATCAAGGCATATTTGTAAAAGTCTAGATGAACGTTAATGATATCGAGCGTTTCCTTTTGAAACCGATCAACGAAATGAGCAGTAGGCTCATCAACTTCCTGCTTGATTTGGAAAAGAGCTACTGGGTTTCTCTTCCGCTTCCTGAAGGTATCAAATCTCAAAAGGAACTGTTTTTGAAAATCCCAAAAGCAAGTGAGAGACCGAGAAGGTAAACCATGAAACCATTCCTGAGCAAGACCGTCAAAGGTCATTAGAAAAAGCTTACACTTGATTCCATCCAACATGGCTTTTAAAGAAACAGCCGGTTCAAATGCTTGTAGATGTGAAACTGGATCACTAATCCAAGAATAGCGTGACAAGCGAGGCTCTCTGAAATAATCAGCAACGGTATCCCGGCGAATTCGATCAATGAACGGAAAAGAAACTTCCTCTTCCCTCTCTAAGAGATCCCGAGTAGATGATAAGAAATTATTATCATTCCTCGGGAGATTCATTGCAAATAATAGATGACAACCAACACGTATCTAGAGACCGCCAAACAGCTGCAGTTTGACCGAGCGGACAGAATGGCTGGCGGTTACTGAACAGGTTAACCGCCCTTGCCGCTACTTGCTCGACTAGCCGCTAAGCTCTAGCGGTCGAGCGGTCTGACAATATCTAGCCGCGGATTTTCACCGGCCAACCGAGATCTGAAGGTCGCGTGTTAACTGTTGATGCACGAAATGCCAAGGGGAAGTCGGGCACCACTAGCTAACGGTTCGAGCACTAGGGAAGGAATAGGGAAAAGACTGTCGGCCAGTCGGTTACTAGCGGCTAGGAATGGTGGATAAGAGCGGATAGAGAAAAGAGAGAAAGGGCCGCTATCAGCGGCGACACCAGAGTTCGCCCGCCGCGGCTTAAATGTCTCTCCTACGGTGGGCTTTCCTTTTATAAGAAATGATGCGATTACACTTAGAAAGGAAAGAAGAAAGGAAGAAGCCGGTCGGACAATAGACCGCAAAGGACTAGAATCGAGGCCACAACTCTTAACAAGCGAGCTCCTAGACTCGAGTCAGCGTCCTTTGGGTGTACTCCCGCCCCCTATTTATAGGCATGGGGGCTTGCCCAAACAGGCAGGGCTAAAATAACTGGCTGCCCGGGGTATAGGAGAACCGGGCAGCGGTGACGGGAAACAACCAAGAAAGAGAAGAGGGCAGAGTAAAGGCCGCGCGGCCTGGTGGGCTTCCTCTGGCGAGTTGAGAGTCTCGTCCTCTGGATGGGCTGATCTGGACTCCCTCTGACGGCGACCTGGGAAATAGGTCGCGCGGCTTGGGCAAGGACATGCCGACCCTTAGATGATTGTTGTACTGGAACTGGCGGCGGCCTGACGGGGAGGCCACCCAGCTTATCTAACAACAAGCCGGTTTGCTGAGAATGGTGGCTAGAATGAACAAGCCGCCCGGTCTTGAAAACCTGGAGAACTAGTCGCGGATTCCGGGTTAACAGTATTGAGGATGTAGAAGTCAAGCAACTTCGTAATAAGGAAATCAGAATGGTCAAGGTCCGTTGGGACAACTGTGGCTAAGAGGATCTATCAT
The DNA here is from genome assembly GCA_039513925.1 of Platanthera zijinensis. Lineage (NCBI taxonomy): Eukaryota > Viridiplantae > Streptophyta > Magnoliopsida > Asparagales > Orchidaceae > Platanthera > Platanthera zijinensis. Next base: position 174,842,722 of record CM077088.1, read on the forward strand.
GGGAGCGGGAGCAAACCATGAAGCTGGAGTTCCCTGAGTTGTTCGACTGAGGTACATGTTGTAAATGTTGCTATTTCTTTAAAAATTTTCCTGCAATGCATAATTTCTGGACAAAATACTTTAAGTGGGGGAGATTTTTAACGCCCCAAGATTTCCAAAGCAAGAAAAGGGTTGTCTGGAAGTTACCGCGGCACTAGGGCTAATGCCGATGGTAACTCCAGGAGAGGCATCGAGAGCGTTGAGTGGACTCAACATGCATCGAGTGATATCGCGCGGCGATAACAGGCATTGAGAGAGTCGAGAGCGTCGAGGTGAGCTAGTTATCGCGCGGTAGCAGGGTCAATTAATTTGACAGAACTCTCGGGTTGTTGCCGCATGACGGTAATAGTTATCGCGTGGTGATAGCATGGGTGGTTTTTCGTAACCGATGCCAGGTACCGCTTGGCGGTAATTACCTATCGCGCGGCGTTAGAAATTCTGTAACATCGTAGCCACATTTTGGCCTGTGATTAGAGGGCCGGGGTTATTGAACGCGAAATGAGGCGTTGAATAATGGTACCGCATGGCGGTGGCTAGTTATCGTGCAGCAATAGCTTAGTTTATAATATTGGTTTGGCCATTTCACTTCATTACTTTGGAGTTTGAGAACTTGGCCTGGTTTTCTGAAGGAGGAGCAGCAGAATCGGAAAGGGGAGTTTACGCCGCCGTTTGAGATTCGGAGTTCGGATTCGCAAAGCGAGTTCAGATCTATGGAGTCAAGGCCGGAGCGGTCAATTTCAACCTTCTAGATTTCTCCCATGGCGCCATTGTACAACCTCGGGCTTGCAGGAGTTAACTCAAAGAAAAGTGATGAGTTAGGGGAGAGAGGATTGCAGAGGCGAGTATGACCATAGAGTTAACTAGCCGATACTCCAAAAGGGCAAAACATAATTGGCGAGATGGGAGCAGCGGAGCAGGCGAGAGGGCTCTCGTGGCATATGCTGGCCGCTTGTAGCGAGACGGCTCTCGCGGTGTATTCTGACCTCTTGTGGCAAGACGGCTCTCACGGCGTATGCTGACCTCTTGTAGCGAGAAGGAGTACTCGCGAGGCGGGGCACTCGCGAAGCGAGCTGACAGGGTCCTCTCGCCCGCCAGATATTCTCTCACTCGCTATATGAGAAAAAGGCATTTTTACTTTCCTACCCCGAAGTGGGGGTTTTACTCTTTCACCTCAGGTAATTTTACCCTTTTGCCCTTTGGTCTCTGCGTATAACCCTTCAAAACAATGGAGTTTGGCTGTTGGCAGACCCAGCCCAGGGTATTTTGGTAATTTCAGGTCGGTTCAATTTGGTTATTGGCAACTCTAACTCAGAGGCCTATAAATAGACCGATAAGGTGCCTTGAGGAAGAAAAGGAAACAAGAGAGAGAGAGAAGAAGAAGAGAGTGTTGGTTAACTTATACTTCTTCCTCCAAGGCACCTAGCACAGCACTGGCTAAGGAGGGGAAGAACTTCTAATTCTTCAGGGTAAGAGGTTGGACCTCCAAGCTGAAGCCCACGGTCTGTTTCTAGTTCCAGGACTCACGTCGATAAAGGGGTTCAGGAAGAGTAGGTGTGAGCTGTAACCTTTGGTCCAAACTATAGGTGAAGTCGGGCTTCTGGATTCAACATTTTTGGTGCAGTGAGCGTGGACTACAGCCTACATAGAAGAATCTCAAACTACTTCATGACAGGAGATCTCGAAGAAGGAGACGGGGACGGGTCCCAGAACCGGGGAGGATTTGTAGGAAGAGAAGAATTCATGGGTCCATTAGAGGCATCATGGACATGTTGTAGGGGAACTCGAGGCGAGGCGACTGCTCGACTCCTTTACCTCAGGCATCTGCTCTCACGTATCTAGACGAGCTCGTCTTGACAAGGATTGGAGAAGAAGCCCCAGGGGCGGGGCGACCATGAAAGTAAAAGGTGGTGGAAGGAAGCGGGCGAGACCTAGCGGGTAGGGAGTTATTCCCTAGCCCTGCAAGTGCCGTCTCGCCTGGAGATGTCATGGCGCGGGTGGAGGCGGCGAGACTCGTGGCAAGAGGTTCCCCATTCTGCGAATTGATCCTTTCAGCTCAAGTCCCGGAGGGGTTCAGGGAGCCCGAAATGACCTACTATGTGGGAAACGACGACCCTTTCCAGCACTTGCAATTGTTCGAAGATGCGGTCTCCATCTGGCCAATGACGGATGCGTTCAAGTGCCATCTTTTCGCCATCACCTTGAAAGATAAAGCTAAGGGCTGGTTTCATCAACTCCCAATGGGATCAATCTATTGCTTCGAAGACCTGAGTAGAAGTTTCCAATTGCGTTTCTCAACCTTGAAGAAAAGGAAGAAGAATCAAGAGTCGATTTTTCTGATTCGGCAGAAGGCAGATGAATCCCTGGCTCTGTACGTGGATAGGTTCCAGAAAGAAATCTTGGATATTCAGGAGGTGCCAAGATTTTCTCTCCAAATGGCTTTCACCGTTGGACTGCGGGAGGGTTTCTTCAATATGAGCCTAACTCGTAAGGCACCACTGTCATTTGAAGGGCTGATGGAGAAGATAGCAAAAGAGATAGTGATGGAGGCGGCAAACCTGGCATTTGCCAGAAAGCTGGCAACATTGAAGGAGGTCGAGTTAAGTGAGCCGGGATGGGCAAGATAGCAAGAAGGAATAAGGAGGGAGGAGCCGAGGGTGCCGGCATATCACGAGGTTGGCTAGAGGAAACAAGGAGGTCGTGCTCAAGGGCAAGGAAGAGGTTTTCCCGAAGGGGGAAGGAACTACCAAGGAGGACCAGGAAGATTCAACCAGCAAGGGTGGGGATAAGGTCCTAGACCACCCCTACCCACCTCAGCAAGCTATGGCCATCGGCCAAGGGAGAGGAAGGGGAAGAGAAAGTGGGAGAGCGGGAGCTGGAGCTGAAAGAAGGAGGAAACCCCGGGATGGGAGACGAGAGGAGGAGGTAGCGTTGTCATATTGTGACTTCCATGAGGAGGAGGGTCACGCAACGGCTACCTGTCCGGAGTTTATGGAGATGAGAAAAGCTAGGGAGCAGAGGAACAACACCTACTAGTGTAAATAATGGAGATGACTAGGAACGGGGAGGAGGAGAGGTGTTTGGATCGAGCTGATGTGGGAGACCGAGGAGGGTTCTTATACCTAGGAGTGGGGGTCGGAGTAATGAGTTCAGTTCTTGTACGAGAAGAAGAAAAAAGGCATTTCCTGATTTATTACGTGAGCAGAGTCCTAAAGAAGGCGGAACTCAGATACCCTATCCTTGAAAAGCTGTCATTCGCTCTCATTATATCCGCTAGGAAGCTCATGCCATACTTCTAGGCCCACTCAATTCAGGTGGTGACGGATCATCTGTAACACCCTAGAAATCTAAAAAGCCAAAATTGGGATTCAGGTTGGCTGAGACGGCCTGAGACACGGGCGCGTCTCAGGGCGTGTCAAGTGTACACAGCTTGGGACTCGGGCGTGTCCTAGGGCGTGTCTAGCTTAGCTGGGGGCCAATTGTGTCCGAGGAGGACACGGCCTGTGACACGGGCGTGTCACAGGGGTGTGTTTGGCACATGGCTAGGGACACGGGCGTGTGCCTTATCCATGTTGTTCTCGGGTGATTTTGGAGATCGAGTTATAGGGGTGACACGGCTAGGTACACGGCCGTGTATTAGGTGACACTGGCATGTCAGGTTTGACACGGGAGTGTCGCTGCCCATGTTCTGGTTTGTTTTAAGTCGGTTGTGCACCGCTTCAGGAACATGGCCTGTGACACGGGCGTGTCACAACCCGTGTTCGGCCTAGAAAATTCAATTTCAGGGCTAATCTTGTTAACCCGGAATCCGCGACCAGTTCTCCAGGTTCTCAAGTCCGGGCGGCTTGTGCATTCTAGCCGCCGTTATCGGCTAGCCGGCTTATTGTCAGACAAGCCGGGCGGCCTCTACCTCAGACAGCCGCCAGTTCCGGTCCAGCCATCCTCCAAAGGTCGGCCTGTCATTGCCCAAGCTGCGCGACCTGCCCCAGGTCGTCGTCAAAGGAGGTCCAGATCGGCCTGCCCAGAGGCCGAGTCCTGCAGCTCGGCAGAGGGAGATCGCCGGTCCGCGCGGCCTGTCTCTTGGCTTTTCTTCTTCCTCTCGATTCCCATCACCGCTGCCCGATTCTCTTGTACCTCGGGCAGCCGGTAATTTTACCCCTGCCCGTTTGGGCAGGCCCCCAAGCCTATAAATAGGGGGCGGAAGTACCCCCAAAGCACGCTGACTCGAGTCCAGGAGCTCGCTTGTTAAGAGCTGCGGCCTCGATTCTAGTCCTTTGCGGTCTATTGTCCGGCCGGCTTCTTCCTTTCTTCCTTCTTTGCTAAGTGTAATCGCTCAATTTCTTATAAAAGGAAAGCCCGCCGCAGGAGAGGTATTCAGGCCGCGGCGGGCGAACTCTGGTGTTGCCGCTGGTAGCGGCCCTTTCTCTCTCTTCTCTGCCCGGTTTCATCCGCCATTCCTAGCCGTTAGTAACCGACTAGCCGACAGTCTTTTCCCCCATTCCTTCCCCAGTGCTCGAACGGTTGGCTGTTGGTGCCCGTTTTTCCCCCGGCGCATTTTCTGCATCAACATCAACACGCGACCTTCAGATATCGGTTAGTCGCTGAAGTTCAGCGGCCACACAATGTCAGACCGGCAGTCCGTTCAGAACAACCTCAGCCCCAGCGAAGTTCTGCTCTTGGAAACTCTTCTGCAGTCCCGCCAGGAAGAAAATCGAACCCGCCAAGAGATGATCCGGCAGCTCGCCGCGATCAATTGTAATCTAGCCGCAATCAATAAACGGTTAGACTTGCAGTCCGCAATCATTCCGGTTACACCAGCCAACCGGGTCCCAGTGGAGAATAAGCAGGTCGATCCGCCGGCCTACTCGCCTACCTTCCCGGGCTATTCGCCGAGCTATTCGACCTCCTACCCGGCCTGGCCGCCCAAGTATTCAGCAACTCGGCCTCCAGTTTCGAAGAAGTCTCGCGTTTCGGAAAAAGGACAAAAAAGTTCGTCAGACCTCCCCCAGATCGAACAACGGGAGGAAGAGCCAAGTCACAAGAAACCCGCTCGAGCAGCGCGCGGGCAAGTTAGGCGCATGGATCAGTATTGCAAATATCACAAGGAAAGAGGTCATCTAACAGAAGATTGTAGAGCTCTCAAATTAATTGTGAAAATGCAGGAGTCAAAGGAATCCCGTAGCATGATCTAAAAAAGGACATCTCATTCATAGGCTGGCAGACGCATCGACATCAGCAACAGAAGCAATCTTAAATCAATCCCTTAACCCAATATACTTTTCTACCTTTTATTTCCTCTCATGAAACTCTATTAAGAAGGATTATGACTCATTGCTATGTTTTGTTTCAGAGATTCTATATCAGTACTCTTGCCTGGCAAGTCATCATTCTTATGGGTTTACAACCCAAAAATTAAAAGATCACTGAATCAAGAGATATCGCCGAGTCTAGTTATATCCCCCTTTAGAGCCGTTGTCATTAGCGTAACACCACGAGGACCACGTGTTGCGGGGAGATTTCGCACCGTGCAGTGGCAGCTTGCCGGCTTTGATGTGGTGGAGTTCTAGATTGCGGATCCCGGCTAGTACCTAACCCCACTTCTGCATTAAGGAGGAGCGGAGTGGTGGTCAGCTCTACGACGCCACGTAAGGGATATCGTTGCAACTATGATGCGTCTGTGCGGGAAGCAGTACGCGCAAGCCCCGCAGATCGTCTTAGCGCGCAACCCTCGAACACTCTTTGATACTCTCGAGCAGTGCCTGCAGGAGACCCACAGTCTTGTCGATCTCTGAGGAAAGCAATGTGACTCCGGCCGCACCTGCCCGGAAGATCGACTTGAACTGTACTCCAGGCAAGAGAGCAGTGTATTCTTTTCTTCAGGCAGAAGCCTAGTCGGCGGTCAGAAATCAGACCGCGCGGTTATCATCTCCCGGCTAAAGACAGTATCCGCCCGGGTAATTTGATATTATAAGGCTGAACAGAAGTTATCCAACAGCAAGTTGCGGATATTATCATCCTTACCGCTCGGATATATTTACTAATCGGGCGAGTTGTTTGGTTATCTTCAGCCCAATACAGCAGACATCATTATTAATCGTGCGAGCTGGTTGGTTTTCTTCAGTTCACTATAGCGGATATCAGTATTATTCGCGCGAGTTATGCGTAAATCACCTATCAGATATATTCGCGCAAGTTATTCTTATCTATCCATTCTGCTTCAGTATTATCCAGATATCTCACAACATATTATAATCGATCGAATAGAAATGCAATACCGAGCGAATAAAGCATATCCAGCAAAATCAAACTAACGTCTATATTGTCAAAAGTTGCAAAGTGTATTATCCGCGCGGCTTACAAAGATCATGCCGCCGGATCAAAGGAGTATCATAGCATATCAAATTTTCCATTTATCCTATCCGCTCAGTCCGCCGGCTTATAGTATTCATTCAAATCAATTCGCGGCTTGCAATGTAAAGAAGTCGCAATATGTTCATCTCTATCGCTAAGTAGTTTTCCCTATTGGAAGCCAGTTTCGTATTAAAGCTCGGACAGGCCGCCACATTCGGCTTGGTTTTTACAGTATCAATCCGGTTTATCTCCTTAGCCGAGCGGCTTGTCGATCGCAATTTGAATTGCCTTATCTTCTTGGCAAATAGTCTCCTAACCGCCCGGCTTATTGTTCTATATACGCTCAAGGATGATCGGATTATTATAATTTCGCAGACTAGTATATCTGGTTAATGGTATTCTACTCGAGTTTAACCGCAGCAAGTTAGTTGTTATTCGGTGAAGTCATAAATAAGATTTCTCAAGTCGGAAACGAGTAAGAATGATTAAACCGCATATTCAAACAAGCAAGTAAAATTACAATAGATTCCCACAAAAGGTAAAACGTTTTCATTTATAATGTCAAGTATAAGGGGTAGACCGCGCGGTTTACAAAATCCTACCGGCGGTCTCAAAAAATGTAAAAACTTTTACAAGTAAACTATTCTAGCTATTCGGCCTCTATCTTTTGGACGCAGGAGTACTGGAGTCCGGTTCACCGTCAATATCGATATCAGAAGGCGAGTAATCGCCGCTGTCCGACGAGGATGAACGCGAACTGCCAGTGCCCCTGGTCTCTGACGAGCTGGCATCAACCCGCGCGGTCTCGGACGCTTGACCGCCGGTCTTTGAAGAAGCACTCCCGCTCCTGCTGTCCTCCCCTTCCTCTTCTGCCTCGCCCTCTCCGCCAATCTTCTCCTTGCCTTTCAGCGCGCGATAAACCGCGGCCACCCTTTTCTTCAGGGGTGGATACAGATCGGCGCAGGTGAAATCGGTGAATTTCGGGGCGAGGCCGCCCTGATCCCGAAGGCGTTTCAGCGCTCCGTCGATCCCCTGGACAAGCTGGGGAAAGACCGCGTCTTGAAAGGCTGAGTTCGCCGGATCGTACACTTTCTGCAAAGGAAAGCAAAAGGTTAGTTCGGGCGGCTTGATGAATTAAGCCGCAAAAATCAGGTAATGTCTTACCGCATGCGACTCCTTCAGCCGTGCGATTTCTTCATCTTTCTCGGCGAGTTGCCGCTGCAGGTCGCCTTCAATTGTAACTAACCGCCTATGGGCTAGGCCCATATAGTGGTTGGCTACAAAGCTTCTCGCGCCGACCTGCGCGGCAAACCGCGAGAAGTCTTCTGCAGGTATCTTCTCCAGCGCTTTCAAGTTGCGCCGGCCATACAAAGCCGCGCCAGCCACGGAGGCATGGCGGCTTACGGTTTCTTTCCCCCAGTCCGGGAGGGCGGTGGAAACCTTTACCGACTCCCCGTCGGCACTCCACTGCATGGTGGGGTTGCCGTGGAGATCTTTCAAGCGGCTACCCATACCATGCAGTATGAAGCCGCTGGAGGAGTCCGATTCATCCTCCTCTGCAGCCCGCTCCGGCCTGGGCCTCTTCGCCCTTTTCTCCCTTTGTGTAAGGGTTAGGCCGCCTGGAGTGAGCGGCTTGTTCAGCGGGACCGCGACAGCAGCTGCAAGGCAAAGTTAAAAAGTCAGTTGGTGAGCCGCGCGGCTAGCATAGCAGTTCGGCCGAGTGATACTTACTGTCCTCCGCATGAACGTCCTCCAAAGTCGGGAGCAGCGGGAGGTAGTGGGTGACGTCGAGCCGCTCCCCCTTGAAGAAATTGAAGATCTCCTTCTCCACGCCGTCCAGTCCGCTGCTGCCAAAAGCGGCCTCATCGCGAACTTGTGGATGGACCGGCAGGAGACCAAGGTTACCCTCGAAGATAAGGTACCTTTCTGACCAACTCGCGATCTTGTTCGCCAGGTTTACAACTTTCAGGCCGCGGCAGCCGAAGTAAAGGTGGCCCCTGAAGATCTTCGTTCCCGAGTCCGGGATAGACCGCACAGAGAAGCACTCTCTGAACAGCCTTATCGAGAACCGAACCCGCTCCGACCTCAGGTAAGCGATGAAGCTGTAAATCGCTGCAATCGAGTTCGGGGGCAGCTGTCCTGGTACTACCCCGTAATGGTCAAAGACCGCGACGGCTTCCATTAGGACAGGAAAGCCGAAGCCGCAGTCAAAATGATCGATGGGGATAGCGATCTGATTGGCTGCAGAGGTGTTAATCCGCTCATGAGGCAGCGGAAGCCGCGCGAGCAGCGGGCTGTCCTTCATATGCTTCTCTAAAAAGGTGTCGAGCTCGGCCTGGGTAAGCCGGCCTTCCTTATGATCTGCGGAATGGAAAGCAGAAGCCGCGTCGGTCCTAACGGCTGGAGCTTTGTCAGACCGCATCGCAATTGCTTTAGCTCGCATTCTGATCTCCTGTGCCGAAGACTCCGGGATCATCTCTATTTATAGAGTTCCTGCGCAGCTACAGTAGTTGTTGTCAAATCGCGGTTAGATATCAGGCCGCACGGCTCAACCTGCAAGGTAAGGTATTCTAACCGCATTCTAGTTCGACAGGTCGAGCGACTAAAATTCCAGTACTTGGCGAAATTCCTAAAGAAGAAAAGACAGCGACTAGAAGTAATCAAACCGCATAAAGCCGCATGCAATTCGGAGTAATATACAATCAAACATATAACAATTGTCCACAGAACATTCAAACCGTCCGGCATCACGAGTTGATGCTTATTACAAAACCAAATAAAGTGTTCGAAATTATTTCTCTCCGCCCTAAGGAGCTTCTCGCCCTACCCGCGCGACTTGGTCGCCGGCCTGTACAAGCTGAACATATACTTGACTGACGAGGTTGTGGATGGAGTGTAGAGTTCGGTGAACCCGTGAGGTATCACGCTCTACACGAGCAAATGGAACCAGCGGTAGAGGTCGATCTCCCGGGTCGCCAGCAGCAGCGACCTGCCCAACCGCCGCGACTAGTGGTGAGTCCGAAGTCTCGCCAGAAGCCGGGCGGCTTGGTAGCTGCCGCTGTTCCCTTCCCTCGCCAGACCGAGCAATGTCCGTCCTGTCTCTCTCAATCCGGCCCGCCATCAGCACCAAGGCTTGCATGTCAAGCTTCTCCGCCCTCTCCCGTTCCAGGTTGGCCAGCGCCTCTTGAGTCTTCTGCTCCGCGGCCTCTAGCGCAGTCCGCATCAGTGTTCTTTCCTCTTCCAAGGTAGTGACTGCCGCCGGTGCTCTTTGTTGAGCGGCCTCCAGCGCAGTCCGCATCGCCGTCTTCTCCTCCTCCCAGCTGGCCAGGGACGCCTGCATCCTTTTGTCAGCGGCCTCCAGCGCAGCCCGCTTCGCCGTTTTCTCCACGTCCGCGCTGGCCAGTGCCTCCTGCGTCCTCTTCTCAGCGGCCTCCACCTCAGACCGCATCAGTCCTCTCTCCTGCTCCAAATCCTCCAGCACTTCTTGGGTTCTCCTTTCAGCGGCCTCCAGAATAGACCGCTGATCTTCTTCTTGAAGCCGCCACTGTTCTTCCTTGACTCGAAGGGCCTCAGCATGCTCCCTTATCCTAGCCTGCAAGGCGGCAACCTCCTCCTGGAATTCGGCTGTCCTCTGGTCACGGACACTTGGAGGTAGCGGCAGAATCAGTGGAGGTAAGAAAGTCGTCAGACCGCCCGGCTTGATGGTGGTTTCATGAGCACCTGCAGCAAGTAAACAGGCGGTTAGATTCAGTGACATAACCGGCATCTGATAGAAGATCTCGTTAGAACGAGACCGCAGCTCGTGGTTATCTCTCCTTCGAAAACCGCAGTATTAAGTCTAGCCGCTGGTCGCCTAAACCTTTCTGAATCTATTCGCTTTAGCTTTTCTTTCCATAGCCGCGCGGTCTCCTTAGCTTTGCTTTTCAGCTCAGCCGTGGTCAGGAAGAAGCTCGCCGGCGGATTGAAAATTGTATCCACTCCCTTCTTCCGTGACCGCGGCTTGTAGAATTTTACAAAACGCTTAACTTCTTCGTGTTTACCTTGCAGGGCAGGAAATGTAGTCGCCACCTGCTTCCCAGCGATTAACTTTTTCATCTCCTCTATTTTCTCTCTGAGTTTTAATTTTTCAGCTCCTTCTGAAACCGCAGGAGCCGGTTCGCCAAGCTTCTCTCCTGTAACTTCGATATCGGTGTCGGCGACCTCCGCAGAAGCCGGCGGAGTTGCCAGTAACTTGTCCAGCTGCTGAAATTTGTCCATGCCCTTCAGAATATCGCTCAGGGATTCGCTAACCGGAGGCGTACTCTCTAGCTCGTCCGACTTGGAAGATGGATTCGACAGACCCTCAGACACGTCTTTCTCCCGCGGCTTAAATTGCACGCTAGCCGCTCCGGTCTTCACAGAGACGTTGCGGTTATCAACCCGCATCTTCCTCGCCTTCCCCTCCATCCTTTCCTCAAGGGTCTCGGCCTTTTTCTTACGTCGCTTCAAGTGGCCGACTATTGTTTCTGTCCGTTTTCTCTTCTCAGTCAGAGACCGCTCGGCTTCCAGTGGCTTCTTCGACTCGTCCTCTTCAATAATGATCAAGTCAGTAGATGTGGGCAACTCGCGCGGTTTGGAAGAGTCGACACTCTTCTCCTCCGTACCGGCGATCTTCAAAAGAGGTTCACCCGATGGCGAGTAGGTAATGTCGAAGGATTTGGTGGCACCAGCTTCCGGGAGAGCAGATTTGGAAACCGCCTCAACTTTCGTCGCGGCCTGCGAGGATTCTGCAACGACTTCCATCGGTTTCTTCCCAGAATCAGAAGCCGCCGGTGCGATCGGCTTCTCGGTTTTCTTCTCAGGCGGTTGACCGGAACTGTCCGCTTTTCTGCTCCTCTTTTTCGATCCAGACGACTTCTTTTCGCGTTCTAGCATCGAGGACATGACGTCCATCTTGTAGAAGTCTCTGTCGGCTTGGAGGATTCTGACCGCAAGTGGCGAGTAGTGACCCGTGGCTTGGCAGAAACCTTGAAGAAATGGCAGGGCCCTCGGCATTTTATAGACGCAGAAGCATTAATGGCAGTCGCGGTCTCCGGCTTAGTCCTACATTTTCGAAGTTTTTTATAAAACTTAAAAATGTGCGGGGATTATGTTAACCCGGAATCCGCGACCAGTTCTCCAGGTTCTCAAGTCCGGGCGGCTTGTGCATTCTAGCCGCCGTTATCGGCTAGCCGGCTTATTGTCAGACAAGCCGGGCGGCCTCTACCTCAGACAGCCGCCAGTTCCGGTCCAGCCATCCTCCAAAGGTCGGCCTGTCATTGCCCAAGCTGCGCGACCTGCCCCAGGTCGTCGTCAAAGGAGGTCCAGATCGGCCTGCCCAGAGGCCGAGTCCTGCAGCTCGGCAGAGGGAGATCGCCGGTCCGCGCGGCCTGTCTCTTGGCTTTTCTTCTTCCTCTCGATTCCCATCACCGCTGCCCGATTCTCTTGTACCTCGGGCAGCCGGTAATTTTACCCCTGCCCGTTTGGGCAGGCCCCCAAGCCTATAAATAGGGGGCGGAAGTACCCCCAAAGCACGCTGACTCGAGTCCAGGAGCTCGCTTGTTAAGAGCTGCGGCCTCGATTCTAGTCCTTTGCGGTCTATTGTCCGGCCGGCTTCTTCCTTTCTTCCTTCTTTGCTAAGTGTAATCGCTCAATTTCTTATAAAAGGAAAGCCCGCCGCAGGAGAGGTATTCAGGCCGCGGCGGGCGAACTCTGGTGTTGCCGCTGGTAGCGGCCCTTTCTCTCTCTTCTCTGCCCGGTTTCATCCGCCATTCCTAGCCGTTAGTAACCGACTAGCCGACAGTCTTTTCCCCCATTCCTTCCCCAGTGCTCGAACGGTTGGCTGTTGGTGCCCGTTTTTCCCCCAGCGCATTTTCTGCATCAACAAATCTGAGCCTTCCATTTTCTTTGACCAAGATCCAATGGTCTAGGGTGTTCCCTGGGTTTATAAGGCCGGATTTGAGATGGAGAAAACTCATTTGAGTTGTGCCATTCTCTTTCCTAAGTGAAGAGTGAGAGGAGAGCAAGGGGAGGAAGAAGAAGGGAAAATCGGCTACCGATGGTGTTGCGGTGGTCCAAATCGCTAGCAGAGTTCAGCTCTGCGGAGGCTCAATCGCTGTGAAGCTTTCCAACCGTGTACTTTTTGCCATGGCGCCAAAATGTCCTTCAAGTGTAACGATTTCCTTCTTAGACAAGTGAAGTCCTTCTTTCCTGCATTTGCATAGGAATCCTCTACCAAAAGGTGGATGGCGAAGTGATTCCCTTGGGTCGGCGGTACGTCCCTTGTTGTATTGTATTAGAACCGGAAGTGTGAGTACGGTTAGGCATGCTGTGTGAAGCCCATCTGGACATGTTGGTCTGGATTGGTGATGCTTGTTTGCACATCGGAGAAGACTCCGTGAATATTGCTTGTATGCATGAAATGTGTGGTGGATACCTGTGGCTTGGTGTCGCAGGAAGTACTGGAGGAAGTCCAGGAAATGGTGAGAGTTGGGTTCAACTTTTGTTGCCATGAGTGCCATATGATATGTAGTTGAGCCGTTAGGCTGCAACTGGAGAAATGCCTTGGTGGCGGACAGGCAAAGTGAAGTTGTACCTTCATCAGTCCAGTCTTGAGTCTGACGATTTTGAGCAACGGGAAAGGTGGATCTGTACCCGCGTTATGGCTGTCTAACCTTGGGTGCTTAAGGCCCTATTAGGATCACATAGAGAGAGTCGATGGCTTGCGTGCCAATCAGACTAGAAATGCTCAAATTGGACCGTCATGTCTGGGACCTCTGAACTGTGGTGGGACCTAGTGTTTCTGGTACACCAGAATGTGCCCTGAGTGCACGAAATGTCGGGCCGTCGTGCCGGAATTTGTGATATGTATTGTCTTGGTGGCTGGATATATATGTATGAGATGTAAAAGGTTGTGCAGGGAAGGAATTTCGCTGCCACATGCAAGGGGCAGAGTCGTTATAATTGGTCCGTTGAATGCTGACTGTTGCCCTATTTGCCACCGCTTGGTGGATTGGTTCTTGTAGGTGCAGGTGGTGCTAGTCCGAGCGGGACTTAGCGGGCTGAAGCCCAAGCTACGTTGCTGCCCTCGAAGGCTTTGTTTTGTTTCTTCTTGTTCATGTGTGGCCGGCCTGCGCGCCGATGTTTGGAAACCACACTTTTGTTAAGAGAAACCTTTAAGGCCATAAGGCCATTTCCTTTGGGTGTAAACATTCCTATTTTTTTCTAGTGGACAGTTCTTGTAACTCTTGAGTTGAAGTTTTCAACTATGAAGCTTCCACTAGAATGCTATGTGTTAGGATGCGTTGGTTTTGATATTATTTAGTAGTGTATCCGCCTGTTTGTGGAATATGGTGTGGGGCCCCGGCCAGACCCTCTATTATATTCTTCTTGACGGATAGAGGTGTTACATCATTCTCTCCGCCGCATCCTGGAAGGGGTTGAGCATTCTGGGAGGTTGTCAAAATGGTCGATAGAGCTCAGTGAGTTCGACCTCGCTTTTACTCCTCGACTGGCCATCAAAGCGCAAGCAGTTGCTGATTTTCTGGCAGATTATGTGGTTGAGGTCGGAGAAGCTGAAGCACCTCTTTGAGCTACCGGGGAGATGCTAGTAGACGGAGCATCTGGAATAAGTTCTTTTGGAGGAGGGATGATCTTTTTGAGCCCTGAAGGGATAAGAAAAGAGCAGGCACTAAAGATTCACTTCACATTCACTAACAATCAAGCAGAATATGAGGCGATTATCGCAAGGCTCAAGCTAGCTTGGGAGCTAGACATACAGGACATTAAAGTCTCCACAGACTCTATGGTGGTAGAAGAACAAATCAAAGGAGAATTTGAAGCAAAGGAACTCACCCTCCAGTTGTATCTGATGAAGGTCAATGACATCATCGGGCAATTCCGTAGCTTTTCAATTCAACACGTCCCGAGAGGGGAAAGTGCTTAGGCTGACCTGCTCGCAAAGTACGGCCCTCGGGCCGGAGGAACGGTGATGGAACTCTTCAGGCCATCCATATAAGAAGGAAAATTAATGGAAGTGGACCAGCAAGGGTCTTGGATGGATCCCTTTATCATCTTTTTGACCTCGGGACGTCTTCCAGAGAGACCTCGATATGAAGCAGATCAGGTATAAATTAGCATACTACGTGATGAAGGATGGGACATTATACCAAAAGACACTATCGGGTTTGTTGGCTCGATGTGTATCTGAGGGAGAGATTCCAAGAGTTCTAGAAGAAATTCATTCGGGAGAATGTGGGAGTCACTCGGGAAGTCGAACCTAGGAGGGGATAGTGTTGAGGCAATACTACTTCTGGCCTACCCTCAGGAAGGATGCGAAAGAATTCGCAAAGAGATTTAAAAAGTGCCAGGAGTTCGCCCCTCTCCAACTCCCTCCCGCCCAAAGATTACTTACAGTCACGGCTCCCTGGCCCTTCGCAATATGTGGACTAGATTTGGTGGGTCCTTTTACTCAAGCTAGTGGCCAAAGGAAGTTTCTGCTGGTCATGGTGGATTACTTTTCAAAGTGTTTAGAGGTGAAGGCGTTGGCTAAGGTGACATCACAAGTGGTCGAAAATTTCATATGGGGAGAGATCATCTGCCAGCATGGGCTTCCTTTGGCCATCGTCACTGATAATGGACCATAATTCGCTAGCAGGGAATTCGTGGACTTCTGTGTCCAGCTGGGAATAGACCTTCGAATCACCTCGGTTCATCATCCACGAAGCAATGGATAGGTGGAAGCAAAAAACAAGATTATCATGAATCTTTTAAATAAGAAGGTGGAGAACTTGAGGGGAAGTTGGGTAGAACAGCTCCCTTCATTTCTATGGGCTTTGAGGACCACTCCAAACACCGCCACAGGAGAGATTCCATTTAAACTCTCCTATGGCTCGGAGGCCGTTATACATATATAGTTTGATGTCAAATCTCCAAGAGTAGCCGCTGTGAAGAAAGGTGATGAAGGATGGAGGGTAGAGAATGAGGAGGAGCAGAAGCACTCTCTTGATCTAGTGGAAGTGCTCAGGGAATTAGAATCGATCCGACAGGAAGAAGTCAAGCGCCGAATGGCGAGATATTTTGATAAACATATAAGGGTCAGACAGTTCTACAAGGGCGACTTGGTCCTTAAAAAGTAGATGCAACAGGCAGAGGAGCCTTAGTAGGGAAACTCAATCCAAACTGGGAAGGCCCCTTTGTGGTAAAGAGGTCCTTAAGTTTGGAGGGTACCACCTCCAGGATGTGGACGAGGTACCCATCGATCATGCCCGAAGAG
The DNA here is from genome assembly GCA_039513925.1 of Platanthera zijinensis. Lineage (NCBI taxonomy): Eukaryota > Viridiplantae > Streptophyta > Magnoliopsida > Asparagales > Orchidaceae > Platanthera > Platanthera zijinensis. The sequence goes on from CM077088.1 coordinate 174,858,401, forward strand.
GCGTCGACTTAAAAAGATCTATCCTTAGCATTTTTTCATTTTTCAATGCTTGTAAATTTGTTGTGATCTTCTGATATAATGGAATCCCAGGTGTCTTCTTTCATGGCATGAGAGTGAAACGGATGAATGACAAGTCCCCAAGAAGACCCGCTAACCAGGCTTTCATCAAGCTGGCAGGACTGTTGGCTCACTCAATGGCAGGATGAAAGGCAAGGCCCTGAGAAGACCCGCTGACTAGGCTCTCATCAAGATGGCAGGACTGTAGGCTCACTCGGTGGCAGGATGGATGCTAAGGCTTCGAGAAGACCTGCTGACTAGGCTCTCATCAAGCTGGCAGGACTGTAGGCTAACTCGGTGATAGGATGAATGACAAGGCCCTGAGAAGACACGCTGACCAGGCTCTCATCAAGCTGGCATGACTGTAGGATCACTCAGTGGCAAGATGAATGGCAAGGCCCCGAGAAGACCCGCTGACCAGGCTCTCATCAAGCAGGCAGGATTGTAGGCTTACTCGGTGGCAAGATGGATGGTAAGGGCCCTAGAACACCCACTGACCAAGCTCTCATCAAGCTGGCATGACTGTAGGCTCACTCGGTGGTAGGATGAATGGCAAGGCTCTGAGAGGACCCACTGACCAGGCTCTCATCAAGCTGGCAGGAATGTAGTCTCATTCGGTGGCAGGATGGATGGTAAGGCCCCGAGAAGACTCGCTGACCAGGCTCTCATCAAGTTGGCAGGACTATAGGCTCACTCGGTGGCAGGGTAAATGGTGAGATCCCTCAAATAAAAATATCAATACTTATCCGAGAATGAAGAAAGTTTGCAAAAAATAAAAAACTTCTATGTGAAGAAGAGGTTTGTGCAATACAAATGAAGATGGGCATCTCCAACCAGTGCTTGGTGAAGAGGGTCTCGGCCATAGCTAGTTGGCACTCGCTGGTAAAAGAAGGGTCTCGCCCATAGCGAGTAGACACTCGCTGGCAAAAGAAAATTCTCTCCTAAAAAATTGAAGACGGGTGACTTCCAATAAAAGAGTGGGTTAATCTACGGGGTCTACTTGCACTGGATTTGATTCGAGGAGAGAAGTAGGGAGGAAGCCAAACGGTCTCGCGCACGGAGGGTGCAAAGAGAAGTCTAATGACTCGTGCCCTAAACCAAATCCGAAGCAAGACGACAAGTAGCTCTACCTCACGAGTAGAAATAGAGTAGAGAGTCATCCGCAATAAATAAAGCAAAATAACGTAAAATAAAGGGAACGTAAGGCGAGAGGATATGACAAAAATTTCATTTACATTTGGTCATTGTTCATGACAAAAAAAAAGAAAGGGGAGTACTCTCCCATGAAGAAATACTTCAAAATCCCAAAAAAATAAAAAGTACAAGTACAGGGAGGAAGCAAAAAACAGAGGGGTGGAAGGAGTCCCAAGTATCGTCGGCGCCTCTTCAGTCATCTTCACTGGATGTTGAATCCTCGCCCTCCTCTCCATAAAGGTGTGGAACGAGGTCGCGGGCAGTGACGGACTCGGCGTCTTCTTTGACAACTCCCAGCTCCTTCATCATCTTTAGAACAAGCTCGGCTGTCTTAATATTGGCATCCCGATAGATATCGTTGACCTAATCAATTTAGTAATGAGAGGACGGAGGATCTTGGAGTGGTTCCGAGCAAGAGGGAGGCAGAATGTTGTCCAAAAGATTGGAATTCTGGGCTTTTAAGTTCTTATTCTCCTCTTCCAAGGCAGTTATGTGCGAGCGCATCCAATCCGCCATCTCGGCATCCTACAAGAAGCACATCAATTAACAAAAAGCATACGAGAGAGAGACTGGCCAAAGATAAAATTAAAAGGCTTACCACGCCACCCTGGCTCTTTGTAAGAAGAATATCTGCAAGTGCCGGCCTCTTCTCAAAGTCACCCGACTTCTCTCGCTCCTCCGCCAGACTCGCCTCAGCATCCTTCTATTTCTTGTTGTTAAAAACGAGGCGGCATGAGTCAGTACGAGAGCTCCAAGGCGCAAAGCTGAGCTCGAGCTACCTCCATGACAAGGTCTCGCGAGGGCTCCTTGTCGAAAGGATCTTTCTCAAGACCACCATAGAGGCCATAGCTGAGGGAGAAGGCGTGGCTGGTTGGAGGGTCCTTCTCCTTCCATGAGGGAAGGAGGGTAGATATCGTCACCCAGTTCGCGTCCTTTTCCCACATCAGGACTGGGTCGCCGACAACATCTTTTACCACTGGTCCCATATTGAAATTTTGATGTGAGGAAGGTGTTGGGCGGCTGGAGGAGGTAGCTTCGCGAGACAGATATTCAGTGGGTTGAGCCGAAGTGTTGGGGGCCAGTCGAATAGTACTGTCTCACGAGACGGTGAGAAAGCTTGTTGATGAGGTGATTTTGATCCTTTTATGGAGATGGGTGTTATCCCTGAAAACCGCAACATACCCAACATACTCCTCTTTAGGCGGACAAAAGTTTCAGTTCGCTCAGGCCGTCAAGATGCTTCAGAAGCGGACTCCGATTCTCAGTCCGCTCATATCGCTCCGCTTTATTCTCCGGAACATGCCGTTTATTCGCCGGACTTGAAAGCCAGTCCGCCCGGGCCGCGGCACTCCAGCAGGGATGGTGCCCCAAACGGTCGCGAGGTGTCCCCAGCTCGCAAACACAGTCTGCCTATCTCACGTTGGCTGCCTGTCCCTCTCTTCTTATTTCCCATCACCGCTGCCCGTTTCTCCTGTACCTCAGGCAGCCGGTTATTTTAGCCCTGCCCGTTTGAGAAGGCCCCCAAGCCTATAAATAGGGGGAAGTGGTGCACCCAAAGAAAGCTGACTCGAACCCGAGAGCTTACGTATTAAAGGCTGCGGACTCGAATCCCGAGCTTTCCGTACGCCAACTTTCCTGTTGCACAGCTTTCTTTCCGCCTTCTGTAATCCATCATTTGCAATCAAAGTCAAGCCCGTCGCAAGAGTGGCATTTAGGCCGCGACGGGCGAAGTCTGGTGTTTCCATGGTTCACGGCCCCTTCGATCTTTTATCTCATCGGCTAAGTAGATTACTGCTTGTAGTTCGCTTTCTTTTCTCTCCCCAGTGCTCGAACAGTTAACTGGTGGTGCTCGAATCCTTGTCGTATTTCGTGCATCAACAGTTAACACGCGGCCTTCAGATATTCAAACAGTTTTTTAAATTTGCGGATAAAGATGTCAGATCACCGAGCTCGCCGTTCGACCGCTCCAACTCACCGGACAATTCGCTGTGGGAGGCGCTGGAATAGTCTCGCTGGGAAGCCAAGTTATCCCGCAGAGAGACCGACCATCGGTTTGATACCAGAAGCCAAGCCCAGCTCACACTAACTCAGCGGCTTGCTCCCTAGGTCGCAGAGGATATTGCTGAAGCTCCAGCCCGCCAAACTCCCTAACAGCCACCTGCAGCCAATCAGTCCCGCCACCAAGCTCAGCCCACAGCCCAACTGCGGCCTCAGAATGATCAATTCACCACCTAATAGATTTCTTCAGGGAAGCGGATAGGGGAACTCCAGTCCGCCGACTTGAGTTTGCTGATCGGCAGTCCGCAGATCCCGCGGACCCTCGAGTCCTAGTCCGCTCATCCGCCGAGCTTGATACTCCTTCTCCCTTCGTCGATAGAATTCGATGGGAGTCCGCACCCAGCAATTTCAAAGAACCCCGTCTTCCCTTTTACTCAGGGGAGACTTATCAAGTTTTCCATTTGCAGGCGTTCGAGGGGGCAGTCGCTTTAAGATGCCTTTCCAATGCCCTGAAGTGCAAACTTCTAGTCACCACCTTCAAGGGGCAGGCAAGAGAATGGTTCTATGAGCTGCCTTCGGGCACGATTTCTTCCTTTGCTGAGCTCCGCAACGAGCTTCTCCTTAGGTTTGCTACCTCAAAGAAGAGGAAAGATGGGTCGGCAACCCTCTTTGATATTAAACAGAGAGACAACGAATCGGTGGCGCGACTTGTTGATCGTTTTCAGAAGGATATCCAGGGGGTAAGAAATGTGAACCCCGACTACTACAAGCTCGCCTTGATTCACGGCCTCCGGGAAGGCCCATTGAAGTTTAAAGTGACAACCAAGGCGCCATCAACCTACCAGGAATTGATAGCGATAGCCAATCGCTTTATTGAAGGTGAAAATGCCAATCCTGCCTACATTTCATCCCATACAGCTAGGGCTGGAGGAAGGGATGCTTCAAACGCTTCCTCCAACAGCCACCATCATAGCAAGCCCCCTCGACCTGATTTCTAGCCCCCTTCTCAGAGGGGGCGAAACCTCCGTCACAATAAACTTTTTCTCGGCCATCAACAGTTTCGAGAGCAGAGACTGCCATTGTCCGCCACTCCCGCCATTCCTCTTCAGTCTCTCCCCATCTACCAGAATACCTTACCAGTCTCAAAGCCGTGTGAGAGCATCTCCTTGGCAGAGTTCTCAGATCTGGGACTCGACTTTGAAGAAGTCGTCTAGATCATCCAGAAGAAAGCAAAAGAAAAGAGGCAAGGGCCTCAGAGAGACTGGAAGCCCAGAAATAATTCCCAATTCTATGAGTTTCATAAAGAGAAGGGCAACTTGACTTATGATTGCAAAGCCCTTCGACAACTGGTTGAGAGGCTAGTCGCCGAAGTAAAGATCAAGGATTTGTACAAGAGGGGTAACTCTTCGAAATCTTCCAGCGCTAAAGACAAAGAAGTAGCCGAGGTTCAGATGGAATGTGTGGAGGTGGAGGATGTCGGCCGGCTAGGGCCCGTCAATGTTCGACCCGAGTGCTTCGACGCAGATGATGAGGGTTCCCTCGGGCAGCTCTTTTTCATTCATAGAGGGGCAAGGGCCGAAGCCACTAGGAAATCTTCAATTGCGAGGGTTTATCGGGCAGAGGTTGCCTCCTCTTCCTCTTCCGCCCCTTCTAGGGTTGATATTGTTTTTTGTCAAGAAGATCTGCCCCAGACGGCCAATCCTTTTGATGTTGCTATAGTGGTCAAAGCGGCCATAGAAGATTACACTGTGGATCAGATTCTTATCGATACAGGTAGCTAAGTTAATCTTCTGTTCAAGACAACTTTTGAAGCCCTGAGAACCGGAAAGCCTTTGCTTTCCACTAAAGGGCCACTCTATGGTTTTTCTGGAGAAAGAAAAGAAGTAAAGGGGAGCATCACCCTCTCAGTGAAGCTCAGGGGAGCCACCCGACCAATCCAGTTTTTAGTGGTAGATGCTCCAAGCTGCTACCACGCCATCTTCGGGAGGCCATTGTTGAACAAGTACCAGGCGGTGGTGTCAACCTATCACCTTACTGTCATGTTCTATGCCGATGGCAGGATGTGCAGAGTCCGAAGCAACCCGAGGCATTCTAGGGAGTGCTACCTACGAACAGTGAACGTGACCGAGCTCGCCCCTCCGATCTTCCCAGTAGTAGCAGCAGTTTCTGCCCAGCGAGGAGCTGTTGTAGATAAAGAAGGCGCCCACCTAGAACCTACCCAGGTGATGCAAGAAGTTCCCATCGCTGAAGGAGAAGAGATAAAGCTCACCGTCAATTCAGAACTTCAAGAAGATCAAAAGGCAGAATTGATTTCCTGTTTGCTGAAGAACTTAGACGTCTTCGCTTGGTCAGCGGAGGACATGCCTGGAGTCGATCCAGACATGGCTTGCCATCACCTCAACATTGATCCAGCCGTCAAGCCGGTGCAGCAAAAGAAGAGAGATGTTGCGACCAAGCTGGCAGAACCCATCAGAGAGGAGGTTGTTAAACTCTTCAAGGCGCACTTTGTTCAAGAAATTCAATATCCTGAGTGTGTTTCAAACGTTGTAATGGTTAAAAAACCAGGTGGAAGTGGAGAATGTGTGTAGACTTCACCCGATTAAATAAAGCGTTCCCGAAAGATTGCTACCCCTTGCCTCGGATAGATTCTCTAGTTTATTCTGCGGTAGGATATTCTTTTATGAGCTTTCTAGATGCGTTGTCGGGTTATCATAAAAAAAGAATCCACAAACCTGATGTTCGTCACACATCATTTATCACCAACAATGGTTGTTATTGTTATCTTGTAATGCCCTTTGGGCTTAAGAATGCAGGCGCGACATATCAACGCATGATGGATCATGTGTTTAGAGGGTAAAAGGGCAGAAACCTTGAAGTATATGTTGACGATCTCCTAGTGAAAAGCAATTCTCACCCGCAGCATCTGCGCGACCTGATGGAAACTTTTTCCACTTTGCGAAAACATAAGATAAAACTTAACCCGTTAAAATGCACTTTTGGAGCAAGCAAAGGAAAATTTCTCGATCACCTCCTCACTCCAGAGGGCCTTGCCCCTAATCCAGATAAGGTCAAAGCCATCCTTGATATGGCTCCCCCTTTCTCTCCAAGAGAAGTTCAGCAGTTAGGGGGGAGGCTGGCAGGACTCGGGAGATTCATCTCTTGAGTTGGGGATAAGAGTGCCCCATTTTTCAAAACTCTTCGGGGAGCGTCCAAATTTCAGTGGACGAAAGAATGCACACAAGCTTTTGAGCAGTTAAAGAAACAGTTAACTTCTACACCTTTGTTGCAAAGCCCCAGAATAGGGGAGATGTTGCTCCTGTACCTGGGAGTTGGTCCTGAAGAAGTCACCTCCGTTCTCGTTCGAGAGGAAAACCGGAGGAAATTTCCAGTTTACTACGTCAGCCACATTCTAAAAGATGCAGAGACTAGGTATCCGATTCTGGAGAAGCTGGCTTTGGCATTGTTCATGTCAGCTCACAGACTCCGTCCTTATTTTAAGGCACACTCATTCCAAGTAGTCACCGATCAGCCTTTGAAGAGTGTGCTAGAAAATCTAGAACATTCGGGCAGGCTAGCTAAATGGGCAATCGAACTGAGTGAGTTTGAGATCTCCTATGTGCCCATAACAGCCATCAAGGCACAGGTGCTGGCGGATTTTCTGATTGATAACACAGAGTCTGGTTCTGAGCAGGCAGAAAGGTCTCCTCTGGCTTGGACCATCTATATTGATGGGGCTTCTTGTAGAAACGCTTCTGGGGAAGGGGTGATTCTAATAAATCCAAATGGCATTCAACTCGAACAGTCAATCAAGTTTTATTTCCCAGTAACCAATAACCAAGCAGAATATGAAGCTCTGTTGGCCAGTTTGAGGCTTGCAAGAGAGCTCGAAATCGACCATGTCCACATAAAAATTGACTCCCTAGTAATGACATCACAAGTTTTGGGTAATTTTGAGACCAGGGAGCCGGTGTTAAGGAAATATCTTGCACTCGTGAAAATTGAGGTCGGGAAGTTCAAAAGCTTCACCATTGAGTATATTCCTAGGATGGAGAACGAGGAAGCAGATACTCTTGCTAAATACGGACTTCCGTCAGGAGGAACCACTTCGGAACTCTTTCGCCCGGTAGTGGAGGAAGAAGAGTTGATGCAAATTGATCAGCACCCCTCTTGGATGGACCCCTTCGTCCTTTATCTGTCAACTAGGAACTTGCATCAGTCAGTAAGGGATAAGAAAAGGTTGAGGTTAAAAGTAGCATATTATTACTTGGTATCTGGTATTCTCTACAGAAAGACTTTCCTGTCTACCATGGCGAGATGTGTGTCAGAAAGTGAAATCCCTACCATTCTCCAAGAATTCCATTCCGGTGAGTGTGGAAGCAATTCAGGAGCAAGGACCTTGGAAAGAAGGATCCTGCGGCAAGGCTACTTCTGGCCCACGATGAAGAAAGACTCCGAAGCTTATGCAAGAAAATGTGTCCAGTGCCAAAAGTTCGCTCCACTTAAAAATCAGGCTGCGCAGTCCCTTAAATAAATCAAAACCCCTTGGCCCTTTGCTATTTTGGGAATGGACCTTGTTGGTCCTTTTCCCATGGCAAGCGAATAGCGGCGCTTCATTATTGTCATGATTGACTACTTCAGCAAGTGGGTCGAGGCTAAGGCGCTGGCAAAGTCAACAACTCAAACTGTGAAGAATTTCATTTGGGCGGAGATAGTTTGCCGGCATGGTATCCCAATGGCAATAATCACTGATAACGGACCATAATTCAACAACGCCAAGATGATAGATTTCTGCAAGCAGATTGGTATAGAACTACACTTTGCATCAGTTCATCATCCTAGGAAAAATGGACAGGTGGATGCAGCCAATAAGCAGATCCTAAACTTGCTTAAGAAAAAAGTGCAAAACCTCAAGGGCAGCTGGGCGGAGCGGCTTCCTTCGGTCCTCTGGACCCTGAGAACGACACCTTCATCATCAACGGGAGAAACTCCGTTCAAACTCTCTCGTGGGTCAGAAGCATTAATTCCCGTTGAATTTGAAGTCCCGTCACCTAGAGTCCTGCTGGCAAGGCAAGGTAAGGAAGATTTGCTGGAGCTAAACGATGAAGAAATGAGATTTAGTCTGGAACATATTGAAGAGATTAGAGATAAAGCTACGATCAGACAGGAAGAAATAAAAAGGAGAATGGCTCGCCACTTTGATAGAAACGTAAGGATCAAACACTTCCAAGTGGGAGATCTAAGGTAGACATTGCGGCAAGAACTAGCTCAGTTGGAAAGCTCAATCCAAATTGGGCTGGACCATTCATCGTCAAGGAAGTCCTCGAAAAGGGGGCTTATCGTCTACAAACATATCAAGGAGAAGACATACCACATACATGGAGTGGTGATGACTTAAAGCGGTTTTACTCCTGAATCTCTTACTCTCTTTCTTCCCTTTTTTATGAAAATTTGTAAAGTGGTTTGTCATTAATAAGAAAGCTCCTTGCTAACACTCTTTCAAGTATCTTTGTGTCCCAAATGTTGATAGTTTACATACTAATCATGGGAGATTCAAAATGTTACCTAATACCAGGAGATATCGCCAAGTTCAGCAAAAACCTCCCTTAGGACCGCCGTTATTAGCGTAACACCACAAAGACCACGTGTTGCGTGGAGATTTCGCACCGTGTAGTGGGAGCTACCGGTTCTACTGCGGTAGGATACTGAACTTCGGGTCTCGGCTAGTACCTAACCCCACTTCTGCATATTGGAGGGACAGAGTGGCGGTCAGCTCTACCATGCCATTTAAGGGATATCGCCACAACTTTGATCATCACGCATGGAAAGCAATGCCGCTCCGGCCGCACCTGCCTGCAGATCAACTTAGTTTGTGACTTTTGAACACTCCTTGGTCCCTCAAGTAGTGCCTGCAGGAGATCCACAACCGATTGATCTTAGGAAAAGCAATGCCGCTCCGGCCGCACCTGCCCAAAGGATCAATTTAGGTTGTACTCCAGTCAAGAGGACAACGTCATTTTGGGTAAAATAGCACTTTGAAAGATTCCGGTTCTCTATCCGCTCGGTCCGCTGAATGGGTTGATTCTGTAGTTCATAGCCCGGTGTGGAAAGCAATGTTGCACTAGCTGCACCTACCCACTTGGTCATGAGCTATAAGTCATTCTATCGTTATTATAGTTATCAGCGGATCTCGGTTATTTAATTCAATTAGCAGTTTTTGGATCCATTCAGCCTTGGTTTCCCAGTCGGCTCAGTCTGTTGGGTTCGTCTCTACTTAACACACTGAATTTCGATTATTAGCGGACTACGGATGGAGTTCGGCAAGTTCGCAAATCCCAAATTGCAGCTCTTATTTTTGCATATATTAGTTATCATGAAACCTGCAAAGGATGATTTGATTTCTACAAAGCAGACTATTAATCTAGTTCATCAAGAGTGCTTAGGTGATCTGATGAGGCAAAAGAGGATAACAATTCCAATTGTTGGCGGATTAAGGAATTATGTTTTGCGGATAACATTTATACGAGCATGGACTAGTATGCATACAACAAATTGATACCACGGATGAAAAAAATATCCTTTTCATTTCATTCAGAAATATTTTACAAGTATTTGCGGACTCACCCGGAGTCCGCATTCTGTCTACAATAAGGTTGAAAAAATCATTGTAATGTCTACCACTCGGTCCTTTGTCTTTTCTCAGCAAGAGTTTCTAGACTCGACCCGTCTACATCGATTAGTGGAGAGTAGTCACCTGAGTGGCCACTGCTACTACCACTAGAGCTGGAGCAAGTCGAGCTCCGTCCGCTGGCCGCCATAGGCTCCGTCCGCTTGCTACTCCCGTCTGACTGGACCGACTGGCTTCCTTTGCTTGACACGATCTCGGGGCTCTTATCGTCAGAGGGCTTCTCCCCTTCATCAGCAACCGCTTTCCCTTTCGCGGCTCGCTCGAATTCGGCACCCTGATCTTCGAGTTCAGGGAATAATTGCAGAAAGGAGATGGAGTCCACGCCTTCTTTGGCAAGTCCGTCATTGATGAAGCGCTCGATAGCGACTTCCACACTTTCGTTGACGAAGGGGAACATGGCATTCTGGAAGCCAGGGTTGGTGATGTCATATACGACCTGCAAGGAGTAAACAAGTCAATCCGCTGCGGACGGGTGATAGAATTCAAATTATCCATACATACCGCTCCAGCTTCCTTAAGCTTGGTGACTTTTGTCCCTAACTGTTTGTTCCTATCTCCCAAAGACTTGTTTTCTCGCAACAGGCGTTCATTTTCCTTGAGCAACTCGCGCGTCACCCGGCCCATGAAATGGTTAGTAACAGCGCTGTTCGCGCTAGCCTGAGCCGCGACCAAAGGGAGCTCTGAAGGAGGAATATTTCGCAGCTCGTGGAGGTTTGGATTCACATACAAAGCGGAAATTGCCACGTGAGCATGGAGAGAAGTGCGTGGGCTCTTACAAGAAGGAAGTGCAGTGGAAAGGCGGACGAACTTCTTCTTCTCGTGCCAGTGGATCAGCGGATTGCCCCTCAGATCCTTCTGTTTTTTTCTGAAGCCTACCATGTCAAAGCTCCCGGATGAAGAGTAGTCCGCCACGGGGTCTCCCTCCTCTCTCCTCTTCCTTGCAGTTTCCTTTTTTTCTTTCTCCTTGTGTAGGAGACGCGCCGGCTGGAGTTAGGGGGAGGTTGGTGGGTACCGACAAGGTCACTGTACGAAAAGAAAAAGAGATCAGAAATAAAAAGAGTTTGCAGATACAAAGATGGATCGCAGCGCTTACTCTCTTGCCGGCTTATAGTATCCAAGTTGGGCAACAGCTGGATATAATAGTCGACATCGAGCCTAGCCCCAGCCAGAAACTCAACAATGGCGGACTCCATCGCGTCCAGCGGCACGCTTTTGAAGTCGGCATCCGCACGCACTTGTGGATTTGTATGGAGGATTCCTAAGTCGCCCTCGAAGATAAGATATCTCGAGGTCTAGTTGTTGATTTTGTTTTGAAGACCCGCAATTTTCATCCCTCGGTAGTAGAAATAGATCACGCCCTTGTACTGGTGATCTTTGGATGGAGTTATCGCGTGGACAGAGAAGATCTTTCTGAATATCTTCAAGGAGAACTGGATCTTTTCAGATCGCAGGTAGGTAAGGTAGCCATAAATCGTGGCTACCGTATTCGGCACGAGTTGGCCTAGAACCACTCCGTAGTGCTCGTAGATCTTGGCAATCTCCCAGAGCAAGGGGAATTTAAACTCGCAGTCAAAGTGATCGATCGACACCGCAATTTGGGTAGCGGTGGAAAAATTCAGCCGTTCTTGACTTTCGGGAAGTCGCGCGAGCACCGGCGAGCCCACCATGTGCCTCTCCCGAAAGATCTCCAAGTAAGTCGCTGTTAGCCGGCTTCTCTTATGTTCGGCGGAGTGAAATGTGGCTGCAGCATCTGTGCGGGCGGACACCATTTCTCCAGGTCGCAGGGATTTAAGATTCAACTGCTAATACAAAGGAAAATGAAACGAGACCTATATATATAGGAATGGCTCTGACAAGACAGGTGACAGCCAATCCGCCAAGGCTGAAAACTTAATCCGCGCAGCTCGCTTCTTCCCTGTTTCCCTGCACTCAGCTAAGTTTGTGTGGATTCATATTTAATCCGCGCGGCTCGCTTCTTCCCTTTTTCCCTGCACTCAGCAAAGTTTGTGCGGATTCATATTTAATCCACGCAGCTCGCTTCTTCCCTGTTTTCCTGCAGATATAGTTAGTTTGTGCGGATTTAGCCTTAATCCGCATATGATAAAACATGTTTCAACGCATGGAAATGGCAAGCATAGTTCGCTCAATCAGAAAGCATTTCAACACGTGGGGAAAGCAGTTTGCACATCGAATTCACATAAAACATTCAAGCATCCAATGGAATAACAGTCAATGCAGATCGCAGCATAATAAGGAGTACATAATATTATACAATGTCACATGTTATACAGAGATTGTTAGTGTCCGCATCATGAATAGCGTTCAAAGATTAATCAGGTTCTAGCGGGCTCAGCGGCTTCAACGTTGTGTAGGTCGCTCCTTCCCGTCTATCTGGCGGGCAGGTTGCTCTTCGTCATCCACCCCAAAATAGGCTGCTTTATCACTACCTCGCAGAATTTCCCTGTACATTTGTTGAACCATGTGGTGCATATTATTGAAAGTCCGGTGCATGCGGGCAGTATCCCTCACAACCCGGCTTAACGGGATCATGTGCTCGCTTGTCGGTCTTGAGTCCGCGTCTACCACGGGCCCCCCGCTCGCCGCCAGGGTTGGCACCCCTCCCGGAGCGGGCTGAGCCGACGGCGGACGAACTTCGACGACCTCGGCAGCCTGTTTCTTCCCTTCTCGCACTAGGGCAAAGTATTAGTTCCTGTAGTGATGAGCGTCCTCGCCTAGATGCTGCTTTTCTTTCTTTAGACCCTCCACCTGGCTCTCCAGCATCTTTTCTCGATCTTTTCCCCTCTGGGCCTCAGCTCGCACTTCTTTTAACTCTTCTTCGTATTTCTTTGCTAATGAAGCATATTTCTCCAGGACGGACTACTCCCCCGGTGTAGGCTCGACATGGGCAGTCGTCAATGCGGGCGCAGGAGCATCCGCGGGGGACGTCGCGATCTCGCCAGTTTCAACGGAGCCTTGCGGCGAGTTTTGCACTACAGCACAAGAAACAAAACGCGCTTTGGTTCACAAGTTGCGACAAATTCAAAATATTAGAGATGAAGGCAAGTTCACTTTTCGTAATCATTGCTACGATCTTGCTACTATCCACGATAGCCCGCCGTACTCGCTCTGGGTCGAAGGAGACTAAATGTTGCTTCCACCTTCGGTGAACCTTCGCTCTCTTTTCCACCATTGAACTGCTAGAAGCAACTATGTCCTCGGTCTCTGTGATAATTTTTATTGGCCGCGACTTTCGCATTGGAGACTTGTATAGCCATCGCTACTGGAAACGCTGGGGTTGCGGTTGCAATGTACCTGACTGCATCAGCTCAGCCGCTGTCCGCAGATCCTCAGCTCGCTTATCTGCTTCTAGACTCTCGGATACCGCCTCGACCTTAGCCTGCATGATCGCAAGCTGCTCCTTTGCCTTCTCCCTTCTATCGTCCGCAGTAGAGGGAGTGGGTTTGGCGACCTTCTCCCCCACTATCTCGACATCAGACTGCAACACCTCAAGCAAAGACCGAGTCATGTCAGCAAGCCGCTCATTACCGATGGAATCGAGTATTTCGGTGGTTGACAGACTGACCGCCGATAAGGAATCTCTGCCCGGGACTGAAGCATCTGGCATGATCAAGCTCGCGTCCGAGACTTCTCTCTCCCGCAGTCTGTGTTGCAAGCTCGCCGCGCCTGTCCGCACGAAGACGTTCTTCTCTTTTTGAGCTCGCAATCTATTCTCCACCCGATCAGAAAAAGAAGACTTGTCCCTCTTCCTCTTCTTCTTCTCGGGTGTCTTCTACTCTATGGTCGGCGCGACCTGTTCAGGGTCCGACTAATTTGTGTGGACTGCGTCCTGATCAGTGCCGACTGTAACCAAGGCTGACGTGGGAGCTGAGACCTGATTCTTAGTCAGCCTCTCCGTCCGCTCGTCTTCTGCCGCCTTTGTCTTTTTCTCAGCATCCAAATCGATAGTACAAATTACCTCGGTGTCCTGCTTATGAACTTCTTGCGAAGAAACTTCCTTCCCAGCATCTAGTTGCAACATGGATGTTCCAGAAGCAGTGGCGATTATCGGCATTCTGTTAGAGCCCGTGGGGGTCTGGTCTGAAGCCTGCTACGGCTCAGAAGTCTTGGCCGCACCCTGAGAAGGTGCTTTCGAGCGATCTGGTTCCTTGCTCTTAACGAACATTCCTTCCTTCTGCGAACTCACTCTGACATCGCGAATATTCATTTCCCCTCGCTGAACCACCTTCTTCACCCGTGTTGCGGGCACCCTAGATTTACCAGCTTTGGGAAGATTGCCAAAGAAAGATCCAAACCTCGCCATGCCGGACTCAAGAAGGCAGACCGCAAGTGGTGAGTACCGTCCCGTTGCGTAGGCGATTGTGACAGAATACAGTTCTCCCAGCCGTATTTATAGCCCAGATGGCACTGATAATTATTGCGGACTCAGCGGTTAGAGAAACATTTTCGAAATTTCTCGAAATTTGAAAATGTGCGGGGATTATGTTAACCCCGAAATCCGAAACATACCCAGCATACTCCTCTTTAGGAGGACAGAATTTTCAGTCCGCTAAGTCCATCAAGATGCTTCAGAAGCGGACTCCGATTCTAAGTTCGCTCAGATCGCTCTACTTTGTTCTCCGGAATGTGTCGTTTATTCGCCAGACTCGAAAGCCAGTCTGCCCGGGCCGCGACACTCCAGCATGGATAGTGCTCAAGACGGTCGCGAGGTGGACACAGCTCGCAAACACAGTCCACCTATCTCTTGTGGGCTGCTTGTCCCTCTCTTCTTGTTTCCCGTCACCGCTGCCCGTTTCTCATGTACCCCGGGCAGCCGGTTATTTTAGCCCTGCCCGTTTGGGCAGGCCCTCAAGCCTATAAATAGGGGGAAGTGGTGCACCCAAAGCAAGCTGACTCGAACCAGAGAGCTTACGTATTAAAGGCTGCGGACTCGAATCCCGAGCTTTGCGGACGCTAATTTGCCTGTTGCACAGCTTTCTTTCCGCCTTCTGTAATCCATCATTTGCAATCAAAGTCAAGCCTGTCGCAAGGGTTGCATTTAGGCCGCGACGTGCGAAGTCTGGTGTTGTCGTGGTTCACGGCCCCTTCGATCTTTTATCTCATCCGCTAAGTAGATTACTGCTTGCAGTTCGCTTTCTTTTCTCTCCCTAGTGCTCGAATAGTTTACTGGTGGTGCTCGAATCCTTGTCGCATTTCGCGCATCAATAATGGGGCTCCAGGTTCCCGACATTATTCTCTTCTTTTTTGGGACTATCACTTTTTTCTCTTTCGGGAACATCACAACCTTCTTGATTTTCATCTTAGAGCTGTGTCGAGGAGCAGTGGCATCATCTTCAGGTCTCTTCTTGGAGGCGGGGCCCAGCGACTCTTTTGCCTCCTCGGCCGCCATGCTGGCGAGTGCGAGAGCTTTTGACCGCTCAGTGCTACTCAAATAAGGAGGATGGGTTGGGATATTTCGCTCTACTGAACAACCAACTCAATTATTAGAGATAAAAAAATGAATGGATGATAAACTTAAGACTAAAGAAGTGTGAGTGTACCTTCGCTGGGAAACACAGGAGGGTGCGAGTCGAGGTCATGCCTTAAGAATTTGGCCTCAAAATTCTTTCCTACGAAGAACCCGCAGAGGTCTTTATCTGCGCCTCCGACCTTGGGAGTCGCATAGTACGTTTCGTTGGGCGACACTGGTGCGAGTGGAACGCCTCCCATATTTCCGCGGATTAAGACGAAGCGGGTGAGCCAGTGGTGATTCTTGTTGGGGGTCTCGCACATCTTCAGGCCCTGTCCCGTGAAGTTTGAGACGTCGTCGTGGTTGGCGTGGTAGAAAAATAACTTGCGAAATACGTTAAGGCTGAACTCAATATACTCGCGGCGCATGTAGCTGGCGAACATAACTAAAACCGAGATTGCGTTTGGGTTTTGTTGTGTGGGGACGGCTCCAAAATATTTCAATACCTGTTTAACCTCTAGCCAAGGGGGAAGTCTCGGCCCTGACTCGAAGTGCAAGACGGGGAAGGCGAGTTCACTGGGGTAGAATGTGTTGATCGACTCGCCGACATTTGGAGGTCGCGACTTGAACCCCTCCACCATGAAATCGCGGATGAAGCGATTGTAGTCCTTCTTAGAGATCCTGCCGGGAGGAAAGTCATGGTTAGCAAATCTTCTGCCGCACTGGCTGCGTCCCTCACCCTCCTCAGTCTTTTTCTTTCCCATGATAGGTGAGACGATAAGGGAGAGAGGAGGTGGGGAAGGAGTTGCAAAAGTAAACAGCGAGAGAAAGGAAGCGAGAAGTCCGGATCTAAGACACAGCAGGAGAGGGCAGCACAGGATTAAGTCATTTTGATTTGGGGGGGGGGGTATTTATAGCAGAGAGTGAAAGCGGAAAGATGGGCGGGAAAAACATAAAGGGGGAAGTTGAAGAGATTGGCCGACAATTCGTTCTCCCTCCTGATCTCTAAGCACAATGCCCCGCGAGGATTTTTCCAACAAGCCAGAACAAAAAAAGAGATAAAAATTAACATAGCTATAATATGCAAACCCAGCGTGAAAGAAGTGAACAGGATAACATTATTAATAATCATTTTACACGAGGCGAGCATCATGTCCACAAGGTTTAAATGTAGAATTGAAAAAGACAACAAATTAATAAAAGCAACAGAATTACAAGGTATAACTAAATAGGCGAGACAAGGTGGAGGTTCTTCAGTTCTTGTGCCATTTCCAACGCCCTCCACCGCAAGACCCCGCACACGGGGGCCTACTGGGGATATAAAAAGCGTGAGCGGCGTCAAGGCCGCAATGTGCGAGACGAATGTGCTTGTCGACCTCGTTTATGAAGGTCTGGGGGTCGGTCTCATCTATCTCGATTCCAGCATCAATCTCGAAGGAGAGGCGAGCGCATTCAATTTCTAGCCAGTCAATGCATCGATTGTTCGCCTGCTTGTCCAGTCCCATCTCAGGGATAATATGTATGTACTTTCAAAACATTTCAGCCGTCATGCACTTCCTCTCCACTGGATCCATGGTATCGCCCAGATAGTCTTCTATCTCGTCTGGGTGAGAAGTGTTGATGCTCGAAAAGCGACGGACTCGGGCACCACCAGCTAACCGTTCGAGCACTTGGGGAAGAGAAAGGAAAAACAAACTGCGAGCAGCAATCTACTTAGCGGACTAGAAAAGGAAACGGAAAAGCAACAGAGCCGTAGAGCACGGCAACACCAGACTTCGCCCGTCGCGGCCTAAATGCCACTCCTGCGACGGGCTTGCTTTTTATTGCCAAGATGCGGTTACAAGAAAAGAAAAAGAAAGCAATGGGGAAAGCAAGCCGGAGGTCGCAAAGCTAGAGATTCGAGTCCGCAGCCTTTAACAAGTGGGCTCCTGGGCTCGAGTCAGTGTGCTTTGAGTGCACCACTTCCCCCTATTTATAGGCTGGGGGCCTGCCCAAGCGGGCAGGGCTAAAATAACCGGCTGCCCGGGGTACAAAAGAGCCGGGCAGCGGTGACGGGAAACAAAAAAGAGAAGGAACAAGCAGTTCGCGCGGGACAGGCGGACTGAGCCAGCGAGCTGGAGACCTCCCTTGGTCGTACTGAGCGCGACTTTTTAGACTAGCCGCGACCTGAGCGACCTGGGCGGCCTGACTCGGAGCCTGCCGGTCTGAGCCTGACTCGCCGATCTAGCAGAGCTGGGAACTGAGGGCGACCTGAGCGGACGGATTTCTGGAGTCCGCCTAGGTGACAGACCATGTCCACTGGCGAGCTGGGCGAACTGAGTACTTAAGCTTAGCGAGGGAAGGGCAAGATGCCTAGCTGGAAATGTTGCGGATTCTGGGGTTAACATAATCCCCGCACATTTTTGAGTTTTGGAAAATTCCGAAAATGTTTCCTTAACCGCTGAGTCTGCAACTACCATTAATGCTATTTGTGCTATAAATACTGCCGGAAGCGCTGTCTTCTGTCAGAATTGTCTGCGCGACGGGTCGTTACTCACCACTTGCGGTCTCGACTTTCCAGTCCGGCATGGCGAGGCTAGGGTCCTTCTTTGGCAGCATGGCTGCTCCGATTGAGAAGCCGAAAGCGAGTTCTCGGCCTAAGAAATCAAGCCACCGAAAGGACGCGCCTGCTCGCCACCAGGGGGAGAGTTCAGACCAGGTGAAGCAAGATCCAGTCCGCGATACTGTAAAGACTGCGAATGCTCCTCCAAGTCCTCTATGGGAGAAACCGAATCCGCCTCCGTTTCTGACCAAAACCCTGCGAACTCCTCCAGTATGGAGGTGCATCGCTCTCCTTCTGGGACAATCATGTTGCGGATAGAAACGGAAAAGGAAGTTTCATCGCCGAAAGTCCAGCAGCAAAGGATCGAGGAGAAGCTTCCTGCTGGTGAGACGATAATGGAAAGGGGAGAGGAGGTTGCCGAGGAGCGAGATAAGGAGTTCCGCTGAAAACGCGACCAACAGTTCCATCGAAAAGCAAGCTGTCGCTCCAAACTCAGTTCCAGAACCCAAGCCGGCTGTCATCGATTTAGAGAAGACTCCTGAGAAGAAGAAAAAGAGGAAAAGAGATGGTAATGCCGCCGAGCGGGTAGAGAAGAAGTTGAAAGTTAGAAAAGAGAAAAATATCTCCAAGCGGACTGGAGCTGCGAGCTTGCAGCATAGGCCGCGAGAAAAAGAAGTCCAAGACGATCTTGTCACCCCCGATCCTCTGCTCGCAGGAGGTGATCCCCCTTCCACGCTCAGCTTATCAACCACTGAGATACTCGACTCTATAGATAACGATCAGCTCGCGAGTATAAATCGCTCTCTACTGGAGGTGCTGCAGCCTGATACCGCAACTGGAGGAGAAAATCTTGACGACCCTTCTTCTTTTTTTCCAGCTGAAGAGAGGAAGAAAAACGAGGATCAACTCGCAATAATGAAGGCGAAGGTTGAAGCGGCCTCGGAGAAGCTCGTGGTGGATAAGCGGACTGAGGATCTTCAGATTGCTGCCGAGCTGATGCAATCTGGTAAGTTGCCGCCGGCGACCAAGCGGTTTCAGAGCTCTTGGTTGTTCAAATCCCCTCCACGAAAGTCGCGGCCAGTCAAGATCCTTACAGAAACTGAAGACATAGTTACTTCGAGCAGATCGCTGGCCGAGACTAGAGCGCTAGTCCGCCGTGAATGGAGGCGTCGCCTAGAGG
This sequence comes from Platanthera zijinensis, assembly GCA_039513925.1. Taxonomy (NCBI): domain Eukaryota; kingdom Viridiplantae; phylum Streptophyta; class Magnoliopsida; order Asparagales; family Orchidaceae; genus Platanthera; species Platanthera zijinensis. Next base: position 174,877,524 of record CM077088.1, read on the forward strand.
CTTTTGATCCGGAGCGCGTGAGGCGACCTATCCTTGATAGTCGTCAGATCGCCGCGAAGATAACCAAAAGTGGATAAAAACCTTTTCCCTTCTCTTTTTTCTTCTGGAGCTATTGCGGCCTGGATACTGAGGCGTCTTCACTTTCTTTGTTGCAGTTCAGAAGTCCACGCCCGATTCTGTCGAGATCGGCGAGATCGTGCCTACGCCACCAAATGTGACGGAGGCCGCGGCGCGGACTGCTGATGAATTCGCACCGGAGGAGCTGCCTGCTAAAGAAGACAGTGTACTGTTAGCGAAGAATAATGAGGAAGAGTTATGCGAGCTTCGAACTGCACTAAAGAAAAGCAAAGCGCGGGAAAAAATCCTGGAAAGCGAGGTCGCCAGCCTTTCAGCCGCACTGGAAGGTGCGAACAAGGAGAAAAATCGTCTGAGCGGAGATGTCCGCCATTATAGGAGCAAATATTTAGCTTTGGCGAGAGAAGGAAAGAAGCAAGTAAGCGAAGCCGTTGGGGTGAGATCGCAAGCGCCTCAGCCTGCTGTGGGGGAGGGATCAGCCCCTGCGGCAGGCGGGCAGCCCGCGGTGGTCGCAGATCCAACCCTGGCAGTTCAAATGATTCCATTTCCGCGGGTAGCCAAAGACATGGCTCATATGCACCGCACCTTCAATAACATGCACCACCTGGTTTCCCAACTCTACTGCGAGATCCTGCGAGGAAGTGACCTGGCTGCACATGTTGGAATGGAGGAGGAGGGGCGACCTGCTCAGAGAGACCGCGGAAGGCGCTAAGGCCTAAACATTTGCTTTCTATTATTTTTTAAGCTGCTGTATAATATTGTTGTTGAAACTCTTCGTTGTGTGATTGCGTCTGTGTTGTGATATTACTCTGCTTGTCGCATACTATTATTCTTTTTGGACAATCCTGTTGTGAAATGTAAGTTTTACGGACTGGTGTTTTACGCCCGCTTATCTTGTTTACCAGAAAATTGCGATCCCTGCGGGCATACCGTGAATTCGCAATTATTTGCAGGGAGAATAGGAAAGAGGCGAGCTAAGCGGATTGGCTTTGAATCCGCAAAGCCTTTGAAAAATATCTGATATTGCAGGGAAAACAGGGAAGCGGCGAGCTGAGCGGACTGGCTTTGAATCCGCAAAGCCTTTGAAAAATATCTGATATTGCAGGGAAAACAGGGAAGCGGCGAGCTGAGCGGACTGGCTTTCCGATCTGAGCGGATTGACGGCTGTCATGTCAGACGATTTTTATATAAATAGAGTTGTTATTCTTTGTTTGCGTAGAAAGCAGTGGGAGCTGAAGACTTGCGGTCTGAAAACATGGTATCCGCACGTACTGAAGCCGCAGCCGCCTTCCACGCTGCCGATCATAAAAAGAGTAGACTAACCGAAGCCGATCTGGAGGCGTTCTTGGGAGTTCATATGGCGGACTCGCCCGTGCTCGCGCGGCTCCCCGAGCACCACGAACGGCTGAATTTTTCAACCGCTACCCAGCTCGCAATTCCAATAGATCATTTTGACTGCGGTTTCAAATTTCCCCTGCTCTGGGAGGTCGCGGAGATCTTCGAGCATTATGGGGTGGTTCCGGGCCAGCTTGCCCCGAATAGTATGGTTGCGATCTGCAGTTTCATTGCTTACCTGCGGGCTGAGAGGATTGAATTTTCCTTGAAGGTTTTCAGGAAGATTTTCTCTGTTCGCTCTATTACACCGACGGGAGACCCTGAGTACAAACGCATCATCTACTTTTACTGTAGGGGAATGAAAGTTGTGGGCTTGCCGAACAAGATTCACAACTGGACCTCTAGGTATCTCATCTTTGAAGGCGACCTGGGGTTCCTTCATACCAGTCCGCAGCTGCGCGCAGATGCTGACTTTAAGAGCGTGCGGCTGAACGATGCCGAGACCGCCATCGTCAAGTTCCTTGACGGAGCGAGGCTGGATGTTGACTATTACATCCCGCTGCTGCCTGGGCTATATACTGTTAGCCGCCAAGAGAGTAAGTCTTGCGACCTTCGTTTGTATCCGCAACAACTTAGGAATTTTAGCTAACTTTCTCTCTTGCAGCGACCTTGGCGGTGCCCGCAAATCTGCCCGTTGCGCCTGCCGGACAGACTCCTACGCAAGGGGAAAGGAGAAAAGAAATCGCAAAAAAGAGGAGGGAAGACGGAGACCCCGCCGCGGGTTATTCTTCTGATGGCAGCTTCGACATTGCGGGCTTCGGCGAGAAGCAGAAGGATCTGAGAGGCAACCCCATGATCCACTGGCATGAAAAGAAAAAATATGTCCGCCTATCAACGGCTCTTCCCTCTTGGAGGAGCCCGCGACCGTCTCGCCATGCCCACGTCGCCCTGTCCGCTTTGTACGGGAAGCAGAACCTCCGCGATCTGCAAGGTGTGGCCCCGGATGACCTTCCCCTTCTCGCTGCGCAGGCCAGTGCGAACGCTGCCATCACCAATCATTTCTTAGGCAGGCTTACGCGCGAGCTGCTTAGGGACAACGCGCGGCATAGGAAAGAAAGCGATTCGCTGAAGGAGAGGAATAAGCGGCTTGGTGCAAAAGTTAATCAATATAAAGAAGACAAGGCCGTAAGTGCTTAGTTAATCGCCATCAATCTTGCTTATCTTTCGCGGACTGATGCTTTGAAATCTTTTGCAGATCGCATATGAGGTAACCAACCCAGACTTTCAAAAGGCCATGTTTCCTTTTGTAAGAGAAAGTGTCGAGGTCGCGCTTGAGCGCGTTATCAGCGATGGGTACGCGAAGGCTGGGGTAGACTCTATTCCCTTCCTGAAGCTCTTCCCGGAGCTAAAGGATAAAGTTGCCGAGTTCGAGCAAGCTGACAAGGGAAAAGCGGTTGCCGAAGATGACGAGGAGGAGTCTGCTGACGAGGAAGTGGCCTCAAGCCAACAGCAAGGAGGTCAATCGGATCAGTCCGCTAACTCCAGCTCTGGTGAGAGTAGCTCGCGAACAGAACCATCAGCCGCATCTCACTCTGACGACAGCAGCAACAGTGACTCAGGCGGCTACTCACCTATAGTGGATGTGGATGGGTCAAGCCCTGAGAAGCCCGCGGACAAGAAGCAGAGGATAGAATAGGGGGATATATATATATTGTAATTTTTTGGTTTTCCTTAATGTAAGGGGGAGGGGCGGACTTTACGCGAGTCCGCCAGGACATGTAATTTTTGAATGAATATATATAAAAAAGGATACTTTTGATATCTTCTGAGATTTTCTGTTTGTTGCTTGCTGATACTTTAGAGGTCGCTCTTATATCTTTGCTAGCTGAAATTTCACTGCCACAATCTTGTTATAATACGAACAGAATGTATTCCTTGGGAAAGAGACGAGTGATGCGGACTTGGATGAGTTCAGTTCTCAGTCTGCATTTCACAGAACTTTTGCCAGTTTTTGCGAGAACAAAGATAACGAAAAAACCATACTCTGCTAACCCAAATATCATGAATAAGCGAATTGGATGTACTAGGATCACCATCCGCAGATATTCGCGCTTGAATTTCTTCTAAGCACATTGTGCGCATCGAACAAATTCTGCGGACCAGGCGAATTAGAAAACCAATGTCCGCACTGCCTCAGTCAGCAACATCAGAAATGACCTGTAATTCATAATAAGCGGGTAGAAGCGACCAGAGCAGCATTGCTTTCCTCACAAGATTACGAATTAGCGAATCAACCATGGAATGGCGGACTGAGCGGATAAGGCAACTGGAGTCCGCACTTCATTAATGAAAAGTATCAGAAATGACTTGTAATTCACAACCAAGCGGGTAGGTGCGGCCGGAGCGACATTGCTTTCCTCACAAGGTTATGAATTACAGAATCAACCCAGGTGACGGCGGACTGAGCGGATAAGGCAACTGGAGTCCGCACTTCATTAATAATGACGACCCCTGTGAAGAAGAAAGCCGTAGTCTGGAGGCCAAGCGGGTAGGTGCGGCCGGAGCGGCATTGCTTTCCTCACTGGACCTCGAGATCTGCAGACTCAATAACTCAATTTACTGCCCTCTTGCCTGGAGTACAGTCTAAGTCGATCTCTCGGGCAGGTACGGCCGGAGCGGCATTGCTTTCCTTTGAGATCGACAAGACTGTGGGTCTCCTGCAGGCACTGCTTGAGGGTACCAAGGAGTGTTCGAGAGTCACAGCCCTAAGATGATGTGGGGGTAGGTGCGGCCGGAGCGGCATTGCTTTCCCCGTGCGATCATCTGGGTTGTAACAATATCCCTTGAGTGGCGTGGTAGAGCTGACCTCCACTCTGCTCCTCCATAATGTAGAAGTGGGGTTAGGTACTAGCCGGGATCCGAAATCCAGTATCCTACCGCACTAGAGTTGGTAGGCTCCCACTACACGGTGCGAAATCTCCCCGCAACACGTGGTCGTCGTGGTGTTATGCTGACACCAACGGTTCTAGGGGAGGTTTTTGCTGGACACGGCGATATCTTCTGGCATCAAGCAACTGCCGGGAGTTGCTCGAGGAGGTAAGAAAGAAGAGGCATTCGAGGAAGTGTTAGTATGAGTATTTAGGCGAGTATCAATTTTGAGAGATTCGTATAACCATAAAATAGAGAGTTCAGAGAGAATCGTTTAGAATTACCCTTGCTCCATATATTTAACTGTCAACGCTTGAAACACAAAGATACTTGATAAAAGTGTTGGCAAGGAATTTTTATTAATAGTGAACCTCTTAAAGAGTTTACACCGGAAGAAAGGAAAAGAAGTTCAGGAAAAGAACCGCTTTAGGTCATCTCCACTCCATGTGTGCGGCATGTCTTCACCTTCAAACGTTTGTAACCGATAGGCCCCATTTTGAAGTGCTTCCTTGATAATGAATGGTCCTGCCCAGCTAGGATTAAGCTTCCCAACTGAGCTGGCTCTTGCAGCAGCATCGACCTTTTTAAGAACCAGATCTCCCACTTGAAAGTGTTTGATCCTTACGTTCTTATCGAAGTAACGGGCCATTCTTCTTTTTACTTCCTCCTGCCTGATAGCAGCCTTGTCTCTGACCTCTTCGATATGCTCCAAACTGAACCTCATCTCCTCGCTGTTCAACTCAAGCCAGTCCTCCGTGCCCTGCCTGGCAAGCAGTACCCTAGGTGACAGAACTTCAAACTCAACAGGAATCAATGCCTCGGACCCGTGAGAAAGCTTGAACGGGGTTTCTCCTGTTGCAGATGAAGGTGTTGTTCTCAGGGTCCAGAGGACTGAGGGAAGTTGATCAGCCCAACTGCCCTTGAGATTTTGAACCTTTTTCTTAAGCAGGTTGAGGATTCGCTTGTTAGCTGCTTCTACTTGACCATTGCTTCTGGGATGATGCACCAATGCGAAGCGCAGCTCTGTTCCGATCTGTCTGCAAAAGTCTATCATTTCTGCATTATTGAACTGTGGTCCATTATCGGTGATTACTGCCATAGGGATTCCATGTCGGCAGACTATCTCTCCCCAAATAAAATTCTTCACGACCTGGGTTGTTGTCTTTGCCAATGCTTTAGCCTCAATCCACTTACTGAAGTAGTCGATCATAACTATAATAAAATGCCGCTGCCCACTTGCCATGGGAAAAGGGCCAATGAGATCCATTCCCCAAACTGCAAAGGGCTAAGGGGTTGTAATCGACCTAAGAGATTGAGCTGCTTGATGCTGAAGAGGGGCGAATTTCTGGCATTGAGCACATTTTCTCGCATAGGCCTCAGAGTCCTTCTTCATTGTAGGCCAGAAGTAACCTTGCCGCAGGATCCTTCTTTCTAATGTTCTTGCTCCCGAATGACTTCCGCACTCGCCCGAATGCATTTCTCGGAGAATGGTGGGAACCTCACTTTCTGAAACACATCTTGCCATTGTGGATAAGAAGGTTTTTCTGTAGAGAATGTCGGATATCAGGTAATAATGTGCTGCCTTCAACCTGAATTTCTTCTTATCTTTGACTGACTGATGTAGATTCCCGGTTGACAGGTAGAGAATGAGCGGATCCATCCAAGAGGGACACTGATCGATTTGCATTAGCCCTTCTTCCTCCACTGCCGGGCGGAAAAGTTCAGAAGTTGTCCCTCCTGACGAGAGCCCGTACTTTGCGAGAACGTCGGCCTCCTCATTCTCTGTTCTTGGAATGTGCTCAATAGTAAAACTTTTGAATCTGCCAACCTCAACCTTTACCAGCATAAGGTACCTTTTCAACACTGGCTCCCTGGTCTCGAAGTTGCCGAGAACTTGCGAAGCCATTACCAGTGAATCAGTCTTGATATGAACGTGATCAATTCCAAGCTCTCGTGCAAGCCTCAAGCCGGCTAATAAAGCTTCATATTCCGCCTGATTGTTAGTCACTGGAAAATAGAACTTGATGGCCTGCTCAAGTTTGACACCATTCGGGTTTATCAAAACTACTCCTGCACCCGAGGAGTTTCTACCAGAAGCTCCATCCACATAAATGGTCCAAGATAAAGGGGACCTTGCTGCTTGGTCCGAGCTGGATTCTGTCGTATCAATCATGAAATCTGCAAGCACCTGTGCCTTGATAGCTGTTCTGGGCACATAGGAAATTTCAAACTCACTCAGCTCGATTGCCCATTTAGCTAGCCTGCCTGAATGCTCTGGTTTTTCTAACACATTCTTCAAAGGTTGATCGGTAACTACCTGAATCGAATGAGCCTGGAAATACGGACGGAGTCTGCGGGCAGACATAACTAATGCTAAAGCTAGCTTCTCTAGGATGGGATACCTTGCCTCTGCATCCTTCAAGATGTGACTGACATAGTAAACAGGGAACTGCCTCCTGCTTTCTTCGCGAATCAGAACTGAACTAACTGCCTCGGGACCAACCCCTAGGTACAGGAATAACGCCTCCCCTGCTCGAGGGCTTTGGAGCAAAGGAGTCGAGGTTAGTTGCTTTTTTAATTGCTCAAAAGCCAAGGAACACTCTTCTGTCCATTGAAACCTGGACGCTCCCCGGAGAGTCTTAAAGAATGGTGCACTTTTATCTCCAACTCGAGAGATGAACCTCCCGAGTCCTGCCAACCTCCCCCCTAACTGCTGAACCTCTTTGGGTGAACGGGGAGGGGTCATACCAAGGATGGCTTTAACCTTATCAGGATTGGGGGCAAGACCCTCGGGAGTAAGGAGATGGCCAAGAAATTTCCCTTTACTTGCCCCAAAGATGCACTTTAACGGGTTAAGCTTTATTTTGCGTCTTCGTAGAGTAGAAAAGGTCTCTACAAGATCTGCCAGGTGCTGCGGAAGAGACCTACTCTTAATCAGAAGGTCATCCACATACACCTCGAGGTTTCTACTTTTTTGTTCTTTAAACACTTGGTCCATCATGCGTTGATAGGTTGCGCCAGCATTTTTAAGCCCAAAGGGCATCACAAGATAACAGTAGCAACCGTCATTAGTGATGAACGATGTGCAAGGGATATCAGGTTTATGCATTCTTATTTGGTGATAACCAGAGAATGCGTCTAAAAAACTCATAAATGGATACCCTACCGCAGAATCAACTAATAAATCTATCCGAGGCAAGGGGTAGAAATCTTTCGGGCATGCTTTATTCAAACGGGTGAAATCTACACACATACGCCAATTTCCCCCAGGTTTCTTAACCATTACAACATTGGAGACCCACTCGGGATACTGAATCTCTTGAATGAAGCGCGCTTTGAGGAGTTTAGCAACCTCCTCTCTGATGGGCTCTGCTAGCTTGACAGCTACATCCCTCTTTTTCTGCTGGACGGGCTTGGCAGCTGGATCGACATTGAGATGATGGCAAGCCACGTCGGGATCCACCCCTGGCATGTCCTCCGCTGACCAAGCGAAGACATCCAGATTCTCCAATAGGCAAGATATCAACTCCGCCTTTTGATCTTCTGGCAATTCGGAGTTGATAGAGAGCTTTCTTCCTTCTCCCTCTGCGATCGGGATTTCTTGCGTCACCTGGGCAGGTTCCAGGTGAGCGCCTTCTCTATTCTCAGCATCTTCTGAAGGAGTGGCTTCCGCTGCTGCTGGAAAAGCTGGGGGGGGAAACCTCAGTCATGTTGACTGTTCGGAGGTAACACTCTCGAGCCTGCCTCGGGTCGCTCCTGACCCTACACTGGCGGCCATCCTTGCAGAACTTGAGGGCTAGATGGTATGTTGAAATGATGGCGCGATATTTGTTTAGCAACGGTCTTCCAAAGATGGCATGATAGCTGCTCGGAGCATCTACCACTATGAACTGGATTTCTTTGGTCACCCCTCCGAGCGTCACCGTGAGTGCGACACTTCCTTCAACTTCCTTCCTTTCTCCTGAGAAGCCATAGAGTGGCCCCTCGGTGGAAAGCAGAGTCTTTCCAGTCCTCAGGGCTTCGAAAGTAGACTTAAAGAGGAGATTCACGGAGCTGCCGGTGTCGATGAGAATTCTATCGACCGTGAAGTTTCCGATGGCTGCCTGGACCACGATGGCATCATCGAAGGGGTTGGCGGTGGCAGGAAGGTCCGCAGAGCCAAAGGTGACGACTTCAGAAGGTGGGGCAGAAGAAGTAGAAGCAACTTCAGTTCGCGAAAGCCTTGACAAAGAGGACTTCCGGGTAGATTCAGCCCCTGCTCCGCCATGGATGAAAAAGAGTCTTCCCAAGGCCCCCTCGTCCACAACATCAATACACTCATTTTGGATGTCAACGAGCCCCAGATGGCCCTCATCCCTTATCTCTATGCACTCCTGGTGAACTTCAGCCACCTCCTTGCCCTTGGAGGTGGAAGGCCTTGAAGAATCATTCTTCCTGCCCAGGTCCTCGAGCTTACCCTCGGCGAGCAACCTCTCAACTAGCTTCTGAAGAGCCTTGCAGTCTTTAGTCAGATGACCTTTCTCCTTGTGAAAGTTACAGAACTGAGAGTTGTCTCTGGGCTTCCAATCTCTCTGAGGCCCTTGCCTCTTTTCTTCAACTTTCTTCTGGATTACTTGGGCAACCTCTTCAAAGTCGATGCCTAGATCTGCAAGCTCTTCCATAGGGCTGCTCCCGTGAGGATTTGAAGCTGGCTGGGTTCTCTGAAGAATGGGGAGCGCTTGAAGGGGAACGGCGGGAGCAGCGGCCAACGGCAGTCTCTGATCATGAAACTGTTGATGGCTAAGGAAAGGTTTCTTATGGCGGAGGTTGCGCCCCCTCTGAGGTGGAGGGTGGAAATCAGGCCGGGGAGGCTTACTGTGGTACTGATTGTTGGAAGAGGAGTGAGGGACATCCCTTCCTCCAGCTTTAGCTGTCAGGGACGAGATATAGGTAGGATTGGCATTTTCCCCCTCAATAAAGCGATTGGCTATCGCGATGAGCTCCTGATAGGTTGACGGCGCCTTTGTTGTCACTTTGAATTTCAACGGGCCCTCCCGGAGGCCGTGAATCAGGGCAACTTTGTAATAATCGGGGTTCACATTCCTTACCCCTTGAATTTCTTTCTGGAACCGATCAACGAATCTCGCCACCGATTCATTGTCTCTTTGCCTAATATCAAAAAGGGCTGCCGGCCCATCCTTTCTCTTCTTAGAGGTTGCGAACCTCAGGAGCAACTCGCTGCGAAGCTCAGCGAAGGAGGAAATGGTGCCTGGAGGCAACTCATAAAACCATTCTCTTGCTTGTCCATCAAGAGTGGTCACCAGAAGTTTACATTTCAGGGCGTCGGAGAGGCTTCTCAATGCTACTGCCCCTTCGAATGCCTGCAGGTGGGAGATTGGATCAGTCTCCCCTGAATAAAAAGGGAGACGAGGCTCTCTGAAATTGCTCGGTCCTGACTCCCATCGGATTCGATCGATGAAGGGAGAGGGAGTTTCTGAATCAGTAGAAGGGCGGACTGGAGGATGAAACTCTGCGAGTTCTGCGGACTGCCGATCGACAAAGTCTAGTCGGCGAGCAGGGGTCCCTCGGGCTGCCTCCCTGAAGAAATCCATCAGGGGGGCGAACTGAGCCGCCTGAGGTCGCAGGGGAGCTGCGGACTGAGCTTGGTGGAGAGGCGGAGGCGCAGTCGCAGGCGACTGCTGAAGAGGGGTGCGACGAGCCGGGGTCCGGCGGACTGGAGTCTGGCGGACAGGTGTCTCAGCAACTTCTTCAGCAACCTGGGGAGCAAGTCGCTGAGTCAATGCTAGCAAGGCTTGGCTAATCGTATCGAGCCGCTGGTCAGTCTCTCTTCGAGATACTTCGGCTTCCTAGCGGGACTGCTCCAACGCCTCCCACAGCGAATCATCGGGGGAGCTGGAGCGGTCGGAGCGGCGACCTCGGCGGTCTGACATTTCTATCCGCGGTTTCAAAAAACTGCTCGAATCTGAAGGCCGCGTGTTAACTGTTGATGCTCGAAAAGCGACGGACTCGGGCACCACCAGCTAACCATTCGAGCACTTGGGGAAGAGAAAGGAAAAACAAACTGCGAGCAGCAATCTACTTAGCGGACTAGAAAAGGAAACGGAAAAGCAACAGAGCCGTAGAGCACGGCAACACCAGACTTCGCCCGTCGCGGCCTAAATGCCACTCCTGCGACGGGCTTGCTTTTTATTGCCAAGATGCGGTTACAAGAAAAGAAAAAGAAAGCAATGGGGAAAGCAAGCCGGAGGTCGCAAAGCTAGAGATTCGAGTCCGCAGCCTTTAACAAGTGGGCTCCTGGGCTCGAGTCAGCGTGCTTTGAGTGCACCACTTCCCCCTATTTATAGGCTGGGGGCCTGCCCAAGCGGGCAGGGCTAAAATAACCGGCTGCCCGGGGTACAAAAGAGCCGGGCAGCGGTGACGGGAAACAAAAAAGAGAAGGAACAAGCAGTTCGCGCGGGACAGGCGGACTGAGCCAGCGAGCTGGAGACCTCCCTTGGTCGTACTGAGCGCGACTTTTTAGACTAGCCGCGACCTGAGCGACCTGGGCGGCCTGACTCGGAGCCTGCCGGTCTGAGCCTGACTCGCCGATCTAGCAGAGCTGGGAACTGAGGGCGACCTGAGCGGACGGATTTCTGGAGTCCGCCTAGGTGACAGACCATGTCCACTGGCGAGCTGGGCGAACTGAGTACTTAAGCTTAGCGAGGGAAGGGCAAGATGCCTAGCTGGAAATGTTGCGGATTCTGGGGTTAACAAGAAGGAGCCCAGAAGGCGGGCAGCCCAGAGAAGTCCTCTGCTGCCGAGTCGATCTAGGTTCCTACGCAGGAAGAAGCCAAGGATTAGGATGAGGGGTGTTCTCTCAAGATGGCTTGGAAGCCGCGAGTTGCATGGATAGAAGGTTTATTCCAGTGGTCTCGAACACACAAGGTAGGGGAATGAAAGTCTATACGAAGCGAAAGGGCAAGTTAAGTTCATTTACCCGGGTTGTGGGAGGTCCCAGTGAGTCGCGAGAGATCGTCATTCTTTACAGCAGGATGGGTACATCGCTTAGGTGAATCAGAGTCTTGATGATGGATGTCGGTAATATTAGGTGGATTCGCAGGCTAGGGATGATAGGTGAGATCTCCCTGAAAAAGCATGAAGTGAATAGGCGAGAAGATAGAAAAAGGAAAGATAGAGGAGGGGAAGGAGCCAAAAAATCACTTGTCTCTCCTCGAAGGACGCGGGAGGAGGTGCGCGGACTTCCAAGTATGCAAAAGTGGTCCCATCAACCGAGAAGGTGGGCCAGCGGTTTTCATCTTCTTCAGGCGAGATGACGAAGGTAAAGGAGTAGGGGTGCGAGCCAAAACTGGGGCTAGAGCAGCTGCATTAGCTTTGTTTTGTTTACGGACCATCGCGAGATGTTCGCAAAAGCTCTGGCTATGAGACATGACAATGGTAGAAGAGGTGAAGGAATAGATGAGAGAGGGGGCATTCTCCATGTTAGGATAGGTGTTGCATATTTATAGGACCCAGAGGGGGGCCCTGCAAAAGATTCCTTGATAAATAAATTTCGACATCACGAGCCTCGGTTGTACTTTCTTTCCGAGCTTGAGGCAACCTCGAAAAGAGCGGGGATTGTGTACAACCTCGGGCTCATAGGAGGAAACTCTAAGAAAAGTACTGAGATAGGGGCGAGATGATTGCAGAGGCGAGTAGGACAATAGGGTTAAACTAGCCGGTATTCCAATAGGGGAAAACAAAATAGGCGAGATGGGAGCAGCAGAGCAAGCGAGAGGGCTCTCACGGCATATGTTGACCGCTTGTAGCAAGACGGCTCTCGCGGCGTATGATGACCTCTTGTGGGGAGATATCTACGCAGCATATGCAGACCTCTTATAGCGAGACGGAGTACTCACGAGGCGGGGGACTCGTGAGGCGATCTGATAGGCTCCTGTCACCCGCTAGATATTCTCTCACTCTCCATATGAGAAAAAGGCATTTTACTTTCCTACACCCAAGTGGGGGTTTTACTCTTTTACCCCAAGTAATTTTACCATTTTGCCCTTTGGGGTCTGCGTATAACCCTTCAAAATAGAAGAGTTTGGCTGTTGGCAGACCCAGCCCAGGGTATTTTGGAAATTTCAGGTCGGTTCAGTTTGGTTATTGGCAGGTCAAACTCGGAGGCCTATAAATAGAACGATAAGGTTCCTTGAGGAAGAAAAGGAAAAGAGAGAGAGAGAGAGAAGAAGAAGAGAGTGCTGGATAACTTATTCTTCTTCCTCCAAGGCACCTAGCTCAGCACTGGCTAGGGAGGGGAAGAACTTCTAATTCTTCTGGGTAAGAGGTGGGACCTCCAAGCTGCTGCCTTGTGATCGCTTTCCGCTTAAGAAAAGAGAGCCGAACTAGCAATCCAATTAGGCAAGTATACCTATCGAACTGGTGCTAGGGGACACAAGTGTCGTATTGAAATTCGAGAACTGTTGAGTACACTTACTCACAAGAAGACTATTATTTTAAGGACGGAATTCTTTAGGGATAATGAGAAAATTAAACGCACTTAATGAAAGGAAAACTAGCACTAAAGGAGAACTAAACGCAGTTAAATAGAAAGCATAAAAGAAGCGTTTACAACGAATAATTTGAACGATTAAATGGAAATGCACTCGATCGAGAATCACCTCGGCTAAAGTCGATTAAAAACACGATAAATAAACCTAAGCTTAATAGGGGAAAGGTCCTTGACCGTGGAGGTTCCTAAAGCTTGAACACGCTTCTCTCGAAGTCATGCCCAACTGAGTTTAGGAAGGTCCGACCGACTCTAATCTAAATCGGCGGCCTAAAGCTCGCTTTACGCAGTGAACCCCACTATTGGATTTTACTCCAATTTGGGATATTTGGACGTCTGCCTCTCTCGAGAGGTGCGTACAACTCTCTTTACTCTTGAATGCTCACTTCAAACTATCAGCCTCTCGGCTAGCCAAGAATGAAAGTTAAGATGGAAATTATATATCGATAATATAATTCCAAACGAGAAATATCAAGAGAAATTCGAAGGCCTAAACCCTAAAAAGAAAAGGTGAATTCAAAGCATCATAACTTAATCACTCGAACCTCGGATCATCAAGATTGAGTACAAGGAGGATTAGTTAATCATAGTGAACTGGAGGGGGAGGGATGAGTAGTAAAGCATAATAACACCAAGTAAACAAAGGCACTTATATTAATAATAAAGAGAGCTACAACTATTTGAAATGAAAATTACAAATGCAATGAAGTAAAAGAATAAGCTAGCATCAACACTAGGCTACAAATGAAGTACAAAGCTAATACAAAAGCTATAATAAAAGGAGCACTAAGCTAGGATTAGAAAATATGAAATGAGAAAGAGAGAGGGAGAAGAAGCATAAAAATGACTAGTAAACAAAAGGGAAGCATGATGCGTTTGAACGGCAAGTGTACCGATCGCACTAGTAATATAAAATGGGTGGCTTTCCCAAGTATCGATCTCTTCAAGGAACACAGTAAGGGGGGAGTTAATATCGAGAAGGACTTGAGATTGAAGTCCTTAGGTCGGAGTTAAAGATGGGGGGGGGGGTTTGATGGTTTCGATAAAAAGAAAATAAAAGGCTAACAACTACTCCTATGTAATGCCGCTATGCATCGCTTCGCCAGGTGGGATGGAAGACTACACGGGCCTCCATGCACCAAATCGCTGGGCAGATGGACGTGTAGGCAAGCGTAAGAACCAGAATTTAAGGGTCGTAAGCACCTCTTCGCTACGCATGCTTCTAGCAATTGCTAGAACGGCAAGAACGGATGGATGACAGATGGACATATAGGCGCACCTCAAGAAAATAACGAAAACATACAATCACATAGACATGATTACAAACGAACATTTATCAAAATAGCACAACTTCATCATATACAAAGAGTTCAACTAAGATATCACAAGAAGAGAAGAAAGGTGTGCGAAATCGATCGGATCCGAAGTCTAGCCGAGGATTCACGGTAGGATTCGCCGGGTTGTCAATCCGCATCCTAGCTTGGTCCTCAACTGCGTCCGGGGTAGAGGAGGTTGTCACTCACTCCCAATGAACCCGTCTTCTTCATGTCACAAGTCGGTGGAGGATGGCACAACTTCTCCTAGCATGATGGATAAAGCTAGGTCAACACTATACTTTAAGCTCAAGGATGAAGGAGGAGGCTGAGAGGAAGCTCCGGCTTGAGTTTGGCGTTAAATTCTTACCCGAATCTCCTCCCCTTGGTGGAACGGCGGAGTTCGCCCTAAAAATGTGGAGGAAATGGTGGGGAAACGAGCTATCTCAAATGGCAGAAAATCTGCGCTTTAAATAGAAACAGGTCAGAAAAATAGGCACGCACGGTCCCACGCACGACCGTGTGCTAACCGTGCGTTATTAACATTTAGATCGGGATCGCGGATGAAGATGCATTGACCCGTGCATTTTACTCGCGCACGGGCGCTTCCGCCCGTACGTGAAGGAAATCGCACGGGTAAACACAGAGCGCAAGAAAACAAGAGAAACAGGGGAACCGTGTGTTTTACTCGCACACGGGCTTGTTTCCCCATCCGTGAAGGAAACACACGATTTACCCAAGAATACAGCAATCAAGAGAAAATAATACAGACTGTGCGATTCCTTCTCGCACGGTTTGGTCGAAACCGTGTGGGAACAAAACGCAGGGGTAGAAACAGAAGTCCCCAAAATAGCTGTGTGAAACACATGATTGCATAGAAACCATGCGCAACACATTTGCACGACCGTGCATTTTACACAGAACTGGAAAATGAATCTGGGATGTCCCGACTACCTGCACAGCAATAAAACTAGGCCAGAGCACAAGCTCCCAGCAACAACACACAACATAAAATAAATAAAAAGAACCATGGGGAGCACCATGTTCTTACCCCCAACAAAAGAATGCGCAATTGCACACCCTTGGGCCAAAATAGCGCACTTAGCATGATAAGCAGAATAAATGAAATACAAAAGATAACATACTAAAAGTGAAGTTCAAGTGCGTTAAAACTAGCCCAGATGAGTCCGAAAAACTGTATTTTAATCGGACACATCACACCCTATGACTTACCTGTTTGCGCATCCCGAGCAAACAAAATCTATGCAGATAGGGAAAAAGTTTTAGCTAACATAGAAATTGTGAGACAGAGTACCATGTGAAGTTGCATGCTCATACGCATAAAAATATAATAGAGGAAATTACTAAGTATACAAAATAGTTTATACTTTTCACAATGCGTATCAAAATTTTATTATTACTCAAAAATGGAATCACGGTGAATCTTCCGGTCACGCGTGGAAGAATGTAGACAGGCCACTAAGGTGAGCTTTGCTAAAGATCGGGGCTCAGGATCACCTCCAAAGGAATCCACCAATATCGGGGACCATACGCTTGCCCATTAACACTCTCTCCACGGCACTAGTTCGACTCAAGCGTGAATCCGTAGGACTTTAGGATAAGAGATGGGGCTTGGGTTACGGTGAGGTAAACAAAGATAAATAGAAAGGCTACAAACCTAACCCAAATGAGCTTTCATTAAAAGAATCCAACAGCTAACCAAAATATATGTAGGTACACCACACCCCCCAGACTTAACTTTTAACATTTGGGTGAGTGCACCGCCTACTCCAAATATAATCACATCTCCAAAAGGATTTTCAATCAAACTTTTTCTTTTAACTTTTCTTTTTCACATAGTTTTTGTATCATCTTTTTATTTCTACAATTTCAGCAAATATAAACCTTAGAGCACATCCACATATTCACAATGATTACCACCACATCAACACCCCAACATGAAAAATGTAAAACACTAAAGCTCTACTTGGGTGCGCGACTAGGATCGGCTATGAGGCTTTGGTGAAATATTTGTGGAGCTAAATAAAAAGAATGGGTAGGAACAATGGGGCTTAGTGAGGATACGACATTAGGAACGGTACAAAGTTCAACTGGGCCAAAATTATGGCCTACCGCTCACTCTAGACTAACCATGTGCCAATGCTTCAAGAGTAGCTTGGGGCAAGTTCTTAGTCACCGAGAAAGATGATCCTTCCTCCTGACTCGAGCAAAATGAGTCTAGTGACTGCTACACACATTCCTACACTACCATTCGATTCACAGCGGATTCACTAATTTTTGAGTAGAATAAAAAGTATTTACGCAAATAGAAAAGTATAAAACTATAAGCATATAAAAAAATTAAATCTACTCCAATTTCTACACGAGACGAGAGCACTCGACTAGGAGCACTATAGGAGTCAACATTTTACTCCGTCTCATAATCCTATGTAGCACAATAATTTTCCCAAATCATAAAAAAGAAATGAGTTTAACTCGCAGCACGCAAACAGCTAAGCACGCGCTCATGTGGGTGTAGTGGTGTGCGATGCAATGAACAAATCAAAATAAAACTAAAAAGCTTCTAGTATGCAAATGAAATGTGCGCGTGTAAAAGGTAACAACAACTGGCTCTCCCCCAGACTTAAACTAAGCTACGCATCATATGATATAAAAACTAAAATAAAAAAGAGACAAGGGAAGAGGTTACACAATGCTCAGCCAGTGAGCATACCAAAAGACACTTAAAAAGTAGGAGCAGGCCTGCCATACGAATAATCACAACCCCACCAACACGAAGTTGTCATGAATACCTGCAGGGGTGAGCTCCGAAAAAACAAAAGAAAATATACAAAATACAAAGAAATACTAAAACTAAGATAAACATGAAAAATAAAAATGCAGGAAATATAAGATAACTACTGGGGTTACTGTCATCCCAGCACAACTTATTGAATTATATATAGTTCTAGTTAATGGGCCTATGAAAAGAAAAGTGCATAGGTAACTGTTCCATTATCTTTTGCGGTAGCGAGTACCGATACAGAGATAGAGAATTTACCCCTGTGCCTAAATAATCATAGCTGCTCCTCGCAGGCAGAGGAAATAGGAAATAAGAAAAGGAGGAGCATTGGTCCTCGCTAATCTTATCACAAAAAATATCCTTGCCCAGCAAGTTATCGTCTATAGGGAGACAACAGGAGGAGAAAGCAATTAATGGAGCTTCCTCAACAGAGGAGGAATAAACCTCCTCGCGGAAGAGGATGCTATCATCAATGACTCGAGCTGAAAGCTCCAATTCCTCCGGAAGCACCTGTGAAGATTCAACCCGCAAGAGCTCAGATGTTGAAGGGGGATCAAGAAATAAAGAAGATGAAGAACTAAAATAATCAATAATAAAGGGAGTGGTCCCAGTCTCACTCCTAGCAGGATCCAAGCATAGATCACTGTCAGTGTCATATGAGTCATAGCATGGGGAATCCAAGAGCTCGAGGTCCTCGGTGGTGGTTTGGACCTCCTCATCCAACAAGGAAGTGGAAACTTCCTCATCAGAAAGGATCTCCTAATCATCCCACCTCGGTGCGTCATTATGTTCCATAGTGTCACACTCTCCATTGGGGAGAATAACATCCTCGTCCCACAGTAGCGTAACCTCAGGCTCTGAATAACTATCCGGCATAACATCATCAACCGGCTCACTAAAAAATGGAGTAGATAATTTTTGTAAAGAAAGAGGAGGAACAACAACATTAGAGAAAATATACGTGGGTTCCTCCGGGGATGAATCAATAAGAGGGGAGGAGTGCACGGGGAAAGACGGCACCACAATGTCGTCACACCGATCAGTAGAAAGTTTGATGGGTATATCCGCAGTAGTCCCCCAGAGACAAGGTGGTACTGCGAATATATCATCAGAATTAGAAGGGGCAACCGATTGAGAGGTGGATGGAACGAGTCAGATATCCGGTCCATCATCCTCCTCCAACTGGCGCTGAAATTCTGCGTAATCTTTCAACACGTGGTCAGTGCTACGACAACACAAACATCATTTTCCATTACTCCTTGGTCCAGATTGGACCGGAGAGGAATAAGAATAAGGTGAAGGTGTAGAGGAAAAGTGACTATAAGACTGGGGTATGGTGTATGAAGTACCATAAGAGGATGGTGCTCCATACACCGAACCACGAGAATTATACTCCCAATCTTCAAGGGGGCACTCATCAATACCATGACTAAAATCCCCACACCATCTGCAACATATATTCATAAAATAAAACATGGTGCCGCAAGAAAGAATTCACCAACAAAAATATTCTGTGCAAAAATTAACTACACACTAGTAGAAAAAAGAAAAGGAATGCCAGTTACTGTAAAATTAAAACTAGAAAAGGGAACAAAGAAAAATAAGCAATAAATTTAAAAAAACTAAAGCAAAGAAAAATAAAATATGGAATGAACAAATGGAAAAGGGCCTATATCTCCAATCTCCCTCTCAAAAAATTCACACGACTGTGTTCCCCGGCAACGGCGCCAAAAACTTGATGCGTTTGAATGATAAGTGTACCGATCGCACAAGTAATATAAAATGGGTGGCTTTCCCAAGTATCGATCTCTTCAAGGAAAACAGTAAGGGGGGAGTTAATATCGAGGGGGACTTGAGATGGAAGTCCTTAGGTCAGAGTTAATGATGGGGGGTTTTGATGGTTTCGATAAAAAGAAAATAAAAGGCTAATAACTACTATTATGCAATGCCTCTATGCATCGCTTCGCCAAGCGGGATGGAAGACTACACGGGCCGCTATGCATTGAATCGCTGGGCGGATGGACGAGTAGGCAAGGGTAAGAACTAGAATTTGAGGATCGTAAGCACCTCTTCGCTACGCACGCTTCTAGCAATTGCTAGAATGGCAAGAACTGATGGATGGAAGATTGATAAATAGGTGCACCTCAAGCAAATAACGAAAACATACAATCACATAGACATGATTACAAACGCATGTTTATCAAAATAGCACAACTTCATCATATACAAAGAGTTCAACTAAGCTATCACAACAAGAGAAGAAAGGTGTGCGAAATCGACCGGATCTGAAGTCTTGCCGAGGATTCATGGTAGGATTCGCCGGGTTGTCAATCCGCGTCCTTGCTTGGTCCTCAACTACGTCCGGGGTAGAGGAGGTTGTCACTCACTCCTAATGAACCCTTCTTCTTCGTGTCACGAGCTGGTGGAGGATGGCATAACTTCTCATAGCTTGATGGAGAAAGCTAGATCAACACTCTACTTGAAGCTCAAGGATGAAGGAGGAGGCCGAGAGGAAGCTCCGGCTTGAGTTTGGCGTTTAATGCTTGCCCGGATCTCTTACCCCTGGTGGAACGACAGAATTCTCCCTAAAAATGCAGAGGAAATGGCGGGGAAACGAGCTGTCTCAAATGGCAGAAAATCTGCGCTTTTAATAGAAACAGGTCAGAAAATAGACACGCACGGTCCCGCGCACGACCGTGCACAAACCGTGCGTTATTAAATTTCAGATCTGGATCGCGGATGAAGATGCGTTGACCCGTGCGTTTTACTCACGCACGGGCACTTCCGCTTGTGCGTGAAGGAAATCGTACGGGTAAACACAGAGCGTGGGAAAACAAGAGAAACAGGGGAAATTCGCGTTTTACTCGCGCACGGGTGCGTTTGCCCGTGCGTGAAGGAAACACACGATTTACCCTAGAATGTAGGAATCAAGAGAAAATAATACAGACCGTCTGATTCCTTCTCGCACTATTTGGCTGAAACCGTACGGGAACAAAATGTACGGGTAGAAATAGATGTCCCCAGAATAGCTGTGTGAAACACACGATTGCACATAAACTGTGTGCAACACATTCGCATGACCATGCATTTTACACAGAAATGGAAAATGAACAAGGGACGTCCCTACTACTTGCACAGCAATAAAACCAAGCCGGAGCACAAGCTCCCAGCAACAACACACAGCATAAAATAAATAAAAAGAACCATGGGGAGCACCATGTGCTTACCCCCCAACAAAAGAAAGCGCAATTGAACACCCTTGGGCCAGAATAGTGCACTTAGCGTGATAAGCAGAATAAATGAAATATCAACGATAACATACTAAAAGTGAAGTGCAAGTACGTTAAAACTAGCCCAGATTAGTCTTAAAAACAATATATAAATTGGACTCATCACAACACCTTCCCTCTCAACCCAAGCTTGTTCTAAAATGGAAGGGGGGCCTTGAATTTATAGAAAAAATTCTATAGTTGGTCACACCCTAGGTCACGGCCGGGGAGGGCGTGTTAGGGGGCGTGATACGTACGGGGTTGACCTCGGGTTATAGATTCTGGCGGGAAGGATGATTGCTTCTATACGATGGCTGACACGCCCTGGGTCATGCCTGTGTATGGGGGGCGTGACACGTACATCATGCCGAAATCATTGGTCAGAAATCCGTCAGTCTTAGAAAAGGGAGCGGACACGCCCTGGGTAACGCCCGTGATGGGGGGGCGTGATAGGTGCGATTAGCGTGCGGAGGCAAAAATGCATTTAATGCGGCGATAGACTTCGGGCAGAGGGCGACATGCCCCGTGTTATGCCCTAGGACACGCCCGGGGAGGGCGTGTCAGGGGGGCGTGACAGCCATTTTTCCTATTATTTGGTCTCTGGTGACACGCCAGCTTGACACGGCCAGCGACACAGCCGTGTTTAAGGCCGTGTCCTACTCGGGATGAACTCTAGAATTTCCACTGGTGGCTGACTTCCTTGGGACCGGGTGACACGCCCTCTAACACGCCCAGGGATGGCTTGACAAGGGGGCGTGTCAGGTCATTTTTGGCCAAAAATCTGGAAACCTGCAAAAAGACAAGAAAATATTAGTGGCAATAATATTTACATAAGAAAGATAAAAATTAAGCTAATAAGACACGATTAGCGCCTTCAAAACTAGAAAATACGATAATAGTTTAGGCTACAAAAACCGTTTATCAAATTCCCCCAAGCTTAAGCTTTGCTTGTCCCCAAGCAAAGATATAAAAACTGGCTAACATAAAAAGTGACTAATTAAAAAGTTCTAATTATGCCTACACAAGTACTATGCGAAATTCTAAGTAGGAAAAAGGTGAAACGTAAATCTAAAACAATTATTTAGGTATTGTTTAACTTTAATAAACTTTACTCAACGAAAAAAAATCATCCAAAATTTTGACGAAATTCTTTAAATTGATTTAAGCAAAGCAACGAAAATGAAAAAACAAATTGAGTTGTTACTACATCCAAACAACGCATTATAATTATATCAATTAAATAACAAAAATCTAAGTTTAAATCCAACACTAATACTGATTTACTTTTCTTATTTTCTTAGTTATTAAATAAAATTCAAAAGCATGAATCAAAAGGACTTAATAGGACCGAAAAGTTTGGTTTAGGATTATGTTTAGGAGTGAAATTCAAAGATAAACATGGAGGCTTATAATCACACTAAACCAAATAAAAGAGTTTCAAAAATATAAACAAAATTTTTTTCTTTCTTTTTTCTTTTCCATTATTTTTTCTTTTTCTTTTTCAAAACAAAGGCACTAAATATTTTTATTTTCATTTTGAATTTGCCAAACAAAAGCAAACATTTCTTTTGAGCATACTTTTTTCAAAAACTTCTCCAAAAATATCACAAAATAACCTATCATAATTATGGAAATTCTTTATGAAACTCAAAAAGGCTAGTGTGATTAGATAGGATGGAAATTTCGGCTTTTGTGAAAATGATATGAAAAGAGGAGCTATCAAATGAAATTGGAAAAAGGCTCAAAAGCGGTTAACTAGTTGTGGAAGTTTTTAGGTTGGTAGGAAAGCTCAAATAAAAACAAAAATGGCCTAAATCATATTCATGCTTTTAAATTTATTTAAAACATAGATTTGAAAATTTTCAAAAAACAAGTCCTAGATAATAAAAGAAGATTGATGAAATTATCTTTAAAATAGAAATAATAGGTGATTTGGATCGTTCACATTTACTACGCTATTCAAAAGTTGACCTTACAAAAATTATCCAAAAACGAAAAGGAAAATAGTGGATGATGAATTTTTGAGAAAGTAAAGAAAATAAAGAACGAAAACCATAATGAAAATGCGAGTTTTTGAAAAAACGTTTTACGTTAACATGCTACCGCGAATTAGTAACACATCATGGCCAATATTTACATGTGAAACATAATTAAAAAGGGTGATTAGAAATATTATAATTTATTAAGTTATTTATATGAGATTTTGAGAAAAATAAAACAAAAATAAGGGGTACTATTGAAATACCAAAACGTCTAAACTATTAAAGTAATAACAAAAAGCATAATTTGTTTAAATTTAGAAATATTTTCTATTTTTTGGATTTTTAAGATATTCATTTTTTTTATTTTTGAAAAATATTCACAAAAAGCAAAATATTCACGCATAGCAAAAAGGAGAAAGTCCTCCCTCAAGCTTAAAATGGACATTATCCTCAATGGAGAGAGGAGGTTAGAGAAGGAGAGAAAATGAAATTACAGAATTGAAAGTACATAATTGAAAAATAGGTACTTCCCCGAATTTATTCGCTGCGAATGTTGATTGATGTCGCTCCCCCATGCTTGCGCTTTGGATCTTCATGAAATGTCTTCTTTGGACTTCGTGATGGATTCAATAACGTTGGAGCAGGCGATCGCAAAAGCTTCAACTTGTCAGAGTCGTCCGGGGCAAAAACTGTACAATAAAGAAAACAAAAAAGATAACTTGGGTTCCCTCCCAAGAGCACCCTTTGTTTAAAACGTTGTTTGAGATCGACGCAATAAAAATAATAATGTCCAAAAATATTTTATCCAAAATAATAATAATTAATGTTTTTAATAAAAAAATAAAAGTTCGAAGTTAGAGTTTGTGCAGCAGAAATTTAACAATGTTTTGACTGATATCATCATCACCAGAGAAATATAGTTTAAGACGCTGACCATTTACTTTGAAATTACCCTTATCAGGGTGTGAAATTAAAACAGTACCGTAAGGAAAAACTTGCAGAAGAGAAAACGGCCCAGACCATCGCGACTTTAATTTCCCCGGAAATAGACGTAATCGAGAGTTATAGAAAAGAACTTGGTCACCCGACTTAAAGGTTTTTGGGTGCCTTAAGTGTTTATCGTGAAAATGTTTCGTCCGCTCTTTATAAAATTTGTTGTTCTCGTAAGCGTAAGAGCGCCACTCGTCAAGTTCGTTGAGTTGAAATTTTCTAAGGTCGCCAACAGAGTGGGGATCAAAATTTAAAAACCTTAAGGCCCAAAAAGTGTAACACCTCTACCCGTTAAGAGAAATATTATAGAGGGTCCGGCCGGGGCCCCACACCATATTCAACAAACAGGAGGAGACGCTACTAAATAATATCATAAAATCCAACGATTCCTAACACAGAGCATTCTAGCGGAAGCTTCATGGTTGAATCCTTGAACTCAAGCAAAACAAGAACTGTCCACTAACAAAATAGGAATGTATACAACCAAAGTATCTTGCCTTAAGGCATTACAAATTTCTCTTAACAAAGGTGTGGTTTACAGACATCGGCACGCAGGACGGCCACACATGAACAAGAAGAAACAAAATAATGCCTTCGAGGGAAGCAGCCCAGCTTGGCCTTCAGCCCGCTAAGTCCCGCTTGGACCATCACCTCCTGCACCTGCAAGATCCAATCCACCAAGCGGTGGCAAACAGGGCAACGGTCAGCATTCAGCTGACCAATTATAACGACCCTGCCCCTGGTACGGGGCAGCGGAATTCAATCCCTACATAGCATTTTTCCAACAGTATGTATAACAAACCACGCAAGATGTGCACGACCGCACAGTCAAACATATCACAAACGTCGGCACAATGACCCGACGCTCTGTGCACTCAGGAAACATTCGGGTGTACTGGAAACACCGGATCCCACCAATGAGCATTTAGTCTGGCACGCAGGCCCAAGACTCTCATTATGCCGTCGACGAAAGCCCAATGCCTTGGCGCTCTCATGTCAAGCCTACATAATGTAGGAACGGTCAGCCACCCCCCATTGCTCAAACTGGCTTGCCACTACCAAGCACATCGTACTTGATGTTGGGGCGGGAAATACACTTTCTAGTTAACGGATTGTTCGGTCTCACAAGCTAGATGAATAAGGGGGTTGCGGGGAATAGAGGAGAAGGTTTGGCGAAGCAAGGGAGGAGTTTGATCGGGAACTGTCGATCAGACAGTTACTTTGGCGGTTAGCTCTGATGGTTAGACCGAGAGAAGAAAAGAGAAGAGGGGGCCGCTAGCAGCGGCAACAACAGACTTCGCCCACCGCAGCTTGAATGCCACTCTTGCGGCGGGCTTTCCTTTGATTATAATCGAAATTACAGCTCGGGGTTACACCTTAACATTGAAAGCAGAAGAAAAGGTACAAGAGGGAAGCTGGCGGCTAGGGAGAGAAGAATGCCAGGAGGCCGCGCGGTTTGACCAAAGAAGGTCGGCAGACTGCGCGGTCAACGATCGGGTAGCTCGCTAGAATAAGCCGAGCGGACTGCTCGATCAAGCAGAAGGCAGGCAGGTCGCGCGGACTGAGGATCCGAGTCCGTAGGAGCTAATGACGGGTCCTTGACCCCTCTCCCTTCTGTCCTCCCGAATGAGAGGTCTGGGGGCCTATTTATAGGCTCGGGGAGGTGACGGTCTTGGTAATGTCCCCACTGGTGAGGCGGTAAGCTATGCGAGTAAAAACATTGAGTCCGTAGAGTCCGCACCGGGCCGCGCGGTCCGGGACTGCCTGGATTCGGAGATGGTTGTCGCTGGTCATTTGAGTACGAATGATGAGTTCGCTGAGTCCGCGCCGGGCCGCACGGTCTGGGACTGCCTGGCTGTTGGGGTAGTGCTAAGCGAGTCTGCCTAGCCCGCTGCGGTTGAGGATGAACAAGTCGCCTCCTGCTGAAGGCTAGTCGCACTTGGTGACAGGCTGATGACCTGGCGGACTTAACACCGAATCCGCCACCTTTTGAGCTTGTTGCTACTGAGCGGTCTAGGCGGATAGGAATGCGAGTCTGCGTTGGGCAATTTGCACCTAAAGAAGGATAAAACACCACACGGTTAACCGGTTTAACCGTGCTGCCTACAGGAGCGGACTGAGGAAGCAGTCGGCAGACCCTGCAGAGCAAGCGGCTGCTGCGCGACCTGGGAGGTCTTGCTAGAGAGACCCTCCTAGCTGCGCGAACTGAGCGGCCTGAGAGATCAGTCCGCGCGGCCTTTAGAAGAAAAGGCCGGCAGGCCGCGACCTACCGGAGCAGGCCGCAACTTACAAGCTGTCTACCTTGGGAGGGATCACCGATTTCTTGGGGAACATGATCCCCGCACTTTTTTAAGTTCAGAGAAGAACTTCGAAAAAGTTGGAGACCCACGAAAATCGTGATCCTTCCCTAGAGAAAAGGAAGGGGCAAGGAGAGATGGAACCTGATGCCACTCCATAGAGAAAATTTGTTAATGCCTAGCTTCTTCCTGCGAAGGAAAGAGTTGTCATAGATGGAAATAGGTACATCTTATACGTACTTGGGTCGCTTTGGCAGAATGAAGAAGACATGAATGTCTCCTAATGGGCTCTGCAAAACATTGATGAGAGGAGAAACAAAGAATAATGGTAACTTGCAAGTACCTGAAGGAGGATTGCAAGCACCTGCTAACTTCTACAAAAAGAAGAGTGAGTGATAGATACGAAATAAGACTGAGTTTCAAGTACTTGAAATGAACTTGCTAATATCTACTAATCTCTGCAAAGGAAGAATAAGCCGCAGATATGATAGAAAGGTAAGGTGCAAGTACCTGAAGGGAACTTGCTAATATCTGCTAATCTCTGCAAAAGAAGAGTAAGCAACAGATGTGATAGAAAAGTAAGGTGCAAGTACCTGAAGGGAACTTGCTAATATCTACTAATCTCTGCAAAAGAAGAGTAAGCAACAGATATGATGGAAAACTAAATCGCAAGTACCTGGAGGGAACTTGCGAATGTCTGCTAATCTCTGCAAAAGAAGAGTTAGCAAACTGATGTGATGAAAAACTTAATCGCAAGTACCTGAAGGGAACTTGCGAATGTTGATTGTTGATAGGATAAGACATGATAGAAGAGATATCCGGCAAACTTTGCTATTAACTGAATAGAGATCGGAACGCAACAATGATTGTCTCGCGTGATCAGATATAATGTCGACGTGAAATCCAGATCAGTAAGATTGAAACCATCTCAACTTAAAAATCGTAATTACATGGCTCGTCAGTTAAAGTGAACCAGATACTATGATCAATGATTTGTGTCAGAAATATCTGATAAGAGTAGTAGAGAATTTGTAGATCACCATCCGATAGAGCTTCATGTAAGCAATGTATATAAGATGATCATAAGCTAAAAGATATAGGGGGTCTCTTAGATAGGTTGGACTTAACCTGTTAACCTGTAAGAAGACAAAAGTACAAAGGAGGGCTATACCCCGAGGATGAGCTAAAAAAGGTTGAATGCTGCCACAGGAGAGCACCCGTGGGCCTTATGCATCACTTGCCAAAAGGTCATCCAGGGCGTAGTCCTACCTAAAGCGGGCTGGCCGCATTCCCTTGACAGAGCACAAAAGGGAAACATGCGCAAAAAATCCTAAGAAGAAAGCGACAGATACACTGCTCTCTTGCCCCGGGTTACAAACATTGTTGATCCGTTCTACCAGGTGCGCCAAATGGTCTACAGCATTGCTCGTCTTTGAAGGGATCAACAAAGTTGTGGGTCCCGCGAAAGCACGGATTGAGAGTACCAACGAGTGTTCGTCCGTTACAGTTGTGAGATGATCGAAGAGACAAGGCTACACTTGATCGCCATTGCTTGTCACGCAAAGATCATCGTAACTGTAACGTACCCTTAGCGAAGCACAGCAGAGCTAACACATAGGTCCTCCCTGGAAACGCGTTCTGTGTTAGATGCCGACTAGGATCCGAAGTCCCGTCACCCTCCGCACGAGAGTTGAGCGGCCCCCACTACACATATGAGAAACTCCTCATCATACATGGTCATTGTGGTTTTATGCCAGAGGACAATCTCGAGGGAGTACTGAGCAAGACTTGACGATATCTCGGTGGTTCAGTGATCTCTTTGGCAAAGAGAAAAATATAGAAGAGAAGTATCACAAAAAGGGAATTGTGTCAGTATGAGATCTCTGACGTAAGCTTTATTGAATGAAAATGAAAGAGCACTTAGAATTGTTTTTAGAGAAAGGACGAATGTTTGAAGAGCATAAAGGAAGATATAACCGGCCCAGATTGTGAGGGGTTTTGAGGAGCTGTGATGCCCTCTTTGCTTTAGAATAACCTTCCAAGGGAACCCTCGTCAATGACATCAGAGGTCTCGCCCATGAGATGGTCACGATACGTATTGATTTGATTCACTCTGCTTGAGCTGCAAGGAAACTCCGCTATTTCTTTGCCTTTTGAGGTTGACGGATCCGAGTGGCCATCTTTCGGGAACAGATCGCGCATCTTACCCTGCTTCAGCAATCTCTGCACAAGTTGACGAAGCGCTCGACAGCTTTCAGTTAGATGCCCGCTTTCTTTGTGAAATTCACAAAATGGGTCTGAATCTTTTGATTTTTGATTTGTCGGCTGGTAAGGCCTTTTGGAATTTGCTCTATCTTTCATAATTTGGCAGACTTCTAGCATGGCCTCATCGAGTCCAGAATATGATAAGTCATCATCTTGTGACTGATGTACCGAAGCTGTTTGCAGAGATGGGGCTGGTGGTAGTAGTCGTTCTTGAGCACGATCCTGGCCCGGGAAGAGGTGTTGATTATGATGCTGGAATCTTTTTGCTTTCCGAGAGTGGGATGAAAAATCTTTCCGAGGAGATCTCGGAGGTTGCTTGCAAGGTTGATTTCTTTCTGTTACGAGCCTGGAGACAAAGTTGGGGTTGCTCTTCTCACCGCGGATGTACGAGTTGGCTAAACTAATCAGCTCTTGATAAGTCCTTGGTGCTCGGACGTTAGCCTCGAACTTGAGTGGTCCTTCACGTAGGACGTGGATAAGACCCACTCGATATAATTCTTGATCGACAATCTCAATGTCCAATATTTCCTTCTGAAAACGATCCACAAAGTGGGTCCAAGTCTCATTCTCTCGCTGCCTGATCTCAAAGAGGGCCTCTGGACCGCCCTTCCTCCTTGTAGAGGTAGAAAATCTGAGAAGAAACTCTCTCCGCAAATCAGCGAAGGAAGAGATGGACTGAGCACGAAGTCCATAGAACCAATCCCTCACTTGACCGTCGAAGGTCGTTACAAGGAGTTTGCATTTGGTAGCATCTGAGAGGGTCTTGAGAGCTACGGCTGATTCAAAGGCTTGAAGATGTTTGACTGGATCAGTCTCCCCAGTATAAGTGGGCAATCGTGGCTCTCTGAAGTTAACTGAAGTCGGTTCATGCTGAACATTCTCTGTAAATGGTGACTGCTCTTCTTGTTCTCCTGAAACATAAGGAAAAAAGGGAGCATAAGTTGCAACTGCACAAGGAGCTGGAGGATGTAAAGGAAAAGTTGCTGCGGGAGGAGCAAAGGCAGGAGCTGAAGAGTAGGGATGACTTCCCTGAAAATTCAGGAATCTTGCAAGACTTCCTCGAGCAGCTTCTTGGAAAAAATTCTGACGAGCTGCGAATTCGTCATTTTGAGATCGCAAAGGGGTTGCAGGCCCTTGCGGAAAGGTTGGAGTGTAAGGAGGATAGATCGGCGGATAGGCCGGTGGGTAAACTTGAGGAATCTCGAATGCTGGCGCTGGATTGATAGGAGCTGGTGCTGCTGAAGATTGTGCTTCCAATCGCTGAGCGATAGCACCTAGAGTACAAGTGATCGCTCGAAACTGTTGTGCAGTTTCTTTGCGAGAGAGCTCCAAGGCTTCCCAAAGGGAATCCTCACTATAACTTGGAGCAGGGCTCTCGGCTGGCTGACGGTCTGACATGAGTAACCGTTGATTTCGCTATCTGATCGAGATCTGAAGGTCGCGTGTTAACTGTTTGGGCGGGAAATGCGCTTTCTAGTTAACGGATTATTCGGTCTCACAAGCTAGATGAATAAGGGGGTTGCAGGGAATAGAGGAGAAGGTTTGGCGAAGCAAGGGAGGAGTTTGATCGGGAACTGTCGATCAGACAGTTACTTTGGCGGTTAGCTCTGATGGTAAGACCGAGAGAAGAAAAGAGAAGAGGGGGCCGCTAGCAGCGGCAACAACAGACTTCGCCCACCGCGGCTTGAATGCCACTCTTGCGGCGGGCTTTCCTTTGATTATAATCGAAATTACAGCTCGGGGTTACACCTTAACATTGAAAGCAGAAGAAAAGGTACAAGAGGGAAGCTGGCGGCTAGGGAGAGAAGAATTTCAGGAGGCCGCGCGGTTTGACCAATGAAGGTCGGCAGACCGCGCGGTCAACGATCGGGCAGTTCGCTAGAATAAGCCGAGCGGATTGCTCGATCAAGCAGAAGGCAGGCAGGTCGCGCGGACTGAGGATCCGAGTCCGCAGGAGCTAATGACGGGTCCTTGACCCCTCTCCCTTCTGTCCTCCCGAATGAGAGGTCTGGGGGCCTATTTATAGGCTCGGGGAGGTGACGGTCTTGGTAACGTCCCCACTGGTGAGGCGGTAAGCTATGCGAGTAAAAACATTGAGTCCACAGAGTCCGCACCAGGCCGCGCGGTCCGGGACTGCCTAGAGACGGAGATGGTTGCCGCTGGTCGTTCGAGTACGAATGATGAGTCCGCTGAGTCCGCGCGGTCTGGGATTGCCTGGATGCTGGGGGAGTGCTAAGCGAGTCTGCCTAGCTCGCTGCGGTTGAGGATGAACAGGTCGCCTCCTGCTGAAGGCTAGTCGCACTTGGTGACGGGCTGATGACCTGGCGGACTTAACACCGAATCCGCCACCTTTTGAGCTTGTTGCTACCGAGCGGTCTAGGCGGATAGGAATGCGAGTCTGCGTTGGGCAATTTGCACCTGAAGAAGGATAAAACACCACACGGTTAACCAGTTTAACCGCGCTGCCTACAGGAGTGGACTGAGGAAGCAGTCGGCAGACCCTGCAGAGCAAGCGGCTGCTGCGCGACCTGGGAGGTCTTGCTAGAGAGACCCTCCTAGCCGCGCGGACTGAGCGGCCTGAGAGATCAGTCCGCGCGGCCTTTAGAAGAAAAGGCCGGCAGGCCGCGACCTACCGGAGCAGGCCGCACTTACAAGCTGTCTACCTTGGGAGGGATCACCGATTTCTGGGGGAACATGATCCCCGCACTTTTTTAAGTTCAGAGAAGAACTTTGAAAAAGTTGGAGACCCACGAAAATCGTGATCTTTCCCTAGAGAAAAGGAAGGGGCAAGGAGAGATGGAACCTGATGCCACTCCATAGAGAAAATTTGCTAATGCCTAGCTTCTTCCTGCGAAGGAAAGAGTTGTCATAGATGGAAATAGGTACATCTTATACGTACTTGGGTCGCTTTGGCAGAATGAAGAAGACATGATTGTCTCTTAATGGGCTCTGCAAAACATTGATGAGAGGAGAAACAAAGAATAATGGTAACTTGCAAGTACCTGAAGGAGGATTGCAAGCACCTGCTAACTTCTACAAAAAGAAGAGTGAGTGATAGATACGAAATAAGACTGAGTTGCAAGTACCTGAAATGAACTTGCTAATATCTACTAATCTCTGCAAAGGAAGAATAAGCCGCAGATATGATAGAAAGGTAAGGTGCAAGTACCTGAAGGGAACTTGCTAATATCTGCTAATCTCTGCAAAAGAAGAGTAAGCAACAGATGTGATAGAAAAGTAAGGTGCAAGTACCTGAAGGGAACTTGCTAATATCTGTTAATCTCTGCAAAAGAAGAGTAAGCAACAGATATGATGGAAAACTAAATCGCAAGTACCTGGAGGGAACCTGCGAATTGAATGTCTGCTAATCTCTGCAAAAGAAGTGTTAGCAAACTGATGTGATGAAAAACTTAATCGCAAGTACCTGAAGGGAACTTGCGAATGTTGATTGTTGATAGGATAAGACATGATAGAAGAGATATCTAGCAAACTTTGCTATTAACTGAATAGAGATCGGAACGCAACAATGATTGTCTCGCGTGATCAGATATAATGTCGACGTGAAATCCAGATCAGTAA
Organism: Platanthera zijinensis; assembly: GCA_039513925.1. Lineage (NCBI taxonomy): Eukaryota > Viridiplantae > Streptophyta > Magnoliopsida > Asparagales > Orchidaceae > Platanthera > Platanthera zijinensis. The sequence continues at coordinate 174,908,905 of CM077088.1, forward strand.
GATTGAAACCATCTCAACTTAAAAATCGTAATTACATGGCTCGTCAGTTAAAGTGAACCAGATACTATGATCAATGATTTGTGTCAGAAATATCTGATAAGAGTAGTAGAGAATTTGTAGATCACCATCCGATAGAGCTTCATGTAAGCAATGTATATAAGATGATCATAAGCTAAAAGATATAGGGGGTCTCTTAGATAGGTTGGACTTAACCTGTTAACCTATAAGAAGACAAAAGTACAAAGGAGGGCTATACCCCGAGGATGAGCTAAAAAAGGTTGAATGCTGCCACAGGAGAGCACCCGTGGGCCTTATGCATCACTTGCCAAAAGGTCATCCCGGGCGTAGTCCTACCTAAAGCGGGCTGGCCGCATTCCCTTGACAGAGCACAAAAGGGAAACATGCGCAAAAAATCCTAAGAAGGAAGCGACAGATACACTGCTCTCTTGCCCCGGGTTACAAACATTGTTGATCCGTTCTACCAGGTGCGCCAAATGGTCTACAGCATTGCTCGTCTTTGAAGGGATCAACAAAGTTGTGGGTCCCGCGAAAGCACGGATTGAGAGTACCAACGAGTGTTCGTCCGTTATAGTTGTGAGATGATCGAAGAGACAAGGCTACACTTGATCGCCATTGCTTGTGACGCAAAGATCATCGTAACTGTAACGTACCCTTAGCGAAGCACAGCAGAGCTAACACATAGGTCCTCCCTGGAAACGCGTTCTGTGTTAGATGCCGACTAGGATCCGAAGTCCCGTCACCCTCCGCACGAGAGTTGAGCGACCCCCACTACACATATGAGAAACTCCTCATCATACATGGTCATTGTGGTTTTATGCCAGAGGACAATCTCGAGGGAGTACTGAGCAAGACTTGACGATATCTCGGTGGTTCAGTGATCTCTTTGGCAAAGAGAAAAATATAGAAGAGAAGTATCACAAAAAGGGAATTGTGTCAGTATGAGATCTCTGACGTAAGCTTTATTGAATGAAAATGAAAGAGCACTTAGAATTGTTTTTAGAGAAAGGACGAATGTTTGAAGAGCATAAAGGAAGATATAACCGGCCCAGATTGTGAGGGGTTTTGAGGAGCTGCGATGCCCTCTTTGCTTTAGAATAACCTTCCAAGGGAACCCTCGTCAATGACATCGGAGGTCTCGCCCATGAGATGGTCACGATACGTATTGATTTGATTCACTCCGCTTGAGCTGCAAGGAAACTCCGCTATTTCTTTGCCTTTTGAGGTTGACGGATCCGAGTGGCCATCTTTCGGGAACAGATCGCGCATCTTACCCTGCTTCAGCAATCTCTGCACAAGTTGACGAAGCGCTCGACAGCTTTCAGTTAGATGCCCGCTTTCTTTGTGAAATTCACAAAATGGGTCTGAATCTTTTGATTTTTGATTTGTCGGCTGGTAAAGCCTTTTGGAATTTGCTCTATCTTTCATAATTTGGCAGACTTCTAGCATGGCCTCATCGAGTCCAGAATATGATAAGTCATCATCTTGTGACTGATGTACTGAAGCTGTTTGCAGAGATGGGGCTGGTGGTAGCAGTCGTTCTTGAGCACGATCCTGGCCCGGGAAGAGGTGTTGATGATGATGCTGGAATCTTTTTGCTTTCCGAGAGTGGGATGAAAAATCTTTCCGAGGAGATCTCGGAGGTTGCTTGCAAGGTTGATTTCTCTCTGTTACGAGCCTGGAGACAAAGTTGGGGTTGCTCTTCTCACCGCGGATGTACGAGTTGGCTAAACTAATCAGCTCTTGATAAGTCCTTGGTGCTCGGACGCTAGCCTCGAACTTGAGTGGTCCTTCACGTAGGCCATGGATAAGAGCCACTCGATATAATTCTTGATCGACAATCTCAATGTCCAATATTTCCTTCTGAAAACGATCCACAAAGTGGGACCAAGTCTCATTCTCTCGCTGCCTGATCTCAAAGAGGGCCTCTGGACCGCCCTTCCTCCTTGTAGAGGTAGAAAATCTGAGAAGAAACTCTCTCCGCAAATCAGCGAAGGAAGAGATGGACTGAGCACGAAGTCCATAGAACCAATCCCTCACTTGACCGTCGAAGGTCGTTACAAGGAGTTTGCATTTGGTAACATCTGAGAGGGTCTTGAGAGCTACGGCTGATTCAAAGGCTTGAAGATATTTGACTGGATCAGTCTCCCCAGTATAAGTGGGCAAGCGTGGCTCTCTGAAGTTAACTGGAGTCGGTTCATGCTGAACATTCTCTTTAAATGGTGACTGCTCTTCTTGTTCTCCTGAAACATAAGGAAAAAAGGGAGCATAAGTTGCAGCTGCACAAGGAGCTGGAGGATGGAAAGGAAAAGTTGTTGCGGGAGGAGCAAAGGCAGGAGCTGAAGAGTAGGGATGACTTCCCTGAAAATTCAGGAATCTTGCAGGACTTCCTCGAGCAGCTTCTTGGAAAAAATTCTGACGAGCTGCGAATTCGTCATTTTGAGATCGCAAAGGGGCTGCAGGCCCTTGCGGAAAGGTTGGAGTGTAAGGAGGATAGATCGGCGGATAGGCCGGTGGGTAAACATGAGGAATCTCGAATGCTGGCGCTGGATTGATAGGAGCTGGTGCTGCTGAAGATTGTGCTTCCAATCGCTGAGCGATAGCACCTAGAGTACATGTGATCGCTCGAAACTGTTGTGCAGTTTCTTTGCGAGAGAGCTCCAAGGCTTCCCAAAGGGAATCCTCACTATAACTTGGAGCAGGGCTCTCGGCTGGCTGACGGACTGACATGAGTAACCGTTGATTTCGCTATCTGATCGAGATCTGAAGGTCGCGTGTTAACTGTTGGGGCGGGAAATGCGCTTTCTAGTTAACGAATTGTTCGGTCTCACAAGCTAGATGAATAAGGGTGTTGCGGGGAATAGAGGAGAAGGTTTGGCGAAGCAAGGGAGGAGTTTGATCGGGAACTGTCGATCAGACAGTTACTTTGGCGGTTAGCTCTGATGGTTAGACCGAGAGAAGAAAAGAGAAGAGGGGGCCGCTAGCAGCGGCAACAACAGACTTCGCCCACCGCGGCTTGAATGCCACTCTTGCGGCGGGCTTTCCTTTGATTATAATCGAAATTACAGCTCGGGGTTACACCTTAACATTGAAAGCAGAAGAAAAGGTACAAGAGGGAAGCTGGCGGCTAGGGAGAGAAGAATGCCAGGAGGCCGCACGGTTTGACCAATGAAGGTCGGCAGACCGCGCGGTCAACGATCGGGCAGCTCGCTAGAATAAGCCGAGCGGACTGCTCGATCAAGCAGAAGGCAGGCAGGTCACGCGGACTGAGGATCCGAGTCCGCAGGAGCTAATGACGGGTCCTTGACCCCTCTCCCTTCTGTCCTCCCGAATGAGAGGTCTGGGGGCCTATTTATAGGCTAGGGGAGGTGACGGTCTTGGTAACGTCCCCACTGGTGAGGCTGTAAGATATGCGAGTAAAAACATTGAGTCCGCACAGTCCGCACCGGGCCGCGCGGTCCGGGACTGCCTGGAGTCGGAGATGGTTGCCGCTGGTCGCTCGAGTACGAATGATGAGTCCGCTGAGTCTGCGCCGGGCCGCGCGGTCTGGGACTGCCTGGCTGTTGGTGGAGTGCTAAGCGAGTCTGCCTAGCCCGCTGCGGTTGAGGATGAACAGGTCGCCTCCTGCTGAAGGCTAGTCGCACTTGGTGACGGGCTGATGACCTGGCAGACTTAACACCGAATCCGCCACCTTTTGAGCTTGTTGCTACCGAGCGGTCTAGGCGGATAGGAATGCGAGTCTGCGTTGGGCAATTTGCACCTGAAGAAGGATAAAACACCACACGGTTAACCGGTTTAACCGCGCTGCCTACAGGAGCGGACTGAGGAAGCAGTCGGCAGACCCTGCAGAGCAAGCGGCTGCTGCGCGACCTGGGAGGTCTTGCTAGAGAGACCCTCCTAGCCGCGCAGACTGAGCGGCCTGAGAGATCAGTCCGCGCGGCCTTTAGAAGAAAAGGCCGGCAGACCACGACCTACCGGAGCAGGCCGCAACTTACAAGCTGTCTACCTTGGGAGGGATCACCGATTTCTGGGGGAACACTTGAGGCCACAAATAAAGGCGCGGGTCATTTTCACCATTCCTGTTCAGCAAGAAGCCCTTTTTATACAGTTGCAGCCCAACGACTCAACACCACACAAAGTGACAACTCACAGCCACAAGAGTTGAACCCAACTCTCACAATTTCCTGGACTTTCTCCAGTACTTCCTGCTGCACCAAGCGATAGGTATGCGCCACAGATTGCACACATGCAATCAAATTTTCAAAGGCTCCTTCGAATGCAAACAAGCATCACCAATCCAGACCAGCATGTCCAGATGGCCTTCACACAGCATTCCTAGATCCGTACTCCGATTCCGGACTCTAACAAGGGGGACTTCACATATCTACCCCAAGGGACACCGCAACCCACCGCATGTTAACCCCAGAATCCACAACATATCCAGCTAGACGTCTCGTTCCTCCTTGGCCGGATTCCAGATCTCAGTCCGCCAAGGTCGCCCTTGGTTCTCAACTCAGCTGGATCGTCGACCTCCCTTCGACAATAGTCGAGCCCAGATCAACGAGCTCCGAGTCAGGTCGCCCGGGTCGCTCAGGTCGCAACTGCTCTGACAGGATCGCGCTCGACGCGACCAGGGGAGGATTCCAGTTCGCAGGCCCAGTCCGCCGGTCCCGCGCGGACTGCTTCTTCTTTCTCTTTTGTTTCCCGTCACCGCTGCCCGGCTCCTTTGTACCCTGGGCAGCCGGTTATTTTATCCCTGCCCATTTGGGCAGGCCCCCAGCCTATAAATAGGGGGAAGTGCTGCACTTAAAGCACGCTGACTCGAGCCCAGGAGCCCACTTGTTAAAGGCTGCGGACTCGAATCTCTGGGCTTTGCGATCTCCAGCTTGCTTTTTGCATTGCTTTCCTTTTTTCCTTCTTGTAACCCCTTCTTTGCAATCAAAAGTAAGCCCGTCGCAGGAGAGGCATTCAGGCCGCGACGGGCGAAGTCCGGTGTTGCCGTGCTCCACGGCTCTTGCTTTTCTGTTCCTTTTCTAGTCCGCCAAGTAGACTGCTGCTCGCAGTTTGTTTTTCCTTTCTTCCCTAAGTGCTCGAACAGTTAGCTGCTGGTGCTCGTTTCCGCCTTCGCTTTTCGCGCATCAACAGTTAACACGAGACCTTCAGATTCGAGCAGTTTTTTGAAAGCCGCAGATAGAAATGTCGGACCGCCGAGCTCGCCGCTCCGATCGCTCCAGCTCCCCTGATGATTCATTGTGGGAAGCGTTGGAGCAGTCCCGCTGGGAAGCTGAAGTATCTCGAAGAGAGACTGACCAGCGGCTCGATACAATCAGTCAGGCCCTGTTAGCACTGACTCAACGACTTGCTCCTCAGGTCGCTGAAGAAGTTGCTGAGACTCCTGTCCGCCAGACTCCGGTCCGCCGGACCCCAGCTCGTCACCCCCCTCTTCAGCGGTCGCCTGCAACCGCACCTCCGCCTCTCCACCAAGCTCAGTCCACAGCTCCCCTGCGACCTCAGGATGCAGAGTTCGCCCCCCTGATAGATTTCTTCAGGGAAGCAGCCCGAGGGACTCCGGCTCGCCGACTAGATTTTGTTGATCGACAGTCCGCAGAGCCCGCAGAGCTTCGCCCTCCAGTCCGCCCTTATGCTGATTCAGAGACTCCCTCTCCCTTCGTCGATCGAATCCGGTGGGAGTCAGCGCCAAGCAATTTCAGAGAACCTCGTCTCCCTTTTTATTCAGGGGAGACTGATCCGGTCTCCCACCTGCAGGCATTCGAAGGGGCAGTTGCATTAAGGAGCCTCTTCGATGCCTTGAAATGTAAGCTTCTGGTGACCACTCTTGATGGTCAAGCAAGAGAATGGTTTTACGAGCTGCCTTCGGGCACGATTTCTTCCTTCGCCGAGTTCGCAGTGAGCTGCTCCTGAGGTTTGCAACCTCTAAGAAGAGAAAGGATGGGCCGGCAGCCCTTTTTGACATCAAGCAGAGAGACAACGAATCAGTGGCAAGATTCGTTGATCGGTTCCAAAAAGAAATCCAAGGGGTAAGGAATGTGAACCCCGATTATTATAAAGTTGCCCTGATTCACGGCCTCCGGGAGGGCCCATTGAAATTCAAAGTGACTACAAAGGCACCATCAACTTATCAGGAGCTCATAGCAATGGCTAATCGCTTTATTGAGGGAGAAAATGCCAACCCAACCTATATCTCATCCTTGACAGCCAAAGCTGGAGGAAGGGATGCCTCCAACTTCTCCAACAATCAATATCACAGCAAGCCTCCTCGGCCTGATTTCCAACCTCCATCTCAGAGGGGACGTATCCTCCGCCACAAGAAACCCTTCCTCGGCCATCAATAGTTTCATGGTCAGAGACTGTCGTTGGCCGCCACTCCCGTCGTTCCCCTTCAAGCGCTCCCCATTCTTCAGAGCGCCCTGCCAGCTTCAAATCCTTATGAGAGCAGCCCTATGGAAGAGCTTGCAGATCTGGGCCTCGACTTTGAAGAGGTCGTCCAGATAATCCAGAGGAAGGTTGAAGAAAAGAGGCAAGGGCCCCAGAGAGACTGGAAGCCCAGGGACAACTCTCAGTTCTGCAATTTTCATAAGGAGAAGGGCCATCTGACTAAAGATTGCAAGGCTCTTCAGAAGCTAGTTGAAAGGTTGCTCGCCGAGGGTAAAATCGAGGACCTGGGCAAGAAGAGCGACTCTTCAAAGCCTTCCACCTCCAAGGGCAAGGAGGTGGCTGAAGTTCAGCAGGAATGTATTGAGATAAGGGATGAGGGCCATCTGGGGCTCATTGATATACCAAGTGAATGTATTGACGTTGTCGACGAAGGAGTCTTGGGAAGACTCTTTTTCATCCACGGCGGAGCAGGGGCTGAGTCTACTCGGAAGTCTTCTCTGTCAAGGCTTTCCCGAACTGATATTGCTTCTACTTCTTCTTCTGCCCCACCTTCTGAAATCGTCACCTTTGGCCCTACAAACCTTCCTATAACCGCTAATCCCTTCGATGATGCCATCGTAGTTCAAGCAGCCATCGAAGATTTCACGGTCGATAGAATTCTCATCGACACTGGCAGCTCCGTGAATCTCCTCTTCAAGTCAACTTTTGAAGCCCTGAGGACAGGAAAACCTCTGCTTCCCACCGAGGGGCCACTTTACGGCTTCTCAGGCGAAAGAAAGGAAGTTGAAGGAAATGTCACACTCCCGGTGGTGCTCGGAGGGGTGACCAAAGAGATCCAGTTCATAGTGGTAGATGCTCCAAGCAGCTACCATGCTATCTTTGGGAGACCATTGTTGAACAAGTATCGAGCCATCATTTCAACGTACCATTTGGCCATCAAGTTCTGTAAAGATGGCCGTCAATGCAGGGTCAGGAGCGACCAAGGCAAGCTCGAGAGTGTTACCTCCGAACAGTCAGTATGACTGAGGTTTCCCCCCCCCCCCCAGCTTTTCCAGCAGCCACAGAAGCCACTCCTCCTCAGAAGCTGCTGTGGATAGAGAAGGTGCTCACCTGGAACCTGCCCAGGTGTTGCAAGAAGTCCCCATTGCAAAAGGGGTAGAAAGAAAGCTCTCCATCAACTCCGAGTTGCCAGAAGATCAAAAGGCGGAGTTGATATCTTGCCTGTTGAAGAATCTGGATGTCTTCGCTTGGTCAGCGGAGGACATGCCAGGGGTGGATCCTGACGTGGCTTGCCATCATCTCAATGTTGATCCAGCTGCCATGCCCGTCCAGCAGAAGAAGAGGGATGTAGCTGTCAAGTTAGCAGAGCCCATCAGAGAGGAGGTTGCCAAACTCCTCAAAGCGCGCTTCATTCAAGAGATTCAATATCCCGAGTGGATCTCAAATGTTGTAATGGTTAAGAAACCTGGGGGGAAGTGGCGTATGTGTGTAGATTTCACCCGTTTGAATAAAGCATGCCCGAAAGATTTCTACCCCTTGCCTCGGATAGATTTTTTAGTTGATTCTGCGGTAGGGTATCCGTTTATGAGCTTTCTAGATGCGTTCTCTGGTTATAACCAAATAAGAATGCACAAACCTGACATCCCTCGCACATCGTTCATCACTAATGATGGTTGCTATTGTTATCTTGTGATGCCCTTTGGGCTTAAAAATGCTGGCGCGACTTATCAACGCATGATGGATCATGTGTTTAAAGAGCAAAAAAGTAGAAACCTCGAAGTGTATGTGGATGACCTTTTGATTAAGAGTAGGTCTCTTCCACAACACTTGATAGATCTAGCAAAGACCTTTTCCACTCTGCGAGGACACAAAATAAAGCTTAACCCGTTAAAATGCATCTTCGGGGCAAGTAAGGGGAAGTTTCTCGGCCATCTCCTTACTCCTGAGGGTCTTGCTCCCAATCCTGATAAGGTTAAAGCCATCCTTGATATGGCTCCTCCCCGTTCTCCAAAAGAGGTTCAGCAGTTGGGGGGAGGTTGGCAGGTCTCGGGAGATTCATCTCTCGAGTTGGGGATAAAAGTGCGTCGTTCTTTAAGACTCTTCGTGGAGCGTCCAAGTTCCGGTGGACAGAAGAGTGTTCTTTGGCCTTCGAGCAGTTGAAAAAGCAGCTAACCTCGACACCTTTACTCCAAAGCCCCCGAGCAGGGGAGATGTTGTTCCTGTACCTGGGGGTTGGTCCCGAGGCAGTTAGTTCCATCCTGGTCCGAGAAGAGAGCAGGAGGCAGTTCCCCGTTTACTATGTCAGTCACATTCTGAAAGATGCAGAGGCAAGGTACCCCATCCTTGAGAAGCTAGCTTTGGCATTGGCTATGTCTGCCCGCAGACTCCGTCCATATTTCCAGGCTCATTCAATTCAGGTGGTTACTGATCAACCTTTGAAGAATGTGCTAGAGAAACCAGAGCATTCAGGCAGGCTAGCTAAGTGGGCAATTGAGCTGAGCGAGTTCGAAATTTCCTATGTGCCCAGGACAGCTATCAAAGCATAGGTACTTGCAGATTTCCTGATTGACACAACAAAATCTAGCTCGGATCAGGCAGCAAGGTCTCTTTTAGCTTGGACCATCTATGTGGATGGAGCTTCTGGAAGAAACTCTTCAGGGGCAGGGGTGGTTTTGATAAACCCGAATGGCGTCAAGCTTGAGCAGGCCATCAAGTTCTATTTTCCAGTGACTAACAATCAGGCAGAGTATGAAGCTTTATTTGCCGGCTTGAGGCTTGCAAGAGAGCTTGGAATTGATCATGTCCATATTAAGACTGATTCTCTGGTAATGGCTTCACAAGTTCTTGGTAACTTCGAGACCAGGGAGCCAGTGTTGAAAAAGTATCTTGCGCTGGTAAAGGTTGAGGTTGGCAGGTTCAAAAGTTTTACTATTGAGCACATTCCGAGGACAGAGAATGAGGAGGCTGACGTTCTTGCCAAGTATGGGCTCCCATCAGGAGGGACAGTCTCTGAACTTTTCCACCCAGCAGTGGAGGAGGAAGGGTTAATGCAAATCGATCAGTGTTCCTCTTGGATGGACCCATTCATTCTCTACCTGTCGACTGGGAACCTGCATCAGTCGGTAAAAGATAAGAAAAAATTCAGGTTAAAAGCAGCACACTATTACTTGATATCTGATATTCTCTATAGAAAAACCTTCTTGTCTACAATGGCAAGATGTGTTTCAGAAAGTGAAATTCCTACTGTTCTTCGAGAGGTGCATTCTGGCGAGTGCGGGAGTCACTCGGGAGCAAGAACATTGGAAAAAAGGATCCTGTGGCAAGGTTACTTCTGGCCCACAATGAAGAAAGATTCGGAGACCTATGTGAGAAAATGTGTTCAATGCCAGAAATTCGCTCCTCTTCAACATCAAGCAGCTCAATCTCTCAGATCGATTGCAACACCCTGGCCCTTTGCTGTTTGGGGAATGGATCTCATTGGTCCTTTTCCCATGGCAAGTGGGCAGCGGCGTTTCATTATAGTTATGATCGACTACTTCAGTAAGTGAATTGAGGCTAAAGCACTGGCAAAGACAACAACCCAGGTCGTGAGGAATTTTATTTGGGGGGAGATAGTCTGTCGGCATGGAATCCCTATGGCAATAATCACTGATAATGGACCACAGTTCAACAATGCAGAGATGATAGACTTTTGCAGACAGATCGGAACAGAGCTGCGCTTTGCATCAGTTCATCATCCCAGAAGCAATGGTCAAGTAGAAGCGGCTAACAAGCAAATCCTCAACCTGCTTAAGAAGAAAGTTCAAAACCTCAAGGGCAGTTGGGTTGATCAACTTCCCTCAGTTCTCTGGACCCTGAGAACAACGCCTTCATCTGCAATAGGGGAAACCCCGTTCAAGCTTTCTCACGAGTCCGAAGCATTAATTCCTGTTGAGTTTGAAGTTCTGTCACCTAGAGTGCTGCTTGCTAGGCAAGGTACGGAGGATTGGCTTGAGCTGAACAGCGAGGAGATGAGGTTCAGTTTGGAATATGTTGAAGAGGTTAGAGACAAGGCTGCCATCAGGCAAGAAGAAGTTAAAAGAAGAATGGCCCGCTACTTCGATAAGAATGTAAGGATCAAACACTTTCAAGTGGGAGATCTAGTTCTTAAAAAGGTCGACGCTGCTGCAAGAGCCAGCTCAGTTGGGAAGCTTAATCCTAGTTGGGCAGGACCATTCATTATTAAGGAAGCCCTCGAGAATGGAGCCTACCGGTTACAAACATTTGAAGGAGAAGATATGCCGCACACGTGGAGTGGAGATGACCTAAAGCGGTTCTATTCCTGAACTTCTTTTCTTTCCTTCTTATGTAAACTCTTTAAGAGGTTCATTATTAATGAAAGTTCCTTGCTAACGCTTCATCAAGTGTCTTTGTGTTTCAAGTGTTGACAGTTAATATATTGAGCAAGGACAACTCTAAACGGTTCTATTTCTGAACTCTCTCTTCTATGTTGTACGAATCTCTCAAAATTGATGTTTGTTTAAATACTCATACTGACACTTCTTCAAGTACCTCTTCTCTCTTACCTCCTCGAGCAACTCCCGATAGTTGCTTAATGCCAGGAGATATCGCCGAGTTCAGTAAAAACCTCCCCTAGAACCGTTGGTGTCAGCGTAACACCACGAAGACCACGTGTTGTGGGGAGATTTCGCACCGTGTAGTGGGAGCCTACCAACTCTAGTGCGGCAGGATACTGGATTTCGGATCCCGGCTAGTACCTAACCCCACTTCTGCATTATGGAGGAGCAGAGTGGTGGACAGCTCTACCATGCCACATAAGGGATATCGTTACAACCCAGATGACCGCATGGGGAAAGCAATGTCGCTCCGGCCGCACCTGCCCCCAGGTCATCTTAAGGTTATAACCCTCGAACACTCCTTGGTACCCTCAAGAAGTGCCTGCAGGAGACCCACAGTCTTGTGGATCTCAAAGGAAAGCAATGCCGCTCCGGCCGCACCTGCCCGAGAGATCGACTTAGACTGTACTCCAGGCAAGAGGGCAGTGAATTTAGTTGTTGAGTCTGCAGATCTTGAGGTCCTGTGAGGAAAGCAATGTCGCTCCGGCCGCACCTACCCGCTTGGCCTCTAGACTGCAGTTTTCTTCTTCACAGGGGTCTTTAATTATTATTGATGCAGTGCGAACTCCAGTTATCCTATCCGCCTAGTCCGCCGGTCATTGGGTTGATTCTGTAGTTCATAACCCTGTGAGGAAAGCAATGCCGCTCCGGCCGCACCTACCCGCTTGGTTATGAATTACGGGTCATTTCTTATATTATTATTGAGGCAGTGCGAACTCCAGTTATCTTATCCGCCCAGTCCGCCGGTCCTTGGGTTGATTCTGTAGTTCATAACCCTGTGAGGAAAGCAATGCCGCTCCGGCCACACCTACCCGCTTGGTTATGAATTACGGGTCATTTCTGATATTATTATTGAGGCAGTGCAAACTCCAGTTATCTTATCCGCCCAGTCCACCGGTCCTTGGGTTGATTCTGTAGTTCATAACCCTGTGAGGAAAGCAATGCCGCTCCGGACGCACCTACCCACTTGGTTATGAATTACAGGTCATTTCTGATATTATTATTGACGCAATGCAAACTCCAGTTATCTTATCCGCCCAGTCCGCCGGTCCTTGGGTTGATTCTGTAGTTCATAACCCTGTGAGGAAAGCAATGCCGCTCCGGCCGCACCTGCCCGCTTGGTTATGAATTATAGGTCATTTCTGATGTTATTATTGATGCAGTGCGGACTCCATTTATCCTATCCGCCTAGTCCGCCGTCCCTTGGGTTGATTCTGTAGTTCATAACCCTGTGAGGAAAGCAATGCCGCTCCGGCCGCACCTGCCCGCTTGGTTATGAATTACAAGTCATTTTTGATGTTATTATTGATGCAGTGCGGACTCCATTTATCCTATCCGCCTAGTCCGCCATCCCTTGGGTTGATTCTGTAGTTCATAACCCTGTGAGGAAAGCAATGCCGCTCCGGCCGCACCTACCCGCTTGGTTATGAATTACGGGTCATTTCTGATATTATTATTGACGCAGTGCGAACTCCAGTTATCCCATCCGCCCAGTCCGCCGGTCCTTGGGTTGATTCTATAGTTCATAACCCTGTGAGGAAAGCAATGCCGCTCCGGCCGCACCTACCCGCTTGGTTATGAATTACGGGTCATTTCTGATATTATTATTAATGGAGTGCGGACTCCATTTATCTTATCCGCCTAATCCGCAGGATTCATTCAACTTATATAATTTAATTATTTGGAAAAAATTCACTGCAAATATCTGCGGACGGTGACCCTAGTCCGCCTAGTTTGCTTATTCATGTTATTTGAGTTAGCAGATTATGGTTTTCGTCATCTTGGTTCTCGCAAAAACCGGCAAAGGTTCTGCAAAATGCGGACTGCAAACCGAACTTGCCCAAGTCCGCGTCATTCGTTCTCTTCGTTAAGAAAGCATTCCGTTCATATTGCAGCGAGATGTGGTTATGCAATTTCAGCTAGAATTTTTAACAGGCAATAAAGCTGTAACGAAGATTGATATGAGAAGTGCGACCTCTAAGTATAAGCGAGAAATAAGCAGAACATCTCAGAAGATATCAAAAATATCCTTTTTTCTATTCATTCAAAATTATATACATGTCATGGCGGACTCACGCAGAGTCCCCCCCCCCCCCCCTTTACATTGAAAACAAAAAATTACAATTTATCCTCCTATTCGGTCCTCTGCTTCTTGTCTGCAGGCTTTTCCGGGCTTGACCCGTCCACATCCACCACAGGCGAATAGCCGCCCGACTCACCGCTGCTGCTATCACTAGAACGAGAAGCGGCCAAGGGTTCTGTCCGCGTGCTGCTCTCGTCAGAACCGGAGTTAGAGAATTGGTCAGACTGGCCTCCTTGCTGCTGACTGGAGGGCGCGTATTCAGGAGCTTCCTTATCAGCGGACTCCTCCTCGTCGTCCTCAGAAACCGCTTTTCCTTTAGCTGCTCGCTCGAATTCGGCAACCTTGTCCTTTAGCTCTAGGAAAAGCTCCAGGAAGGGAATGGAGTCCACCCCTGCTTTCGCATACCCTTCGCTGATAATGCGTTCAATTGCCACCTCTATGCTTTCCCTAACAAAAGGAAACATAGCCCTCTGGAAGTCGGGGTTCGTTATCTCATATGCGGTCTGGAGAAGAAACCAAAAATGTCAGTCCGCGAAAGATATGCGAGATAAACGGCGACTAATTGACACTTACAGCCTTGTCCTCTTTATATTGATTAATCTTTGCGCCAAGTCGCTTATTTCTTTCTTTCAGCAAGCTGCTTTCCTTCCTATGTCGCGCATCTTCCTTAAGCAACTCGCGCGTGAGCCTGCCCATATAGTGGTTGGTGACGGCGCAGTTTGCACTGGCTTGTGCGGCGAGAAGAGGAAGGTCGTCAGGTGCCACATTCTGCAATTCGCGAAGGTTTTGCTTCCCGTACAAGGCAGAGAGGGCGACATGGGCGTGGCGAGATGGGCGCGGGCTCCTCCAAGAGGGAAGAGCCGTTGATAGACGGACATATTTTTTCTTCTCATGCCAGTGGATCATGGGGTTACCCCTTAGATCCTTTCGCTTCTCGCCGAAGCCCGCAATATTAAAGCTATCAGCAGAAGAGTAACTCGCGGCAGGATCTCCGTCTTCTTTCCTTTTTCTCGCAATTTCTTTTCTTCTTTCTCCTTGTGTTGGAGTCTGTCCAGCCAGCGCAAAGGGCAGATTTGCGGGTACCGCCAAGGTCGCTGCAAGAGGAAAAATTAGCAACTTCCAGGTCGCTGCGGATACAAATGAAAGTCGCGAAACTTACTCTCCAGACGGTTTACTGCGTCCAGTCCGGGCAGCAGTGGGATGTAGTGGTCGATGTCAAGCCTCGCTCCCTCAAGGAACTTGACGATGGCGGTCTCGGTGTCGCTCAGCCGCACGCTTTTGAAGTCGGCGTCTGAGCGCAGCTGCGGGTTGGTGTGAAGGAACCCCAGGTCGCCTTCAAAGATAAGGTACCTAGAAGTCCAGTTGTGGATCTTATTCGGCAAACCCACAACTTTCATCCCCCTGCAGTAGAAGTAGATGATACCCTTGTACTCGCAGTCTCCTTGAGGGGTTATAGAGCGAACAGAGAAAATCTTCCTGAAGATCTTCAAGGAGAACTCGACTTTCTCAGCTCGCAGGTAAGCGAGGTAGCTACAGATTGCGACCATGCTGTTCGGCGCGAGCTGGCCTGGAACCACCCCATAGTGCTCGAAGATCTCTGCGATCTCCCAAAGCAGGGGGAATTTGAACCCGCAATCAAAATGATCGATTGGCACCGCAAGCTGGGTAGCGGTGGAGAAGTTCAATCGCTCCTGATGCTCCGGAAGCCGCGCAAGTACTGGAGAGCCCGCCATGTGCTTCTCCAGAAAGGCTTCTAAATCAACTGCAGTTAGCCTGCTTCGTTTGTGCTCGGCAGCATGGAAGGCGACTGCAGCATCAGTACGCGCAGACACCATGTTTTTAGACCGCAGGGCTTTAGCTCTAACTGTTTCCTATACAAAGAGAAGATTAAGACCCTATTTATAGAAAACCATCTGACATGACAGCCGTTAATCCGCCCAGACCGATTTCTCAGTCCGCGCAGTTCGCTTCTTCCCTGTTTTCCCTGCAAATTCAGACAATTCTCAAGGCTTTGCGGACTCAAAGGCAGTCCGCGAAGTTCGCTTCTCCCCTGCTTTCCTGCTCCTTATTTGCAAGTAATCGCGAACTCACAGGAGGCCCGCAGAGACCTCAATTTTCCAGTAAACAAAATAAGCGAGCATAAAGCCAGCCCGCACAATTTACGTTCAACAACAAGGTTATCCAAAGTTTAAAGAATAACATCACACAACAAACATAAGTAGCATCACAGCACAAATACAGTTATACAAGATGTTCAAACATCGAATCACACAACACAATTTTTCGGCTTCAGCGCCTTCTGCGGTCTCGTGGGGCAGGTCGCTCCTCCTCATCCATCCCAACATGAGCCGCGTGGTCACTTCCTCGCAGGATCTCACAGTAAAGTTGAGAAACCAGGTGGTGCATATGAGCGATATCCCTGACTACCCGCGGGAACGGAATTAAGGGAACACCTGCCGGGGTTGGATCTGCGACCACCGCGGCCTGCCCGCTCGCCGTCGGGGCTGACCCCTCTCCCGCAACAGGTTGAGAAGACGGTTGCGGCCTTATCCCAGCAGCTTCGCTCATTTGTCTCTTCCCTTCTCTCGCCAAGGACAAGTACTTATTCCTGTAGTGGCTGGCATCTCCGCTTAGTCGATTCTTCTCCTTCTTCACTCCTTCGAGCGCAGATGAAAGGCTGGCGACCTCGTTTTCTAAGATCTTTTCTCGCTCTTTACTCTTCTTTAATTCAGCCCGAATTTCGCATAACTCCTCCTCATACATTCTCGCTAATAGCGTGTACGTTTCCTGAGCAGGCCGCTCCTCCTGTGCTAGTTCAGCAGCAGTCCGCGCCGCAGTTTCCATTGATATGTCTGGTGGCGTGGGCACGATTTTGCCGGCCTCGACGGAATCAGGTGTTGACTTCTGAACTGCAACAAAAAATAAAATTCGCTTCAGTATCCAAGTCGCAATAGGCCCAGAAAGGTAAAAAATAAAAGTTCAATTCACTTTTGGTAATCCTTGTGGCGATCTGGCGACTGTCAAGGATAGGTCGCCTCACGCGCTCTGGATCAAAAGCGTCTAGGCGACGCCTCCATTCTCGGCGGACTATCGCTCTCGTCTCGGCCAGCGATCTGCTCGAGGCGACTATATCATTGGTTTCTGTAATTATCTTAACAGGCCGCGATTTCCGTGGAGGGGATTTATATAACCATGAGCTCTGGAATCGCCTGGGCGCCGGCTGCAACTTACCTGACCCCATCAGCTCGGCGGCGGTCCGAAGATCTTCAGCCCGCTTATCTGCGGCAAGCTTCTCCGAGACCGCTTCGACCTTCGCCTTCATTGCGGCAAGCTGCTCCTTAGTCTTTTCCCTCTCTTCAGCTGGAAGAAAAGAAGGATCAGCGAATTTCTCTCCTCTAATCTCGGCATCAGGCTGCAGCACTTCCAGCAAAGAGCGATTCATGCTCGCGAGCTGCTCGTCATCTATGGAGTTAAGGATCTCAGTAGTTGATAGGCTGAGCGTTGAAGGGGATCACCTTCTGCGGACAGAGGAGCAGGGGTGACGAGATCGCTACCTTGAACCTCCTTTTCTCGCGGCTTATGCTGCAAGCTCGCAGCCCCGGTCCGCTTGGAGATATTCTTCTCTTTCCTAACCTTCAGCCTCTTCTCTATTCGCTCCGCAACAGTACTCTTGTCTCTATTCCTCTTTTTCTTTTCAGGCGTCTCATCCAAGTCAATGACGACCTGCTGCTGTTCGTGGACTGATGTCGGTGCAACAACCAGAGCCTGGGAAGACACTGGCTCCTTAGCTTGCTCAACAGAATCTTTAGCCGCGACTTCGGCGGGCTCTTTAACTCGTTCCTCGGCAACGTCTTCTTCCCTTTCCTCTACTTGTTCGTCAGCAGGAAGCTTCTCCTCGATCATCTGCTGCTGGGCTTTCGGCGACGACACTTCCTTGCCCGTGTCTATCCGCGGCATAATAGTCCCAGAAGCAGAGCGGTGTACCTCCATGCTGGAAGAACTCGTAGGGTTCTTATCGGAAACAGATGACGGATTCAATTTCTCACTCGGTAGGTTTGGAGGAACAACAGTCGCAGCCTTCTCAGGCTCTATGTCGCGGGCTAGGTCTGATTTCTTTTGACCTGAGCTCTCTCCTCGGTAGCGGGCTGGATTATCGTGACGGCGACTGGTCTTTTTAGGTCGGGAACTGACCTTGGGCTTCTCAGTCGAAGTAGCAAGGTTACCGAAGAAATCCCCTAATCTTGCCATGCCGGACTGGAAAGTTGAGACCGCAAGAGGTGAGTAACGACCCGTCGTGCAGCCAATTCTGCCAGAGGACAGGGCTTCCGGCGGTATTTATAGCGCAAACAGCATTAATGATAGTTGCGGACTCGGCGGTTAAGGAAACATTTTCGGAATTTTCCAAAACTCAAAAATGTGCGGGGATTATGTTAACCCCAGAATCCACAACATATCCAGCTAGACGTCTCGTTCCTCGTTGGCCGGATTCCAGATCTCAGTCCGCCAAGGTCGCCCTTGGTTCTCAACACAGCTGGATCGTCAACCTCCCTTCGACGATAGTCGAGCCCAGATCAGCGAGCTCCGAGTCAGGTCGCTCAGGTTGCAATTGGTCTGACAGGATCGCGCTCGACGCGACCAGGGGAGGATTCCAGTTCGCAGGCCCAGTCCGCCGGTCCCGCGCGGACTGCTTCTTCTTTCTCTTTTGTTTCCCGTCACCGCTGCCCGGCTCCTTTGTACCCCGGGCAGCCGGTTATTTTAGCCCTGCCCGTTTGGGCAGGCCCCCAACCTATAAATAGGGGGAAGTGGTGCACTCAAAGCACGCTGACTCGAGCCCAGGAGCCAACTTGTTAAAGGCTGCGGACTCGAATCTCTGGGCTTTGCGATCTCCAGCTTGCTTTATGCATTGCTTTCCTTTTTTCCTTCTTGTAACCCCTTCTTTGCAATCAAAAGTAAGCCCGTCACAGGAGAGGCATTCAGGCCGCGACGGGCGAAGTCCGGTGTTGCCGTGCTCCATGGCTCTTGCTTTTCTGTTCCTTTTCTAGTCCGCCAAGTAGACTGCTGCTCGCAGTTTGTTTTTCCTTTCTTCCCTAAGTGCTCGAACAGTTAGCTGCTGGTGCTCGTTTCTGCCTTCGCTTTTCGCGCATCAACACCGCACACTCGCGGGGAAGGGTTTTCCCTATACAAATGCAGGAAAGTAGGACTTCACATGTCCAAGAAGGAAATCGTTACCCATGGAATTTTCTTCGGAGCGATGGAGAGAAAGCAAACGGATGAAAGTCTTTGCAGCAGCCTTGCCTTCGCAAATCCGAACTCGGCTCGCGATTTAGACCACAGTAGCACCACCGGCAGCCGGATTCCCCTTCTTCTTCCTTCTCTTGCTCTCCTCTCTCTCTTAGCTTTTAGAAAGAGAAAACACAACTCAAATGAGCTTTCTCAACTCAAATCCCGGCCTTATCAACCCAGGGAAATAGCCTAGACCATTGGATCTTGGTCAAATAAAATGGAAGGCTCAGATTAGCCCTGAAATTTATTTCCCTGGGCCGAACACGGGTTGTGACACGCCCGTGTCACAGGCCGTGTTCCTGAAGCGGTGCACAACCGACTTAAAAGAACCCAGAACACGGGTAGCGACACGCTCGTGTCAGCCCTGACACGCCCGTGTCACCCAGTACATAGTCGTGTATCTGGCCGTGTCACCCCTGTAACACGATCTCCAAAATCACCCGAGTAGGACACGGCTAAGGCACACGCCCGTGTCCATGGCCGTGTGCCAACCACGCCCCTATGACACGCCCGTGTCACAGGCCGTATCGCCTCTCGATGATCAATTTTCGTGAACTCGAGTCGACGTCTCGAGAAAAGGGGACATGCCCAGGGACACGCCCGTGTCCTAGGCCATGTACACCTGACACGCCCTGAGACACGCCTGTGTCTCAGGCCGTGTCAGCCAACTTGAATCCCAATTTTTGCTTTTGAGATTTCTCGGGTGTTACAATCCTCCCCTCCTTAAAATAAATTTCGTCCCGAAATTTGGATACAGTAGGGAGATAAAAGCATAACCCAATATATGATAACGTGACATATATGTTGCTACAACATATACAAACGAGCCAACAGGTTACAAAAATAATTCGGGAAACTCGGCTCGCATGGTCTGCTCTCGCTCCCATGTTAGCTCTTCTCGGCCACAACTGTCCCACCGAACTTTGACCATCCCGATCGTTTTGTTCCGCAACTGTTTCTCGGCTCGATCCTCGATCTGAATGGGCCTCACCTTTATTGTTAGCCCATACTCAACCGGCACCTGATCATTCTCAATCACTTAAGCTGGGTCTTTGACTGCTTTTCGCAGTACCGAGATGTGGAACATATCATGCAGTCCACTCAATTCCGATGAAAGAGCTAGCCGATAGGCAGCTTACCCAACTCGCTCCACCACTTCAAACAGACCAAGGTATCATGGACTTAGATTTTTCAACTGCTGAATCCGAGATACGCCTTTAAAGGGTTTAATCTTCAAATAGACCTAGTCGCCTACCGCGAACTCCACGTTCCGGTGCTTAGCATTGTAATACTTGGCTTGCCGATCCTGGGCTATTAGTAGCCTCTCTCGAATAGAGCGTATTGTTGAGTTAGCATCCTCGACTTCCTTTTGTCCCAAAAGTTTGGACTCGCCAGTTTCTGCCCAAGCTAACGGTGTATGACACTTGCGACCATACAGAGCTTCAAACGGTTCCATACCGATTCTCGCTTGGTAGTTATTATTATAGGCAAACTCCACCATAACAAGATGATCTTCCCATTTCTTACCGAAGTCCACGGCGCACATACGGAGCATATCCTCCATCGTCCTGTTGGTTCGCTCAGTTTGGCCATCCGTTTGAGGATGAAAGGCCGTACTGAATGCTAACTTCGTGCCCAACAGCTGATGGATTTGACTCCAATCTTTCGAAGTAAATCGCCCATATCGGTCACTTACGATGCTTCGGGGAACACCGTGCAATCGAACAATCTGCTCCACATAGAGCTTTGCCAACATTTCCACAGAATCGTCCCGCTTGTTCGGTAGAAAGTGAGCCACCTTTGTCAACCGGTCTACAATCACCCAGATTGAGTCATTCCCGCGTTGAGATCTCGGCAATCCGTGCACGAAATCCATAGAAATATCCTCAAACTTCCACTGCGGAACCGGCAACGATTTCAGGAAACCGCTTGGCCGTTGACATTCTGCCTTCACCAAAGCACAAGTACCACACTTAGCCACATACTTGGTCATGTTCTTCTTTAAACCAGGCCACCAGAACAATTTCTTCAATTCCTTGTAAATTTTTTTGCTCCCAGGGTGAATTGAGTACTTTGTAAAGTGCGCTTCATATAACAATTCTTCTCGCAATTTACCCGCACAAGGGACGCACAATCGGCCATCCTTCCGTAATAAACTGTCATCCCAGGAGAATTGGTCACCAGACCATTCCTTTGCATAGCGCTGGAGACTTTCATCAAACTCCGTTGCCCGCCGAACCCTGTGATGCAAGGTCATATTGGACCTCCATCCAGTTCAAGCATGCATCGGCCGAGGAATCCCTTTATACACAAAATATCTCCAAGGCTTCCAACTCCTGGATTAGACGCTCATCATGTATCTGCAACCAACTTGCCCGCACCGGAGTCCAACCACTCAAGGCATCAGCGACCACATTTCCCTTTCCGGGAACATAGTGAATGTCCAAGGTATAGTCCCCTATGAATTCCATCCACCTCCGTTGTCGCATATTCAAATCCTTCTGATCGAGCAGATAATTTAGGCTTTTATTATTTGTATAAATATCTACCTTCACGCCATAAAGATAGTGCCACCACAACTTTAGCGAAAAGATCACCGCCGCCAACTCCAAGTCGGGGACGAGGTAATTACGTTCATGCACTTCCAATTGACGTGAGCCATATGCAATCACCTTGCCAAACTGCAAGAGAACGCAGCCAAAGCCGCTCCCTGACACATCGCTGTATATCTCAAAACCATCTGTACCACATGGCGACGTCAAAATGGGCGCCGTGGTCAAATGACTCTTTAGCTCCTATAAAGCTCGCGCACACTCCGGCGTCCAAACGAACTTCTGATCTTTTCTCATCAACGTAGTCAAAGGCAAAGCAATCCGGGAGAAGTTCTCCACAAATCGTCTATAGAAGCCTGCCAGTCCAAGAAAACTCCTGACTTCGGCCACCGAAGACATCACTGGCCAATCACGAATTGCACTTATCTTTGTCGGATCCACCGCTATTCCCTCTCCACTTACCACATGGCCCAGAAAAGCCACCGACGAGAGCCAGAACTCACACTTAGAGAACTTGACATACATCTTATTCCTCCGCAAGGTATGCAATACCAACCGCAAATTTTTTGCATGATCTTCCTCGGACTGTGAGTACACGAGGATATCATCAATGAACACGATCATAAACAAATCCAAGTATTCGCGGAACGTTCGATGCATGAGATCCATGAATACCGAAGGCGCATTACATTAGCCAAACAGTATCACTGTGAACTCATAATGACTGTAGCGTGTGTCAAACGCTGTCTTGGGAATGTCACCTTCCCGAATTCGCAATTGATAATACCCGGATTTAAAATCCAACTTGGAATAAACGGTTGAGCCCGCTAGCTGATCGAACAAGTCATCAATCTGTGGAATCGGATACTTGTTTTTCTCCGTCAGCTTATTCAGTTCGCGATAATCAATACACAGACGTAAACTACCGTCTTTCTTTTTCACGAATAGAACAGGCGCGCTCCAAGGTGACATACTTTGGCGTATGTATCCCTGCTCCAACAGCTCTTGCAACTGAACTTTCAGTTCGGCTATCTCCTTTGGTGCTACCCGATACAGCGAACGGGCCACAGGTTTCGCACCTGGCACCAGCTCGATAGCGAAGTCGATTTCCCTTTGGGGAGGTAACCCCGGAAGGTCCTTTGGAAACACATCAGCATACTCCGACACAATTGGCACTTCACTCACACTGGCCTCCGGCACCATCGCCTCTACGAGTGTGAAGAATAACTCTGCACCATTCCGAACTGCCTTAACGACTTGGAGAGCAGATAACAACATCCCACTCATCCCTTGTATACCAATGAACTTGGTCTCTTGTTCGGTATTCTGCCCGAGTGTGACCTCTTTTGAAGTGCAATTTATACAGGCACGCTGCTCTGAAAGCCAGTCCATACCAAAGATTATATCAAATTCCTTGATCGGCAATACTAATGTTTCCACCTTGAACTCCCGACTCCCTATCTTGACCTCAAGACCGCAAGATTTAGCCGTGCACATCAAACATCCGTTAGGTAACAACACCTGTACACTGTCTGTCATGGTCCGAATAGGTACCCCGATACGAAAGACGAAAGCCTCAGACAGAAACGAATGTGAAGCACCTGTATCAAACAGTGCTCAAGCCAGATAATCCCGTATAAGGACAAAACCTATAACACCAAAAGTTAAAACAAGCACAGCACACAATCATACAATAATATTAAAAACTGCGCGCACCTGTGATGACATCGGCTTGTTTAATGGCCTCATGTTGTCCAAGATTGAAGACCCTGGGCTGCGCGTACGAGGCAGAAGACTCCACCACAGTCTTCCCTTTCTCTGCATAAGACGCTCCCGTCTTCTTGTCACCCTTTGGAGGACCAACTCGGCAATCACGTGCGAAGTGTCCCAACTTCCCGCACTTAAAACAAGCGCGAGATCCATACCCAGATGTCTCTGTCACAGTCATAGATGGAGCTTGTCCAGTAGATTTGGACTTATTTCCCCATCTCTTACGGTACCCAAACTTCTCCGGACGCGGCGGCTTGAACTCTGGCTTTGTCACAGCCAAGGTCCCCTTTGCTTGCCCCCTTCTCATGTCCGTCTCCAAAGACCGAGCCGTACAGACTAAGGCTTGAAATCCCTGACTCACAGAACTCGAGAGCAAATACCGCAGCTCATCTCGCAGTCCCGCATAAAACCTACTAGTCTTACGCTCTTCTTCGGCAAAGATTGTACCCGCATATCTTCCCAAACGTGTGAACTCATGCAGGTAATCATCCACACTACGATCTCCTTCAGTTAACCGTTGAAATTCCATTTCCATCGATATCCTTTGCTGCATTGGCAGATGTTGTGCCAAGAATAACTGAGAAAATTCGTCCATCGAGACCTCTGCCAGTTGCCTGCCGGCCAAGTGATGCAGTTCAATCTCATCCCACCATAATCGAGCCTCTCCTTCCAGTAAGAAAGTGGCCAACATAACCTTCTGTCCCTCCTCAACCTTGATAGCTCTAATGATCCTCTTGATCCTTGCAAGCCAATCCTCTGCTTGGGCCGGTGAACCTGCCCCAGTAAATTGCGGAGGATTGAAGCTCATGAATTGCTTCTATTATTGCTCTGCTTCCCACGGATCAACTACAACTTCTACCGGTTCTTGCCGTACCCCAGCATGCGTTAGCACCACTGCAGGACGTGCCTGCCCAGCTTGCTGAGCATTCGTCACAGCAAGTACCGTTTCCGTGATGAAACGTACCATTTCAGCGGATGGAGGGGGTGTGGGCACCTCAGCTGGTGTCGTACTTTCTACAGAATGTTGAGGTTCGGATTGACCCGCAACACTTCTGGTCACCTATATGTCTAAAACACACAATTTAGCGACCAAGTAAAACGGCAAACATACAAAACGAATACACAGGTTCAACAAACAAGTGTATTTGCATTCCTAAGTGGACATTCTTGAGTTCAAGTTAAGTGTTATAACGACAGCACTAACACGTGCCCGCCACCCCTCAAAAGAATTCTACCACGAATTCGGAAGAGAAAGACCAACAGTCTTATACCAAATTGTAACACCTCTACCCATCAAGAGAAATATAATAGAGGATCCGGTCGGGGCCCCACACCATATTCCACAAACAGGCGGAGACGCTACTAAATAATATCATAAAACCCAATGAATCCTAACACAGATCATTCTAGCGGAAGCTTCATGGTTGAATCTTTGAACTCAAGCAAAACAAGAACTGTCCACTAACAAAATAGGAATGTATACAACCAAAGTATCTGGCCTTAAGGCCTTACAAATTTCTCTTAACAAAGGTGTGGTTTACAGACATCGGCACGCAGGCCGGCCACACATGAACAAGAAGAAACAAAATAAAGCCATCGAGGGCAGCATCGCAGCTTGGGCTTCAGCCCGCTAAGTATCGCTTGGACCAGCACCTACTATACCTGCAAGATCCAATCCACCAAGCGGTGGAAAATAGGGCAATGGCATTCAGCTGACCAATTATAACGACCCTGCCCCTGGCACAGGGCAGCAGAATTCCATCCCTGCATAGCATTTTTCAAACAGTATGTATAACAAACCATGCAAGACGTGCACGACCGCACAGTCAAACATATCACAAACGTTGGCACAACGGCCCGACGCTCTGTGCACTCAGGGCACATTCGGGTGTACCGGAAACACCGGATCGAGCCAATGAGCATTTAGTCTGGCACGCAGGACCAAGACTCTCATTATGCCGCCGACGAAAGCCCAATGCCTTGGCGCTCTCATGTCAATCTTACAAAAAGCAGGTACGGATCAGCCACCCCCCATTGATCAAACCGCCTTGCCACTACCAAACACATCGTACTTGAGGCCACAAATAAAGGCGTGGGTCGGTTTAACCTTTCTTGTTCAGCACGAAGCCCTTTTTATACAGTTGCATCCCAACGGCTAACCACCACACAAAGTGAACCCTCACGGCCACAAGAGTTGAACCCAACTCTCACAATTTCCTGGACTTCCTCCAGTACTTCCTGCTGCACCAAGTGACAGGTATGCGCCACAGATTGCACACAAACAATCAAATACTCAGAGGCTCCTCCGAATGCAAACAAGCATCACCAATCCAGACCAGCATGTCCAGATGGGCTTCATACAGCATGCCTAGATCCGTACTCCGATTTCGGACTCTAACAAGGGGGACTTCACATATCTACCCCAAGGGACACCGCAACCCACTGCACACTCGCGGGGAAGGGTTTTCCCTATGCAAATGCAGGAAAGTAGGACTTCACATGTCAAAGAAGGAAATCATTACCCTTGGAATTCATTTCGGAGCCATTGAGAGAAAGCAAACAGATGAAAGTCATCGCAGTAGCCTTGCCTTCGCAAATCCGAACTCGGCTCGCGATTTGGACAACAGTAGCACCACCGGTAGCCGGATTCCCCTTCTTTTTTGTTCTTTTGCTCTCCTCTCTCTCTCTTAGCTTTTAGAAAGAGAAAACACAACTCAAATGAGCTTTCTCAACTCAAATCCCGGTCTTATCAACCCAGGGAAATAGCCTAGACCATTGGATCTTGGTCAAAGAAAATGGAAGGCTCAGATTAGCCCTGAAATTGATTTTCCTGGGCCGAAAACGGGTTGTGACACGCCCGTGTCACAGGCTGTGTTCCTGAAGCAGTGCACAACCGACTTAAAAGAACCCAGAACATGGGTAGCGACATGCCTGTGTCAGCCCTGACATGCCCGTGTCACCCAGTACATGGTCGTGTATCTGGCCATGTCACCCCTGTAACACGATCTCCAAAATCACCCGAGCAGGACACGGCTAAGGCACACGCCCGTGTCCATGGCCGTGTGCCCAACACACCCCTGTGACACGCCCGTGTCACAGGCTGTGTCGCCTCTCGACGATCAGTTCTCGAGAACTCGAGCCAACCTGAATCTCAATTTTGGCTTTTGAGATTTCTAGAGTGTTACAAAAAGAGCAGTGTTCGAGTTCTACGGGTAAATGGAAAGATTTTCCATAAACCAACCGATATGGCGTACATCCGTGGGCGGTTTTGTACGCAGTTCGGTGGGCCCATAGAGCGTCATCTAATTTGGCTGACCAGTCTTTTCTAGATATTGAAACAGTCTTTTCTAAAAAAAATTTAATTTCTCTGTTCACTACTTTGACTTGTCCTTTAGTTTGTGGGTGGTAGGCAGTTGAAGGTTTATGCGTAACGCCGTATTTAGTAATGATTTAAGAAAACTATGCGTTATAGAAATGGGAACCCCTGTCACTAACGATGGCTCGCGACATACCGAATTGAGAAAATAATTTTTTTAAAAACGTAACTACGACTCGGGCGTCATTCGTAGGAAGAGCTTCGGCTCAGCCCAATGCGAAACATAATCGACAGCGACTAAGATGTATTTATTCCCGAAGTTAGAAGGAAGGGGGCCAACCAAAATCAATTCCCCAGAGGTCGAAGACTTTGCACTCAAGGAAATAATTTTGTGGCATTTCATTTTTATTGGAAATATTGCCCGACCGTTGGCAACTATCACACCTACTCACAAAGGCTTGCACATCTTTAAACATGCTAGGCAAGTAAAAACCCACGCTTAGCAGTTTGTGAGTGGTGTGAGCAGCTTGATAGTGCCCACCTATCAGTCCTTCATGCAAATGTTTTAAAATATATAAACCTTCTTCATAAGAAACACATCTTCTTATCACTTGGTCCGCACAGACTCTGAAAAGTTGCGGGTCCTCCCAAAAATAGTTCTACAACTCAGAAAAGAATTTCTTCTTTTGTTGAGAGGAGAACTCTTTTGGGAGCACAAGAGCCACTAAATAGTTGGCGATGTATGCAAACCAAGGAGAAGTAGATGTGTTAATTGAAAACAGCTTCTCATCGGGAAAATAATCGTTAAAAGAATTTTCATCTAATTTTTCTATAAAGGGATTGTCTAATCGGGAGAGATGGTCGGCAGCCAAGTTCTCAGCTCCTCGCTTATCACGGATCTCTAAGTCAAACTCCTTGAGGAGTAAGACCCAGTGAATCAAGCGCGGCTTGGCATCTGATTTAGAAAGAAGATATTTGAGGGCCGAGTGGTTCGTAAAACAATAATTTTTTAAAGTGTAATATAAGGGAGGAATTTATCAAAAGCGAATACTATAGCTACGAGCTCCTTCTCGGTTGTGGTGTAATTTTTCTGTGCAGATGTAAGCATTTTACTTGCATAATAGATGGGGTGGAAGTTTTTAGATATGCGTTTACCTAATACTGCTCCCACCGAGAAACTACTCGCGTCACACATGATTTCAAATGGAAGGTCCCACACCGGAGCTATCATAATTGGGGCATTAATTAATTTTTATTTTATTAAATTAAAAGCAGCTAGGAAAAGGTCATCAAAAATAAATGGGGCATCTTTTTCTAAGAAAGCATATCTAAGATGTTCGGGTAGTTCTTTCAATTCTAGGGTAGGGGGTTCTTCATATGATGTTTTAGAAATTCTTTCTTTTTCAAAAACTATATCTTCATAGACTTTTTTAAATGGAAAATTAAAAGGGGTGGAGCTGGTGGCCATGGCGGCTTCTTGCAGCGATTCAGTTGGAAGAGTAGAGGAGGAACAAAAATCAGAAAATTCTTTTTCAAATTTAGAGAGGCAATATGAGGATTCATCACTTGGGTGCATCGATTCACTTGGAAAAGTAGAGGAGGAACAAAAATCAGAAAATACTTTTTCAAATTCAGAAAGATGATATGAGGATTCTTCACTTAGGTGCATCGATTCAGTTGGAAAAGTCTAGGAGGAACAAAAATCAGAAAATTCTTTTTCAAATTCATAAAGGCAATAGGAGGATTCTTCACTAAAGTGCATCGATTCAGTTGGAAGAGTGGAGGAGGAACAAAAATCAGAAAATTCTTTTTCAAATTCAGAAAGGCGATATGAGGATTCTTCACTTAGGGCATCTACGAAAAAGCGGGAGTCATCATTTGCTAAGGTGTTTTTCATTGAAGGGGCGATAGAGAATGTCACTTCATTGTTGCCTACTCGAAGGAAGAGCTTACTATTGCTTACGTCAATGATAGCTCGAGAGGTGGCAAGGAAGGGTCGGCCAAGGATCAGGGGAACCTTGACGTCTTCTTCGATGTCCAATATGACAAAGTCACCCGGGAAGATGAACTTGTCGAGTTTAACTAAGTCATCCTCCATGATTACTAACGGGTATTTGACGGATCTGTCGGCGAGCACTCGGCATTTAATGTGACATGTGAAAGGTTCTCTAACTTCTTTTGTTAGTCAGGAGGTCCTAATGGGTTTTCTTTGTTCCTATAACATTTCGTAAAAATAAATATTTTGTATGTTCTAACGTATATGTTTTATTTTGTATGAATAGAACAAGCCTGGGGGGAATTCAAAGGTAAAATCCCACTGTCATGACCAAGGTTTGTATTCAAGTCAAATTCTTCAGGTTGATTCTCCGGCCACCCATACAAGCTACCATTCATACATATATATGTATATTTATATATACATATGTATGTATATTTATATATACATATATATGTATATTTATATATATATGTATGTATATATATATATATATGTATATATATATATATATATATATATATATATATATATATATATATATATATATATATATATACTAGCATCTTCGAACGGGCTCCGCCAGTTCTCGATGCGTCGCTGCGGGCTTCTCCCGCAACCAAGCGGGCTTCGCCCGCTTGGCAACGACATGGGTCGTGGGCGACAGCAAGTGTCGTGGACTGCTATACTAGTCGTGAATGCGACATTTGTCGTGGGTGGCGACATTGGTCGTGGGTGGCAATATTGTTCGTGGGTGGAGACATTGATCGTGGGCGGCAACATTGTTCATGAGCGGCAATAATGGTTGGGGGCGGTGACAATATGCCGGGGCAGCGACATTGTATCGGGGCGGCGAAATTTTTCGGGGGGCAACAATGGTTCGGGAGTGGTGACGTCCTTTTCTATACGCAACACTTCAACCTCACCATTATAGATTTTTGACTGATAACATTAATTTTAAGAAGTAACAACAAAGAAATATGATTGTAACATGCAAAGTTCATAGTTGCACTTGCATTGAAAAAATCTTAGAACAAAGTCCCTGCTTGCAATGCAAAATATCTGAAAAGACAACACATTTCGCAGCATTGATTACAAATCTATAACCAAAATATCAGAAGAGCATTTCGCAATGAAAAAATCCATGAGCATGCGAGATGTATATAACAGCATCATTGATTCCAAATATGTATTCAAAAAAGTAAAACTGCAAACCCCCCCCCCCAAAAAAAACCCATCTGAATCTCGCAATTGAACCCATTTCAAAATATTCGCAGCTCCTTATACAACAATAGATTTCATTAAGTGGCCTCGAGAGACCCTGTTTCAATCAAAGATTTAAGGATAAATCAGTAGTTAATAGTTTTGAAATGTGTTAAAAAACAAAATTTCAACCATAACATATATTTCTTGTTATGTGTTACCTCTTATCATATCGATAACAAAATTCCACTCTTATCTAGCTTCCAAGCCACGTGGCACTGCTGGGATAATTAGCCTAAAGGCTTTAACCCTAACATGCGGACCATAAGACCTGTCTTTACCCTCTCTGCAAACTTCATCGTAGTATTCATAATCATTGTCGGTGATATCAGTGTTATTGCATTTTTTATCTATTAAGGCTGGCAGAGCTGAAAATAAAGGACAGTACTTAACATTTAATACATATTTAGGTCATATAAAATGCACGAAATTAGTCTTCGTAAAGTATGAAGATCTTACGTTGGACTGGGACACCCCTGTTTTGCAATGACGCCGCCGCCTCAGATTGATTTTGGTTTGCCATCTGCACTCGTTTGAAACGAAGTAGGGATCCAAATTAGAATAGTAGATCAAAAACCTTGCCCTTGAATTAGGGCAGCGTATGGATTCTGGTGCTAAACAAAAAAAAATTATCAAAAGTGATTAAACATTTGAAAGACTTGAGGAAAACATGCAATACATTTCAATGCAGTTAATTATCAATTTTTGACATACAATTTCTATTACTACCGAATTGGAAGTCATTTCACAACCAACAACGTCACGGCGTATATTCTGCAAAAATGAAAAAAAATTATTTAACGATTGATTGGAGTAGATGTATTATTGTGAAAATAATGAACAATCGACCTACATTGGAGATACGTTCCATGTTGTTGTCTAAGTTGTGCAAATATTTCTTTGTAAACAACGTTCATTGTGTAAATGCCTTCATGACCAGCTATCTTGTCATTCTTTATGAGAATTTTTGTTTTTTCACTGGACACACCTCGTGACAAAGCTACGTACAACTGGCCATGACTGAACACATTATTTGGCAGATATATTCCAACATTTTCGATTGTTTGGCCTTGTGATTTATTAATTGTTAGTACAAAACTTAGCCTTAATGGAAACTGTTTGAGCGTTAATTGAAATGGCAGTCTAATATCTTCAGCCGTCTTCAACGGTATTTGTGGTATGAATACCAAATTCCCTTGAAAGTTGCCTGTTAAAATCTCTGCTTCTATTACATTTTTCGCAAACCGGCGACAAATAAGTCTTCTTCCATTATATAGAATCAATATTTCTGATTAACATGATAGGAGCTCCAATTTTTAGCTTTAGCTTATGGGGTGGTAAGTTACCTGGCGTCAATGAATTTAGAAATTCAGGTTGATACAAACCTCTCCTATCATCAACGACAGAATCATAAGAGTAGTATATAACTTCTACGCCTGGGAATTGTAGTATAGTGTTGTTGTTCAACATATTCACATTTTCATTGAGCGGTGTTAATAAAGCTCTGTCTCGAATATAATCTTTATCACCAACGTGCAGCCCTAATCCCGGGAATGTCACATCTTTTAAATCTCCAATAGATTTCTCACATTCCCATGGCATGCCCATTGTATCAGGGATTCTAATCATATCGTCTTGAATGGTCATTTCCAAACCATTTCTAACTCGGAGGAGATATTCAGAGAAGCTGTTATCATTTTTTGCTCGCATATTTTCTGTTAGAGTTAATATCTTGACATGACTCCATAAATGTGATTGAACGATGCTGGCATTAATTATTTGAGCTCTTGTTCCATTAACAACAATCAGTAGTACCTGTCGAAAATCGCCTCCCATTATGATAATTTTCCCGCCAAATGGCTTGTCTACATCAGTAACATCACGTAATGAATGATCAACTGTCTCGAATGTCTTTCTATCGGCCATTGGTGCTTCATCCCAAATTATGTCTTTTGATTGTCTGATTACTTCTGCAAAATCCGACTGTTTTGTAAAAGAATAGAATGATTTGTAGTCCAATTTAATGGGTATTTGTAATTTTGAATGTGCAGTCTGACCTCTCGATAAAAGGGTAGCAGCAATACAAGAAGTAGCTATAGCTATAATGATGCACCCTATTTTCCTAAATGTGGCAAGAATTGCACGGTACAGATATGTTTTTCCAGTTCCTTCAGGCCCATCATCAAAAAAACACTCATGGGCTTTGTTCTTTATTGCCTCGCTGATCACATTATAAGCATGTAACTGACCTTCATTGAGCAACGCAACTGCGTTAAGATCATCTCGTGTAATAGGTATTGATAATTCATCTTCTATAAGACTGGATAGGTTATTGAAATCATTGAATGATTCATTGACGTTTGGTAAATCAAACTCTGTAATAGATCGTTGAACTTGCTTCAGAATCTCATTGAGGCTATGAAGTACTTTATTTATAATGTAGAACTCATTAGTCGTGCTAGTACTTGGATAATCTTCAATCATGCTTACATTATTTTCATCCCAAATACTTCTAACATCGGATGGTTCACAGAAGATCAATATAGTAGCGAACAGTCTTCTCAACGCGGATGGCATCCTGAATACTCGAGCCTCAAGTAGACATTCTCGAATATTGTTATCGTTCTCAAGCAAACCACTGTTCTGTGCAACATTCTTAAAAGTGATGTAGTGCGTACCATCGACAGTTAATATTGAATCGAATAACTCTGGACCTAGTACGTGATTTAGAAGCATGCGTAAATAGTATCTTTCGCTATTAGTTAGGGGTACTGAATAAATTCTGCCAATCACCCTTCGATTCCTGATCCTTTTCCTCCAAATTTTTTGTTGTTTGAACCATCGATAATATTTTGGAAAGTCTCTGTACAAATAGAGGTTTTGCTCTCTATGTTGTGAATAAACACTAAAAAACTCGGTCAACATTGTTTTCGAATTGCGATCATCCATTAATATCAATGAAATTGACTGTTCACCATAAAATTGTATTTGATGTTTGTTAGGTAGATGTATTTGTAATTGCTCTACCGATGGATATATTCGACTCATCTGGAACTTGAACGTTCTCCATAATGACTCAGGCGGACACAACCATCTGTCGTCAACATAATTTTTATTTCATCTTGATTAGCAACAGGACGGACCTCAAAAGTGACATGATCGGGTCCCTTATATACGTACTTGTATAAATATTTAAGGCTATTGATACTGCTGCAAATCTCAACATTTAGATGACAATCATATTTTAAAAGCAACCATGGATTATATGAAACTACCCACCTATTATCAACACTGAAAGCTGCATTTCTGCCTAAAGTAATATTCCTGTTATCATTCCTTCTTCGATACGCTGGGTAAGTTCATTCCCTTGTATTGTCGCTTCTGCATACTGTTTAGGAAAACCTTTGTTACATATATGATTCTATATACATTGTGCATTTGGTTTATAAGGTCTGCATGGCCCGTGAATCATGTGTTTTATTACGGACTCGTAGAGTGCAGGTTCCTGGTCTCTATAAGGTATCTCAGCTCGTACAACTGAATCGTATTCGTCAGGGGAGGTTAATTTGTCTGCCGGATCAAATAACACCAACATGTGAACATGTAGTAACCCCCTTTTTTGAAATTTAATGACATGAACATGTCCAACGACCTTTCCTAACACGCCTCTATGGATATATCTTTTTTGAGCTCCTCGTATTTAGAACGAAATATCCGAGTTAGGAGATCTGGACGGTCATACTGAGCTTGTCCTTCCATGAGCTCATCTTTAATCTCCTTCCATCCTGGATTGCATGTCATGGTTATAAATAAATCTGGCATGCCGCTGTGTTGAACAATTTCCATTGCATCTTGATATCGCTGATACATATCTCTTGGGTTGCCATTAAATGAAGATGGTAGTATGATTCTTTTTACGACGTTACCTAATTTGAAATAACACGGTAAAGTGCTTGTTAGTAATGAAACAATATGCTTATATTCGCAAGACGAAGTGAGTTGATCCTACCAGCTGAATTTTCACCCGCACAAAGACAATCTTGCAACCTCGAATATAGTTCTGCGCGCAGGTCACTTTGATGTGATCTAATAAACCACAATTTCTTAGTTTCTATTTTTACATAGTTATCGACCACATACTGTTGTAGTAACCTTCCGCTGCGCAGTAATATTGAGTTAGAAGCAGCACGAATCTTGAGAAAATTCAATAAATCGTTAGAAAACTTGCATGAGTAGTAAAAACCTGTCATCCGAAAAATGTGTAAAATAAGTGATGAGTACCTTAAGCATATATGAATAGTAATCACAACATGTGATTTTTGAGTTTGTGATTGACTGTAAATTGCTAAACCAGCCAAATGTCCCCAACGGTAACAACAAAGGATATTGAAGTGGGTTGTAGTAGCCAGAGTATTCTGGACATTCTGAAGGTGCCCTCCTATCATTTGAACAATGATATCTCTTTCTTGCATTAGTTGCCCTTCTTCTTGTCCAACTAATATAGATGCAACTTGAGAGGCCGAAGGCATATTGTATTGATGTAGATTGGAAGGGCGTTCTTTTATAAGCAACTTGCATTCATGTATGTTTGGTTGACACGATAGTTGTCTAAACATCTTAACGAAGGGATTGAATGCATCCAATATGCGTGTTACTGTCTATAGGAGATCAATCCTAAGCTCATTATTTTCTTGTAAACGATTTGTTGTCTCATTCTCGGTGTCGTAGATGAATAGCTGAAGGAAGCGTGGTCTTAGACCATGATCAAGGGTTAGGTTTCCGATGCGATGATATATGGATCTGTGTGCCCGAAAGCTATAAATTCCTTGGTGAAATGGGGTTATAGTGTTGTCAAGAGTTACACCCAATGACGTGAAGGAGAAAACATGGTTGTATGCGCTCAAATGTTGCCTGAAATGCTGACCTTTCTCAAATTGATCGGTGTAGAGGGAGAGTAATTATGTAGGTGCTGGGATTTCAGGTATTGATATTCTTCCTCTGTTACAACACATTGAGCTTGTCTCTCGTTGAAATAGTCTAGCACGACAATGGGGACAGGTTGTCGGTGAGTGTAGTTCAAAGCGTGTTTCAGTGTGTGCTGGATAGAAATTTCTAGCGCAATTACGTTGAATATACGTTCTTGTAGTTGCATTATGTTCCTCATCGTCTTCTTCAGCACTATCATTTTCTGTGTCAGAACTATCATTGTTGATTGGTACAGTAGCTGGAGTGAAGTACTCACGCATTTAGTGATTATTTAGAAGTACAAATACATAAATGAGTGAAGTCACAGAGAGAGTTACTCATGTGTACAGTGAGAGGTTGTTGCAGGCCAGGTGGATTTTGAACTTTCGCCTATTTCGAAAGTTGAACGCGCATTCATAACATTAGATATCCCTCTTCGTTGATCTTCACGAACATGTCGTTGTCCTCGTATTTGGGTATTTTCGGCAGCACATTGTTGAACAGTCATATTGCTTCGTCGTGTGCGGCAATAGTTGCGGTGCAATAAGCGATTACGACTTTCTGGTAGTTGTGTGATATCAGAGAATTAAATTAACATGCATGAGATATTATGTTAAGGGATATCTCATTGTACAACCCCGTGTTAGCCGAAGAGGCTCGGGCAGCTAGGCGGGTCGGCCTCCAATGGCTGCCCAGGCGGGTCAGCCCCGGCCCGCCTCTCCTAGGCGGGTCGGCCTCCAAGCGTCGCCTAGGCAGGTCAGCCCAGGCCCGCCTCTCTCAGGCGGGCCAGCCTCCAATGGTCGCCCGGGCGGGCCTGTCCCGGCCCGCCCCTCCTAAGCGAGTCGCCCTCAGCTCGCTCCTTTCCAGGCGGGCCGCCTACAATCGCGTCCCCTAGGCGAGCCAACCCCGGCCCGTGCCTCCTGCCGGGCAGAGGTATCAGAGGACTACTCACCCAGTCCCCAATTGGGGAAACCCCTTGCCATTCTGTCCCTGCAGGTCTGCACCTAACCAACTAGAACAACGGAATCTCGCTGTTGGCAGACCCGGGTGGGCTGCATATAGCTGTCCAGAACAGCGAAGTTTGGCTGTTGGTAGGCCAGCCTGTTGAGTTTTCAGTAATTTCAAGACAACACAGGTTAGTTATTAGCAGAGCACTTTTAGGATCCTATAAATAACACCCAAGGGGTACCTCAGAAGGCAGGCTTACTTGTTCCCAAGTCTTCTAGCACTTTTTGAGGTACCTTAGCCTGGTATTTGGCTAAGGAGGGGAAGCGCTCAGTGATCTTCTGTGTTTGTGGTGGGACCTCCGAGCCGGGCCCTTGGCCTAGTCCCTTGCTCTCTTTTTCTTGTTGTTTTTTTTTTGCGAGAGAGAAGTAGGTGCGCGACCACCCCTTCCCCAAGGGTGAACTCCATAAGAGACCGATTTCCAGTTTCAACATTTTGGTGCGGTGAGCCTGGAGAGTAGTAAGCACAGAAAACCTTCAGCGAGTTCGATGACGGGAGGATAAGGGAAAGGATCGGACAGGACCGACTCGCCACCCCCTCCCCCTCTCGCCACCATGGGGATGTTCGAGTACTTCAGGCAGGAGGTACTCGGCCTGGTTCAGTTTGCACTCAGCACACGCGCCGAGTGCTCAAATCCAGTAATCCCGGTCCTCGTGGATCCGGTACTCGGCGAGGCCACTCCCGCCCGGCGAGCGGGGAAGGAAGTCGTCGAGGAGGGCCGGGGTGCCGAGCTCCCCGTGCGAGTGCTTTTCACAGGCTCGAGAGGCGGCGGCAGGTTTGGCGAGTTGGGAGCGCGAGACCCTCCGGCTCGCCCAGTGGGGGGGGGGGGAGAAAGTCCCTTCAGCGAGCTGGTCTCCTCTGCACCAGTCCCAGATGGTCTTAGGGAGCCTGCCATGTCCTACTATACCGGGAAGGGAGACCCGATCCAGCACGTCCAATGGTTTGATGATGTGGTCTCAATCCGGCAGATGTCGGATGGCTTCAAATTAAGGCTCTTCACCATCACTTTGAAAGAGAAAGCCAGGGAGTGGTTCCACCAGCTGCTGGCCAGTTCCTTCTACTATTTCGTGGACCTTCGTCGGGGGTTCATGCTGAGGTTGAAAACCTCGAAGAAGAGGAAGAGGGAGTCGGAGTCCCTGTTCCACATTAAGCAGGGGGTGAACGAGACCCTTGGGAGCTATGTCGATCGCTTCTAGGAGGAGGTCACCAAAGTTCAGGAGATGCCGGGCCACACTCTGATGACGGCCTTCACCCTGGGGCTGCAGCAGGGTTTCTTCCGAATGGAGTTGAAGAGGATCCCCCCCACCCCCTCACCTACGAGGAGTTGATGGAGAGGGCGGCGAGAGAAGTCGATGGGGAGGCGTCGAACCCAGAGTTTGCCCGGAGGTTAGCCCGGTGGGCTATGTAGGAGGAGAGGCCCAGAAGAGGAAAGGGTCAGGAAGAAAGAAGAGCTGAGCCCCGACAGAGGGAGCAGCCGCAACAACAGCCAAGGTGGGGGCATCAGGAGCCGAATAAGCGGCTAGGGTGGAGGCCCGAATGGCAGGAGCAGGGGGAGAGGAGAGGGTTCTGCGGAGGAGATAACCGCCAAGGAGGCCAGGGCCAGTTCTACCCTCCAGGTGGGAGGCAGGGCCAGAGGCCCCCCTCCTCGATCAAGAGGAGGCCATGGCCGTAGCCATGGGGGAAAGGAGAAGAGCAGTGTGGAGGAGAAGAAGGGAGGTTAGGGTGGAGTTACCCTACTGTGACTTCCATCGGGAGGAAGGGCACGCCACGGCCACGTGCCCGGACTTCCTCGAGATGAGGGGAAATAGGGAGCAGCAGCAGCAGCAAGACCGCCAAGGGTTGCGGATTGAGGAGGTCCTGCCTCGGGCAGAGGAGGACAGGTGCAAAGACCGGGCAGATGTGGGAACCCGAGGAGGGATTGGAGCAATTCATGGGGGGGGCAGGGATCAAGGCTTCCTGTAAGGCGAGCCTCCACACCATGTACCGACAGAGCGTTTGCTCCACATCCATGACCCCGCCCCTGGAAGAAAGAATCACCTTCACGGTTCAGGACATGCAGGTTCACGAGGACCCATTTTGCGATGCGCTGGTCATCCGGACGGCCATCGAGGATTTCACCATCTCTCGCATCCTCATCGACAACGGGAGATCCATCAACGTCATCTTCAAGAAGGCGTTTGACATGATGAAGGTGGAGGCCAAAAGGGTGTTGGCCTCAGATGGGCCCCTGTTTGGCTTCTCGGGAGAGAGGAAGGAAGTCGAGTGAGGGGTAGGACTCCAAGTCTCTCTAGGGGGGGGGGGCAGTCCCGCAATTGCAAGTTCGTCATTGTGGACGCCCCCAGTAGCTACATCGCCATCTTCGGGAGGCCCCTCATCAGCGCCTTCCGTTGCGTCCCCTCGTCCTTTCACCAATGCCTAAAGTTCAATGTCGAGGTAGTCAAGGTCCGGGTCCGCGGAGACCCCAAGATGGCAAGAGAATGCTACGTCACCGCCGTAAACTCCATCTCATGGCAGGAGGGTACTGAAGAGATGGGGCGAATGATGGAGGAGACAGAGCAGGGGGTTGGCCCGGAGGAGATGGAGGTGGAGGAGAGTTGCGCCCAGAAGGAGGAGGTGAAGAAAGTTCGGGAGTCGGCCGAGGCAATGGCCGTGGAAGAAGCCAACGAAGAGGCCCTTACCCCAGGAGGAGGGGTTGCTAAAGAATGGGGGAGCAGTCTCGTCTGGAGGCGGCCGAAGAGGTAGTGGAGATGGAGGTTCTCACCCTCGGAGGCAAGATGGAGAGGGTTCGCGTTAGTGGGAGGCTAACCCCGGAGGCCCAATGCAAGATACTGTAGTGCATTCAGAAGAACATTGTCATCTTCGCTTAGAGCACTGCATAGATGCCCGAGATCGACGCCGACGTGGCCTGCCACCGCCTCAACCTGGATCCGGAGGCTTGCCCCGTCCAGTAGAAGAAAAGGCCCATGGTGGACAGGTTGGCCGAGCCGATCCGAGAGGAGGTGGAGATTCTCCTCCAGGCCGGTTTTGTATCCGAGATTCAATACCCCGGCTGGGTCTCCAATGTTGTAATGGTTAAAAAAGGAGACGGCTGGTGGCGTATGTGTGTGGATTTTTCTCTTCTTAATAAATCATGCCCTAAAGATTATTATCCCTTGCCTCGGATCGATGCGCTTGTTGACACAGCCATTGGTTTCCCTGTAATGAGTTTTTTAGATGCATTTTCAGGTTATCACCAGATCAGGATGCACCCTCCCTACATCAAGGATGTCTCCTTCATCACCGGGGAGTGGTGCTACTCCTATAAAATGATGCCCTTCGGGTTGAAGAACGCTGGAGCGACCTATCAAAAAATGATGGATAGGGTCTTCCGAGAGCAAAACAGAAGAAACTTGGAAGTGTATGTCGATGACCTCATGATCAAGAGTCGAGACGGTGACTCTCACATCCAGGATCTGGAGGAAACCTTCGCCACTCTGCACGAGTACAAGATGAGGTTGAATCCCTTGAAGTGTATCTTCGGGGCAAGCAATGGAAAATTTTTGGGTCACCTTCTCACCCCTGCTGGGGTAGAACCCAATCCCGTCAATGTCCGGGCGAGTATGGAGCTGGGGTCGCCCCGGAATGCAAAGGAGGTGCAGCGGTTAACAGGGAAGCTGGTAGGATTGAGCAGGTTCCTCTCCCGGGCCGGGGAGAAGTGCTCTCCCTTCTTCAAGACCTTGAGAGGAGGTCGGAATTTCGAGTGGACCTCGGAATGCGAGGTGGCATTCCAGGACTTGAAAAGGCAGCTGACTCAAGCCCCCTGCTCCAGGGGCCAAAGGAGAGGGAGGACTTATTCCTGTACTTAGGGGTCAGGGCGGAGGCCCTGAGCTCTGTTTTAGTTCGGGAAGAGGGAAATAAGCAGCTCCCGATTTATTATGTGAGTAGGGTGTTGAGGAAGGCCGAGCTCCGCTATCCTATTCTAAAAAAGCTGGCCTTCGCTCTAACCATCTCGGCTCGGAGGCTCCGACCTTACTTCCAAGCACACTCTATCCGAGTGGTGACTGACCACCCCCTCCGCAACATCTTAGAGGGTGTGGAGCATTCGGGCAGATTGGCTAAGTGGTCGGTGGAATTGAGCGAGTTCGACATCTCCTTCATTCCCAGCCTCTCGATCAAGGCCCAAGCTTTGGCCGACTTCTTGGCAGTCTATGTGATCGAAGTGGCGGAGGAAGAACTCACTCGCCCGATTCCTTGGAAGGTCATGGTGGACGGTGCCTCGGGGAGGCATTTCCTTGGGGCGGGGATCATCTTGGAAAGCCCCCAGGGAACGAGGATCGAGCAGACAGTGGTGATATATTTCCCCATCACCAACAATCAAGCCAAGTACGAAGCTGTGATTGCGGGTCTGCGCTTGGCCAAATAAATAGGGGTGAATGATGTGGAGGTCCTCACTGACTCCATGGTGGTGGCTTCCTAGATTAACGGGGAGTTTGAGGTAAGGGAGCCGACTCTGCAGCTCTACATGGCGAAGGTAAAGGGAGTCATCAGCACCTTCCAGACTTTTTCCATTCGACATGTGCCCAGGGAAGAGAACGAGCAAGTAGATCAGCTGGTAAAACATGGCCCTCGGGTGGGGGTACCCTCACAGATCTCTTCTGCCCATCCATTGAAGAGGGGGAGCTGATGGAGGTGGAGCAGAACCCCTCGTGGATGGATCCCTTCTCGACGTACTTGTCCATTGGGGAGTATCCTGAAGGGATGGACAGGAAAAGGCTCAATTACAAGTCGGCATACTATATCATGCGAGATGGCCAGCTATACCGAAAGACCCTCTCCGGGATGTTGGCGCGCTGCGTGGCCGAGAGGGAAGTCCCGAGGATCTTGGAGGAAATTCACTCCGGGGAGTGTGGGAGCCAATTCGGGAGTCGAACCTTGGAAGGCCAGATCATTAGGAAGGGGTATTTTTGGCTGACCCTGAGCCGAGATGCGGCGAAGTTAACGAATGAGTGTCATAAGTGTCAACTGTTCGCTTCCCTCCAGCTACAACCGGCCCAATTCCTCAGGAGTATCACAGCCCCCTGGCCATTTGCAATCTGGATAATGGACTTAGTTGGGCCCTTCCCTCAGGTCAGCGGCCAGAGAAGGTTCCTGCTCGTGATGATTGATTATTTCTCTAAGTGGTTGGAAGTTAAGGCGTTGGCCAAGGTAACCTCACAGGTCATCAGGAACTTCGTGTGGGGGGAGATTACCTGCTGTCATGGGTTGCCTCAGGCCATTGTTACCGATAATGGCCCTAAGTTCGCCAGCGCCGAGTTCATCAGCTTTTGCGAATAGCTCGGGATCGACCTTAGGTTCGCCTACATTCATCACCCTAGGAGCAACGGGCAGGTGGAAGCGGCGAACAAGATCATTGTTAACCTCCTAAAAAAGAAGGTAGAGAATCTGAAAGGAAGCTGGGTGGAGCAGCTCCCTTCGGTCCCCTGGGCCCATAGAACTACACCCAATACGGCGACAGGAGAGACTCCTTTCAAGCTCTCCCATGGGTGCGAGGCGGTGTTTCCAGTAGAGTTCGAGGTCCGAACCCCTCGGGTGGTCGAGGCCGGAGAGGGCAGAGAGGAATGGAGGATCGAGAACGAGGAAAAGCTGCGGCTCTCACTCGACATGGTTGAGGAATTGCGAGACCTCTCGGCTATCAAGCAAGAGGAAGTGAAGAGAAGAATGGCCAAATACTTCGACAAGCACGTCAGAGTCAAACAATTCGCGGAAGGGGACTTGGTCTTGAGAAAAGTGGATGCCGCCAGAAGGTCAGCCACCGTGGGGAAGCTCAATCTCAACTAGGAGGGACTATACATTGTACAGGAGGCATTGAATCCAGGAGGGTACCGCCTCTAGAATGTGAGGGCGAGACCCTAAGTCTCACCTGGAGTGGTGATGACTTGAAGCATTTTTTCCCCTGAGTCATGTAAATGTCGCTTCAGTTTTCTAATAAAGCTTCTGTTGATGAACTTGTGCCCCGACGATGAAAAGCGCAAACACGAGTCTGCCTAATACTCCGAGCAGATCCCGCTGCCAGGCTCCCATCAGGCTGATAGGGTTGGATGTCACTCGGAGGAGTGTGCCTTAGACCCCGAGCAGATCCCGCTGCCAGACTCCCATCAAGCTGGCAGGGCTGGATGTCACTCGGAGGAGTCTGCCTCAGACCCCGAGTAGATCCCATTGTCAGGCTCCCATCAAGCTGGTAGGGTTGGATGTCACTCGGAGGAGTTTGCCTTAGACCCCAAGAAGATCCCGCTGCTAGGCTGCCATAAAGCTGACAGGGTTGGATGTCACTCGGAGGAGTCTCCTCAGTCCCCGAGCAGATCCCGCTGCCAGGCTCCCATCAAGCTGGCAGGGCTGCATGTCACTCGGAGGAGTCTGCCTTAGACCCTGAGTAGATCCTGCTGCAAGGCTCCCATCAAGATGGCAGGGCTACATGTCACTCGGAGGAGTCTGCCTCAGACCCCGATTAGATCCCACTGCCAGGCTCCCATTAAGCTGGAAGGGCTGGATGTCACTCGGAGGAGTCTGCCTCAGACCCCGAGCAGATCCCGCTGCCAGGCTCCCATCAAGCTGGCAAGGCCGGATGTCACTCGGAGGAGTCTGCCTCAGACCCCGAGCAGATCCCACTGCCAGGCTCCCATCAAGCTGGCAGGGCTAGATGTCATTCGGAGGAGTCTGGCTCAGACCCCGAGCAGATCCCGCTGCCAGGCTCCCATTAAGCTGGCAGGGCAGGATGTCACTCAGGGGAGTCTGCCTCAGACCCCGAGCAGATCCCCCCGCCAGGCTCCCATCAAGCTGGTAGGGCTTGATGTCATTCAGAGGAGTCTGCCTTAGACCCCGAGCAGATCCCGCTGCTAGGCTCCCATTAAGCTGGCAGGGCTGGATGTCACTCGGAGGAGTCTGCCTCAGACCCCGAGCAGATCCCGCTGCCAGGCTCTCATCAAGCTGGCAGGGCTGGATGTCAGTAGGAGGAGTCTGCCTTAGACCCCGAGCAGATTCCCGGTGCCAAGCGCCCATCAAGCTGGCAGGGCTGGATGTCACATGGAGGAGTCTGCCTCATACCCTTAGCAGATCCTGCTGCCAGGCTCTCATCAAGCTGGCAGGGCTGGATGTCACTCGGAGGAGCCTACCTCCGATCCCGAGCAGATCCCGCTGCCAGGCTCCTATCAAGCTGGCAGGGCGGGATGTCACTCGGAGTAGTCTTTCCCAGAACCCCCCGAGCAGATTCTCTACTTTGGCAGGGAGCCATGAATGAATCGACGGGTTGACGAGGGGATCCCAGCATGATGGCGAGTAAGGAAGGCCGGCTCCGGCCTAGAGATCGGCGGGTCCCATGGAAGGGGGCCTGGGCGGCGAAGGCGCTAGCCGCCCTCGCCACGAATGGATTGGCGGGTCGACGAATGGTTCTGGGCACGATAGCGAACCGAGAAGAGGGCCCGGACGGCGACAACCCGACTGCGCCAAGGCCCCTAGAAGCCGTCCTGCCCAAAGTCCAAATGCACGCCAGGCTTTTCTCGCCCACCCAATGATGCGGATGGATTAGCGAGCCCGAATAGAGTAGGCGAGTCTCTCCCTCGCATCGTGGCCACCCAACTTACCCCTCACTCCCAAGCCTAAGTTTAGAGTCTAAAGCGAGCGGGCGACCTTACTCGCTTGCTCACTATCGCGGCGTCCAAGAGTGCATTCGAATATAAAAGAGATCATGGCATCAGTAAGAATCAAGGGGAGAAAGCGAGAAATACAAACATTCACATTTCCAGATCAAAGGAGTTTTATATATATTGGAGAAATCAAAAAAGGAAAGACTATTGCAAACAAGGCTCCAGCCCGCGACGCCGACACAGCAAAAGTAGACGAATGCAAGCTCCCGGCGAGGCGAGCCCGAGCGCCGGGCCCTTATAAACGGTTGTAGGACCCGTCTCCCGGCTCCGGTACCGGAAGGAATAGCTCCGGTACCACCTCGCTCACCAGAAGCTTGGCACCATCGTCCTTGATATGGTTGGCCCTCTGCAGCGTCCGGAAAGTGTATTTCGCCGCGCTGGCCGCATTCTTCTTCATCATCACTTCGATCTCGTGATCGCTGTAATGAGCGAGCTGGCAGCCGCTTGTAGATGGCGGCGGGGTGGCCGCTACAGCCTCCAATGCATCCACTCACTTCTGAAGCGCCTGCTTCTCCTGTTGGAGGGTGGTGACCTCAGTACCCAGCCGGCTGGCAGTCGCCGCGTCCTGTGAAAAGGAGAAAAACCGAGTTAAGTTATGCAGGAGGGAGAAAAGGTTGAGGCGAGTCAAGAAACCTACTGCTCCACCTAGGTACTGAGCGAGAGCGGCCTCCGCCTCATCGGCCCGCTTCCGCTGCTCCTCCGCCTCTTCCCGAGCTAGTTGGCGGGCCACCTCCTTCTCGTCGATGAGCATGGTAAGGGATGGGGCACTCTTGTCCAGCCAAAGACACCGCCGGCCGACCATATAGGCCAGCTCGAGGCTGCGAAACTGGTCCCGTGCGCTTTCATAGATCAGCACCCGCATCGCCTCCTCGTCGTAAACGGCGGCGTCCTCTCGCCCATAGACTCCGAAGGCGAGGTTGTAAGCGTCCCCGCTGCTGGAGTCATCCATCAACCAGCTCGGCAGCAGCGAGGATATGTAGACACTGTTGGTCTCCTTATCCCACTGAAGCAGCGGGACTCCGGCCTCGTCTGCGGGCCCCTAACCGTAACCAAAGTTTCGATGACCCCGGGGGATTGCCTTCCCGGCGGGCCGAACCTCCTCCGGAGGCTGCGACGTGCCCGCCTCTCTGCCAGAAGATCTGATGCCTGGAGAAGCCGCGAGGGCGGGAATGGCGAACGGCTGGCTCGCGGGGGCCTTACCCTTGTCCCGAGTCGGGGGAGGCGAGCCACCCGCCTTCTTTGATTTCTTTGGCGGTGACGGGTCCTGAGGCCGCTTGCGGCTGGACCGCTTCGCGAGAGCAAGGGTTGAGAGCTCGCGATGGGCGGCAGTAGCCGCTTCGGCTCGGGCGAGCTCGCCGGCAGCGAGTCGCGCGCTCTCATAAGGAGGATGGATAGGGATGTCGCGCTTGCCTGCAAGAAAGTGGAACTTAGAAAATATTCGAAAACATCAAGGATGCGCAGA
This sequence comes from Platanthera zijinensis, assembly GCA_039513925.1. Lineage (NCBI taxonomy): Eukaryota > Viridiplantae > Streptophyta > Magnoliopsida > Asparagales > Orchidaceae > Platanthera > Platanthera zijinensis. The sequence goes on from CM077088.1 coordinate 174,953,309, forward strand.
TGGGTGAAGCACTTACCTTCAGCGGGCGAGACGGGGACGAGGTCGTCCAGCTTTCTGCGGAGGTAGGCCACCTTGAAATTCATCCCAACAAAGAACCCGAACAACCCCGCTTTGTGGCCCCCTAGGACGGGGGGGGGGGGGGGGGGGGGGGGCGGTAACTCGCCTTGCTGAGCTGGATCGGCGAAAATGGGACGTTGTCGAAGTCCCCCTTGATGAAGATGAACTTTTTGAGCCAGTTGTGGCTCTTATTGACGGTCTCCCGCACCTTGACGTGGCTGCTGGCGAAGCATGCGGTCCTGTCCTTATTCCCCCGAAAAGAGAACAGCTTACGGAATACCGCGAGGCTGAACTCGATTCTCTCCTCTTGTAGGAAGCAGGAAAACCTGACGACCACTGCGACGAAGTTCGGGGACATCTGCCCGGGATCCACCGCGTAATACTTGAAGATTTGGCGGACTTCCGTCCATATTGGTAGTCGAAGGCCCGCCTCAAAGTGAGCCACCGGGAACACGAGCTCGTCAGTGAAGAGCTCGTTTATTCGCTCCTCCTTCCTGGGCCTCCTCGCCTCAAAACCTGGCGGGACGAAGTTGTCGATCGTGTCTACGAATTCCTTCTCCGTAAGGACGGCGAGAGGGAAATCATGCTCAGAGAAGGTCCAAGCGCATTTGCTCCTCCCCTCCGCCTCACCACTACCACCGCCCATCTTACGTTATCTTGCTGAGTGGGACAGGGGGCTTTCTCGCAAATAACTAGGGGGAAGAAGAGATCTTAAATGTGGTAGGTGAGGGAGGGCCGCCAGGGTCTATTTATAGGAAGAGAAAGGGCGGGAAAAAGCCTCCTTTGGCGGGAAAGTGCGGATAGCAATAAGGCCCTGACGTTTCGACTTCCGAACCCAAGCCGGGTTCTCGCCAGCCCGTCAGACGGCCGCGATCCGTCCGCACTCGCGCCCGCATGATTGAAGAACGTTCGCGGTGCGGGCCAACTCTGGCCCGTGCGCGAGTCACCTGCCGCACAACTCGTGAGTAGCCAGCTTGCCTTCGCCAGTACAGGGGAAAGGGCCAGGTGAGGCAATTTGGCAAGGCCGAACCCGCCCGAAGGAACGTCGGTCGAGCCAGAGCATCTCCCCCGCACATCTCGCAGGGATTTGAACGGTGGCGCAACCAAGAGAAAATTGCAATAAATATTAGCCCGTGGCGGGCGAAAGTAGTCCTGAATTATTACAAATATTTAGACTGTCAGAAGTAAAGAAATTAACACCCTGATTTTTTCGACCGCTGCATGCGGGGCGATCCGGACCCGGCGGATCACAACCGGTGAGGGGAGGATGAAAACTAAACGCGAGATCCCTTTCCACCTACCTCCCCTCCCCGTGCTGGTTCGGGGCGGTACGCGGGTCGGGATACTCGCGGACTGCCAACATCTACCACTGGGTCCTATTGATCTGCTCTGAGGCACGCCTCAGTCGCCCCTCGACTCGCGTGATATGCACACTCGGATAAGTCGCCTCGTCCTCATCAGAGGAAAGTCTCGCTCCCACCAAAGTCACGAATCGCTCCTCCGTCTCGGCCTTATCTTTATCCACTATGTCAAAGACCTCCCGTAGCAGTAGCGTGTGTTTTTGAAACAGTCGCTTTACCTGCTTCTTCATCTTCTCGGCATTACGTGGGTCTCCCAGGTACTCGGAGATGCTGTTCGGGTCGGGGGGGAGTACCCTCCGCTCATCTCGGCGTCAGACGAAGAGACCACATTATAACCTGCAGAGGTAGGATCAGAAGGATCAATGACCATAAGCAGGCCAAAGGCAGAGGGTTTACCTGGCATCGGTTCGTCGCCCGCATCATAGGTAGGCCTAGAGGTGCCCGGCCGACCCTGGAAGGGTTCTCCTCTAAGAGTAACGAAGGGTTTTCCCAGGCCGTTGGGCCTTGGCGACGGAGGCACCACAGGATGGATGGGTTCCTGCGGCAAGGGACTAGCAACCCGATCGACCGCCGCCAGAGCGGAACGCCCGGGATCTCCTTCATCTGCCCTAACTCCCCGAGACATCTCCTACCAAAAGGAAAGAAAAGTAAAGAAGCGGGGGGGATCGAGCAAGGGAAGCGCATATACCTCAAGGATGACCTCGGCACTGCCGTCCGAGCTAGAGGTAGGGTCATCGCTCCCTAAAGACCGCCCGACGACCTTTGCTTTCTTGGGCTTAAAAAGGGGGACAGACGACCCGCGTGCCAGCCACGGGGCAGCTTCTAAAGCTGTATCCAGGGCTCCCTCGCAGCCGCCAAACGAGCCCGCATCTCTTCAGACATAGGCATCTCGCAATAATGGTTTGCGAAAGGAGGCAAAGAAGGGGAGTCATCCAAGAGGCCCGACAGCTTATTTATAGCGTGAAGGTGGGCCTCCACCGAAAAGATTCCTTCCAGCTCAGTAGGACGTTCGCCGAACACGTGGGGTTGGATGTTTCTTTCCGAGCCTTTTGCAAAGCTCGCAAAGAGCGGGGATTATGTACAACCCTGTGTTCGCCGAAGAGGCTCGGGAAGCTAGGCGGGTAAGCCCCGGCCCGCCTCTCCTAGGCGGGTCGGCCTCCAAGGGCTGCCCAGGCAGGTCAGCCCCGGCCCGGCTCTCCTAGGCGGGTCGGCCACCAAGGGCCGCCTAGGCGGGTCAGCCCCGGCCCGCCTCTCTCAGGCGGGCCAGCCTCCAAGGGTCGCCTAAGCGGGCCAGCCCCGGCCCGCCCCTCCTAGGCGAGTCTCCCCCAGCTCACGCCTTTCCATGCGGGCCGTCTCCAATCGCGTCCCCTAGGCGAGCCAGCCCTGCCCCTACCCAACAAGAACAGCGGAATCTCGCTGTTTGCAGACCCGGGTGGGCTGCATATAGCTATCCAGAACAGCGGAGTTTTGCTGTTGGCAGGCCATCCTGGGGAGTTTCTAGTAATTTCAAGACAGCATAGGTTAGTTATTAGCAGAGCACTTTGTCGATCCTATAAATAGGACCCAAGGGGTACCTCAGAAGGCAGACTTACTTGTTCCCCAGTCTTCTAGTACTTTCTGAGGTACCTTAGCCTAGCATTTGGCTAAGGAGGGGAAGCACTCAGTGATCTTCCGTGTTTGTGGTGGGACCTCCGAGCCGGGCCCTTGGCCTAGTCCCTTACTCTCTTTTTCATGTTGTTTTTCTTGCAGGAGCAAAGTAGGTGCGCGACCACCCCTTCCCCAAGGGTGAACTCCACAAGAGACTGATTTTTGGTTTCAACACTCATACTTGGGTAGGTAATACCTGGAGTCAGTAGATTTTGAAGCAGCTCTTGGCTTGCAATTGTTGGGGTTATTATCGGCATTGAAAGCTCATTTATTTGAGAAGTTGAATGCATGGTCACATCGTTGTTCGACGTTCTTTCTTCCTCTTCATGACAAATGCGTTGTGCATGTTTTCAGTCATTTTCTTCAGCACGTTGTTGTTCAGTCGTATTATTTCATTGTACGCGGGTAGAAACGCGGTACAGTAAGCGTGTGCGACTATCTGGTAGTTGTACGCATATTTCGTCAATGTATTGCATTCACATATTATTTCGTAGTATGTTTAAAAATGTCTATAAAATTTGGCAGATAATACGTGGAGTCAGTAGATTTTGAAGCAGCTCGTGGATTGCAATTATTGGGGTTGTTCTCAGCATTGAGAGCTCATTATTTTCATAAGTTGGATGCATGGTAATATCATTGGTCGATGTTCTTCCTTCCGCTTCATGACAACTGCATTGTGCGTGTTTTCGTTCATTTTCTTCAGCACATTGTTGTTCAGTCGTATAATTTCGTTGTACGTGGGTAGAATTGCAGTGCAGTAAGCGTGTGCGACTATCTTGTAATTGTACGCATATCTCATTAATGTATTGCATTCACACATTATTTTTTAGTGTGATTATGAATGTTTATTAAATTGGGCAGATAATACCTGGAGTCAGTAAATTTTGAAGTAATTCTTGACTTCCCATTTCTTCCATTATTTATAATGGGTTTTGATTGCTGAAGAGAAATGTCTGAAAAACAATTTACAGGAGTTTAAATGACGTTTGACTCGCAGATAGTAGCAACATTGCATATAGGAATGCCCAAAAATTGTAGAAGAGTAGCGTTGTTCAATGTATTCACATCCTCATTCTCAACAGAAATAATTTTAATAGCTTGTAATTAGATTTTTAGATATTTTAAAGTTTTATTGCCTGGAGAAGAGGGAATTTGGTTTGTGCTCATTCTCTGGCTTGCAATTCTATATGGATGGCCAACATTAGAACTATACATTTGAAAAAATAGTCTTTTATCATGTTCCCTCATACATGTTGTATATATTCTCATCATGTCTCTATCTTGGCATAACTTCTCGTTCGAAGATATATATACTTTTGCAAAATCAAAATTAACATTTGCAAACTAACATTTAGTAGATCCAACGGCCGACATGCAAATGAATTAATAAAAACATTTGCAATGTTGTACATTCAAACATATTATACATTCAGTAAAACTAATAAAAACATTTAGTAAACTTGTTCTATAAAAACATTTAGTATAGAAGTAATAAAAACACATGGAATTAATAAATGAACATTCAAACAACACTAAATGTACATTCAAACATGTTGTACATTCAAACATGTTATACATTTGAATTAATAAAAACATGTTACATATAACTAATAAAAACTGGAGCCTAAGTGAAAGAACTGATCTGTTTAAAAAATTTTGATTAGTTCAATACATTTGATTAATGATCGGGAACGGCAACATTCAAACACATCGAAAAAACACATGGAAAACTGGAGCCTAAGTGAGAGAACTGGCCGTGAGAAAACTGGAGTTTATGGCACCACCGTCCGACGGAGCAAGGTTCATCAGCGTTTATGCCGTAGGAGTCTGCCAAACATTTTCCATATTTCTCTTCTCCACATGCAGAACTTGCAAATTTATTAACAAATATTAGTATAATTCGACGATAAGAGTATAAGCTTTTGAAATGCTCTAACATCTTTAGTGTTGAGACATTCAGGAAACCACAGCATGTAAAAATGCTCTATTTGTCAAATACAATGCAATATATACGATGCAGATGTTTTGCCTAACTTGCAATGAGCACTAAGTATTGGTGATTCTCTCACAGGTGAGAACTGTTTAGTGGCTAAGAAAAGAGGCATGCGGCAGGATCAAAAATCAAGGTTTAAATCCCTGCTAACAACATCCAAATTGTCGTCTCCTCACAGCACAATCCAATTTGGCATTAAAAATGAGGACTCAACATTAGTAATGTCTCCTCTTTCTCCAGGTACAAAATATCTTGTTTACTCTCTTACTCTAATGACTGTTTATACACATGAAAATAGCATAATTGTTTCATTTGAATTATATGTATAAGCAGCTTGATGTCTGCATCCGTAAGCGTTATGCCTTCACAGTTTCTGTGTGGTTCATCAATAGCAGAATAGTCAGTAATTATGAGCAAAGAACAAAATTAAAAATGAAAACCAGAAGCCTGAGAAGCTCTCCAGTCACATGCGACATAGAAATCAGTGGGAGAGATGGCGATTCCGGAGGTGGCGGTTGCAAAAACCAAAATGACAAGCAATTTCTAAATACAAATATTTGCAGACAACGAAATCAAAAAAATGCAGTAAAAGAAAATCCAAATGAAATCCAAAATATCTCGCTTACCGTCGGAGCGTCGGGTGAAGAACAATTCAGAGGAAGGGAAAGTATTCAAGGGCCATAGACTTACTATGGAGTCGGTGAAAAAACTCTGGCAGCTTTGGCAGCTTCGGCAAGGTTCAGCAGAATAAGCCCTCTATTTTCGTCGGAGAAAGATGGATCTGGCGTGAGAAAGTCCTCTGAATAGAGAGGAGGAGGAGCTCTGAAGTGGGAATTTTGTTTGTGCTCATTCTCTAGCTTGCAATTCTATATGGATGGCCAACATTAGAACTCTACATTTGAAAAAAATAGTCTTTTATCATGTTCTCTCATCAAGACATGTTGTAGATATTCTCATCATGTCTCTATCTGGCATAACTTCTCGTTCGAAGATATATATACTTTTGCAAAATCAAAACTTACATTTGAAAACTAACATTTAGTAGATCCAACGGCCGACATGTAAATTAATTAATAAAAACAATTCCAATGTTGTACATTCAAACATGTTATACATTCAATAAAACTAATAAAAACATTTAGCAAACATGTTCTATAAAAACATTTAGTATAGAAGTAATAAAAACACATGGAATTAATAAATGTACATTCAAACAACACAAAATGTAAATTCAAACATGATGTACATTCAAACTTGTTATACATTTGAATTAATAAAAACATATTGCATATAACTAATAAAAACTGGAGCCTAAGTGAAAGAACTGATCTGTTTAAAAAATTTTGATTAGTTCTATACATTTTATTAATGATCGGGAATGGCAACATTCAAACACATCGAAAAAACACATGGAAAATTGTAGCCTATGTGAGAGAACTGACCGTGAGAAAACTGGAGTCTATGGCACCACCGTCCTACAGAGCAAGGTTAAACAGTGGTTATGTCGTAGGCCTCTGCCGTACATTTTCCATATTTCTCTTCTCCACATGCAGAACTTGCAAATTTATTAACAAATATTAGTATAATTCGACGATAAGAGTATAAGCTTTTGAAATGCTCTAACATCTTTAGTGTTGAGACATTTAGGAAACCATAGCATGTAAAAATGCTCTATTTGTCAAATACAATGCAATATATATACGATGCAGATGTTTTACCTAACTTGCAATGAGAACTAAGTATTGGTGATTCTCTCACAGGTGAGAACTGTTTAGTGTCTGAGAACAGAGGCATGCGGCAGGATCAAAAATCAAGATTTAAAAACCCGCTAACAACATCCAAATGGTCGTCTCCTCACAGCACGATCCAATTTGGCATTAAAAATGAGGACTCAACATTAGTCATGTCTCCTCTTTCTCCAGGTACAAAATATCTTGTTGACTCTCTTCCTCTAATGACTGCTTATTCACATGAAAATAGCATAATTATTTCATTTGAATTATATGTATAAGTAGCTTGATGTCTGCATCTGTAAGCGTTATGCCTTCACCGTTTCCGTGTGATTCATCAATAGCAGAATAGTCAGTAATTATGAGCAAAGAACAAAATTAAAAACGAAAACCAGAAGCCTGAGCAGCTCTCCAGTCACATGTGACATAGAAATCAGTGGTGAGCGATGGCGATTCCGGAGGTGGCGGTTGCAAAAACCAAAATGACAGGCAATTTCTAAATACAAATATTTGCAAACAACGAAATAAAAAAAATGCAGAAAAAGAAAATCCAAATGAAATCCATAATATCTAGCTTACCGGCGGAGCGTCGGGTGAAGAACAATTCAGACGAAGGGAAAGTATTCAAGGGCCATAGAATTACTATGGAGGCGGTGAAATAACTTCGGCAGCTTCGGCAGTCGGCAACTTCGGCAGCTTCGGCAAGGTTCAGGAGAATAAGCCCCTTGTTTTCGGCGGAGAAAGATGGATCCGGCTGCAGAAAGTCCTCTGAACCGGGAGGAGAAAGAGCTCTTAAGCGGGAATTTTGTTTTTGCTCATTCTCTGGCTTGCTATATGGATGGCCAACATTAGAACTATACATTTGAAAAAAATAGTCTTTTATCATGTTCCCTCATCAATACATGTTGTAGATATTTTCATCATGTCTCTATCTTGGCATAACTTCTCGTTTGAAGATATATATACTTTTGCAAAATCAAAACTAACATTTGTAAACTAACATTTAATAGATCCAATGGCTGACATGCAAATGAATTAATAAAAACATTTGCAATTGTTGATGCACGAAATGCGAAAGGGAAGACGGGCACCACCAGCTAACCGTTCGAGCACTAGGGAAGGTATTGGGAAAAGACTATCGGCTACTCGGTTACTAGCGGCTAGGGATGACGGATAGGACCGGATAGGAAGAAGAGAGAAAGGGCCGCTACCAGCGGCAACACCAGAGTTCGCCCGCCGCGGCCTGAATGCCCCTCCTGCGGCGGGCTTTCCTTTTATAGAAAAATAAGCGATTACACTTAGAAAAGAAAGAAGAAAGGAAGAAGCCGGCCGGACAATAGACCGCAAAGGACTAGAATCGAGGCCGCAGCTCCTAACAAGCGAGCTCTTGGACTCGAGTCAGCGTGCTTTGGGTGTACTCCCGCCCCCTATTTATAGGCTTGGGGGCCTGCCCAAACGGGCAGGGCTAAAATTACCGGCTGCCCGAGGTACAAGAGAATCGGGCAGCGGTGACGGGAATCGAGAAGAAGAAAAGCCAAGAGACAGGCCGCGCGGCCTGGCGACCTTCTTCTGCCGAGCTGGAGGATTTGGCCTCTGGGCAGGCTGATCTGGACCTCCTCTGACGGCAACCTGGGGCACAGGTCGCGCAGCTTGGGCAATGACAGGTCGACCCTTAGATGATGGCTGGACCGGAACTGGCGGCTGTCTGACGTGGAGGCCGCCCGGCTTGTCTGACAATAAGCCGGCTAGCTGAGAGTGGCGGCTAGAAAGCACAAGCCGCCCGGACTTGAAAACCTGGAGAACTAGTCGCGAATTCCGGGTTAACATAATCCCCGCACATTTTTTAAGTTTCTGAAAAACTTCGAAAATGTAGAACTAAGCCGGAGACCGCGACTGTCATTAATGCTTCTGCGTCTATAAAATGCCGAGGGCCCTGCCATTTCTTCAAGATCTCTGCCAAGCCACGAGTCACTACTCGCCACTTGCGGTCAGAATCCTCCAAGCCGACAGAGACTTCTACAAGATGGACGTCATGTCCTCGATGCTAGATCGCGAGAAGAAGTCGTCTGGATCGACAAAGAGGAGCAGAAAAGCGGACAGTTCCGACCAACAGCCTGTGAAGAAAACCGAGAAGCCGATCGCACCAGCGGCTTCTGATTTTGGAAAGAAACCGATGGAAGTCGTCGCGAAATCCTCGCAGGCCGCGACAAAAGTCAAAGCGGTTTTCAAATCTGCTCTCCCGCAAGCTGGTGCCACCAAATCTTTCGACATTACCTACTCGCCATCAGGTGAACCTCTTTTGAAGATCGCCGGGGCGGAGGAGAAGAGTGTCGACTCTTCCAAACCGCGCGAGTTACCCACATCTGCTGACTTGATCATTGTTGAAGAGGATGACCCGAAGAAGCCACTGGAGACCGAGCGGTCTCTGACTGAGAAGAGGAAACGGACAGAGACAATAGTCGGCCACTTGAAGCGACGTAAGAAAAAGGTCGAGACCCTTGAGGAAAGGATGGAGAGGAAGACGCGGAAGATGTGGGTTGATAACCGCAATGTTTCTGTGAAGACCGGAGCGGCTAGTGTGCAATTCAAGCCGCGGGAAAAAGACGTATCTGAGGGTCTGTCGACTCCATCTTCCAAGCCGGACGAGCTAGAGAGTACGCCTTCGGTTAGCGAATCCCTGAGCGATATCCTGAAGGGCATGGAGGTATTTCAGCAGCAGGACAAGTTACTGGCGACTCCGCCGGCTTCTGCGGAGGTCGCTGTCACCGATGTCGAAGTTACAGGAGAGAAGCTTGGCGAATCGGCTCCTGCGGTTTCAGAAGGAGCTGAAAAATTAAAACTCAGAGAGAAGATAGAGGAGATGAAGAAACTAATCGCCCGGAAGCAGGTGGCGACTACATTTCCTGCCCTGTAAGGTAAACACAAACAAGTTAAGCATATTGTAAAATTCTACAAGCCGCGGTCACGGAAGAAGGGAGCGGACACAATTTGCAATCCGCCGACGAGCTTCTTCTTGACCACGGCTGAGCTGAAAAGCAAAGCTAAGGAGACCGCGCGGCTATGGAAAGAAAAGCTAAAGCGAATAGATTCAGAAAGGTTTAGGCGACCCGCGACTAGACTTGATACTGCGGCTTTCGAAGGAGAGATAACCACGAGCTACGGTCTCGTTCTAACGAGATCTTCTACCAAGTGCCGGTCATGTCACTGAATCTAACCGATTGTTTTATTCGCTGCAGGTGCACATGGAGCTTTCATCAAGCCGGGCGATCTGACGACTTCCTTACTTCCACTGATTCCGCCGCTACCTCCCAGCGTCCGCGACCAGAGGGCGGCCGAATTCCAAGAGGAGGATGCCGCCTTGCAGGCTAGGATAAGGGAGCATGCCGAGGCCCTTCGAGCCAAGGAAGAAGAGTGGCGGCTTCAAGAAGAAAATCAGCAGTCTATGCTGGAGGCCGCTAAAAAGAGAACTCAAGAAGTGCTGGAGGACTTGGAGCAGGAGAGAGGAATGATGCGGTCTGAGGTGGAGGCCGCTGAGAAAAGGACACAGGAGGCCTTGGTCAGCTTGGAGTTGGCGAAAACGACGATGCGGATTACGCAGGAGACCGCTAACAAAAGGGTGCAGGAGGCACTGGCCAGCGCGGACATGGAGAAAACGGCGAAGCGGACTGCACTGGAGGCCGCTGACAAAAGGATGCAGGAGTCCCTGGCTAGCTGGGAGGAGGAGAAGACAGCGATGCGGACTGCGCTTGAAGCCGCTGAACAAAGAACTCTGGAGGCGCTGGCCCACCTGGAGCAGGAGAAGAAAGAGAAACTAGATCTGCAGGCTTTAGTGCTGATGCTCGGCCGGATTGAGAGGGAAAGGGCGGAAACCGCTCGACTTGACGAGGAAAGGGATAAGGATCGACCAGAGGAGGCCGGCAGAGGCTTGCGACCTGCTGGGACGACTGCTGAACAGCAGCAACTACCAAATCGCCCGGCTTCCGGAGAGACTTCGTACTCACCAGTAGTCGCGGCGGTTAGGCAGGTCGCTGCTTCTGGCGACCCGGGAGATCGCGCTCTGTCGCTGGTTCCATTTACCCGCGTAGAGCGTGATACCTCGCGAGTTCACCGGACTCTGCACAATATCCACAACCTCGTTAGTCAAGTGTATGTCCAGCTGGTACAGGCCGGCGACCAAGTCGCGCGGGTCGGGCGAGAGGCTCCAGAGAGTGGAGAGAGATAATTAAGAGAACTTTAATTTGGCTTTGTAATAAGCATCAACTCGTGATGCCGGACGGTTTGATTCCTGTGGACAATTGTTGAATGTTCGATTGTATATTACTGCGAATTGCATGCGGCTTTGCGCGGTTTGAATTCTTCTAGTCGCTGTCTTTTCTTCTTTAGGAATTTCGCCAAGTACTGGAATTTTAATCGCTCGACCTGCCGAACTAGAATGCGGTTAGAATACTTTACCTTGCAGGTTGAGCCGTGTGGCCTGATATCTAACCGCGATTTGACAACAACTACTGTAGCTGCATAGGAAATCTATAAATTGAGATGATCCCGGAGTCTTCGGCACAGGAGATCAGAATGCGAGCTAAAGCAATTGCGATGCGGTCTGACAAAGCTCCAGCCGTTAGGACCGATGCGGCTTCTGCTTTCCATTCGGCGGATCATAAGGAAGGCCGGCTTACCCAAGCCGAGCTCGACAGCTTTTTAGAGAAGCATATGAAAGACAGCCCGCTGCTCGCGCGGCTTCCGCTGCCTCACGAGCGGATTAACACCTCTGCAGCCAACCAGATCGCTATCCCAATCGATCACTTTGACTGCGGCTTCGGCTTCCCTGTGCTAATGGAAGCCGTCGCGGTCTTCGACCATTACGGAGTAGTGCCAGGACAGCTGCCCCCGAACTCGATTGCGGCGATTTACAGCTTCATCTCTTACCTTAGGTCGGAGCGAGTTCGGTTCTCGATAAGGCTGTTCAGAGAATGCTTCTCTGTGCGGTCTATCCCGGACTCGGGAACGAAGATCTTCAGAGGCCATCTTTACTTCGGCTGCCGCGGCCTGAAAGTTGTAATCCTGGCGAACAAAATCGCGAACTGGTCAGAAAGATACCTTATCTTCGAGGGTAACCTCGGACTCCTGCCTGTCCATCCGCAAGTTCGCGACGAAGCCGCTTTTGGCAGCAACGGACTGGACGGCGTGGAGAAGGAGATCTTCAACTTCTTCAAGGGGGAGCGGCTCGACGTCACCCACTACCTCCCGCTGCTCCCGACTTTGGAGGACGTTCATTCGTAGGACAGTAAGTATCACTCAGCCGAACTGCTATGCTAGCCGCGCGGCTTACCAACTGACTTGTTAACTTCGCCTTGCAGCTGCTGTCGCGGTCCCGCTGAACAAGGCGCTTACTCCAGGCGGCCTAACCCTTACACAGAGGGAGAGGAGGGCGAAAAGGGCCAGGCCGGAGCGGGCTGCAGAGGAGGATGAATCGGACTCCTCCAGCAGCTTCACACTGCATGGTATGGGGAGCCGCTTGAAAGATCTCCACGGCAACCCCACCATGCAGTGGAGTGCCGACGGCGAGTCGGTACAGGTTTCCACCGCCCTCCCGAACTGGGGGAAGGAAACTGTAAGCCGCCATGCCTCCGTGGCTGGCGCGGCTTTGTATGGCAGGCGCAACTTGAAAGCGCTGAAGAAGATACCTGCAGAAGACTTCTCGCGGTTTGCCGCGCAGGTCGGCGCGAGAAGCTTTGTAGCCAACCACTATATGGGCCTAGCCCATAGGCGGTTAGTTGCAAGTGAAGGCGACCTGAAGCGGCAACTCGCCGAGAAAGATGAAGAAATCGCACGGCTAAAGGAGTCACATGCGGTAAGACATTACCTGATTTTTGCAGCTTAATTCATCAAGCCGCCCGAATTAACCTTTTTCTTTCCTTTGCAGAAAATGTACGATCCGGCGAACTCAGCCTTTCAAGACGCGGTCTTTCCCCAGCTTGTCCAAGGGATCGACGGAGCGCTGAAACGCCTTCGAGATCAGGGCGGCCTCGCCCCGGGATTCACTGACTTCACCTGCGCAGACCTGTATCCACCCTTGAAGGAAAGGGTGGCCGCGGTTTATCGCGCGCTGAAAGGCAAGGAGAAGATTGATGGAGAGGGCGAGGCAGAAGAGGAAGGGGAGGACAGCAAGAGCGAGAGCGATTCTTCAAAGACCGGCGGTCAAGCGTCTGAGACCGCGCGGGTTGGTGCCAGCACGTCAGAGACCAGGGGCACTGGCAGTTCGCGTTCATCCTTGTCTGACAGCGGCGACTACTCGCCTTCTGAGATCGATATTGACGGTGAACCGGACTCCGGTACTCCTGCGTCCAAAAGATAGAGGCCGAATAGCTAGAATAGATTACTTGTAAAAGTTTTTACATTTTTTGAGACCGCCGGTAAGATTTTGTAAACCGCGCGGTCTACCTCTTATACTTGACATTAGAAATGAAAATGTTTTACCTTTTGTGAAAATCTGTTGTAATTTTACTTACTTGTTTGTATATGCGGTTTAACCATTCTTACTCGTTTCCGACTTAAGAAATCTCATTGATGACTTCACCGAATAATAACTAACTTACTGCGGTTAAACTCGAGTAGAATACCATTAACCGGATATACTAGTCTGCGAAATTATAATAATCCGATCATCCTTGAGCGAATATAGAGCCATAAGCCGGGCGGTTAGGAGAATGGCGATTGACAAGCCGCTCTTCTAAGGGGATAAACCGGATTGATATTGTAAAAACCAAGCTGATTGTGGCGGCCTGTCCGAACTTTAATACGAAACTGGCTTTCAATAGGGAAACTACTTAGCGATAGAGATAAACATATTGCGACTTCTTTACATTGCAAGCCGCGAATTGATTTGAATGAATACCATAAGCCGGCGGACTGAGCGGATAGGATAACTGGAGTCTAGAGGCCAAGCGGGTAGCTGCGGCCGGAGCGAAAAAAGAAGAAAAGTGGATATGTTATGATATTCCTTTGATCCGGCGGCATGATCTTTGTAAGCCGCGCGGATAATACATTTTATAATTTTTGACAATATAAATGATACTGTTTGATTTTGCTGAATATGCTTTATTCGCACGGTATTACATTTCTATTCGGTCGATTATAATATGTCGAGATATCTGGGCAATACACAAGCAGAATGGATGTGGAGATAAGCCCTGCTAGTTTACTTTTCCAGACGACTAGAGTGCGAAGTCATCGCCGAGTGATTTTCGCGCATAACTCGCGCGGATAAGACTGATGTCCGCTATAATGAACTGAAGATAACCAACCAACTCGCACGATTAATAAAGATATCTGTGCAGTAAGAATAATATCGGCAACTTCGAATATGAGACCAATTTAAGCAAACCAATTGGTCGAAAAGATAACCGAACGGTAAGAATAATAGTATCCGCAACTAGCTGCTGGTCGGATAACTTCCATTCAGCCTTATAATACCCAATTACCCGAGCGGATACTGTGTCTCTAGCCAGGATATGATAACCGCGCGGTCTGATCTCTGACTGCCGACTAGACTTCTGCTTGAAGAAAAGAAAACACTGCTCTCTTGCCTGGAGTACAGTCTAAGTCGATCTTTTGGGCAGGTGCGGCCAGAGCGGCATTGCTTCCCCCGGAGATCGACAAGACTGTGGGTCTCCTGCAGGCACTGCTTGAGAGTATCAAGGAGTATTCGAGGGTTACATGCTGGGACGATCTGAGGGGTATGCGTGTGGCTTCCCGCACAGACCCATCTGAGTTGTAACGATATCCCTCTCAAAGCATGGTAGCGCTACCAGCCACCCTGTCCCTCCAAAATGCAGAAGTGGGGGTAGATACCAGCTGGGATCCGTAATCAAGTACTCCACCGCATCAAAGCCGGTAAGCTGCCACTACACGGTGCGATATCTCCCCGCAACACGTGGTCCTCGTGGTGTTACGCTAATAACAACGGCTCTAAAGGGGGATGTAGCTAGACTCGGCGATATCTCCTGATTCAGTGATCTTTTAATTTTTGGGTTGCAAACCCATAAGAATGATGACTTGCCTGGCGAGAGTACTGATATAGAATCTCTGAAACAAAATATAGAGATGAGTTATAATCCTTCTTAATAGAAATTGATAAGAGGAAATAAAAGACAGAAAAACATATTGGGTTAAGGAATTGATTGTCAGGATTGCTTCTGTTGCTGATGTCATGTCTGCCAGCCTAGGAATGAGAGGTCCTTTTTAGATCATGCTACGGGATTCCTTTGACTTCTGCATTTTCACAGCTAATTGGAGAGCTCTACAATCTTTTGTTAAATGACCTCTTTCCTTGTGATATTCGCAATACTGATCCTTGGATCTGGTTTTTCCGCCTGCTGCCCGAGCGGGTTTCTTGTGACTTGGCTCTCCCTCCCGTTGTTCGATCTGGTACACGTCTAACAAACTTCTCTGTCCTTTTTCTGAAACGCGGGGCTTCTTTGTAACTGGAAACCTTGTCGGCAACTCGGGCGGACAGACCGGGTAGGAGGTCGAATAGCCCGGCGAATATCCCGGACAGGTAGGCGAGTAGGCCGGCGGATCGACCTGCTTGCTGTCCGCTGGGGTCTGGTTGGCTGGTGTAACCGGAATGATTGCGGACTGCAAGCCTAACCGTTGATTAATTGCGGCTAGATTTGCATTGATCGCGGCGAGTTGCCGGATCATCTCTTGGCGAGTTCGGTTTTCTTCCCGGCGGGACTGCAGAAGAGCTTCCAAGAGCATAACTTCGCTGGGGCTGAGGTTGTTCTGAACGGACTGCCGGTCTGACATTGTATGGCCGCTGAACTTCAGCGACTAGCCGATATCTGAAGGTCGCGTGTTAACTGTTGATGCACGAAATGCGAAAGGGAAGACGGGCACCACCAGCTAACCGTTCGAGCACTAGGGAAGGTATTGGGAAAAGACTGTCGGCTAGTCGGTTACTAGCGGCTAGGGATGACGGATAGGATTGGATAGGAAGAAGAGAGAAAGGGCCGCTGCCAGCGGCAACACCAGAGTTCGCCCGCCGCGGCCTGAATGCCCCTCCTGCGGCGGGCTTTCCTTTTATAGAAAAATAAGCGATTACACTTAGAAAAGAAAGAAGAAAGGAAGAAGCCGGCCGGACAATAGACCGCAAAGGACTAGAATCGAGGCCGCAGCTCCTAACAAGCGAGCTCTTGGACTCGAGTCAGCGTGCTTTGGGTGTACTCCCGCCCCCTATTTATAGGCTTGGGGGCCTGCCCAAACGGGCAGGGCTAAAATTACCGGCTGCCCGAGGTACAAGAGAATCGGGCAGCGGTGACGGGAATCGAGAAGAAGAAAAGCCAAGAGACAGGCCGCGCGGCCTGGCGACCTTCTTCTGCCGAGCTGCAGGATTTGGCCTCTGGGCAGGCTGATCTGGACCTCCTCTGACGGCGACCTAGGGCACAGGTCGCGCAGCTTGGGCAATGACAGGTCGACCCTTAGATGATGGCTGGACCGGAACTGGCGGCTGTCTGACGTGGAGGCCGCCCGGCTTGTCTGACAATAAGCCGGCTAGCTGAGAGTGGCGGCTAGAAAGCACAAGCCGCCCGGACTTGAAAACCTGGAGAACTAGTCGCGAATTCCGGGTTAACAGCAATATTGTACAATCAAACATGTTATACATTCAGTAAAACTAATAAAAACATTTAGCAAACATGTTCTATAAAAACATTTAGTATAGAAGTAATAAAAACACATGCAATTAATAAATGTACATTCAAACAACACTAAATGTACATTCAAACATGTTGTACATTCAAACATGTTATACATTTGAATTAATAAAAACATGTTGCATAGACCTTATAAAAACTAGAGCCTAAGTGAAAGAATAGATCTGTTTAAAAAATTTTGATTAGTTCTATACATTTGATTAATGATCGGGAACGACAACAGTCAAACACAACGAAAAAACATATGGAAAACTGGAGCCTAAGTGAGAGAACTGACCGTGAGAAAACTGGAGCTTAGGGCACCACCGTCCGACGGAGCAAGGTTCAACAGTGGTTATGCCGTAGGCGTCTGCCGTACATTTTTCATATTTCTCTTCTCCACATGCAGAACTTGCAAATTTATTAACAAATATTAGTATAATACGACGATAAGAGTATAAGCTTTTGAAATGCTCTAACATCTTTAGTGTTGAGACATTAAGGAAACCATAGCATGTAAAAATGCTCTATTTGTCAAATACAATGCAATATATACGATGCAGATGTTTTGCCTAACTTGCAATGAGAACTAAGTATTGGTGATTCTCTCACAGGTAAGAACTGTTTAGTGGCTGAGAACAGAGGCATGCGGCAGGATAAGAAAACAAGGTTTAAATCCCCGCTAACAACATCCAAATGGTCGTCTCCTCACAGCACAATCCAATTTGGCATTAAAAATGAGGACTCAACATTAGTCATGTCTCCTCTTTCTCCAGGTACAAAATATCTTGTTGACTCTCTTCCTCTAATGACTGTTTATGCACATGAAAATAGCATAATTATTTCATTTGAATTATATGTATATGCAGCTTGATGTCTTCATCCGTAAGCGCTATGCCTTCACCGTTTCCGTGGGGTTCATCAATAGCAGAATTGTAACGACTCCACCCGTTAAATAACATATAATAGAAGGTCTGGCCGGGGCCCCACACTATATGCTACAAACAACGGTGAGGTCACAGGATAATACCATCAACGCATCCAAACACAGAGCCTGCTAGCGGAATAGTTACACAATTAGCTGAACTCATACTAGGAATATCCACTAGATATATATAAACCAGTTATATACAACCACTCAAACGAGGGGATAGCAAATACTACAGTTTTGCCTTAAAGCCTTACAGTTCCTCTTTAAACAGTATGGATTACAGAGATCGGCGCACAGGCCGGCCATACATGAATAAAAGAAAATACAATAGCTAGCCTTCAAGGGCTAGCAGCAACAACAAGAGCGGAAATAGCAGCAGCAGGGGAATCAGCCCTTCATTTTCCGCTCTGCTCTCCAGCACCTGCATAAGGACAATCCACCCAGAAGGTGGTAAACAAGGCAACGGTCAGCATTCAGCTGACCAATTTATAACAATTCTACCCCTTTCCCGGGGTAGAGGCATTCCTTCCCTGCAGAGCAATACAACAATTGACAGATAATATACATATTGTGCTCTCACGCACAAGCAATCCATCACAACCGTCGGCCACCCGGCCCGACGAGCTGTGCTCTCAGGCACACTTTTGGGTACACCGGCGAACCGGGATCAACACCAATGAGCATTTAGTCTTAATGGCGCGCAGACCTAAGACTCTCATTATGCTACTGACGAAAGCCTAATGCCTTAGCACTTCCTTGTACAACCAACATAGCGCAGGTACAGATCCACCACCACCACTCCCCCCCCCCCCCCCCCCCCCCCGTTGCTCAAAATCTCCTTGCCATCACAAAGCACATCGTACTTGCGGCTATAATAAAAGACGCGGCTCGGGTTCACCTTTCCTGTTTGACACGAGGCCTTTTAGAGCTCGCAGCTCCCAATCGCCATAACGTCAAACAAGGACTGGCATCACAATAGCCACACTGTCCAAATAGTACTAGCTTCATTGTCTATCAAGGACTAGCTACATCGTAGCCACAGCACAAAACGCACAAGGGAATTTTCCTGGAGTTCCACATTCCAGTACTTCCTACTACTCCCCTTCACAGGCATAACCCAACGATCCCACTAACTACACGAGTATACGCGGAGTCTTCTCCGGTGCGTAAATGCAACATCACCAATCCAGACCAACATGTCCAGATGGGCTTCACACAGAATGCCTATCCCGTACTACTCTTTTTCGGGTCTATATGCAGACTCAATAGGGGATAGCAACTATCAACCCACCTGAATCACTCACTCATTCCACCTTTTTGTGGAGAGGATTCCTTACTTATGCATAAACAAGGATTTCACATGTCTAAGAAGGAAGATCGTTACCCTTGCCGATCTCTTGGGAGCCATCGAAAATCTGGCATGTTGGAAAGCACCGCAGTAGCTTTGCCTCCACTAAACTAGCCTCAGATCTCGAATCGGACCGCAGGAGACCCACCAAAGCCTCACTCTTCTCCTCCTTCTCCTTCCCCAAGCTCTCTCTTTTTCTCTCTTGATAAGAATGAGAGAAGAGGCCAACACTCAGCCTTATCACTATAGGAAAGGACCTGGGCCATTGGATCCAAATAGAAATAATTGGATGGCCGAGATCTGGCCAAAATTCCAAATTTGACTTGACACGGCCTGTGACACGCCAGTGTCCCAGGCCGTGTCCCCCAAGCGGTGTACAAACCGACTCAAATTGAACCAGAACACGGGCTCCAACGCGCCCGTGTCACAGGGCAGACACACCTGTGTCAACTTTGACACGGCCGTGTGACTGGCCATGTCACCTTTCTAACACAAGCCCAAATCTCCTGAGAAGCACACGGCTAAGGCACACGCCTGTGTCCATGGCCGTGTGCCGAACACGCCCCTGTGACACTCCCGTGTCACAGGCCGTGTTCCACACTCAACGCCACTCAATGCCATTCCACTCAATGCAACTCAATATTCACCCGAGCAGGACACGCCCGTGTCCCAAGCCTTGTCGCCTCTCGACGATCAGTTCTCGTGAACTCGAGTCGACGCCCGCAGAAAAGGACACACCCTGGGACACGCTCGTGTCCCAGGCCGTGTGCACTGGACACGCCCTGTAACACGCCCGTGTCCCAGGCCATGTCACCCAGCCGGACTCCATCTTAAGATTTTTGGGGTGTTACAATCCCCCCCCCCCTTAAGATAAATTTCGTACCAAAATTTGTACTCAGCAAAGAAATAAGAATCACAAAGCTATAACGTTAAAAGATCTGTTATAACAAAATGTACACGGTCAACAGTTTATACAAAAAAGTTCGGGAAACTCAGCTCGCATGGTCTGCTCACGCTCCCATGTTAGCTCCTCACGGCCACAATTGTCCCATCGGACATTGACCATCCCGATTATCTTGCTCCGCAACTGTTTCTCAACTCGATCCTCGATCTGAATGGGTCTAACCTTCATCGTTAGCCCATACTCGACCGGTACACGATCATTCTCAACTATTTGAGCTGGATCCTTGACGGCTTTGCGAAGTACTGAGATGTGGAATACATCATGCAATCCACTCAACTCTGCTGAAAGCGCTAGCCGATAAGCAGCTTCCCCGATTCGCTCCACCACTTCAAACGGACGTAGGTATCTGGGACCTAGCTTTTTCAACCGCCGAATCTGAGATATGCCTTTGAAGGGTTTGATCTTCAAATAGATCCAATCGCCCACCGAGAAATCCACGTTCCAATGCTTGGCATTGTAGAACTTTGCTTGTCGATCCTGGGTTATCAATAGCCTCTCCCGAATAGCGCGTATTATCGAGGTAGCTTCTTCGACTTCCTTTAGCCCATTCAGCTTGTATTCGCCTACCTCTGGCAAGCTAATGGTGTACGACATTTACGACCATATAGAGCCTCAAACGGTGCCATACCGATGCTCGCTTGGTAGCTGTTATTATAGGAAAATTCTACCAATTAAATATACTCTTCCCATTTCTTACCGAAATCTAGGGCGCACATAATCTTCTATCGTCCTGTTGGTTCGCTCAGTCTGGCCATCTGTTTGGGGATGAAAGGCCATACTGAATGCTAATTTTGTGTCCAACATTTGATGAATTAGCCTCCAATCAGTTGAGGTGAATCGTCCATCACGATCACTGACAATACTCCAAGGAACACCGTGCAGTCGAACAATCTATTCCACATAGAGCTTGGCCAAGGTTTCTACTGAATCATCTCTCTTGTTTGGAAGGAAGTGAGTCACTTTTGTCAACCGGTCTACAATAACCCAGATAGAGTCATGACCGTGTTGAGATTTTGGCAACCTGTGCACGAAATCCATTGAAATATCATCAAACTTCCACTCCGGAATCAGTAACGACTTCAGGAAACCACCAGGCTTCTGGCATTCTGCTTTTACCAAAGCACAAGTGTGACATGCTGCCACATAACGTGCTATGACTTTCTTTAGTCCGGGCCACCAGAACAACTTTTTCATGTCTTTGTACATTTTGGTTCTCCCAGTGTGAATTGAGTACTTGGCAAAGTGTGCTTCGTACATCAACTCTTCTCTCAACTTCCCCGTACTTGGGACGCACAATCGACCATCTTTTCGCAACAATCCATCATCCCAGGAGAATTGGTCACCAGGACTATCCTTTGCATAGCGTTGGAGACTTTCATCAAGCTCCGTTGCTCGTCGAACTCTGTCTGCAAGGTCATATTGTACCTCCGTCCAGTTCAAGCATGTGTTGGTCATAGCATCCTTGTCAACACAAGATATCTCTAACGCTTCCATCTCCTGGATTAGCCTCACATCATGTTTCTACAACCAGTTTGCCCGTACTGGCGTCCTACGACTCAAAGCATCAACGACCATATTTCCCTACCTGGGAGTATAGTGAATATCGAAAGTGATGTCTCCAAGGTACTCCATCCACCTCCGTTGTCGCATTTCAGATCCTTCTGATCTAACAAATACTTTTGGCCCTTGTGATCTGTATAGATATCTACTTTAATGCCATAAAGATAGTGCCGCCACAGCTTTAGCGCAAAGATTACCGCCGCCAACTCTAAATCGTGGACGGGGTAGTATCTGTTAACCCCAGAATCCACAACATATCCAGCTAGACGTCTCGTTCCTCCTTTGCCGGATTCCAGATCTCAGTCCGCCAAGGTCGCCCTTGGTTCTCAACTCAGCTGGATCGTCGACCTCCTGTCGACGATAGTCGAGCCCAGATCGGCGAGCTCCGAGTCTGGTCTCCCAGGTCGCTCAGGTCGCAACTGGTCTTACAAGATCGCGCTTAGCGCGACCAAGGGAGGATTCCAGTTCGCAGGCCCAGTCCGCCGGTCCCGCGCGGACTGCTTCTTCTTTCTCTTTTGTTTCCCGTCACCGCTGCCCGGCTCCTTTGTACCCCGGGCAGCCGGTTATTTTAGCCCTGCCCGTTTGGGCAGGCCCCCAGCCTATAAATAGGGGGAAGTGGTGCACTCAAAGCATGCTGACTCGAGCCCAGGAGCCCACTTGTTAAAGGCTGCGGACTCGAATCTCTGGCTTTGCGATCTCCAGCTTGCTTTCTGCATTGCTTTCCTTTTCCCTTCTTGTAACCCCTTCTTTGCAATCAAAAGTAAGCCCGTCACAGGAGAGGCATTCAGGCCGCGACGGGCGAAGTCTGGTGTTGCCGTGCTCCACGGCTCTTGCTTTTCTGTTCCTTTTCTAGTCCGCCAAGTAGACTGCTGCTCGCAGTTTGTTTTTCCTTTCTTCCCTAAGTGCTCGAACAGTTAGCTACTGGTGCTCGTTTCCGCCTTCGCTTTTCGCGCATCAACAGTTAATACGCGACCTTCAGATTCGAGCAGTTTTTTGAAAGCCGCGGATAGAAATGTCGGACCGCCGAGCTCGCCGCTCCGATCGCTCCAGCTCGCCTGATGATTCATTGTGGGAAGCGTTGGAGCAGTCCCGCTGGGAAGCTGAAGTATCTCGAAGAGAGACTGACCAGCGGCTCGATACAATTAGCCAGGCCCTGTTAGCACTGACTCAGTGACTTGCTCCTCAGGTCGCAGAAGAAGTTGCTGAGACTCCTGTCCGACAGACTCCGGTCTGCTGTACCCCAGCTCGTCACACCCCTCTTCAGCAGTCGCCTGCAACCGCACCTCCTCCTCTCCACCAAGCTCAGTCCGCAGCTCCCCTGCGACCTCAGGTTGGAGAGTTCGCCCCCCTAGTAGATTTCTTCAGGGAAGCAGCCCGAGGGACTCCGGCTCGCCGACTAGATTTTGTTGATCGGCAGTCCGCAGAGCCCGCAGAGCTTCGCCCTCCAGTCCGCCCTTCACCTGATTCAGAGACTCCCTCTCCCTTCGTCGATCGAATCCGGTGGGAGTCAGCACCGAGCAATTTCAGAGAGCCTCGTCTCCCTTTTTATTTTGGGGAGACTGATCCGGTCTCCCACCTGCAGGCATTCGAAGGGGCAGTTGCATTAAGGAGCCTCTCCGATGCCTTGAAATGTAAGCTTCTGGTGACCACTCTTGATGGTCAAGCGAGAGAATGGTTTTACGAGCTGCCTTCGGGCACGATTTCTTCCTTCGCTGAGCTTCGCAGCGAGCTGCTCCTGAGGTTTGCAACCTCTAAGAAGAGAAAGGATGGGCCAGCAGCCCTTTTTGACATCAAGCAGAGAGACAATGAATAGGTGGCAAGATTCGTTGATCGGTTCCAAAAAGAAATCCAAGGGGTAAGGAATGTGAACCCCGATTATTATAAAGTTGCCCT
This sequence comes from Platanthera zijinensis, assembly GCA_039513925.1. NCBI lineage: Eukaryota > Viridiplantae > Streptophyta > Magnoliopsida > Asparagales > Orchidaceae > Platanthera > Platanthera zijinensis. The sequence goes on from CM077088.1 coordinate 174,976,482, forward strand.
GATTCACGGCCTCCGGGAGGGCCCATTGAAATTCAAAGTGACAACAAAGGCACCATCAACTTATCAGGAGCTCATAGCGATTGCTAATCGCTTTATTGAGGGAGAAAATGCCAACCCAACCTATATCTCATCCCGGACATCTAAAGCTGGAGGAAGGGATGCCTCCAACTTCTCCAACAATCAATATCACAGCAAGCCTCCTCGGCCTGATTTCCAACCTCCATCTCAGAGGGGACATAACCTCCGCCACAAGAAACCCTTCCTCGGCCATCAACAGTTTCATGGTCAGAGACTGCCGTTGGCCGCCACTCCCGCCGTTCCCCTTCAAGCGCTCCCCATTCTTCAGAGCACCCTGCCAGCTTCAAATCCTTATGAGAGCAGCCCTATGGAAGAGCTTGCAGATCTGGGTCTCGACTTTGAAGAGGTCGTCCAGATAATCTAGAGGAAGGCTGAAGAAAAGAGGCAAGGGCCTCAGAGAGACTGGAAGCCCAGGGACAACTCTCAGTTCTGCAATTTTCACAAGGAGAAGGGCCATCTGACTAAAGATTGCAAGGCTCTTCAGAAGCTAGTTGAGAGGTTGCTCGCCGAGGGTAAAATCGAGGACCTGGGCAAGAAGAGTGACTCTTCAAAGCCTTCCACCTCCAAGGGCAAGGAGGTGGTTGAAGTTCAGCAGGAATGTATAGAGATAAGGGATGAGGGCCATATGGGGCTCATTGATATACCAAGTGAATGTATTGACGTTGTCGACGAAGGATTCTTGGGAAGACTCTTTTACATCCATGGCGGAGCAGGGGCTGAGTCTACTCCGAAGTCTTCTCTGTCAAGGCTTTCCCGAACCGAGATTGCTTCTACTTCTTCTTCTGTCCCACCTTCTGAAATCGTCACCTTTGGCCCTGCGGACCTTCCTATAACCGCTAATCCCTTCGATGATGCCATCATAGTTCAAGCAGCCATCGGAGATTTCACGGTCGATAGAATTCTCATCGACACTAGCAGGTCCGTGAATCTCCTCTTCAAGTCAACTTTTGAAGCCCTGAGGACAGGAAAGCCTCTGCTTCCCACCGAGGGGCCACTTTATGGCTTCTCGGGCGAACGAAAGGAAGTTGAAGGAAATGTCACACTCCTGGTGGTGCTCGGAGGGGTGACCAAAGAGATCCAGTTCATAGTGGTAGATGCTCCAAGCAGCTACCATGCTATCTTTGGGAGACCGTTGTTGAACAAGTATCGAGCCATCATTTCAACGTACCATTTGGCCATCAAGTTCTGCAAAGATGGCCGTCAATGCAGGGTCAGGAGCGACCCAAGGCAAGCTCGAGAGTGTTACCTCCGAACAGTCAGTATGACTGAGGTTTCCCCCCCCCCAGCTTTTCCAGCAGCAGCAGAAGCCACTCCTCCATCAGAAGCTGCTGTGGATAGAGAAGGTGCTCACCTGGAACCTGCCCAGGTGCTGCAAGAAGTCCCCATTGTAGAAGGGGAAGAAAGAAAGCTCTCCATCAACTCCGAGTTGCCAGAAGATCAAAAGGCGGAGTTGATATCTTGCTTGTTGAAGAATCTGGATGTCTTCGCTTGGTCAGCGGAGGACATGCCAGGGGTGGATCCTGACGTGGCTTGCCATCATCTCAATGTTGATCCAGCTGCCAAGCCCGTCCAGCAGAAGAAGAGGGATGTAGTTGTCAAGTTAGCAGAGCCCATCAGAGAGGAGGTTGCAAAACTCCTCAAAGCGCGCTTCATTCAAGAGATTCAATATCCCGAGTGGATCTCAAATGTTGTAATGGTTAAGAAACTCGGGGGGAAGTGGCGTATGTGTGTAGACTTCACCCGTTTGAATAAAGCATGCCCGAAAGATTTCTACCCCTTGCCTCGGATAAATTTATTAGTTGATTCTGCGGTAGGGTATCCGTTTATGAGCTTTCTAGATGCGTTCTCTGGTTATCACCAAATAAGAATGCACAAACCTGATATCCCTCGCACATCATTCATCACTAATGATGGTTGCTATTGTTATCTTGTGATGCCCTTTGGGCTTAAAAATGCTGGCGTGACTTATCAACGCATGATGGACCATGTGTTTAAAGAGCAAAAAAGTAGAAACCTCGAAGTGTATGTGGATGACCTTTTGATTAAGAGTAGGTCTCTTCCACAACACTTTATAGACCTAGCAGAGACCTTTTCCACTCTGCGAGGGCACAAAATAAAGCTTAACCCGTTAAAATGCATCTTCGGGGCAAGTAAGGGGAAGTTTCTCGGCCATCTCCTTACTCCTGAGGGTCTTGCTCCCAATCCTGATAAGGTTAAAGCCATCCTTGATATGGCTCCTCCCCGTTCTCCAAAAGAGGTTCAGCAGTTGGGGGGGAGGTTGGCAGGACTCGGGAGATTCATCTCTCGAGTTGGGGATAAAAGTGCGCCGTTCTTTAAGACTCTTCGGGGAGCGTCCAAGTTCCAGTGGACAGAAGAGTGTTCTTTGGCCTTCGAGCAGTTGAAAAAGCAGCTAACCTCGACACCTTTACTCCAAAGCCCCCGAGCAGGGGAGATGTTGTCCCTATACCTGGGGGTTGGTCCCGAGGCAGTTAGTTCCGTCCTGGTCCGAGAAGAGAGCAGGAGGCAGTTCCCCGTTTACTATGTCAGTCATATTCTAAAAGATGCAGAGGCAAGGTACCCCATCCTTGAGAAGCTAGCTTTGGCATTGGTTATGTCTGCCCGCAGACTCCGTCCATATTTCCAGGCTCATTCAATTCAGGTGGTTACTGATCAACCTCTGAAGAATGTGCTAGAGAAACCAGAGCATTCAGGCAGGTTAACTAAGTGGGCAATTGAGCTGAGCGAGTTTGAAATTTCCTATGTACCCAGGACAGCTATCAAGGCACAGGTACTTGCAGATTTTCTGATTGACACAACAGAATCTAGCTCGGATCAGGCAGCAAGATCTCTTTTAGCTTGGACCATCTTTGTGCATGGAGCTTCTGGAAGAAACTCTTTAGGGGCAAGGGTGGTTTTGATAAACCCGAATGGCGTCAAGCTTGAGCAGGCCATCAAGTTCTATTTTCCAGTGACTAACAATCAGGCAGAGTATGAAGCTTTATTGGCCGGCTTGAGGCTTGCAAGAGAGCTAGGAATTGATCATGTCCATATTAAGACTGATTCTCTAGTGATGGCTTCACAAGTTCTTGGTAACTTCGAGACCAGGGAGCCAGTGTTGAAAAAGTATCTTGCGCTGGTAAAGGTTGAGGTTGGCAGGTTCAAAAGTTTTACTATTGAGCACATTCCGAGGGCAAAGAATGAGGAGGCTGATGTTCTTGCCAAGTATGGACTCCCGTCAGGAGGGACAATCTCTGAACTTTTTCACCCAGCAGTGGAGGAGGAAGGGTTAATGCAAATCGATCAGTGCTTCTCTTGGATGGACCCATTCATTCTCTACCTGTCGACTGGGAACCTGCATTAGTCGGTAAAATATAAGAAGAAATTCAGGTTGAAAGCAGCACACTATTACTTGATATCCGATATTCTCTATAGAAAAACCTTCTTGTCTACAAAGGCAAGATGTGTTTCAGAAAGTGAAATTCCTACTATTCTTCGAGAAGTGCATTCTGGCGAGTGCGGGAGTCACTCGGGAGCAAGAACATTGGAAAAAAGGATCCTGCGGCAAGGTTACTTCTGGCCCACAATGAAGAAAGATTCGGAGACCTATGTGAGAAAATGTGTTCAATGCCAGAAATTCGCTCCTCTTCAACATCAAGCAGCTCAATCTCTCAGATCGATTGCAACCCCTTGGCCCTTTGCTGTTTGGGGAATGGATCTCATTGGTCCTTTTCCCATGGCAAGTGGGCAGCGGCGTTTCATTATAGTTATGATCGACTACTTCAGTAAGTGGATTGAGGCTAAAGCACTGGCAAAGACAACAACCCAGGTCGTGAGGAATTTTATTTGAGGGGAGATAGTCTGCCGGCATGGAATCCCTATGGCAATAATCACTGATAATGGACCACAGTTCAATAATGCAGATATGATAGACTTTTGCAGACAGATCGGAACAGAGCTGCGCTTTGCATCAGTTCATCATCCCAGAAGCAATGGTCAAGTAGAAGCAGCTAACAAGCAAATCCTCAACCTGCTTAAGAAGAAAGTTCAAAATCTCAAGGGCAGTTGGGTTGATCAACTTCCCTCAGTTCTCTGGACCCTGAGAACAACGCCTTCATCTGCAACAGGGGAAACCCCGTTCAAGCTTTCTCACGGGTCCGAAGCATTAATTCCTGTTGAGTTTGAAGTTCTGTCACCTAGAGTGCTGCTTGCTAGGCAAGGTACGGAGGATTGGCTTGAGCTGAACAGCGAGGAGATGAGGTTCAGTTTGGAATATGTTAAAGAGGTTAGAGACAAGGCTGCCATCAGGCAAGAAGAAGTTAAAAGAAGAATGGCCCGTTACTTCGATAAGAATGTAAGGATCAAACACTTTCAAGTGGGAGATCTAGTTCTTAAAAAGGTCGACGCTGCTGCAAGAGCCAGCTCAGTTGGGAAGCTTAATCCTAGTTGGGCGGGACCATTCATTATTAAGGAAGCACTTGAGAATTGAGCCTACCGGTTACAAACATTTGAAGGAGAAGATATGCCGCACACGTGGAATGGAGATGACCTAAAGCGGTTCTATTCCTGAACTTCTTTTCTTTCCTTATGTAAAATCTTTAAGAGGTTCATTATTAATGAAAGTTCCTTGCTAACGCTTCATCAAGTGTCTTTGTGTTTCAAGTGTTGACAGTTAATATATTGAGCAAGGAAAACTCTAAACGGTTCTATTTCTGAACTATCTCTTCTATGTTATACGAATCTCTCAAAATTGATATTTGTCTAAATACTCATACTAACACTTCTTCAAGTGCCTCTTCTCTCTTACTTCCTCGAGCAACTCCCGACAGTTGCTTAAATGTCAGGAGATATCGCTGAGTTCAGCAAAAACCTCCCCTAGAACCGTTGGTGTCAGCGTAACACCACGAAGACCACGTGTTACGGGGAGATTTCGCACCGTGTAGTAGGAGCCTACCAACTCTAGTGCGGCAGGATACTGGATTTCGGATCCCGGCTAGTACCTAACCCCACTTCTGCATTATGGAGGAGCAGAGTGGTGGTCAGCTCTATCATGCCACTTAAGGGATATCGTTACAACCCAGATGATCGCGCGGGGAAAGCAATGCCGCTCCGGCCGCACCTGCCCCCAGAATATCTTAAGGTTATTACCTTCGAACACTCCTTGGTACCCTCAAGCAGTGCCTATAGGAGACCCACAGTCTTGTCGATCTCAAAGGAAAGCAATGCCGCTCCGGCCGCACCTGCCCGAGAGATCGACTTAGACTGTACTCCAGGCAAGAGGGCAGTGAATTGGGTTGTTGAGTCTGCAGATCTTGAGGTCCTGTGAGGAAAGCAATGCCGCTCCGGCCGCACCTACCCGCTTGGCCTCTAGACTGCAGCTTTCTTCTTCACAGGGGTCTTTAATTATTATTGATGCAGTGCGAACTCCAGTTATCCTATCTGCCCAGTCCGCCGGTCCTTGGGTTGATTCTGTAGTTCATAACCCTGTGAGGAAAGCAATGCCGCTCCGGCCGCACCTACCCGCTTGGTTATGAATTACGGGTCTGATATTATTATTGTTGCAGTGCGAACTCCAGTTATCCTATCTGCCCAGTCCACCGGTCCTTGGGTTGATTCTGTAGTTCATAACCCTGTGAGGAAAGCAATGCCGCTCCGGCCGCACCTACCCGCTTGGTTATGAATTACGGGTCATTTCTGATATTATTATTGATGCAGTGCGAACTCCAGTTATCCTATCCGCCCAGTCCGCCAGTCCTTGGGTTGATTCTGTAGTTCATAACCCTGTGAGGAAAGCAATGTCGCTCCGGCCGCACCTACCCGCTTGGTTATGAATTACGGGTCATTTCTGATATTATTATGGATGCAGTGCGGACTCCATTTATCTTATCCGCCTAATCCGCAGGTTTCATTCAACTTATATAATTTAATGATTATTTGGAAAAAATTCACTGCAAATATCTGCGGACGGTGACCCTAGTCCGCCTAGTTCGCTTATTCATGTTATTTGAGTTAGCAGATTATGGTTTTCATCATCTTGGTTCTCGCAAAAACTGGCAAAGGTTCTGCAAAATGCGGACTGCAAACCGAACTCGTCCAAGTCCGCATCATTCGTTCTCTTCGCTAAGAAAGCATTCCGTTCATATTGCAGCAAGATGTGGTTATGCGATTTCAGCTAGAGTTTTTAACAGGAAACAAAGCTATAAAGAAGATTGATATGAGAAGTGCGACCTCTAAGTATAAGCGAGAAATAAGCAGAACATAGACGTCAAAAATATCCTTTTTCTATTCATTCAAAATTATATACATGTCTTGGCGGACTCGCGCAGAGTCCGCCCCTCCCCCCTTTTTACATTGAAAACCAAAAATTACAATTTATCTTCCTATTCGGTCCTTTGCTTCTTGTCTGCAGGCTTTTCCGGGCTTAACCCGTCCACATCCACCACAGGAGAATATCCGCCCGACTCACCGCTACTGTTGTCACTAGAACGAGAAGCGGCCAAGGGTTCTGTCCGCGTGCTGCTCTCGTCAGAGCTGGAGTTAGAGGATTGGTCAGACTGGCCTCCTTGCTGCTGACTGGAGGCCGCGTCTTCAGGAGCTTCCTTATCAGCGGACTCCTCCTCGTCGTCCTCAGAAACCGCTTTTCCTTTAGCCGCTCGCTTGAACTCGGCAACCTTGTCCTTTAGCTCTGGGAAAAGCTCCAGGAAGGGAATGGAGTCCACCCCTGCTTTCGCATACCCTTCGCTGATAATGCATTCAATTGCCACCTCCACGCTTTCCCTAACAAAAGGAAACATAGCCCTCTGGAAGTCGGGGTTCGTTATCTCATATGCGGTCTGGAGAAGAAACCAAAAATGTCAGTCCGCGAAAGATAAGCGAGATAAACGGCGACTAACTGGCACTTACAGCCTTGTCCTCTTTATATTGATTGATCTTTGCGCCAAGTCGCTTATTTCTTTCTTTCAGCAAGCTGCTTTCCTTCCTATGCCGCGCATCTTCCTTAAGCAGCTCGCGCGTGAGCCTGCCCATATAGTGGTTGGTGACGGCGCAGTTTGCACTGGCTTGTGCGGCGAGAAGAGGAAGGTCGTTAGGTGCCACATTCTACAGTTCACGAAGGTTTTGCTTCCCGTACAAGGCAGAGAGGGCGACATGGGCATGGCGAGATGGGCGCGGGCTCCTCCAGGAGGGAAGAGCCGTTGACAGACGGACATATTTTTTCTTCTCATGCCAATGGATCATGGGGTTACCCCTTAGATCCTTTTGCTTCTCGCCAAAGCCCACAATATTAAAGCTGTCATCGGAAGAATAACTCGCGGCGGGATCTCCGTCTTCTTTCCTTTTTCTCGCAATTTCTTTTCTTCTTTCTCCTTGTGTAGGAGTCTGTCCAGCCGGCGCGAAGGGCAGATTTGCGGGTACCGCCAAGGTCGCTGCAAGAGGAAAAATTAGCTAAACTTCCAGGTCGCTGCGGATACAAATGAAAGTCGCGAAACTTACTCTCCTGACAGCTTACGGTGTCCAGTCCGGGCAGCAGTGGGATGTAGTAGTCGACGTCGAGCCTCGCTCCATCAAGGAACTTGACGATGGCGGCCTCGGTATCGCTCAGCCGCACGCTTTTGAAGTCGGCGTCTGAGCGCAGCTGCGGGTTGGTGTGAAGGAACCCCAGGTCGCCTTCAAAGTTAAGGTACCTAGAAGTCCAGTTGTGGATCTTATTCGGCAAACCCACAACTTTCATCCCCCTGCAGTAGAAGTAGATGATACCCTTGTACTCGCGGTCTCCTTGTGGGGTTATAGAGCGAACAGAGAAAATCTTCCTGAAGATCATCAAGGAGAACTCGACCTTCTCAGCTCGCAGGTAAGCGAGGTAGCTACAGATGGCGACCATGCTGTTCGGCGCGAGCTGGCCTGGAACCGCCCCATAGTGCTCGAAGATCTCTGCGATCTCCCAAAGCAGGGGGAATTTGAACCCGCAATCAAAATGATCGATTGGCACCGCAAGCTGGGTAGCGGTGGAGAAGTTCAATTGCTCCTGATGCTCCGGAAGCCGCGCAAGTACTGGAGAGCATGCCATGTGCTTCTCCAAAAAGGCTTCCAAGTCAACTGCGGTTAGTCTGCTTCTTTTGTGCTCGGCAGCATGGAAGGCGACTGCGGCATCAGTATGCGCGGATACCATGTTTTCAGACCGCAGGGCTTTAGCTCTAACTGTTTCCTATACAAAGATAAGATTAAGACCCTATTTATAGAAAACCGTTTGACATGACAGCCGTTAATCTGCCCAGACCGATTTCTCAGTCCGCGCAGTTCGCTTCTTCCCTGTTTTCCCTGCAAATTCAGACAATTCTCAAGGCTTTGCGGACTCAAAGGCAGTCCGCGAAGTTCGCTTCTCCCCTGCTTTCCTGCTCTTTATCTACAAGTAATCGTGAACTCACAGGAGGCCCGCAGAGACAACAATTTTCCAGCAAACAAAATAAACGAGCATAAAGCCAGCCCACACAATTTACGTTCAACAACAAGGTTATCCAAAGTTTAAAGAATAACATCATACAACAAACAGAAGTAGCATCACAGCACAAATACAGTTATACAAGATGTTCAAACATCGAATCATACAACACAATTTTTCGGCTTCAGCACCTTCGGCGGTCTCGTGGGGCAGGTCGCTCCTCATCATCCATCCCAACATGAGCCGCCTGGTCGCTTCCTCGCAAGATCTCACAGTAAAGTTGAGAAACCAGGTGGTGCATATTGTTAAAAGTGCGGTGCCTATGAGCGACATCCCTGGCTACCCGCGGGAACGGAATTAAGGGAACACCTGCCGGGGTTGGATCTACGACCACCGCGGCCTGCCCGCTCGCCGCCGGGCTGACCCCTCTCCCGCAACAGGTTGAGAAGACGGTTGCGGCCTTATCCCAGCAGCTTTCGCTCATTTGTTTCTTCCCTTCTCTCGCCAAGGCCAAGTACTTGTTCCTGTAGTGGCTGGCATCTCCGATTAGTCGATTTTTCTCCTTCTTCACTCCTTCGAGCGCAGATGAAAGGCTGGCGACCTCGTTTTCTAAGATCTTTTCTCACTCTTTACTCTTCTTTAATTCAGCCCGAATTTCGCATAACTCCTCCTCATACTTTCTCGCTAATAGCGTGTACGTTTCCTGAGCAGGCTGCTCCTCCTGTGCGAGTTCAGCAGCAGTCCGCGCCGCAGTTTCAATTGATATGTCTGGTGGCGTAGGCACGATCTCGCCGGCCTCGACGGAATCAGGTGTTGACTTCTGAACTGCAACAAAAAATAAAATTCGCTTCAGTATCCAAGTCGCAATAGGCCCAGAAAGGTAAAAAATAAAAGTTCAATTCACTTTTGGTAATCATTGCGACGATCTGGCGACTATCAAAGATAGGTCGCCTCACGCGCTCTGGATCAAAAGCGTCTAGGCGACGCCTCCATTCTCGGCGGACTATCGCTCTCGTCTCGGCCAGCGATCTGCTCGAGGCGACTATATCATTGGTTTCTGTAATGATCTTGACCGGCCGCGATTTCCGTGGAGGGGATTTATATAACCATGAGCTCTGGAATCGCTTGGGCGCCGGCTGCAACTTACCTGACCCATCAGCTCGGCAGCGGTCGGAAGATCTTCAGCCCGCTTATCCGCGGCAAGCTTCTCCGAGACCGCTTCGACCTTTGCCTTCATTGCGGCAAGCTGCTCCTTAGTCTTTTCCCTCTCTTCAGCTGGAAGAAAAGAAGGATCAGCGAGTTTCTCTCCTCTAATCTCGGCATCAGGCTGCAGCACTTCCAGCAGAGAGCGATTCATGCTCGCAAGCTGCTCGTCATCTATGGAGTCATGGATCTCAGTAGTTGATAGGCTGAGCGTCGAAGGGGGATCACCTTCTGCGGACAGAGGAGCAGGGGTGACGAGATCGCTACCTTGAACCTCCTTTTCTCGCGACTTATGCTGCAAGCTCGCAGCCCCAGTCCGCTTGGAGATATTCTTCTCTTTCCTAACCTTCAGCCTCTTCTCTATTCGCTCCGCAACAATACTCTTGTCTCTTTTCCTCTTTTTCTTTTCAGGCGTCTCATCCAAGTCAATGACGACCTGCTGCTGTTTGCGGACTGATGTCGGTGCGACAACCAGAGCCTGGGAAGACACTGGCTCCTTAGCTTGCTCAACGAAATCTTTAGCCGCGACTTCGGCAGGCTCTTTAACTCGTTCCTCGGCAACCTCTTCTTCCCTTTCCTCTACCTGTTCGTCAGCAGGAAGCTTCTCCTCGATCATCTGCTGCTGGGCTTTCGGCGACGATACTTCCTTGCCCGTGTCTATCCGCAGCATAATAGTCCCAGAAGCAGAGCGGTGTACCTCCATGCTGGAAGAGCTCGCAGGGTTCTTGTCGGAAATAGATGACGGATTCAATTTCTCACTCAGTGGGTTTGGAGGAACAACAGTCGCAGCTTTCTCAGGCTCTATGTCGCGGGTTGGGTATGATTTCTTTTGACCTGAGCTCTCTCCTCGGTAGCGGGCTGGATTATCGTGACGGCGACTGGTCTTTTTAGGTCGGGAACTGACCTTGGGCTTCTCAGTCGAAGTAGCAAGGTTACCGAAGAAATCCCCTAATCTTGCCATGCCGGACTGGAAAGTTGAGACCGCAAGAGGTGAGTAACGACCCGTCGCACAGCCAATTCTGACAGAGGACAGGGCTTCCGGCGGTATTTATAGCGCAAACAGCATTAATGATAGTTGCGGACTCGGCGGTTAAGGAAACATTTTCGGAATTTTCCAAAACTCAAAAATGTGCGGGGATTATGTTAACCCCAGAATCCACAACATATCCAGCTAGACGTCTCGTTCCTCCTTGGTCGGATTCCAGATCTCAGTCCGCCAAGGTCGCCCTTGGTTCTCAACTCAGCTGGATCGTCGACATCCCGTCGACGATAGTCGAGCCCAGATCGGCGAGCTCCGAGTCAGGTCGCCCAGGTCGCTCAGGTCGCAACTGGTCTGACAGGATCGCGCTCGACGCGACCAAGGGAGGATTCCAGTTCGCATGCCCAGTCCGCTGGTCCCGCGCGGACTGCTTCTTCTTTCTCTTTTGTTTCTCGTCACCGCTGCCCAGCTCCTTTGTACCCCGGGCAGCCGGTTATTTTAGCCTTGCCCGTTTGGGCAGGCCCCCAGCCTATAAATAGGGGGAAGTGGTGCACTCAAAGCACGCTGACTCGAGCCCAGGAGCCCACTTGTTAAAGGTTGCGGACTCGAATCTCTGGCTTTGCGATCTCCAGCTTGCTTTCTGCATTGCTTTCCTTTTCCCTTCTTGTAACCCCTTCTTTGCAATCAAAAGTAAGCCCGTCGCAGGAGAGGCATTCAGGCTGTGACGGGCGAAGTCTGGTGTTGTCGTGCTCCACGACTCTTGCTTTTCTGTTCCTTTTCTAGTCCGCCAAGTAGACTGCTGCTCGCAGTTTGTTTTTCCTTTCTTCCCTAAGTGCTCGAACAGTTAGCTGCTGGTGCTCGTTTCCGCCTTCGCTTTTCGCGCATCAACAGTTTCGTTCATGCACCTTTAGCTGGCATGAGCCATAAGCAATCACTTTACCAAATTACAGAAGAATGCAGCCTAAGCCGCTCCCTGAAGCATCACTATAGATCTCATAGCCGTCTATACCACATGGCGATGTCAACACAGGCTCCATGGTCAAATGACTCTTCAGCTCTTCAAAAGCTCGCGCGGACTCCGGCATCCAAACGAACTTCTGATCTTTTTTCATCAACGTGGTCAGAGGTAAAGCAAACCGTGAGAAGTTTTCCACAAACCGTCTATAGTAGCCTGCAAGGCCAAGAAAGCTCCTGACTTCGGCCACTGAAGACATCACTGGCCAATCCCGTATGGCACTTATCTTTTTCGGATTTACTGCTATGCCCTCTCCACTTACCACATGGCCTAGAAAAGCCACTGACGATAGCCAGAACTCACACTTTGAGAACTTGGCATACAGTTTATTCCTCCGCAGGGTATGCAACACCAAGAACAAATGGTTTGCATGATCATCTCCGGACTGAGATTACATAAGAATATCATCAATAAACACAATTACAAATAAATCCAATTACTCTCGGAATGTCCGGTGCATTAGATCCATGAATACCGAAGGCGCATTACATAAGCCAAACAGCATCACCATGAATTCATAATAACCATAGCGTGTCCCAAACGCTGTCTTAGGAATGTCGCCGTCCCGAATCCGCAATTAATAATATCCCGATTTCAAATCCAACTTTGAATAGACGGTTGACCCCGCTAGCTGATCAAATTGGTCATCGATCCGTGGTATCGGATATTGGTTCTTTTCCGTCAGCTTATTCAATTCGCGGTAGTCAATACATAATCGCAAACTACCGTCCTTCTTTTTCACAAATAGAACAGGCGCGCTCCAAGGTGACATACTTGAGCGTATGTATCCTTGCTCCAACAATTCTTGTAATTGTACTTTAAGTTCAGCCATTTCCTTTAGCGCAACGCGATATGGTGAGCGGGCCACAAGTTTTGCACATGGCACCAACTCAATCGCGAAGTCAATCTTCCGCTGGGGCGGTAACCCAGGAAGATCCTTAGGAAATACATCTGCAAACTCCAACACAATCAGAACTTCACTTACACTGGCCTTTGGCTCAACAGCCTGAATAAGCATGAAGAATAACTCTGCGCCCTTCCGAACAGCACTGATTACTTGGAGTGCAGACAATAAGGTCCCGCCTACTCCTAGCATACCAGCGAACTTCGTCTCAAGTTCGGTATTCTGGCCCAGTGTGATCTCCTTGGAAGTGCAATCAATCAAGGCACGCTACTCCGAGAGCCAGTCCATGCCAAAGATCACATCAAACTCCGATAGCGGAAGCACAGATGCTCTCAATCCGAAATCTCGATTTACTATATGAACATCCACATCGCAAGTCTTATCCGTAAGCATGATACAACCATTCGGTAGTAGCACCTTTACACCATCTGTCGTCACATTACTCGGTACTCCAACTCGAGTTACGAAGTCCTTAGACAGAAAAGAATGCGAAGCACCCGTATCAAACAGGGCTCTCGCCGGATTGTTCAAAATCAGGACAAAGCCTGTAGCACACACATCATGCACAAGCTACATACAAAATATGCAATCAATACAACAAGCATTAACTTGACTCGTACCTGTGACGACGTCACTTTGCTTGATAGCCTCATGTTGTCCAAGATTGCAGACTCTGGTTTGCGCCTGAGATGTAGAGGAATCAACCACTGCTTTGCCCTTCTCAGCATAAGCCGCACCCGTCTTCTTTTCTCCTTTGAGATGAGCAACCCGACAATCACGCGCTATATGCCCCACTTTTCCACAGGTAAAGCATGTACGAGACTCCAGCCTCGACGTTGCTCCCGATTTAACTGTCACAGAAGTTTGCCCTGAAGGCTTGGACCTCTTGCCCCACTTCTTCTGGTAGTACGATTTGCCAGAGCGGGGTGCTTTGAACTCGGGCTTTGCCACAGCCAAGTCCTTCCTGCCTTGCACCCACTTCATGTCCTTTTCCAGTGCACCCGCCGTATCAACCAAAGCCTGAAATCCTTGGTTCACTGAACTAGAAAGCAAGAACCTCAACTCGTCCCGCAATCCTTCATAGAACTGATTTTTTTCTTTGTTCATCAGCGAAGATTGTTCATGCATACCGTCCCAATCTTGTAAATTCATGTAGGTACACATCAACACTATTTTCTCCTTGTGTTAGCCGCTGGAACTCGTTCTCCATAGCAATGCTTTGTGCCGCTGGAAGATGTTTAGCCAAAAACATGTGAGAGAACTCCTCAATCGATACTTGAGTCAATTGCTTGCACGCCAAATGGTGTAACTCAAACTCGTCCCACCATAACCTCACCTCTCCTTCTAATAAGAAGGTGGCCAAAGTGACCTTTTGAGTTTCCTCTATCCTGATCGCCGTCAAAACACGTTTGACTCGTGTTAACCAGTCCTCTTCCTGCGTTGGGGATCCCAGTCCCGTGAACGTAGGTGGATTGTCGTTCAGCTGCTCGCGGATCCACAGCCTCAACCGGTTCGGGTCGGACACCAACACGATCTGGCACCACTGCCGGTAGCGCCTGCCCGATCGGCCGAATCATAGCAAATAGAACCTCAGCAACTAATCGAATAGTTTCCGTAGATGGAGAAGGTGTTGGCACCTCAGCTGGTGCCGCACTCTCATCAGAGTGCTGGGGCTCAGATTGCCTAGTACAACTACGAGTCACCTATGGGTGGACAAGACACACATTAGCGACAATACGCAAGCAATACCAACAATGTAGGAACGCGCAGATTCCTCAAACATGTGTATTTGCATTTCTTAGTGGATATTCCAGAGTTCACTAGCGTTACAGCGGTTCGCAAAGACACGTGCTCGCCACTCCACAAAAGAATTCGACTATGAATTCGATAGAGGAAGACCGAGAGAAGCTGGTACCAAAATGTAACGACTCCACCCGTTAAATAACATATAATAGAAGGTCCGGCCGGGTCCCCACACTATATGCTACAAACAGACGGTGAGGTCACAGGATAATACCATCAACGCATCCTAACACAGAGCATGCTAGCGGAATAGTTACACAATTAGCTGAACTCATACAAGGAATATCTACTAGATATATATAAACCAAAGTTATATACAACCACTCAAACGAGGGGATAGCAAATACTACAATTTGGCCTTAAGGCCTTACAGTTCCTCTTTAAACAGTATGGATTACAGACATCGGCGCGCAGGCCGGCCTTACATGAATAAAAGAAAATACAATAGCTAGCCTTCAAGGGCTAGCAGAAACAGCAAGAGCAGCAACAACAGCAGCAGGGGCATCAGCCCTTCATTTTCCGCTCGGCTCTCCAGCACCTGCACAGGGACAATCCACCCAGAAGGTGGCAAACAATGCAACGGTCAGCATTCAGCTGACCAATTTATAATAATCCTACCCCTTTCCTGGGGCAGAGGCATTCCTTCCCTGTAGAGCAATACAACAATTGACAGATAATATACATATTGTGCTCTCACGCACAAGCAATCCACCACAACCGTCGGCCACCCGGCCCGACGATTTGTGCTCTCAGGCACACTTTTTGGTACACCGGCGAACCGGGATCAACACAATTAAGAATTTAGTCTTAATTGCATGCATGCCTAAGACTCTCATTATGCTACTGACGAACGCCCAATACCTTGGCACTTCCTTGTACAGCCAACATAACGCAGGTACAGATCCACCACCCCCCGTTGCTCAAAATCGCCTTGCCATCACCAAGCACATCGTACTTGCGGCTATAATAAAATACGCGGGTCGGCTTCACCTTTCCTGTTCGGCACGAGGCCTTTTAGAGCTCGCAGCTCCCAATCGCCATAATGTCCGCCAAGGACTGGCTTCATAATAGCCACACTGTCCAAATATGACTGGCTTTATCGTCCATCAAGGACTGGCTACATCGTAGCCACAACACAAATAGCACAAGGGCATTTTCCTGGAGTTCCACATTCCAGTACTTCCTGCTACTCCCCTTCACAGGCATAACCCAACAACCCCACTAACTACATCTTCTCTGGTGCGTAAATGCAACATCACCAATCCAGACCAACATGTCCAGATGGGCTTCACACAGCGTGTCTATCCCGTACTATACTTTTTCGGGTCAATATGCAGACTCAACAGGGGATAGCAACTATCAACGGACCGGAATCACTCACTCATCCCACCTTTTGGTGGAGAGGATTCCTTACTCATGCATAAAGAAGGACTTCATATGTCCAAGAAAGAAGATCGTTACCCTTGACGATCTCTTGGGAGCCATTGAAAATCTGGCCGGTTGGAAAGCACCGCAGCAGCTTTGCCTCCACTAAACTAGCCTCGGATCTCGAATCGGACCGCGGGAGCGCCACCAAAGCCTCGCTCTTCTCCTCCTTCTACTTCCACCAAGCTCTCTATTTTTCTCTCTTGATAAGAATGAGAGAAGAGGCCAACACTCAGCCTTATCACTACAGGAAAGGACCTTGGCCATTGGATCCAAATAAAAATAATTGGATGGCCGAGATCTGCCCAAAAGTCCATATTTGACTTAACACGGCCTGTGACACGCCAGTGTCCCAGGCCGTGTCCCCCAAGCGTGTACGAACCGACTCAAATTGAACGAGAACACGGGCTCCAATACGCCTGTGTCACAGGGAAGACACGCTCGTGTAAACTTTGACACGGTCGTGTGACTGGTCGTGTCACCTTTCTAACACAAGCCCAAATCACCCGAGAAGCACATGGCTAAGGCACACGCCTGTGTCCATGGTCGTGTTCCCAACACGCCCCTGTGACACGCCCGTGTCACAGGTCGTGTTCCACACTCAACGCCACTCAACGCCATTCCACTCAGCGCAACTCAACGCCACTCAATATTCATCCGAGCAGGACATGCCCTGGGACACGCCCGTGTCCCAGGCCATGTCGCCTCTCGACAATCAGTTCTCGAGAACTCGAGTCGACGCCCATAGAAAAGGACACGCCCTGGGACATGCCCGTGTCCCAGGCCGTGTGCACTGGACATGCCCGTGTCCTAGGCCGTGTCACCCAGCCTTACTCCATCTTAAGATTTTTGGGGTGTTACAAGAATAGTCAGTAATTATGAGCAAAGAACAAAATTAAAAACAAAAACCAAAAGCCTGAGCAGCTCTCCAGTCACATGCGACATAGAAATCAGTGGTGAGCGATGGCGATTCCGAAGGTTACGGTTGCAAAAACCAAAATGACAGACAATTTCTAAATACAAATATTTGAAAACAACGAAATAAAAAAAAATGCAGAAAAAGAAATTCCAAATGAAATCCAGAATATCTCGCTTACCGGCGGAGCGTCGGGTGAAGAATAATTCAGAGGAAGGGAAAGTATTCAAGGGTCATAGACTTACTGTGGAGGCGGTGAAATAACTCCGGCAGCTTCGGCAGCCGGTAGCTTCGGTAAGGTTCAGCAGAATAAGCCCTATATTTTCGACGGAGAAAGATGGATCCGGCTGGAGAAAGTCCTCTGAACCGGGAGGAGGAAGAGATCTGAAGCGGACGGAGGAAGAACTTCAGCGGAGAAGAAGAGCTCTGAACCGGGAGGAGGAAGAGCTCTGAAGCGGAAGGAGGAAGAAGTTTGGCATGGCTTGTGACAGGAGATGAAGGCGTTGAAGGCGTTCCGTGCGGGAGGTAACTTCGGCAGAGTTGACGGGAGCGAAGACTTCGGCATTCTGCAGGAGGGGAGGTGAAGGATGGGATTTGGCATCAGCGTGATGATGCCATGCGGCGGAGGCGAAATATGGGATTTGCCTCTAGGACGGGAGGTGTCGTGCGGGATTTATCCAATGTATCTGACTTCGGCGCGATGATGGAATGCGGCAGGAGTAAATCCGGAAGGATTTGTGCGCTGGCTCTTTTTGGATGTCCCAATCCAACGGTGCCCAGATATTGCAGTATATTGGATCGAATGGCCGAGATCAAAAGATTGGTGTGAATTCCAAATAGCTATATTGAATTATATAGTAAAGATTATAGAAGTTTCTCGCCACCACTGTGCCGGCCTCCTCCCTACAGCCACCTCAACGACAACTACCCAGCTGCCCGGGCAACTATGCACCTGCTCCAGCACCTCCACCTTCACCAAGCTTGGCTAATTCAACAACCATAGCAGAAAGGCAGACCACCTCAACACCTAACGTCAACCCAGCTCATCCATTAAGAAGTCGTCATCCTTGCACGTTGCTGCCCGAGCTCTACCTAGCTGAAGCAAGCTTTGCTCTGCCACCTCTGCACCCCCACCTCCGGCCACTCCAGCAGCTCCACACAACAAGCTCCACCACCAGCCGGCCTCCTCCATATAGCAGCGCCATCGCCATGCCATGCCAATGCGTTTGTCAAGAGGGGCATCAGGCTTAAACTCGCACCTAAGTCGGTCAATGCGTTCTTGACAAAAAGATAACCAAAGACACACGGAATAGAAAAACTACACGGGTCGCTGATTTCTTTTGGTAAACCGTTTGTGAAGACCGCAGAGCACTCGACATTTAACATGACATGTGAAAGGTTCTCTAACTTCTTTTTGTTAGTCAAGAGGTCCTTAAGGTACTTAGCGTACTTCGGCATCTGGGAGATCGCTTCGTGGAAGGGAAGATTTATGTGGACTTGCTTGAACATTTCTAAGAAACGGGAGTACATATCATCCTGACGTTGCTTATAAAGTTCAGAAGGGTGTGGCAGGGTTGGATTATTTTTGAAAATGGGTGGTGGAGTGAGATCTTTGTTTATAACGGGGGTGATAACTTCTTCAGTAGAGGGTGGAATTTTTAAAACGGGGGCGGGGCTTTGAATTTTTAAAATAGGGGCGGAGCTTTCCTCGGGCTCTTCACTAACCCTACCGGAAACTTTCTTCCCGCTCCTAATAGTTATAGCTTTCGCTTGATCTCTCGGGTTGGGCTCAGTATTGGAAGGAAGAGAACCTGCGGGTCGCTCAGAAATTATTTTTGCGAGCTATCCTACTTGATTTTCATGACTTTTAACGCTTCCAGTTAAGGTTCTTATAGTAGCATCATTTGTGGTTTTATATTTAGAAAGTAACTCCTCCAAGCTTGGATGTTTTGGATAGTTTTGAAGAGGTGGTGGTGGTGTAGAAAAAACATTTTGTTGTGGCTGCCGCATTGCGTTCGAAGGATTACTCCACGAAAAATTCAGGAGATTTCTTAAAGAAGGATTATAACTATTTGGAAAAACAAAACCGGGCGCAGGAAAATTCGGAGCAGAAAAATTATTAAAAGCAATTCTAGGCATATTATTAACATAATCTACTTATTAGGGAGTAGGAGTTACAGATTCCCATACCTGAGGGGCGGAGGTAGCAGTCATCTCCGTAATTTTTTTGCTGAATATTTAACCTTGTAGAGCAAGCTGGGAGACGTTGTCCACTTCAAAGATACATGCAGGTTTGTTTAGGTGGGACCTAGGAGCATTCCATTGATAAGTGTTCATGTCCATGTCCTCGAAAAGCTCAAGAGCTGCTTCCGGGGTTTTATGGTTTAAAGTACCTCCAGAAGCTGCGTCAATCATTTGCTTTGTATTTTGATTTAGCCCGTTATAAAATGTCTGCACTTGTAACCATATAAGCAGCGCGTGATGTGGGCATCATCTTAAAAATTCTTTAAATCTTTCCCAAGTTTCATATAAGGTTTCAGAGTCTATTTGTCCAAAAGCAGAAATGTCGTTCCTAAGTTTTGCAGTTTTAGCTGGCGGAAAATACTTCGCCAAAAAATTTTAAATTAATTGATCCCAGGTTGTGATGTTATTTTTAGGTAGAGTGTTCAGCCACTGCTTAGCCTTAGTTCTAAGAGAAAAAGGAAATAATCTTAGCCTAATAACATCATTTGTAACACCATTTATCTTGAAGGTGTCACAAATCTCAAGAAAGCTTGTTATATGAGCGTTCGGATCTTCATCTTGAAGTCTGTCATACTGCACATACTACTTCACCATTAGAATTATGCTAGGCTTTAGTTCAAATTTATTATTAGCTATAGCAGGGCGCACTATACTGGATTATGTTCCCTCTAAATTCAGTCGTGCATAATAGTACATAGGCCTATGCACGACCTCCTCCACGTGGGGTTCTTCCATTCTTAAAGAAGAAAGTGACTCGGAGTCCTCGATCGGTACTTGGAGAGTAGGGCCTTGAAATCACGATCTTCTCCAAAGAGTACGCTTAATTTCGTGGTCCAAGTCCAAAATAACCAACAGACTCCCGCGGGTCATGCACTAAAAGAAGAAAAAAGAAGAATGAGAAATAAATAAACAAGAAAAAAGCTAGATTTTTTTTTTGAAATAGATTTTTTTAGTAGCTTAGCTCCCAAACTTCCCAAGGGATACCCAATGAAGGGTTCGCAAGGTATTAGACAAGATAGTGGCACTTAAAGCCCTTTGCTCTTTTTGAGAGAATTAGGTGGCGTAGAAAAATTGTGAAGTGGGTTTCTATTAAGAGCGATAAAAAAAATTGGATTTTAAAATTTTTTAGAAAGAGAAAGAGAAAGAGAAATGATAAAAGTAATAGGTTCGTGTTTTCGATATATCAACGAAAGTGGTTCCCCGACAACGGCGCCAAAAACTTGGTGATCGCTTTCCGCTTAAGAAAAGAGAGCCGAACTAGCAATCCAATTAGGCAAGTATACCAATCGAACTGTAGCTAGGGGACACAAGTGTCGTATTGAAATCCGGGAACTGTTGAGTAAAGTTACCAACACGAAGACTATTATTTTATCGACGGAAATCTTTAGGGATAAAGAAACAATTAAGCGCACTTAATGAAAGGAAAGCTAGCACTAAAAGAGAACTAAATGCAGTTAAATAGAAAGCATAAAAGAAGAGTTTACAACGAAGGATTGGAATGATGAAATGGAAATGCACTCGATCGAGAATCACCTCGCCTAAAGTCGATTAAAAAAACGATAAATAAACCTAAGCTTAATAGGGGAAAGGTCCTTAAATGTGGAGGTTCCTAAAGCTTGAACACGCTTCTCTCAAAGTCATGCCCAACTGAGTTTAGGAAGGTCCGACCGACTCTCATCTAAATCGGAGGCCTAAAAATCGCTTTACGGGGTGAACCCCACTATTGGATTTTACTCCAATCCGAGAGATTTGGACGTCTGCCTCTCTCGAGGGGTGCGTACAACTCTCTTTACTCTTGAATGCTCACTTCAAACTATCGACCTCTCGGCTAGCCAAGAATGAAAGCTAGGATGGAAATTATATATCGATAATATAATTCCAAACGA
Organism: Platanthera zijinensis; assembly: GCA_039513925.1. Taxonomy (NCBI): domain Eukaryota; kingdom Viridiplantae; phylum Streptophyta; class Magnoliopsida; order Asparagales; family Orchidaceae; genus Platanthera; species Platanthera zijinensis. The sequence continues at coordinate 174,997,369 of CM077088.1, forward strand.
GAAAAATCAAGAGTAATTCGAAGGCCTAAACCCTAAAAAGAAAAGGTGAATTCAAAGCATCATAACTTAATCACTCGAACCTTGGATCATCAAGATCGAGTAAAAGGAGGATTAGTTAATTATAGTGAAGTGAATTGGGAGGGATGAGTAGTAAAGCATAATAACACCAAGTAAACAAGGGCACTAATAATAATAATAAAGAGAGCTACAACTATTTGAAATGAAAATTACAATTGCAATGAAATAAATTACTAAGCTAGCATTAACACTAGGCTACAAATGATGTACAAAGCTAATACAAAAGCTATTATAAAAGGATCTTGGATTAGAAAAACATGAAATGAGAAAGAGAGAGAGAGGGAGAAAAAGCATAAAAAGGGCTAGTAAAAAAAGGGCAGCACCTCCCCTCTCAACCCAAGCTTGTTTTGAAATGGAAGCGGGCCTTGAATTTATAAAAAAAATTCTTGGGTTGGTCACGCCCTAGGTCACGCCCAGGGAGGGCGTGTCAAGGTGCATGACATGTACAGGGTTGACCTCGGGTTATGGATTCTGGCGGGAAGGATGATTGCTTTTGTATGATGGCTGACATGCCATGGGTCACGCCCGTGTAGAGGGGCGTGACACGCACATCAGGACGAAATCATTGGTCCGAAATCCGTCAATCTTGTAAAAGGGGGTGAACACGCCCTTGGTCACTCCCGTGACGGGGGCGTGACAGGTACGATTGGCATGCTGAGGCAAAAATGCATTTAATGCGGTGTCAGACTTCAGGCAGAGGGCAACATGCCCCGTATCATGCCCTGGGACACTCCCGGGGAGGGCGTGTCAGGGGGGCGTGATAGCCGTTTTTCCTGTTATTTGGTCTTTAGTGACACGCCAGCTTGACACTACCCGCGACACGGCCGTGTTTAAGGTCGTGTCCTACTCGGGATGAACTCTAGAATTTCCACTTATGGCTGACTTCCTTGGGATTGGGTGACACGCCCTCTGACACGCCCAGGGAGGGCGTGACAGGGGGCGTGTCACGTCATTTTTGGCCAAAAATCTGGAAACCTACAAAAAGACATGAAAATGTTATTGGCAATAATATTTTCATAAGAAAGATTAAAATTAAGCTAATAAGAAACAATTAGCGCCTTCAAAACTAGAAAATACAATAATAATTTAGGCTACAAAACGTAATATAAAAGCCCACGGTCTGTTTCTAGTTCCAAGACTCATGTCGAGAAAGGAGTTCAGGAATAGTAGGTGTGAGCTGCAACCTTAGGTCCGAACTTTAGTTGAAGTCGGGCTTCTGGCTTCAACAGCCAATGAGGACTTTAAGGGTAACAATCCTCTTCTGTGGACATGTGAAGTTCTTTCTTTTGGCATTAGAGGGTAGATGCTCCACGAGCATGTGGAAGTGGTTCTCCCGATCGATAGATCTGTGTCTCCGTGTTAGTTTGCATTTAGATTCGGAATCAATGTATGGAATAGGCATGATGTGTGAAGCCAATCCGGACGGGTTGGTCTTGATTGGTGATGTTGTTTGTTTTGTATGTCAGAGAAGACTCCATGGTAATCACGTAGATTTTCGGAGTCACTGCGTGGAGAGTACGGGGGTAATTTTCAGGAAAAACACCTGAGTAAGGGGAAGATGCGATAATCTTTCCCTACCGCACGGCGGTAGTGTTACAGCCGGCGTTAGCTCCCTGTGAGCAATGTAATGTTGAGAAGCCTTTCTCGTGGAGACCTGAGGGCTATTGTTGTGAGACCTGTCTCGTGGAGACCTAAGGGCCGCATTTTTCGAGCATTAGCTTAGTCTGCTTTGCTTGGGTGGTCGTGTGTGCTAGCCTAGGATCATAATAGTGTTATGAATCATACGAATGGGAAAGGGGATGCTGACCCGCGTCTTGGCTTGTTGCGCCCAACAATTTGAGCACCGGGAAATAGCTGAACTGCACCCAACCTTATGTCGATCGACTTCGAGTGAGTAAAAGTGTGAATATAAAGTCACAAAGACTTTATCATATCCATAGGGCGTTGTTTTTGGCTTTGTCCCTAAAAGACTAAAATGCTCAAACGTTGCTAACATTCGCAGAGAACGGAGTTGTGACCCTTGAGGTCCTGTGAACCAAGAATGTGTCGTGGGAGCACGGGGAGTTTGGCATTTGTGCCAACGTCTTGTAATGACCCTAGCCGATCCAACGTGACAACGTCACGGCTCCGCTCTAGGCGATGCTACCGGGCTGCATCCCAAGCACACCAACCCCTCTCCAGCCCACAGGCAGGTTGTTGGTGGCCATAGCCACACTTTGATGAGGCAAACTCGATAGTCAAGCGTGCACCACGGGGACTTCCTAGGAGGTCACCCATCCCAGTACTACTCCAGCCCAAGCCCGCTTAACTATGAAGTTCTTTCAACTCTCATCACCAATTGGGCTGCACTTTTTTTTGTAACGCCCCTAGCCGATCCAACGTGACGATGTCACAGCTCCGATCTAGGCAACGCTAGCGGACTGCAGCCCAAGCACCCCGACCCCTATCCATCAACAGGCGGGTTGTTGGTGGCCCCAGCCTCCCTTTGATGAGTCAAACTCGATAGTCAAGCGCGCACCACGGGGACTTCCCAGGAGGTCACCCATCCCAGTACTACTCCAGCCCGAGCACGCTTAACTATGGAGTTCTTTCAACTCTCATCACCAATTGAGCTGCAGATCAATTGGTGATGAGAGTTGAAAGAACTCCATAGTTAAGCGTGCTCGAGATGGAGTAGTACTGGGATGGGTTACCTCCTGGAAAGTCTCTGTGGTGCACGCTTGACTATCGAGTTTGGCTCATCAAAGGGAGAATGTGGCCACCAACAACCCGCCTGTTGATGGAGAGGGGTTGGGGTGCTTGGGATACAGCCCGGTAGCTTCGCCTAGAGCGGAGCCGTGACATCGTCACGTTGGATCGGCTAGGGGCGTTACAAAAAAAAAGTGCACTTTTTTGTAACGACCCGGGATTTGGCCCATAGACCCATGGCATCGCTATCGGGCTACAGCCCAAGCACCCCAAGCCCTCTCCAGCCCACTGGCGGGTTGTTTGTGGGGACGGCCTCCCTTTGATGAGCGAACTCGATAATTAAGTTGGGTCGTACGGGGACTTCCCAGGAGGTCACCCATCCCAGTACTACTCTCGCCCAAGCACGCTTAACTATGGAGTTCCTTCACTTCTCATCACCAATTGAGCTGCACTTTTTATTTTAACGACCCTAGCCGATCCAACGTGACAATGTCACGGCTATACTCTAGGCGATGCTACCGGGCTGCATCCCAAGCACCCAAACCTCTCTCCCTTCAAAGGCGGGTTGTTGGTGGCCACAGCCTCTCTTTGATAAGGAAAACTCGATAGTCAAGCGTGCTCGGGCTGGAGTAGTACTGGGATGGGTGACCTCCTAGGAAGTCCCCGTGGTGCGCGCTTGACTATCGAGTTTGCCTCATCAAAGGGAGGTTGTGGACACCAACAAAGGGAGAGGAGTTGGGGTGCTTGGGCTACAGCCCGGTAGCATCGCCTAGAGTGGAGCCATGGCATTGTCACGTTTGATCGGCTAGGGTCGTTACACGTCAATGGCGAATGGCGCTTAAGTTGCACGTTCTGATTGCCATATTGTGATTATGCTAATGCCTGTAGGGAAGGAACACCGCTACCCCGGGTGATGGGTGGGGTCGTTATAATTTGGTCAGCTAATGAAGATCGTTGCTTCTATTTGCCACCATTACGGTGGAATTTTTCTTGCAGGTGTAGCTAAACCAAACGGGAATAGCGAGCTGAAGTCCAGGATAGCTAAGCTGTCCTTTGAAGGCCAAAGCGAATTGCCCGCTTTGTCTATTTATTTCTCATGTGTGGTCGGTCTGCGCGCCGATGTTTGCAAGACAGTTTAAATTGAGTAAACATTATAAGTCCATAAGACCAAGACTTATTTGTGTATTTGTTTTACATTCCTAGTTGTGGTAGTGGACATTCATGTTGTTGTTGGGTTCTATTTATAAACTTTAAATTACTACTGCCAGAATGCACTCTATGTTAGGATACAAAATATTGGATTATAGTTTCAATTTAGTAACTCCTTAGTCTGTCTGTGGTTTATGTCGTCGGGCTCCGACCAGACCTTCTATTATATGTTGTGTGACAGATGGGGGTGTTACATACTGTATGATTTTTCCTATAAAAGCAAAGTTGCACCCAACAACTTTAGTGGGGCCCACGGGTCAAATAGCCATTGTTGCAGAGCTTGAAGCTAAAGATTCAAACCCGCTGAACTAAAAGTTCTTTCAGTTAGTTGTAGCATTCCTCATCAGCTACAGTAAGTTCAGAAAAGCTTTCTGAGAAAGAAGACTAAGCAGAGACTTCAATTTCTGCAGTCAAGGTTAGCTGGTTGAAGATGAACAAAAACGGTCAACTCTTTAGTCTTCAACAGCAAGTTCAAAGAATTGGTTTCTGAGTTACTTCCAGCACAAGCAACAGCTTATTGAAGATCAACTTTCTTGTTACTAGGAAGAAGTTATTGCTGAGATAACTCAGCTCAGGAAGCAATAGACCCAGAGAACTTCTCTGGTGTCATATCAATAACCACCACTTTCTTTTCTGTAGGATCCTTTATATCTGAGTTGTAGGCCTATTATATAAATTCTGAGGTAGGATCCTATATGAATCTAAGTTGTAGGGCATATATGCCTGAGGTAGGGAAGTTTGCTTGAGGTAGGAGTGTCATTCTCTCTGAGTGTAGGACCTTTGGTTCTGAGGTAGTATGCAGCTTTGGATCTGAGGTAGGGCCTTTGTGCCTGAGCTTTAGGAGAGTCATTCTCTCTTAGGTAGGGCTATCCTCCTAGCCTGAGTGTAGGGCATCTTGTGTTCCTGAGGTAGGTGATCTGTTGATCACTGAGTTGTAGGAGCAATCTTGCTCTGAGGTAGGGCTTTGTGCCTGAGGTAAGTCTTGGAGGAGACTAAGAGATCCCACGGGATCTGTGTTGTAAGCTCTTTAGAGCCGAGATTTGGAGAAGTGCCTTATCTAACACACTATTAGAGAGCTGGGAGGGACAGTGGATGTACCCATAATCTGGGGAACCACTATAAATCTTGTGTGTGCTTTTGTGGCGTGTCTTGAAAGCTGATAGTAACTAACTCACAACTCACATAAAATAAGGAAATCTTGAAAGAGACCAAAAACCTATTCACCCCCCCCCCCTCTATGTGTTTAGCTACCCTTGAAAACTTAAGACTTTCAACCTGTTTTTACTATTACAGCTACTATTGTACCTTTTCCTTCCATCCTTTTGCCCGGTGCCTAGAAGTCATTGTGGTGAGTGGATGTCGAAGCACCTTAGTATTTTTTACTAACTTTTGGTGACCGTATCATTTTAGGAACACCCGAAGTACCGACAACCCTGAACGGCAGGACTTGAGGAGCTAATGCGGCGTACTGATACTCTACCCAATGTTGATGTGAGTGTTGATGATGTGTTTACTTCCGTAGTTCATTGAGTGAGAGAGAGTTTTGTTGTACTGGGCATAAGCCTTTATTGACTACTTTGATATATACGGGCATAATCCCTTCTCTCTTCTAAACTCTTTTATCTCATTGTGGACATGTTATTCCTTATAGTGTGTTGTGGATATTTAATTTTTACGTATTTCCTACTTACTTATTTGATTGACCAGGATGATAAGTTAGTGGGCGGTAAGACTCCCCACAGATTGTTGTTAGCGGACTCGGGATAGGTTCACAAAAGGGGTATTAAAGAGGGTCATAAGAAAACAATTTGTGTTATCTTTATAGAGCATAGTTATCTCTCTTTCTCTCGATGCATGTGTAGTAGTAGCTAATTCTGAAAAGCAACATATATTACTTTAGTTAATGCTCAAGTGGTTGTGTGCAGAAGAAAAAAGATGATCACAAAAGTCAATCCACCCTTGTCATCAAGTCAATGCTACTTACTTATTACAGCTGTTAATTAATCTGAAAGTTATTACTTCAAGGTGCGCTAGTCACCTAGAGCGGGGGTGAATTGGTATTTGAATTTTTTTTAGTCTTTTTTGTTGTTTATAAACTAAGTGATCTATTGCTTGTCCTTAGTACCTACAATAAAAAGTAGGAACAAGCAACACAGCACAACACACAAGTATTTATGGTGGTTCCCCAATTGGGTACATCCACTTTCCCTCCCACCTTTCTAACTTATGTTAGACAAGACACAAACTCCACCAAAATGCTCCTCAGAGTTTACACCTCATGCCCTTAGCCTTACACTCAGGTTCTCTTCAGAAACCTGCTCAGAACAATAAGGGTTCCTACCTAAGAGCCCTGTAGTGCTCCTACAGCTCAGTGGTCCTCAAACCACCTACCTCAGCCTTATCTCTAAGGCCTACAGCTCAGGCACAAAGTGCCCTACAACTTCAGGCAGAAGGCCCTACTCTCAAAGTGCTGCAACACTCCTACAGCTCAGTACCCTTCCAGTTATCTACCTCTATGCCCTTCCAAGCAGCTACAGCTCAGTGATAAATTTATCGCCTACCTCGGGAAAAAGGCCCTATACTAAGTCTCCTCCAAGACCTACACTTAGCGATACACTTGTAACCTACAACTCAGTGACTCAACAGTCACTTAACTCAGCCTTATCACTAAGGCCTACTACTCAGGCTGGTAAAACAGCCCTACTCTCATATCCACACTTGGATCCTACCTCAGTACCCCAGCAGGCCACCTACCTTAGTGACTAATTAGTCACCTATAGCTCAGGCACAAAGTGCCCTACAACTCAGATTCAAGCAACCTACATCCTACTGGCAATTAATCAATAAAATTGAAATACTGACTCAAAGAAAAATCTCTGAGTCAAACTTGCTTGACTGAGCAGATATCAGTCCAGCCTACTTGTTGTAGAAGGAATTAGTCTTCTTCTACGGCTACAAATTTCTCTGATGTATTGAAGGCAGCAACTGTTGTTGAAGGCTTACAACCCTTCACATAGTATCTTCTCTTGCTGATAGATTAAATCAGCCAACTTGTTCTTCAAGGAACACTCTTGCTGAACTGGAAGAAGCTTCAGCTATATTTGCCTTCTGTCTTTCACTACTAGACTTTTCTTTCAATCTTGTTGAAGAAGATGAAGTCCAACCGCCACTCTTTCATTTTCTGCTTTTGTTCTCGTTAACCCTAATCTTCTTTTCTTCTCTTCCTTTTATATCTATTGATTTGAATCAACATCACAATTTGAATGTGGGCCCATTCAAGTATGGTGAGCGCCACCTCCCTCAAAAGAAGACAAACAGTACTTTCCGGCGCTGCTGTAGCTTTCCCGCAACGGCTTCATGTAATTTGACTTTGATGATGTCAGTAGTGGTCATCACCATTTAGACTTAGAAAATATTCCTGAACTTCATTAAGCATTGAGTGATTTTAAGTCACTCAACGCCATCTATCTTGGCTCTAAGCGCTTTTGGACTTGTGAATTTTCACTGGCTTTGTCTCAACGGTTCTTTCTCAGCAATCTCAGTAATTTCTTCTTAATAGCTAAGACAAGATTCTGTCTCAGCGCTTTCTTCTCAGCGATCTCAATGCTTTCTTCTTCTCAACTGTGACAGTGTTCTGTCTCAGTGGTTTCTTCTCAGCGGTCTCAGATGTCTCAGCAGTTTTCCTTAGTCAATTTTTCTGACTTTAGGTCGACGAATGTTGAACTGCGTTTGATGATCTGTGGGCTGAGCTCGACGAATTCTAAACCTTAAGCTTTTGAATTTAGCTCAATGAGTGGAGAGCTGAGCTCGACAATCTGTGTGCTGGGATCGATGAACTGTGTGCAGAGCTCGACGAACTGCGAGCTGAGCTCGACGAATTCTGAACCTCAAGCTTCTGAGTTTTAGCTTTAGGAATGGTGAACTGAGTTCGACAATCTGTGAGCTGAGCTCGAAGAACTGCGAGCTGAGCTCGACGAATTCTTAACCTCAAGATTCTGAGTTTTAGCTCAAGGAATGGTGAGCTAAGCTCGATGATCTGTGAGCTGAGCTCAACGAACTGCGAGCTTAGATCGACGAAATCAAAAACCCACACTTTGAACCGAGCTTGACAAAATTTGAATTCTCCAGCATATTCTTCTTGTTGACCTGTCCAATCATGGACTACCTGCATGTATGAACTAAAGCACACATCAAATATATTATGCCCCTTAGCATGATTGGTGATACCTCTTCAAATCCTAAGGAACATTGAAGGGCACAATTCAAACAATCTCCCCCTATTTGAAGAAGACATAACACTCATCCATGCTAAGGTGTATTAACATAAAAAGTATCATGATAGTTTTGATGAGACATTATCATGACAACTAGCCATCCCAGTATAGGATAAGTCCCCCTAAATGGGATGGCTTAACACTATGATTGAATAACCAATAGTACTGGTGAGTTAACAACCATTAACAATGTAACAGTGTGATTAACCGCAATAATTTTATTAATCATTGACAAGGTAAACAATATGATAAAGATCTTCCTAATCATTAACTTAGCCAAGCAACAGTAGCTGACTTGTGATTACAAGATGAAAGGAGGGGTTAGATCTGACTTACTTTAGAGGGGGAGGGGTGAATAGAGTATTAAAATTTTGGCTGTTTTTAACTTTTATATCAGAGTGAAAATAGGTGATACCAATAATATATAAAGAAAAGAAAAGCAAGCTAAGCTATTATATCTGTCACAGCCACAGCAAGAACAAAACAAAAAATGAGCACAACCAGACAACACAAAAAATTTATAGTGGTTCCCCAATTGGGTACATCCACTCTTCTACCACCCTAGTAGGAATCCACTAGCAGGTTTTGATTAGGTGACTGCCACCACAATATCTATTTACAGGGAGATATCACAACCCTTTAGGCTTTTGATCAGGTGCCCAAAAACGAACTCAAGTCTTTTGATCAGGAGACTTGACAACCAAGTGGTTAACTTTTGAAGGGAGTTAAAACCCTTTTACAGGAGGGAAGAGGAAGTGATGGTGTCTTCTCTTTCTCTAATCAACAAAGAAGACTAGTGGATCTTGATATTGACAAAGCTCCCCCTGAGATGTTGAATGGTTAAGGAAGACTGGAGCTTTGCTTCAGGGTGTAGGTCTTCAGCCTTGTCTTATCAATGCCCAGGAATCCAGTAGATAGATATTGAAAGAATGTCTCTAAAGATTCCAGACTCTAAAGATCAAGAAGACTCTTGATTTGTGATGAATGTTCTTCTTCAGATTTCAGGATTGACAAGGATGAAAGTAGATTGCGTTGTAAGGGAGTTCTAAATGTTCAGTCTGTGTCTCTCAGAATTCTTGGTGATGTATCTTTTCTGAGAATCTCTGGCTCAGTATATTTTGATTTCTTACCCAGTGTCTCAGTGAGTGTCAACTCAAAAGAGAAAAATCTCTTTTATTCTATAATGTTAATTTTTCCTTTGAAATTTGAATTCTGGCATTAATTGTTGACTGATCTGGAGAATACAAATGGCTGGAATGTGACTTAAATGAGTTTCCCCAGCTGTCCCTAATAAAATAAGCAAGTAATTACCCTGATGAATACCATAATTAATACTTCCAATAATGGCTATATTCAAAGGAATACGAGCATTAATTACACAGGAATATTACTACTGAATAATATAGACATTAAGGGACAGAAGGAAGAAAACTTCTCATTCTGGAGCGAGACAAAAATCATCGACCTCTGAATGGAATTCGTCGACCAGAGATCCAAGATCGTTGACCTGAGAATTCTAGTTCGTCGACCTAAGCTCTGTGAACTGCGTACTGAGAATGACTTGCCAAATCTACACTCTGAGTTCGTCGAGTTGAGAAACTACCAAAAGAAAACTGATCCTCGACCGGAGCTCAAATATTATTGAGCTCAGCTCAAAGAAATAACTCTGAGTTTGTCGATCTGAGATCAACGATCGTCGAAATGAGTTCGAAGAACTTCGAACTGAACAGTCTATTCTCTGAATCTTCTAATTCTGCATCATCTGAGGTCCTCTGTTGGCTGATCCAAGAAGGTTGACCTAATGACTTAGCCTAAACTCTAGGATTCAAAGAATTGACCCTGGCTATACAAGGTGGGTCAGACTTAACCTAATTTAGTTAACCTAGCCCAAATCCAATTAGGGATCCAACAATCTCCCCTTATTTGGGTGAGGTCACAAAAACAAAACAAAAGAAACAATCATAACGCATGAAAATATATATCTGACAGAAATAAAACATTTAGCAGATATTTACAAGATGTGCTTCATGATTAAATAATATAGAGTTCAAAAATAAGAATAAAATCTAAAACAAAATCACTGTTTCTGCTTAGGATTTGCTTTCTCTGACTTCTCAGCAAGCTTTTTGAAGATGATTTCTCTTCTTGGATCAGCAGCTTCTCTCTTTGACATTTTCATGTCTGATGCACCAATAATGTTGAGAGATGTTGCTCTGGGAACCACAGCTTCTGGATGCAACTTCATATAATCATCAATAATAAAAAATTTGTTTGCCTTTGCATACCTTTTAAGTTCTTCTTTTCTGAATGAAGACCTGGTAGAGAATTGTGAAGGATCCTTTCCTTCAGCCTTTGGCTTTGTTAATTTGTGAAAGTCCTATCAGCTCATGAAATTTATCCATTCTAGCTAAATTCTCTTGTTCTAGATCTACAAAGGGAATTGGAGGAGATTCTGGCCTTTTTGGACTTGAGTCCTTCTTTGATTCAGCAACAGAGTCTGTAGGAGCTCTTTTGATTGAAGCTGGAGGAGGATGGCTTTGAGAAGATTGTTGCTAACTACCATGCCTGGAATGTCTTTGATAAGTCTTGGTCACTGGGGCAGATCTGAGAGAAATATTGCGCACTTGAAGATGGAGGAGGAGGATGAGGAGTGTCTTTCCTAAATTGCTTAGGAGGAGACCTGTACCTTCTCCTCTTCTTCCTTTCTTTCTACTCATTCTTGGATAGCCAGATCAACTAAGGCATCCCTGGGTATGGAGTTATCTTTTGCAAAATATAGTAAGGAGTGTCATTGGTTGGATTAGGCTTTGGAGTAGCCTTTGGAACAATCTCCTCTTCTTTGCAACTTTCTTCTTAGACTTAGGATCATCAGATCCATCAGAATCATCATCTAAGTCCTCATCAGAAGAACTTTGAGGATTATCATATAATGCATCTATCTTTTTTAAAGTTTCCTTTGAAATCTGTCTTTCAGCCTGAGGAAGAGCTTGAGGTAGAGCAACTGCAGGTGGAGCAACATTCTCTGTGATCATCTGGGAATCTTCTATATCTTTATCAACAGACAGGAAATCATTTTGCTCAGGATCATTCTGAATGAGTGCAATCTCTTGAGCTACATCTAGAGCAATCAAGTCATCTATATTTGGACTATCATCCATTACATAGGTTGGGCCTGAGGGTTCCATAACCATATTAACAACAAAACTTGCCTTCAGTTGACTAACAACTTCCGGGCTTATAGAAGGAGTGTAGCACACTATAGCCAAAGATGGCCTTATTGTTGGAAGAAAAGAATTCAGATAAATTGTACTGAAAGAATGTAATTAAACAATAATGTCTACTGAGGGATTGATATAACAATCACCATCAGTCACAATATCTGCAATCAGCAGATCTACATCCAATATATCAGCCTCTGAAACCATATCTACATCTGATAACTCAGCTGTCTGGAAAACTGTTTCTGCAGGTGCTTCTATTCCTACTAGAGTTGCTTCTTCATTGATTATCTCCCCCTGCCTAGTTTCAGTAAGTACTGGAACCAAGCCCCTTTGTGAAGAAGAAGGGATAGATGAGGCATAAAGTTGAGCAACAAGAGATGAAATGGAGGCAGCAAGAGGTGAAATAGCCTCTGTTATGAGTTATTGTCGAAGAGGAGTGATGGTTTGTAGAAAAGAGGAAATGGAGGGGGAATCTATGTCCATTAACTTAGGAGGAGTTTGAGTGGATACAGATGGGTTAATAGAGAATGATGATGGATGAAAGGGTGTGGAATCTAGCATGTGCTCATCTTGAGGTGATGGATAATGGATGGGGGATGACAATAGATCAAATGTTGGTAAGGATGATAGGTTGTGAAGGGGGATGTAAGCAAGTTGTGAAGGAAGAAGGGATTGAGGAGGAGTGACATGCTCTGGTGTAGTAGCATACAATGGAGATTGATTTGGTGATGGTTGAGGTTCAGGGGATTGATGTGGTGTAGGATGATGGACTTGATTATGAACTGGTGAAGAAAGATGGACTGGGGAAGCTGGAGGAGTTGGTCTATGGGCTGGAGAAGTAGAAGTATGCTGGAGAGATGTTGAAGTTGTTTGATCATGAGGAGGTGGAGGTGGAATGGAAACATCTTCAGTAGGGTGGGGAGTGGCTGGAGCAGCCCAAGTACTCTCAGAAGGTCTTGAGGAAGAGGAGGAAGCCTTGGATGGATTGGAGATATTCCTCTCCAACCTGCCAAATATGGCGCAAGTAAGCCTCTTGGATGCATTTATGAATATGGTCAGGGAGACCAAGGATTCAGCAGCCTTGGCCTGAAGGAAGATTCCTAGAATTCTTCCAAAACACACCTCTTTCTTGGTATTTTTCTTCTTAATCATCTCAAACATGATTCTAGCCCAATTCGCGGGCTTCTTGTTCACAACATCACACATCACAAGGAATTGTTGCCTAGTGATGTAATCATGGGTTGTATGCTTGCCCAGCAGTACCATGCCTACAATATCTGCTAGAAACTTGTAGTCAGCAGATAAATGTTTCTTCAGCAGTTTATTGGGTGTTTCTCCAGAATAACCCATCTTAATCAACATCTCATCAAATTCAGCACTGTCGATCTCTAACTCTTCTTCTCCATTCATTAATCAAAAAATTTCATATAGAACAGCAGGGGTAAGAGAGACGGAGTTACCCGATATTATTCCTATCAAGGTATCAACATCTGGAGAGGAAGAAGTGAAAACCCATTCTCGAACTTCTGTTGCAGCAATCTTTATTCTTGTGGTCCTCAGATTCATTAATTGCTGAACTTCAAATAATTTAAGAATTTCCAAGAAAATCTGGTCGGAATGTTTGAATGACTCAAAATCTATATCGAAACCCATGTCAAACTTCATTGCTACAAGAGCGCTCGCTGGAATCGCCATGATCACCTGCAAAGGAGAAATGGAGAGATCAAGTGCAAGGGGAACAGAAAGCGCGGGATGGAGCTCGAAGAAAACCTAGATATAAGGTTTTTCGGAATATGAAATGACATACTCCGTCCTATGAAAAAGAAAAAAAATTCTTCGATCTGAGGTCGACGAAATATTTTATTAACAAAAGAGTTTGTCGATCTCATTCTGAAGAAGGGAAGGCTTTTCGTCGATCTCTGGTCGACGAAAATCTTCTGAAGTTAGATCGTCGATCTCAAGTCGACGAAAATTACCCACACAGAGAGTTCGTCGATCTCTAGTCAATGAATTTTCTCAAGAACCTTTCTCAGTTCATCAATCTCCGGTCGACGAACTGTGGCAAATTCTTCGATTGCAGATAGAAATCAAATTAATACTTCTCCATTGATCAAACCAAGCTGATTCAAAATGACCAGATGGTTCCTCACATCCAAGGGTTTGGTGAAAATGTCTGCTCTTTACAAATTAGTGTAAATGTAGACAAGATTAAATTTTTTTTTTGTCAACACAATCTCTAATGAAATGATGCCTTATCTCTATATGCTTAGTTTTAATATGATGCACTGGATTCCTTGCAATAGAAATTGCACTTGTATTATCACAAAGTAAGGTTGAATTATTTAAGTTGATACCATAATCTAGAAGTTGGTTTTGAATACACAGCATCTATGAATAGCAACTCCCAACTGCTATATATTCAACTTCAGTAGTTGAAGTAGACACAAATGTTTTCTTTTTGTAAAACCAGGATACAAGTATAACACCAAGGAACTAGCATGTTCCTGATGTTCTCTTCATGTCCACTCTGCATCCAGTAAAGTCAGCATCTGAGTATCCAGTCAACTCAAATTCTGACTCAGTTGGATACTAGAGTCCTAGATTTGGGCAACCCTTTATATATCTTAAAGTTCTTTTAAGGAAAATAAGATGTGATTCTTTAGGGTTCACTTGGAACCTAGCACAAAGGCATGTAGCAAACATTATGTCTTGCCTACTTGTTGTGAGATACAATAAGGACCCAACAATGCCCCTATATAATTTCTGATCAATAGGCTTCCCATGTTCATCAGAGTCAACCACAACATTGGTATCCATGGGTGTTTTTTTTGCTGAGGCATCTGACATCCCAAACCTTTTGATTAGCTGCTTAGCATACTTGGATTGGGATATGAAGATGCCATCAGGCAATTGCTTCACTTGGAGGCCAAGGAAGTAAAAGAGTTCACCCATGCTACTCATTTCAAACTTGGAATGCATTAAGTCAGAAAACCTTTTGCATAGTGTGGAATCAGTAGAACCAAAGATAATATCATCTACATAAATTTGTACTAATAAGATTTTGCCTTTATGATGTTTAATAAATAAGGTCCTATCTACAATGCCTCTAGAAAATTGATGTTCTAGAAGAAAGCTGGCTAAGATTTCATCCCAAGCTCTTGGAGCTTGCTTTAGACCATAGAGAGCCTTATGCAATTTAAAAACATAAGAGGGATTAGTTGGAGAGATAAAACCTGTGGTTGCTCTACATATACTTCTTCTTTGAGTTCTCCATTCAGAAATGCACTCTTGACATCCATTTGATAGAACCTTAACTTTTTGTAGGCAGCATATGCAAGGAAGATTCCTATAGCCTCAAGCCTTGCAACAGGGGAAAATGTCTGATCATAGTCAATGCCTTCCTCTTGCCTATAGCCTTGAGCAACTATCCTTGCCTTGATCCTTATGATAATGCCCTGGGCATCAAGTTTATTTTTGAATACCCACTTAGTTCCAATGATTGGGTAGTCTTTGGGTCTTGGACTAAGTCCCAAACTCTACATCTCTTAATTTGGTTGAGCTCCTCTTGCATTGTCATAATCTAGAGTGGATCTCACTCTGCATCTTTTATAGATTGGTGCTCAATTTGAGATATGAAGCAAGCATGCATCATGTCTTGGTTGAGTTGATGCCTTGTCTGCACACCTACTGATATGTCTCCTATTACTTGAGATACAAGATGATCTCTAAGTATGAAAAGATTAGTTGGTGGAGTTTGTTTAGCAACAGCCTGGGGAGTTAATTCCTCCTGTGGAATTATCTAGGATGTTGTTGGTTTTACAACTATTTCAGTGAACTCATCTTCACTATCTTCTGAGTTTTGTGGAGAGGTATGGGCATTAGGCTCATTGGTGAGATTCAACTCATTCAACTGCTCACACAAATATGGTACATGCAAAGATTCACTGGTAGAAGAGTTCTTCTCCTTGTAAAACATGTTAGTCTCATCAAAGGAAATGCGTACAGACTCTTCTATTTTCATTATAGATTAATTATAAACCCTATATGCCTTGCTGACTTGGGAATATCTTAGAAAAATTCCCATTGCATTCTTGGCATCAAACTTTCTAATATATTTCTTGTCATTATTGTGAATGTAACACATATAACCAAAAACCTTAAAGAATCTACTTTAGGTTTCTTCCCTTTAAGTAATTCATAGGGAGTCTTGCCCTTAAGCTTATGTATAAAACTCCTATTCAAGGCATAGTTTGTTGTGCTTATAGCCTCTGCCCAAAAGGATAGTTGCAAGTAAGCATCTGTAAGCAATGTACCTGCAGCTTCAATTAGTGTTCTGTTTTTCCTTTCAGCTATGTCATTTTTTGAGGAGTTCTAGGAGTAGAGAAATAATGTCTGATACCTTCCTCCTCATAGAATCTTTGCATGGGAAGAGACTCAAACTCAGTACCATGATCACTTCTAATCAATGCAACTAGAGTAGAGTACTCAATCCTTATGCTCTTAAGAAAATATGTAAGAACCTGGAAGTTATCTGACTTGTTCCTCAAGAAGAACACCCAAGTGAACCTTGAAAAGTCATCTACAATCACTAAGGTATAAAATTTCCCTCCTAGGCTTTGTACAGCAATGGGTCCAAAAAGATCCATGTGGAGCAAATACAAAATCCTAGGTGAATCACTTTTATTAATGGCTTTGAAACTATTTTTAGTTTGCTTGCCTAATTGACAAGCCATGTAGAGGCCTTCCTTCTTGTAGGGACTAGAAGGCAATCCTCTAACAAGGTTGTCCCTAGATAGCTTAATAATGTATTTTAAGTTAACATGACCTAATATCTTATGCCAAAGTTCATTATTGTTATTAATTTTGTTGAACACACATATTTCAGACCTAGTAAACTTAAAATTTACTATGTAAATGTTTCCTACTCTAGATCCAATTAAAACAATCTTGTTATCAACAGAAGAAATAATGCAAGAGGATTTATCAAACGATACCTGAAACCCTTCATCACAGAGTTGACTAATAGAAATCAGGTTGTGCTTTAATCCACTTACATAAGCTACTTTCTTGAATGTGACAACTCCAATCTTTACATCTTCATAGCCTTTAGTCTGGCCACAGTTGGAGTCACCAAAAACAACTTTAGGATCTAGCTTGGACTTTTAGTTTGATTGATTGTCCTCGCTGCCAATCATATATTTTGAACAACCACTATCTAGATACAACTGTTCCTCTGTGGTAGGATAGTCTTTCACCTGCACAAAAGCAGATTAGATATTCTTGACCTAGGTTACCTTGGGTCCTTGTTGATTTACATAACTTAAGCTAGAAATATATGAAAATTTAGGTTGACTTTTGTAACCTAAAGGATGATATTTTCTTGGTGGAATTAACCATTGGTTAAAAGGATTAATGTTTTGTCTAGGTTGATTGAAAATTCTGTTGGAATTAAAGTTTTTATTATTATAAGCTAGGGTCGACGAATTCTGGTACGTTCATCGATCTGAGGTCGACGAACAGGGATGAGTTTGTCGAACTCCACTCAGATAATGAAGGTATTCATTTTCTGGGCCCCAGTATCGTCGATCTCTGGTCAACGAACTATACTGGTTTGGTCGATCGCAGTTCAGAGAATAGTTATAGTAGAAGTTTGTGTTCAGAGTTTGTCGACTTGAGTTCGACGAACTGTACACATTTTGTCGATCTGAGTTTGACGAAATCTACTGAACATTTTCTGGTTATTATTTTTCTTACTCTTTTTCTTTTTCTTGTTCTTGTGTTTAAGTTCTGTTTGATTAATATTATTATTTTCTATTTTCTCCTTACCTTTTTCAGAAACAAATTTTATGGGGGTTGATAAAATGTTTTTCTAAATAAGCGGGGGTTGGCTTGATGAAGCACCTAAGCCCAGCTTGCCATTAAGTCTGGCATTCACTGTGCTTGAGACGTTCATCAACTTGATGCTTCTCCCATTTAGGGATTCTTCAAGTTTCCTAGCCTCAGATAATTCATTCTTTAATTTTATAATTTATTCATTAGCTAAAGTGATATCAACCTTTAATTTGTTATTTTCCGAAACTAGGTTTTCTTGTTCATTTAATTTCTCTCTAAGCTGCTTAATTACTTCTTCATAATTTATTAAATCAAAACATAAAGATTTAAATTCATTTTTAAATTCATCTGAATCAAAATCAAAAGAAGACAATACCTGATCTTCCAATGATTCAGAGTCTTTATTGTCTGATTGTTCAGCTTCTGAATGGGTTCTTGATGCATCAAAGGCCATCAAGCATATCTCCATGGCCTTTGCTTCCTCTTCGTCTTCCCTGGAGCTGGAAGATGAAGATTCTTCTTCAGTGTCACTCCAGGTTTCAGCAACAAAACCTTTCTCCTTTCTTTTATGCTTGCTGGAGGAAAGCTTGTTGTAATACTGCTTCCTGGTCTCCTTTACTCTTCTTCTATCTTTCTTCTGAGTCTCTGGACACTCAGATATTATATGTCCAGGTTTCCTGCACCCAAAACACACAATTTCCTTTGTAGGTGTTTTGTCATACCTGGGCTTGTCATCTTGTCATCTTGTCTTGATGACTTTCTTCTGAAATCTTTCTTGCCCATCTTGGAGAATCTCTTGGCTTAGAGACTCAAAAATTTTTCATTGATTGTTGGGGCTTCTGATTCTTCATTTGCCTTGAAGTCTATGTTGTTCTACTTCCTTGAGGGTGTGTAAGTCTTATGTTCAGCAGCCTCTCTGGATTTGATCAACTGCTCATAAGACTTGAGCTTACCAATTAAAGATTCAGTGGAAATCTCATTTAAATTTATGGCCTTCTTGATTGGCCATATCCTAGAGTCCCAAGTGCTGGGGAAGAACATTAGAATTTTATCATTTATCTCAGTTAATGAGATGTCTTTGTTTAGGGTTTTTAGCTCACTGATGATAACACTAAGTCTGTTATACATCTCAGCCACTAATTCTGATTCTTCCTTTTTGAAGTTCTCATATTGAGAGATTCGGAGAGATCTTCTATCCTTTATCTCATCTGCTGAGCCTGCCACCATCTGGTTTAAAGAGTGCCAGATTTTTTTTGCTGAAGTGCATTCAGCCACCTTTTGAAATATGTCATCTGACATGGTTTGAGCCAGTATATTCATAGCTTTTGCATCAGCTATCTTGGCTTTCTTCTATGCATCTGTCCACTCAGGTGGTGGAACAGCATGTGTGCTGGAAGTAGTAGTATTTGTTGTCACTGGAACTTGTGGTCCTGTCATGATAGAATTAAAAATGTCCACATCAATAGAATTCATATATAGTTTGATTATTGCCTTCCAGATAGCAAACTTGTTCAAGTTGCATACTGGAGGTCTGGTGCATGCATAATCCTTATTCTGTGTCATACTATAAGAAATAAGCTAGAGAAATTAAGATCTAAGAAGGTTCTGTTGGTTTAAGTGTTACCTTGTTCAACCAAGAGAGCAGTACTCTGATACCAATTGAAAGGAGGGGTTAAATCTGACTTACTCTAGAGGGGGGGGGGGTGATAGAGTATTAAAATTTTTGTTGTTTTTAACTTTTATATCTGAGTGAAAATAGGTGATACCAATAATATATAAAGAAAAGAAAAGCAGGCTAAGCTATTCTATCAATCACAGCCACAACAAGAACAAAATAGAAAATGAGCACAACCGGACAACATGAGAATTTTATAGTGGTTCCCCAACTGGGTACATCCTCTTTTCTACCACCCTGGTAGGAATCCACTAGTAGGTTTTGATTAGGTGACTGCCACCACAATATCTATTTGCAAAGAGATAAAACTACCCTTTATTCTTTTGATCAGGTGCCCAAAAACCAACCCAAGTCTTTTGATCAGGTGACTTGATAACCAAGTGGTTAACTTTTGAAGGGAGTTAAAATCCTTTTACAGGAGGTGAGAGGAGGTGATGTTGTCTTCTCTTTTTCTAATTAACAGAGAAGACAAGTGGATCTTGATGTTAACAAAGCTCCCCCTGAGATTTTGAATGGTTCAGGAAGTCTTGAACTTTGCTTCAGGGTGTACGTCTTCAGCCTTGTCTTATCAATGCCCAGGAATCCAGTAGATAGATATTGAAAGAATGTCTCTGAAGATTCCAGGCTCTAAAGATGAAGAAGTCTCTTGATTTGTGATGAATGTTCTTCTTCAGATTTCAAGATTTACAAGGATGAAAGTAGATTGCACTATAAGAGTGTTTTGAATGTTCTGTCTGTGTCTCTCAGAATTCTTGGTGTTGTATCTTTTCTGAGAATCTTTGGCTCAGTATATTTTGATTTCTTACCCAGTGTCTCAGTGAGTGTCGACTAAAAAGATAAAAATCTCTTTTATTCTCTACAGTTAATTTGTCCTTTGAATTTTGAATTCTGGCAAAAATTGCTGACTGATCTGGAGAACACAAACGGCTAGAATCGGAATTAAACGAGTTTCCCCAACTGTCCCTAATAAAATAAGCAAGTAATTACCCTGATGAATACCATAATTAATACTGCCAATAACGACTATATTCAAAGGAATATGCGCATTAATTACTGAGAAATATTACTTCTAAATAATATAGAAATTAAGGGACAGAAGGAAGAAAACTTCTCATTCTAGTGCGATACAGAAATCGTCGACCTCTGAACAGAATTCGTTTACCAGAGATCCAAGATCGTCGACCTGAGAATTCCAATTCGTCGACCTAAGCTTTATGAAATGCGTATTGAGAATGACTTGCCAAATCTGTACTCTGAGTTCGTCAAGCTAAGAAACTGTCTGAAGAAAACTGATCGTCGACCTGAGCTCGAATATCGTTGAGCTCAGCTCAGAGAAATAACTCTGAGATTGACGATCGTCGAGCTGAGTTCAAAGAACTTCGAACTGAACAGTCTGTTCTCTGAATCTTCTATGTCTGAGTGTTCTGAGGTCCTCTGTTGGCTGGTCCAAGAAGGTTTACCTTAATGACTTAGCCTAAAATCTAAGATTCAAAGAATTTACCCTGGCTATATAAGGTGGGCCAGACTAAACCTAATTTAGTAAACCTAGCCCAAATCCAACTAGGGATCAAACACAAGATATCTATGAAAGAACATCATATTCATTTATCACAGATAAATAAATGAGAATTCCATTACACATTTATCACATCAATATAGTCAGGGCCATCTCATATTAATTTCATTGATAAATATTTGGTATTGCTACATTGTTGATATTCATTACAAGACATTAATTACATATGTAAAGCACCCTAAGTCTTGTAGTCTCATCTCAGCTCTTCTTTGATGAACCTGAATCAGCATCCTTGGTAGCAGCTGTCTTCTTCAAGTTTTTAGCTTTGTTCCTCTGCCTCTTGAAGTAACGGAATGGCTTTGAAATATATCTGGGATGCATTTTCATAGGATTGCTCATCCTTACCAGATTTTCTTTGAATACTCTTTCCCTTAGGGAATTTCTTTCCAAATGCTTTATCCATTCCTCAAAAGGATATACACTATCAATATTCTTTAAAAAATTTCCCTGGCTTACCCAAGCATTTATAATGATGGATTCAGAGGCATCACTTAGCTGTTCATGATTTGGATCATCTCTGTTCTTAGCTCTCCTCTTTGCCATGAACTCTTCAGCCATTTGAGTTCCTTCCCTCTTTATTCTGGCAGCAAGTTGTGCATCTTGTGCAGCTCTAGCTTGTGCTGGGAAGTCTAAGTCCTCTGGCCTCTTTCTGTCTAGGAGGTGCAGGTGTAGTGCCATCCAGGTGCCTTGAATTACATTGAAGGCTTGTTCTTCAAAGAGTCTTGTTGTCTTAGCATGGCTGCTCACCCCCTTTTTGCCTTCTTCACAGATGGTATTTTGTAGTAGGGTCGTGTTGGCTTCATATTTTCTTGATATGGATTGGAGTATTCTCTCATTGTCAGCAAGCAACTCAATTTTTAGAAGTTGTGCCTCCTTCATAGAGTGGAAAGCAACATTGGTGACATGCTGATTTACATGATCTACTGCACCCTTGATCACCTCATTAGTTGTACTCACATAATTCTTGACATATCCTATGTCAGCTGCAGAGAGTTTATGGCTTGTGTCCAAGGATTTCATGAGGGTGGTCAGGTTGATGCCAGCAGTTCCAGCCCTATCAAACCAGGTGGTGACCAGTTTGTTTAAATGAGTGATTTCTTTTTTGTTTTTCTTGACTTTGGTTGACAGTTCATCTCTCAGTTTGGCAACTGATTTGCTAACATACTCCTTGAGGGTTGTGGTCTGGGAATCCAGGAGTACTTTGATATTGTTTAGGAGTAACTCATTAGATATTTGGGTGGTGGTTGGTTGGCTTAATAAAGGAGGGACATTTTCCTTAGCAGGGAACTGTGAGGACTCCCCCTTAACTACAAAACCTATAGAAGGAAACAATTCCTTAGCTAAAGCTATTTTAACATTATTAAATAAGAGGGTATGGGTAGTACCTGTAGTTGGTGCAGACTCAACTACTCTGTTGACCACTTGATCCAAAGTTGTCAGATCCATCTGATTATGCTCCCCCTTTGACTGTGCATTCTTTTCCGGGCTCAACCCATCAAGATAGGTATCTAAAGCCTCAGGAGGCTCATGATTATCTTTTGTTCCAGGGATAACTTCTACTGCAGCTACATCTTCAGTATTAGCCATGTTTGCCTCATCTTCTGCAGCAATCACTTCTTTAGTAGCATTCTTTGAAACTTGTCCTAACTTAGTACTGACATGGATTTTATCAACATGTATATCACTTAATTAGAGTTGGAAGTTAGTAGAGGTTTGAATGAGTGATAAGTCAACTTGCAGACCAACAATAGCTGGAGAGGAGGTTCCAAGATCTGTTTCAGAGCTGGCAGTTCTTTCCTGCTCAGCAGGTTTCTTGCTTGTGTCCCTAGAGGAGTTCTTTATTGCTAAAGGTTGGCTCATTGGTCGGACCCTAGTGAATCTGTCCATAGTTTTTATGTCCATTCTTTTTAGGTAGTGAATCTTCACTCCTTGCTCCTGCTTGAATGTATCAGAGTAGGTATTCACTTGGTATAAGGAAAGAATTCTGCCCATGTTTGGAGTGTGTAGGCAGTCTACTATTCTTTGGTAGATTATTGATGACCAAGAAGTCTGCTTATTGAATATTATCCTGGTAATGATATCAAACATTGACCTAGAGATTTTATCATGTGATCCAGGTTTGCAGATGAGGGCTTTCCCTACAATATCTGCCAGCAGTTTGCCTCTCTGATTGAAGAATTTCCTCTTAAGAGACCCAAGTTTGGCCTCACTGTATTTACACCACCTGAGAGCATTGTGTTTATCGATGATGGTGGGCTCTTCTTCCTCGCTAGGGTTGATGGAGGGTAGATGAAGGTCTTTTCCTAGTCTCTTTGGATTTATCTTAATCTTGATGTCCCCAATCTTATACTTTAGTGAGTTTTGAGTGGACGATACCTTGACATTCGAGAAGAATTCCACAACCACTTCTCTAATAATTGGGTAGGGTTCAAAAAGGGTGTACTCCAAACCCATGCTCTCAATCATCCTTGTTAACCCAGAATCCGCGACTAGTTCTCCAAGTTTTCAGGTCGGGCGGCTTCTTCTTTCTAGCCACCATTCTCAGCAAACCGGCTTGTTGTCAGGTAAGCCGGGCGGCCTCTCCGTCAGGCCGCCACCAGTTCCAGTCTAGCCATCATCTAAGGGTCGGCCTATCCTTGTCCAAGCCGCGCGACCTGTGTCCCAGGTCGCCGTCTGAGGGAGTTCAGATCAGCCCGTCCAGAGGCCAGGACTCTCAACTCGCCAGAGGAAGCCCGCCAGGCCGTGCGGCCTTTCCTCTGCTCTCTACTATTTCTTGGTTGTTTCTCGTCACCGCTGTCCGGTTCTCCTGTACCCCGGGCAGCCGGTAATTTTAGCCCTGCCCGTTTGGGCAGGCCCCCGAGCCTATAAATAGGCGTGAACAGTACCTTTTAGAGAACATAGTTCGAATCCCCAAGCTTACCGCCTGTGGCAGCGGATTCGAAATCCTTCTCCGGCGGGTATCCTGTCTGCTCAGTCTCAGTAGGCTAACCGCTGTAACCGTTTTCCCGTTCATAAAAGGAAAGTCCGCCGCAGGAGAGGCATTCAGGCCGTGGCGGGAGAACTTTGGTGTTGCCGCTGATAGCGGTCCTTTCTCTCTTTTCTCTATCCGGTCTTATCCGCCATTCCTAACCGCTAGTAACCGACTAGCCGACAGTCTTTTCCCTATTCTTTCCCCAGTGCTCGAACGGTTAGCTGGTGGTGCCTGTTTCCCTTTCGCTTTTCGTGCATCAATAGTTAACACGCGACCTTCAGATCTAGGTTGGCCGGTGAAAATCCGCGGCTAGATATTGTCAGACCGCTCGACTGCTAGAGCTTAGCAGCTAGTCGAGCAAGCAGCGGCAAGGGCGGTTAACCTGTTCAGTAACCGCTTGCCATTCTATCCGCTCGGTCAAACTATAGCCGTTCGGCGGTCTCTAAAAACGTGTTGGTTGTCATCTATTATTTGCAATGAATCTCCCGAGGAATGACAGTAATTTCTTATCATCTACTCGGGATCTCTTAGAGAGGGAAGAGGAAGTTTCTTTTCCGTTCATTGATCGAATTCGCTGGGATACCGTTGCTGATGATTTCAGAGAGCCTCGCTTGTCACGCTATTCTGGGATTAGTGATCCAATTTCACATCTACAAGCATTTGAAGCGGCTGTTTCTTTAAAAGCCATGTCGGATGGAATCAAGTGTAAGCTTTTTCTAATGACCTTCGACTGTCTTGCTCAGGAATGGTTTCATGGTTTACCTTCTCGGTCTATCACTTGCTTTGGGGATTTTCAAAAATAGTTCCTTTTGAGATTTGATACCTTCAGGAAGCGGAAGAGAAACCCAGTAGCTCTTTTCCAAATCAAGCATGAAGTTGATGAGCCTACTGCTCATTTCGTTGATCGGTTTCAAAAGGAAACGCTTGATATCGTTAATGTTCATCCAGACTTTTACAAATATGCCTTGATAAGTGGACTTCGAGAAGGTCCTCTCAAATTTAAAGTTAGCAAAAAGGAGCCAAAGACTTATGGAGATCTTATTAAAATAGCTAATCGGTTCATAATGGGTGAAGCAGCAAACGCCAACTATATATCATTCTTGAATCAGATGGCGAGGGAACATAAGAAAAATTCTTGTCATCAACCCGGTTCTTCCACAAACGCTTCGGAACTTCCACAACAAGATAAATCATCAGAGTTTGTGGAAGCTTGCCCTATCATGTCTTTTGATCCTAAAACACTCAAGTATGAAAGGTACTCAGACAGGTATGTCAAGTTAAAAATTTCTATGGAAGATCTTCTGCCGGTTCTGGCTAGTATGAAAGAATTTAAAAAGCCTCGACATATGAAATCAAAGATTGAACATCGACATGAAGAACTTTTTTGTAAATATCATAAGGATATTTGTCACAACACAGAAGATTGTCGGGCTCTCCGGAAACTAGCAGATCAATTTGCAAAGGCAGGGAAATTACAAGACTATGTTGTCCTATGATCCTTCAGCACATTTTACACTGATAAAGCCGATGTTGCAAATGAAGATTCTATTGTTAGATAGTGGAAGTGTTTGAAGCGGTAGTATCTTATTTGTCTTTCATTTATATATTTCGTGTATCTCCCATGTGTTCGGAGTTTCTTGCATTTGTTTCTTTTCTTTTGATAATGACAGTTGTAATAGATATATCAGCAAATCAGTCCTCACCAGCATCCAGCATCACAAATATCTCTATACAATCGTCGACAATTGGGTTCAATCAAGCTTCAAGCCCATATACTTTT
Organism: Platanthera zijinensis; assembly: GCA_039513925.1. Taxonomy (NCBI): domain Eukaryota; kingdom Viridiplantae; phylum Streptophyta; class Magnoliopsida; order Asparagales; family Orchidaceae; genus Platanthera; species Platanthera zijinensis. The sequence continues at coordinate 175,022,673 of CM077088.1, forward strand.
ACTAAGCTTTCTACTAGAAATAAGCATTCATATGCCCTCTGAATTCTACTTCTTAGCTTTACATTTAACATTGACATACGTATGTGGGCATTTACTTATAACAAAAATAATATTACTTTTTTTGCCCTCCACATCCCGCACGACATCAGTCACAGATGTGTAGTGGCAATCCCGCACGACATCAGTCGCAGATATAAATCCCGCACGACATCAGTCGCCGATATAAACCCCGCTCGAATCATTCGCAGATGAACTGAAATGAGATCTTCTTTAGGAGAGTTGTGACTCTTGGTCTATGTTGTAAGACAGTGCAGGCAGAATTTTTGTTATCCTTTTAACCTGTAAATTACGGTGGTAGATAAATTATGGTTTTCATATATTATTATTGTTATGCTGATCAGTTCATAGACCTCGCAATTATTCGTTCCAGCTTATCCACGGTCTCACGGTCTTACATTCTAGTCAATTTACATTACACAGTGCGCAGACCGTGCGGTTATATATTTCAGTTTGTTTTATTCGGCTAATGGCATCTCTGTCGGTTTATTACTAATAAACTCAGGAATTCGGCCGACTTGATTCTGTCAGATGTTTCTAGTCCGCCGGCTTATGGTATTTATCTCTACCCTTGAGTAATTTTCATATTGGAAGCGTGGTCTACATTAATGTTCAGACAGGCCGCCACCATCAGCTTGATTATTAAAGTTTCTTATCAGTCTATTTACTTAGCCGAGCGGCTTATTGATCGCTATATACCTTTTTGATCTCCAATTAAACTATGGCCTATCGGCAATCAACTATATTAGTCGTGCGACCTCACATTGCATATAAATGATAGCCGACAACAGCAGAACTGCTTTACCTTCTTGGCGAATACTTTCCTGACCGCCCGGCTTATGGCTCTAAATACGTTCAAGGGTAATCGAATTGTTATAAACTCGCAGACGACTAATATACTTGGCTACTTGTATTCTATCCAAGTTTAACCGGAACAGAGGTACTTATTATTCGGCGAAGTCATCAATGAGATTTCTTAAGTCGGAAATGAGTAAGAAAGATTAAGCTGCATATATAAGCAAGTAAGTAAAATTGCAGTACAAGGGATTTTCACAAAAGGTAAAATGTTTTCATTTTTACTGTCAAGAACAAAAGGTAGACCGCGCGCTTTTCAAAATCATACCGCCAGTCTGAAAGAGAGAAAATTATTACAAGTATTTTGTCCTAGCTATCCGGCTTTAGTCTTTTAGACGCAGGAGCGCCGGAGTCCGATTCACCATCGACATCGACCTCAGACGGCGAGTATTCGCCGCTGTCGGACGAAGACGTGTGCGAACTGCCAGACTCCTCGGTCTCTGACCTAACGGCTTCAACCCGTGCGGTCTCAGACGCTTGACCGCCAGTTTTTGAAGAAGCGGTATCGCTCCTGCTTCCTTCGCTGTACTCCTCTTCATTTTCTGCCTTGCCCTCGCCCTCTCCATCAACCTTCTCCTTGCCCTTCAGCGCTCGATAAACCGCGACCACCCTTTTCTTCAAGGGTGGATACAGGTCGGCGCAGGTGAAGTTGGTGAATCCCGGGGCGAGGCCGCCGCGATCTAGAAGGCGTTTCAACGCTCCGTCGATTCCTTGGAATAGCTGCGGAAAGACCGCGTCCTGGAAAGCTGAGTTGGTCGAATCATACATTTTCTGCAAAGGAAGAAAAAAGGTCAGTCTGAGCGGCTTGATAAATGAAGCCGCAAAAATCAGGTAATATCTTACCGCATTCAGTTCCTTCAAGCGTGCATTTTCTTTATCCTTTTCGGCGAGTTGCCGCCTTAGATCGCCTTGACTTGCGACTAACCGCCTATGGGCCAGGCCCATGTAGTGGTTAGCCACGAATCTTCTCGCGCCGACCTGCACGGCAAAGCGCGAGAAGTGCTCTTTTGGTATCTTTTTCAGCGCTTTCAGGTTGCGCCTACCATACAAAGCCGCACCAGCCGCGGAGGAATGGCGGCTTATCGTTTCCTTCCCCCAGTTAGGTAGGGCGGTGGAAACTTGGACTGATTCGCCGTCGGCACTCAACTGCATGGTGGGGTTGCCGTGGAGATCCTTCAAACGGCTTCCCATACCATGCAGCGTGAAGTCGCTGGAGGAGTCCGATGCTCCTTCCTCTTCAGCCCGCTCCGGCCTGGCCCTCTTGGCCCTTTTCTCCCTCTGTGTAAGGGTTAGTCCACCAGGAGTTATCGGCTTGTTCAGCGGGACCGCAACGACAGCTGCAAGGCAAATTTAACAAGTCAGATGGCAAGCCGCGCGGCTAGCTGAGCAGTTCGGTTGGTTGATACTTACTGTCCTCCGCGTGAACATCCTCCAAAGTTGGGAGCAGTGGGAGGTAGTGGACGACGTCTAGCCGCTCACCCTTGAAGAAGTCGAAGATATCCTTCTCCAGGCCGTCCAGGCCGGTGCTGCCAAAAGCGGCTTCGTCGCGAACCTGCGGATGAACCGGCAGGAGTCCGAGTTGGCCCTCGAAGATCAGGTACCTCTCTGACCAATTCGGGATTTTGTTCGCCAGGTTGACGACCTTCAGCCCCCGGCAGCCAAAGTACAGATGCCCTCTGAAGATCTTTGTTCCAGAGTCCGGAATAGACCGGACGGAAAAGCATTCTCTGAACAGCTTTATCGAGAAGCGAACTCTCTCCGACCTCAAGTAGGAGATGAAGTTATAGATAGCCGCAATGGAATTCGGCGGCAGCTGTCCTAGCACAACTCCATTGTGGTCGAAGACCGCTACGGCTTCCATCAGCACGGGGAAGCGGAAGACGCAGTAAAAGTGATTGACAAGAATGGCGATCTGGTCTGCTGCAGAGGTGTTGATTCGTTCGTGAGGAAGAGGAAGCCACGCGAGCAGCGGACTGTCTTTCATGTACTTCTCTACAAAGCTATCTAGCTCGGCTTGAGTAAGCCGACCTTCTTTGTGGTCCGCCGAATGGAAGGCAGAAGCCGCATCGGTCCTGATGGCAGAAGTTTTTTCAGACCGTATCGAATTTGCTTTAGCTCGCATCCTAATCTTTCATGCCGAAGTCTCCGAGATCATCTCCTTTTATAGATTTTCTACACAGCTACAGTGATGGTTGTCAAATCGCGGTTTGTTGTCTAGCCGCACGACCTAACCTGCAAGAGAAAGTATTCAAACCGCAGAACAGTTCAGTAGTTCGCGCGGCCAAGTTCCTGTACTTAGCAAAATTCGCAAAGAAAAAATAAAGCATCTATGATATTCAAACCGCACAGACCGCAAGCAATTCGCAGTAACATACAATCAAATATACAACAGTTGTTAACAACAATCAGACTGTCCGGCATCACGAGTTGATGCTTATTACAAAGCCAAATAGAGTTCTCATAATTATCTCTCTCCACTCTCTACAGCTTCTCGACCAACTCGCGCGACTTGGTCTCCGGCCTGTACTAGCTGGACATACACTTGACTGACAAGGTTGTGGATGGAGTGCAGAGTCCGATGAACCCGCGAGGTATCACGCTCTACGCGGGCAAATGGAACCAGCGGTAGAGCGCGATCTCCCGGGTCGCCAGAAGCAGTGACCTGCCTAACCGCCGCGACTACTGGTGAGTCTGAAGTCTCTCCGGAAGCTGGGCGGTTTGGTAGTTGATGATGCTCAGTGTCTTCCCAGCAGGTCAAAAACCTCTGCTGGCCTCCTCTATTTGATCCTTATCCCTTTCCTCCTCAAGTCGAGCGATGTCCGCCCTTTCCATCTCAATCCGGCCGGCCATCAGAACTAAAGCTTGCATGTCAAGTTTCTCTGTCTTCTCCTGCTCCAGGTTGGCCAGCGCCTCCTATGTTCTTTGTTCGGCGGCCTCCAGCGCAGTCCGCATCGTTATCTTCTCCTCCACCCAGCTGGGCAGGGCCTCCTGCATCCTTTTGTCAGCGGCCTCCAGTGCAGTCCACGTTGCCGCTCTCTCCATGTCCGCACTGGCCAGTGCCTCAAGCACCCTTTTATCAGCGGTCTCCAGCGTAATCTTCGTCGTTGCTCTCGCCAAATCCAAGTTGGCCAGTGCCTCCAACGTCCTTTTCTCGACGATCTCCAGCTCAGACCGCATCATTCCTCTCTCCTACTCCAAGTCCTCCAGCACTTCTTGAGTTCTCTTCTCAGCAGCCTCCAGCATAGACCGCTGATTTTCTTCTTGAAGCCGCCACTCTTCTTCCTTGGCTTGAAGGGCCTCGGCATACTCCCTTACTCTAGCCTGCAAGGCGACAACCTCCTCCTGGAATTCGGCCATCCTTTGGTCACGGATACTTGGAGGTAGCGGTGGAATCAGTGGAGGTAAGAAAGTCGTCAGATCGCCCGGCTTGAAGGCAGTTTCAGGTGCACCTGTAGCGAATAAACAAGCGGTTAGATTCAGTAACATGACCGGCACCTTTTAAAAGATCTCGTTAGAACGAGACCGCAGCTCGTGGTTATCTCTCCTTCAAAAGCCGCAGTATCAAGTCTAGCCGCTGGTCGCCTAAACCTTTCAGAGTCTATTCGCTTTAGCTTTTCTTTCCATAGCTACGCGGTCTCCTTAGCTTTGCTTTTCAGCTGTGCCGTGGTCAGGAAGAAGCTCGCCGGCGGATTAAAATTTGTGTCCGCTCCCTTCTTCCGTGACCGCGGCTTGTAGAATTTTACAATACGCTTAACTTCTTCGTGTTTACCTTACAGGGTGGGAAATGTAGTCGCCACCTGCTTCCCGGCGATTCACTCCTTCATCTCTTTTATCTTCTCTCTGAGTTTTAATTTTTCAACCCCCTGAAACCGCAGGAGTCGGTTCTCCAAGCTTCTCTCCTGTAACTTTGACATCAACATCGGCGACCTCTTCAGAAGCCGGCGGAGTTGCCAATAACATGTCCTGCTGCTGGAATTTCTCCATCCCCTTCAGGATGTTGCTAAGAGATTCGCTAACCGTCGGCGTGCTCTCTGGCTCGTTCGGCTTGGGGGATGGAGTCGACGGACTCTCAGATACTTCCTTCTCCCGCGGCGACACTAGCCGCTCCGGTCTTCAAAGAAACATTACGATTATCAACCCGCATCTTCCGCTCTTTATTCTTCATCCTTTCCTCAAAGGTCTCGTCCTTTTTCTTATGTCGCTTCAAGTGGCCGACTATTTTCTCTGTCCGCTTCCTCTTCTCAGTCAAAGACCGCTTGGCCTCCAGTAGCTTCTCTGAGTCGTCCTCATCAACGACGATTAAGTCAGCAGATGTGGGGAACTCGCGCAGTTTGGAAGAGTCGACACTCTTCTCCTCCGCCCCGGCGATCTTCAAGAGGGGTTCACCTGATGGCGAGTAGGTAATGTCGAAGGATTTGGTGGTTCCGGCTTGCGGGAGAGCAGATTTGGAAATCGTTTTGACTTTGGTCGCGGCCTGCGAGGATTCCGCGACGGCTTCCATCGGTTTCTTTCCAGAATCAGAAGCCGCCAGGGTGATCTGCTTCTCAGTATTCTTCTCAGGCTGTTGGTCAGAACTGTCTGTTTTCCTGCTCCTCTTTTTCGACCCAGACGACTTCTTTTCGCAAACTAGCATCGAGGACATGACGTCCATCTTGTATAAGTCCCTGTCGGCTTGGAGAATTCTAACCGCAAGTGGCGAATAGTGACCCGTGGCTTGACAGAAATCTTGACGAAATGGCAAGGCCCTCGTCCTTTTATAGACGCAGGAGCATTAATGGCAGTCGCGGTCTCCGGCTTAGTTCTACATTTTCGAAGTTTTTCAGAAACTTAAATATGTGCGGGGATTATGTTAACCCAGAATCCGCGACTAGTTCTCCAGGTTTTAAGGTCCGGGCGGCTTGTTCTTTCTAGCCACAATTCTCAGCAAACCGGCTTGTTGTCAGGTAAGCCGGGCGGCCTCTCCGTCAGGCGGCCGCCAGTTCAAGTCCAGCCATCATCTAAGGGTCAGCCTGTCCTTGCCCAAGCTGCGCGACCTGTGTCCCAGGTCGCCGTCAGAGGGAGTTCAGATCAGCCCGTCCAGAGGCCAGGACTCTTAACTCACTAGAGGAAGCCCGCCAGGCCGCGCGGCCTTTCCTCTGCCCTCTACTCTTTCTTTGTTGTTTCCCGTCACTGCTGCCTGGTTCTCCTGTACCCCGGGCAGCCGGTAATTTTAGCCCTGCCTGTTTGGGCAGGCCCCCGAGCCTATAAATAGGCATGAACAGTACCTTTCAGAGGACAGAGTTCGAATCCCCAAGCTTGCCGCCTGTGGCAGTGGATTTGAAATCCTTCTCCGGTGGGTATCCTGTCCGCTCGGTCTCACTAGGCTAACTGCTGTAACCGTTTTCCCATTTATAAAAGGAAATTCCACCGCAGGAGAGGCATTCAGGCCGCGGCGGGCGAACTCTGGTGTTGCCGCTGATAGCGGTCCTTTCTCTCTTTTCTCTATCCGGTCTTATCTGTCATTCCTAGCCGCTAGTAACCGACTAGCCGACATTCTTTTCCCTATTCTTTCCCCAGTGCTCGAACGGTTAGCTGGTGGTGCCCATTTCCCTTTCGCATTTCGTACATCAACAATCCTTAACACTTCCATAATCTCTTGTGAGGCATGACTGAATCCATTCCTCACAATTTCATAGCCTCCTAAAGCTCCTTTGAGATCTTAGGCGCAATTGAGTCAGTGCAGCAAGAAGTTGAGAGGGTCTTGGTCTCGACAGCTAGGGTTAAGGATTTTGAGAGCGATGTGGCTTTTCGTTTCTCTTCTCCTTTATATATGTAATGAAAAAGTTTAATTACCTTTTTCATTTGACTAACCAATTAAACATTTTTAGACTTTACGGCTTGCCCTATGATTTCAGTTATTATACAGGGCACTTAGTACAAGATTAATTTATAGCTTTCCTCACTGTCGGGATGTACATTCTATTTGTCACACCATTATACAGATATTTTATCAATTCTAAGTATGATGGAGACCTAACATGCTAATTAGTCAGTTTTATTTGCAACCTTAATATGCACTGATTTATATGTTATTTTGACTTGAGAGAAAAGGCTTCATAAGTTAACAATGTAGATAATTATGAAGTATAATTGAATCATTGTTATCTAATTGGTGTGCTTGATTAGATTCATCCAAAGCACATCTAACTTTATTAATGAATTTTCAAACCTAGTCTTTATGCAAGAGAGAGAGACTTACCTTGAGGCTTACTATCTCTAGCTTTTGAGGATTACACACTTAACAGCCTCAACCTTTGTTTATTGCCTTACATGGAGCTTGTTCCTTGAGCAATCATTCTGTCTCAGACATTTGCTTGGAACATCCATTGTCCAAATACCAAGTCTTATGTAGACAGGTATTTGGACTAACCTGCAAAAAGAAATTTATTTACCCTTAGGCACCCAACAATAGTTGGGTCCTAGGTTCTTGTTAGGATTAAAAAACTTTTCCCCAACTCTCTTTCTTGACAAAGCACCTTTCTGTCCACTAGCAAAATTCAGGTTGTGTCATCAATCAATGACAAAGTGGCCCATCTTCCCACATCACCAACATTTATGAATGTTGTATCTTCTCTTCAGGACAGCACAAAATTATTGTCCATGAAAGATGTGAGCGGCTCTAGATTTTGCTGGAAAAGCATTGCATGATGCTGCTTCTTTCTTCCTGAATGAAGGTGTTGAGGAACTAAATACAGCTGGTCCTAGATGGGCCAATTGTATTTTTGGAGCCTTCCATCTAGTTGTCTCTCTCATCTCTTTAGATACAGGATATTTGGATCCAAATCTAAAGTGCTTATCCTGAGTTTTATGGCTAGAGTGTACAGAAACACTCCTTCTAAGATCATGTGTCTTTACCCCACTGGTAGAGCACACATTTGATTGATCCTTAAGGTGTGGTGCAAACTTGACAGTTTTAGAAGGTAAATTCACCTTTTGAAATACTGTCAACTTATCAGGGAATTCAGATTTGAAATGATGATTAGTGTAATTAATACCCAGCTTCCCAGGGACTTGGCAGGTTACAGCTTTTGGCAACTGACCCTATGACTGGGAAGGGTTAATCACAATCCCCAATCTCTCTGTGAACTTTTGTTCCAGATATATGATATGCTTATTCATCTCTTCTAGAAGCTTGGTCTGACACTCAAGACTTTTTTTGAGTTCAGACACCTCATGACTCTTCTTATAAAACTCAATAGATTAATTGTTATAGAGAGTTTTATAAGGATTCAGGACTTCAATCTCCTTTGCTTGCCTTTTGGCAAGATTTCTGCTCTTCCTTAGAGCATCTAGGAGTAGTCCATACTTGTTAATCAATTTATTGACATCAGTCTCAGAGTCTGAGTAATCTTCATCATTGGATGATGATACATCAGTGTTTGGACTTGTTTCATACTCAGAGGAAGACGAAGGAATGGAGAGAGGTTATACCTTGATTGATTCTGAATCTTCCTTACTTCTTTCCTCTTCAGTTATTGCCATCAGCCCCTGGCATCCACAGTCTTATTCATCCTCCTCATTGTCACTGTCTAAGTGTTACAGAGGAGCCTTATTCCTATCCTGGAAGCAGGATATTCCTCTTCTTCTTCTGGATTTGCAGCAACAAATATCAGCCCTATATTGGCTTCTTCCTCTTCATCTTAAGATTCTGAGGAGGAAGAATCTATCCAGTTTCTCTTCTTCTTAGCCACAAAGGACTTCTTCTTCTTCTAGTCTGTAACACCCCTATCCGTCACATGGCATATAGCAGTAGGTCCGGCCGGGGCCCGACGCCATATACCGCAGACAGACCGTGGAGTTACGCATCGCATTATCATACTCACAATTTGAAAGACAACGTCCTACGCAACACCTAGCGGAAGCAGTTTAGGTTATTAAAAAGAACCCAACAATAAGCATGAATGTCCACTAAAGATAAAACCCATAGGAATGAAACGACTAAAAATACACAAAACAGTCCTCGGCCTTAAGGCCTTACAAACATTGTTCTCTTAACCAAATAGTGTCTTTCATACATCGGCGCGCAGGCCGGCCAAACATGAATATGAAAAACAAAACTAAATCTTCAGCCTTCATGGGCTAGCGCTGCAACTTGGGCATTAGCCTGCTATTTGCCGCTCGGCTCCGCAGCAGCACCTGTAAGAAGCAATCCACCGAAGAGGTGGCAATTTACACGAGTAACCGGTCAGCAATGCTGACCAAATTATAACGACCCCGCCCCGCAATTGCGGGACGGCGGTGCTCCTTCCCTGCATAACAACTAACATAGCAATATATAAATCTATATAACTATTCGCCACAAGTGTCGGCACGCACGGCCGTACACCCCGTGCTCTCAGGGCACTAATTGGTGAATCCGGTCCGGACCCGGTCCGTTCCCGCGATTCCACCGTCGTCTCGTGGACGACAATTCTCGTGAGCAAATAGCCCTTTCAGCCGAAGCCTAGGCCCGTTTCCAGCCCCCCGGGAAGTCCCATGTACTTTAGGTCGCTTCTACCGAGACCACTTGGAATGGGTAGAGTTCCACCCGCCCGTTGCTCACTTCACCACGGCCATTTAGCCATCGGTGCGGGCCAAGTTTCTCCTCATTCCCACAATCGATCAAAACACGCACATAACCCCGTTATGTACCGATTTGCCCTCCAAGGCAACATCGTGGCGGCAATGCGATTCCGCCCAAGCTTTCCGGGTGCGCCTCGAGGTTAATCCCCAAGGATCCCTGTATGCAATCTACCGCGTAGAAATTTCGGAAAACTGAAATCATCGGTGCGGAGTCTTCTCCGACCATGCAATGCAACACCACCGATTCGGGCTAAACCCGAATGGGCTTCACACACAATGCCTACGCCCGTACTTCGATTCCGGGCTCTAACAACGGGGACTTTACATATCTACCCGAAGGGATTCCGCTCCTCAACGCTTACTCGCGAGAGGGGGATTTCCCCATGCAAAGGAAGAAGGGCGACTACACATGCCCTATGAAGAGGATCGTTACCCTCGTAGATTTTCGCGCGCCCGTCATGAAGAAGTAGACGGTTGAAAAGCTTCGCCTCGCTCTTGCCGTCGAGGATCCGGTCTCGGATCGAGATTCGGTGCTCCGGTGCTCCGCCGGCGGCCGGATCTCCTCTTCTCCTTCCTTGCTCTCCCTTCTCTCTAAGCTTTTAGAAAGAGAGTCTAGGGTTTGAAATGAGGGTTTAGAACCCTTCAACCCTAAATTAAATGTTTGGGCGGACCATCCTAGGCCGTTAGATGAGATTTGATGGAAAATCGGACGGCCACGGAGTCATTTTACGGATCCTGCACCCGTCCGCACGACCAGTGGCGCACGGTCAGTGGTCGTGCGCCCTATGTCAGTGATCGTGCGTTTTCGTTAAACAGGGATTTGGCATTATATTTTCTTTATGCACGACCAGTGGCGCACGGTCAGTGGTCGTGCGCCCTGTGGTCAGTGATCGTGCGCTAAGGGAAAAACTGCACAGTTCAACGCCCTTCCGCCGACGGTTACTCTACCGCGAGGCGTTAACTCCCACCGACTCCAGGACTGAACATGGGGTGTTACAACTCTCCCCCCCTTAAAAGAATTTCGTCCCGAAATTACGAATAGCAAGTAAACAACTTAAACTTAAACGGTACCTGAGTTGAAGAGTTCGGGGTACTCCTCGAGCATGGTTTGCTCTCGTTCCCACGATAGCTCCTCACGACCGCAATTGTCCCAACGGACTTTCACCATCCTGATTTCTTTGTTCCGAAGCCGCTTGACCTCGAAATCTTCGATAGAAATGGGCTTGACCTTGGTCGTCAACCCTTCCTCAACCGGTACTTGATCAACCGCTAACACTTGCGACGGCTCTTGCACCGCCTTCCGCAATACTGAGATGTGGAATACGTCATGCAAACAACTCAGTTCCACAGATAATCTCAACCGGTAGGCCGCTTCTCCGATCCGTTCTAGAATCTCGAATGGCCCAAGGTATCTCGGACTCAACTTTTTCAAGCGTCGAACCCGTGACACCCCCTTGAACGGTTTGATCTTCAGGTATACCCATTCGCCAACATTGAACTCCACGTTCCTATGTTTGGCATTAAAATACTTAGCCTGCCTGTCCTGAGCTATAAGCAAGCGCTCTCGTATCGTTCGCACCAAAGAAGTCGCATCTTCGATCTCCTGACGATTGTAAAGTTTCGACTCACCCGTCTCCAACCATGACAACGGCGTGCGACACTTTCTCCCATAAAGAGCTTCGAACGGTGCCATCTGGATACTTGCTTGGTAACTGTTATTGTACGCAAACTCGACCAAGTATAAGTGATCCTCCCACCGTTTTCCGAAGTCCAACGCACACATGCGAAGCATGTCTTCCAATGTCCTGTTGACTCGCTCGGTCTGGCCATCCGTCTGCGGATGAAACGCCGTGCTAAACTTCAGTTTCGAGCCCAACATCTGATGTACTAGCCTCCAGTCATTGGACGTGAAGCGTCCATCGCGATCACTCACAATGCTGCGGGGCACTCCGTGCATTCGCACAATATTATCCACGTAGAGTTTTGCTAACTTCTCCACCGGATCATCCTTCCTCATCGGAATGAAACGCGACACTTTTGTCAATCTGTCCACGATCACCCAGATGGCGTCGTTTCCCTTCTGCGATTTTGGCAATCCATGCACAAAATCCATAGATATGTCGTCGAATTTCCACTCCGGAATGGGTAAGGACTTCAAGAAACCTCCCGGCTTTTGACATTCCGCCTTCACTAGGGCGCAGGTTTGACACCTCGCCACATAAAGCGCTACATCTTTCTTCAGTCCTGGCCACCAGAATAGTTTCTTCACGTCTTTGTACATTTTTGTACTCCCCGGGTGGATTGAGTACTTGGTATGGTGAGCCTCGTACAACAATTCCTCCCGTAGATTACCTACGTTGGGGACGCGCAAACGATCGTCCTTTCTGAGCAATCCGTCCTCCAACATAAATTGGGAATTTGACCCATCCAAAACACCATCCATGAGTTGCTTCATAACATCATCCACAGCTAAAGCCTGCCGAATCCTATCAGCCAGGTCATACTGCACCTCTGTCCAACTCAAACGCGCTTCGGCGCCCGTTTGTCTATCTACACAGAAGATCTCCAAATCCTCTAACTCTTGAATCAATCGTGCATCATGCACCAACAGCCAACTAGCACGTGCGGGAGTTCTGCGACTCAACGCATCTGCCACCGCATTGCCCTTCCCCGGCACATAATGAATTTTGAAGGTGTAGTCCCCCAGGAACTCCATCCACCTCCTTTGCCGCATATTCAAGTCCTTCTGATCCAGCAAGTACTTCAAGCTCTTGTGGTCGGTGTAGATATCAACTTTCACACCGTAAAGGTAGTGTCTCCACAGCTTCAGTGCATGTATCACGGCCGCTAACTCCAAGTCATGGACCGGATAATTCCTCTCGTGTACCTTCAGCTGCCGCGAGCCGTAGGCAATCACACTCCCACGCTGTAGTAGTACACATCCCAAGCCACTCCCCGAAGCATCACTGTAGATTTCGAATCCCTCGGTCCCACTCGGCGAACATAAGATTGGCGCCGTGGTCAACCGACCCTTTAACTCCTCAAAAGCTTGTGCGCACTCCGGCGACCACACAAACCTTTGATCCTTTCTTGTCAACGATGTGAGAGGTAACGCTATCCGCGAGAAGTTCTCTACGAAGCGCCTGTAGTAGCCGGCAAGTCCTAGGAAACTTCGGACTTCCGCTACCGAGGAAAGAACAGGCCACTCCCGTATCGCCACTATCTTCGCCGGATCTACCGCAATCCCTGCTCCACTAATGATGTGGCCAAGGAAAGCCACCGAGGATAACCAGAACTCGCATTTGGAGAACTTAGCATAGAGCTGGTTCCTCCTCAGTGTCTCCAACACCATGTGCAGATGTTTGTAGTGATCATCTTCGCTCTGAGAGTATACCAGGATGTCGTCGATAAACACGATCACAAACCGATCCAAGTACTCTCTGAATGTTCTGTTCATCAGATCCATAAATACGGACGGCGCATTCGTCAGTCCAAACGGCATAACCGTGAACTCGTAATGCCCATAACGCGTGCTGAACGCCGTTTTAGGGATATCACTCTCCTTGATCTTCAACTGGTAGTACCCAGACTTCAGATCCAACTTCGAATAAACTGTAGACCCCACTAGCTGGTCAAACAGATCGTCGATCCTCGGAATCGGGTATTTGTTCTTCTCGGTGAGCTTGTTCAACTCTCGGTAGTCGATACACAGCCTCAGACTTCCATCCTTCTTCTTGACGAAGAGGACCGGTGCACTCCAAGGTGACGAGCTTGGACGCACGTACCCCTGATCCAACAGTTCTTGCAATTGGACCTTCAGCTCTGCCATCTCCTTCGGCGCTAGCCGATAAGGTGAGCGGGACACAGGTTTGGCACCTGGCACCAGCTCTATTGTGAAATCAATCTCTCTTTGGGGTGGAGCCCCAGGGAGATCATCGGGAAACACGTCAGGATACTCCGAAACCACTGGGATACTATCCAGACTCGTCTTAGGCTTTGCGGCCTCCACTAACGCGAAAAACAGCTCTGCTCCAGCACGAACCGCCTTGACCACCTGAAGAGCAGACATCAGTGTCTTGCTCGCCCCTTTAATGCCCTCGAACGTAGTCTCGCGACTAGTATTTGCCCCCAGTTTAACTTCCTTCCGACTGCAGTCAATATAGGCTCGCTGCTCCGAGAGCCAATCCATCCCAAGGATCACGTCAAACTCCACTAGCGGAAGTAACGACGCCTGCAGATCGAATTCCTGATCCCCAATCTGAATCTTCACGAGGCATACTCTATCTACGCGCATAGAGCATCCATTGGGGAGTAGCACATCCAGTTTGTCCTTAGCCATCGAAGAAGGGACTCCGATGCGCGATACGAATTCTTCGGACATAAAGGAGTGCGACGCTCCCGTATCAAATAATGCCCTTGCTGGGCTATCGGATATCAAAACGAAGCCTAGCATAGGAAATATAAGCTAACATGCAAACAGGTAATTATTCAAATAAGGTTAAACTGCAATAATTTAACTCATACCTGTCACCACGTCAGCCTGTTTGATGGCTTCTTGAAGGCCAAGGTTGTACACCCTGGGCTGAGCTGGAGTATGGTGAGATGCGGATGACTCCGCCATCTTCCCTTTCTCCTCATAAGTTGCTCCTGGCTTTCTCTCGGACTTTGGACGTCCGCTCCAACAATCACGGGCAAAGTGCCCTGGCCTCCCACAGTTATAACAAGCACCTGGGGTGCGCGCTGTCGTTGCTCCCGAGGCACCAGAAGAGGGGGCTTGACTTGACGTCTTGGCCCTCTTATTCCACCTCTGAAACTTTGACTTCGTAGCGTTCGGCACCTTGAACTCGGGCTTCTGCACACCCAGCTCTTTCTTTCCAGAGATTCTTGCCAACTCTCGCTCCAACGATCGAGCCGAGCCGACCAAGGTTAGAAATCCTTGCGTCAACGGCCCTGATAGAAGTACCTTGAGATCATCTCGCAGTCCTTCATAGAAACGGTTCGTCTTCCGTTCCTCATCGCCAAAAGTAGGAGCTGCATAACGACCCAGCCTTGTGAACTCATGCAGATAATCATCCACATTTTGACTCCCTTGCTGCAGTCTGAGGAATTGATTTTCCAGTTCTATCTTCTCGGTCGACGGTAGGTACCGCGCCATGAACATTCTCGAGAATTCTTCAATAGAAACCTCTTCCAACTGTCTTTCGACTAGATGGTGTTGCTCCACACCGTCCCACCACAGCCTTGCCTCGCCATCCAATAAGAAAGTGGCTATGGCGGTTTTCTGATCCGCTTCGGTTCTGGTTGTCGAAAGGATCCGCTTAACGCGTGATAGCCAATCCTCCGCTTGCGATGGGGTTCCACCCCCCGAGAATATTGGCGGATTGAAGCTCATCACGTGCTTCAGCTGACAATCCGTCGTACGCCTTGGTGGTCTAGGCTCCTCAGCCACCACAGGCACTGTCGCTCTCGCAGGTTCTTGCTCAATCTCCGGTGCTGGACGTTGTACCTGCCCTGCAGGTTGGGCATTTAGTGCGGCAAGCACCGCCTCGGTAACCAGCCGAATAGTTTCAGCAGATGGAGGTGTTGCAGGCGCCTCGCTTGGTGCCCTACTCTCCGCTGAACGTGTACGGGCTGACTGCCCTGCCCCACTCCTAGTCACCTAGATAAACAAAACCGACAAATAAGCGACAAGCACATTGCTAAAAAGCAATCATTTGAACATTTAACTTGTTCAAAACTGTGTATTTTCATTCCTAAGTGGACATTCATGGGTTCTTTTTCATGTTATAACGATGACGCACGTGATAGTGCTCACCACCCCTTAAAAGAATTCGTCCGCGAATTCTAATAAGCAAGACCGAAACCGTTAGTCTGATACCAATTTGTAACACCCCTATCCGTCACATGGCATATAGCAGTAGGTCCGGCCGGGGCCCGACGCCATATACCGCAGACAGACCGTGGAGTTACGCATCGCATTATCATACTCACAATTTGAAAGACAACGTCCTACGCAACACCTAGCGAAGCAGTTTAGGTTATTAAAAAGAACCCAACAATAAGCATGAATGTCCACTAAAGATAAAACCCATAGGAATGAAACGACTAAAAATACACAAAACAGTCCTCGGCCTTAAGGCCTTACAAACATTGTTCTCTTAACCAAATAGTGTCTTTCATACATCGGCGCGCAGGCCGGCCAAACATGAATATGAAAAACAAAACTAAATCTTCAGCCTTCATGGGCTAGCGCTGCAACTTGGGCATTAGCCTGCTATTTGCCGCTCGGCTCCGCAGCAGCACCTGTAAGAAGCAATCCACCGAAGAGGTGGCAATTTACACGAGTAACCGGTCAGCAATGCTGACCAAATTATAACGACCCCGCCCCGCAATTGCGGGACGGCGGTGCTCCTTCCCTGCATAACAACTAACATAGCAATATATAAATCTATATAACTATTCGCCACAAGTGTCGGCACGCACGGCCGTACACCCCGTGCTCTCAGGGCACTAATTGGTGAATCCGGTCCGGACCCGGTCCGTTCCCGCGATTCCACCGTCGTCTCGTGGACGACAATTCTCGTGAGCAAATAGCCCTTTCAGCCGAAGCCTAGGCCCGTTTCCAGCCCCCCGGGAAGTCCCATGTACTTTAGGTCGCTTCTACCGAGACCACTTGGAATGGGTAGAGTTCCACCCGCCCGTTGCTCACTTCACCACGGCCATTTAGCCATCGGTGCGGGCCAAGTTTCTCCTCATTCCCACAATCGATCAAAACACGCACATAACCCCGTTATGTACCGATTTGCCCTCCAAGGCAACATCGTGGCGGCAATGCGATTCCGCCCAAGCTTTCCGGGTGCGCCTCGAGGTTAATCCCCAAGGATCCCTGTATGCAATCTACCGCGTAGAAATTTCGGAAAACTGAAATCATCGGTGCGGAGTCTTCTCCGACCATGCAATGCAACACCACCGATTCGGGCTAAACCCGAATGGGCTTCACACACAATGCCTACGCCCGTACTTCGATTCCGGGCTCTAACAACGGGGACTTTACATATCTACCCGAAGGGATTCCGCTCCTCAACGCTTACTCGCGAGAGGGGATTTCCCCATGCAAAGGAAGAAGGGCGACTACACATGCCCTATGAAGAGGATCGTTACCCTCGTAGATTTTCGCGCGCCCGTCATGAAGAAGTAGACGGTTGAAAAGCTTCGCCTCGCTCTTGCCGTCGAGGATCCGGTCTCGGATCGAGATTCGGTGCTCCGGTGCTCCGCCGGCGGCCGGATCTCCTCTTCTCCTTCCTTGCTCTCCCTTCTCTCTAAGCTTTTAGAAAGAGAGTCTAGGGTTTTGAAATGAGGTTTAGAACCCTTCAACCCTAAATTAAATGTTTGGGCGGACCATCCTAGGCCGTTAGATGAGATTTGATGGAAAATCGGACGGCCACGGAGTCATTTTACGGATCCTGCACCCGTCCGCACGACCAGTGGCGCACGGTCAGTGGTCGTGCGCCCTATGTCAGTGATCGTGCGTTTTCGTTAAACAGGGATTTGGCATTATATTTTCTTTATGCACGACCAGTGGCGCACGGTCAGTGGTCGTGCGCCCTGTGGTCAGTGATCGTGCGCTAAGGGAAAAACTGCACAGTTCAACGCCCTTCCGCCGACGGTTACTCTCTACCGCGAGGCGTTAACTCCCACCGACTCCAGGACTGAACATGGGGTGTTACATAGTCCTTGTGGTGATGGTGATTCTTTTTCTTCTTCTTCTCATCTTCTTCCTTTCTTTTGACTGGGCAGTCAGTAATGACATGCACAGCCTTGCTGCAATAATAACAGATGACTTTAGAGGAAATCTGTTTACTGGTTCTAGGGACATACTTGTCATCCTTGGATGACTTCCTGTGATAGGAGGATGAAGAGGCCTGCTCCTCATATCCTTCTTCTTCATGAACTTCTGAAATTGCCTGGAGAAGGCAGCTAGATCTTTTTCAGACATATGGTTGTCTGATGAGCTTGATTCAGATATTTCTGAGCTTGATTCAGCTTCCCCCCTTGGTGGTGAGGGAGTCTTTCTTCTGCTTCTTCTTGGGGCTTTTGCCTTGAATGCTACAGACTTATCCTTGGACTTGGGTTGGCTGCTCTTTTCCTCTTCTAGTCTAGTAGCTAGCTGTATTTTATAGGATAGCAGCTTTCTAAAGAGATTTGGTTGAGGAGTGTCTGCCGGCTTAGCTATTTCCTTAATAGCACAAATCTTGGTGTCCCAATCTCTGGTGAGAGATTTAAGGAACTTGTCAATCAGCTCATAGTTGTTGAAGACCTACCATACGTTCTTAGTTCATTGACTGTCAAAAAGTACCTTTCAAAGCAGTCATCCACCTATTCAGATTTGCTTTGTCTGAAAGTCTCATACTCTTGGTTGAGCATGGACTTCCTATCATCTCTAACTTCCTCAGAGACTTTCATGTAGACCACAAGTGTGCCCAACATTTCCATGGAGGTCTTGAAGTGTACAAGATTTTGGAAGGTTTAGTCATTAATGGCACTTGCTATGATATTTGGTGCCCTCTTGTCCATGGTAGACATCACTACCAAATCTCTATCCATCTCTATATATACATTGGGCATAATCAGAGTTGGATCTATGGTGTAGGCCTTTGTGGGGATAAAAGGACCTTCCATAACTGTTACATAGATCCTAGGGTCAGATGCTTCCATGAACAGTCTAACCATTTGCTTCCAGAGGCCAAATCCTTCCTTCTTGTAGATTGGTAGTTTCATGACCCCTAGCTCCTTATAGTTCATTCCTGACCCCATACTTATATCTTAGAGCTAACCTTGGAGGTATACTCAGATTTTTAAATCCATTTTGAGCAACCTCCGTCTGATACCACTTGAAAGTTATTATTTCAAGGTTAGCTAGTCACCTAGGGGGGGTGAATAGGTCTTTGAAATTTCTTTAGTCTTTTTGCTATTTATAAACTAAGTGATCTAGAGCTTGTCCTTAGTACCTGCAATAAAAAGAAGGAATAAGCAAGATAGCATAGCACATAAGTATTTATAGTGGTTCCCCAATTGGGTACATCCACTTTCCCTCCCACCTTTCTAACTTATGTTAGACAAGGCACAAACTCCACCAACATGCTCCTCAGAGCTTAAACCTCAGGCCCTCAGCCTTACACTCAGGTTCTCTTCAGAACCCTACTCAGAACCACAAGGGTTCCAACCTCAGAGCACTGCAATGCTCCTACAACTCAGTGGTCCTCAAACCACCTATCTCATCCTTATCTCAAAGGCCTATAGCTCAGGCACAAAGTGCCCTACAACTTCAGGCATAAGGCCCTATTCTCAGAGTGCTGCAACACTCCTACA
Organism: Platanthera zijinensis; assembly: GCA_039513925.1. Lineage (NCBI taxonomy): Eukaryota > Viridiplantae > Streptophyta > Magnoliopsida > Asparagales > Orchidaceae > Platanthera > Platanthera zijinensis. The sequence goes on from CM077088.1 coordinate 175,041,555, forward strand.
GCTTAGTACCCTTCTAAGTACCTACCTTAGTGCCCTTCCAAGCACTTATAGCTCAGTGACAAATTTATCACCTTTCATGGTTAAAACTCGCGGCTTATTTATTTGTTTAGGTGATTTATTTAGTTTGAAAAGCGGGGAGCGTGGATTTTATTTGATATAAAAGTTGAAATCGAGTTTTAACAAAAGGAGGCAAGTGCACCTATCGCGTGTAGTACAGGATATTCTGGTGTGGAATATCGGGGTCATATTGTTCTCGAGGATAAGTTGACTATTTTTACTCTTCCCTAGAGGGACTCTTATTTTACCGAAGATAACTAGTCGGGTTATATATATAAGCAGAAAATAAAAGAAGAAAAATAGACTGAAAAAGCTGATAAAGAAATAGCGCACCGGCACAGAATCGATTAGAACTAAAATAATTTTTAATAACTAGAGATCCTAAATTTCAAATTAATTAAAAGGAAACTTGGCTGTGGTGGTTCCAAAAGAATGAGCTCACCTAGCTCTAGGAATATCGCTCACCTCAACATTAACACTATTCGACCAAACTCTCATCCGACGAAGGATTCCTCTTAATGCCCGCATTATGCTAAGAACCCCGCTTTTGGGTGGGGAACCCAATCCGGGAGAATTACGCTTCTCCTCTCTCGAGGTTATGCACGCAATTCTCTTTACCCAAGGGTGATCGCTCCATACGCACGGCCTCTCGCCTAGCTAGCGTATGGACAACGGAAATAGAGCCCACACATCGATATGTGGTCCTACGAGTCGTAGACTCGGGGCAAACCTTAAGTGCTTTAATTAACGAGAAAAGCAAGACCTTTAATTATTTAAAATGATTTTATATGTCCCAATGCTCTTCGATACTGAGGGCTAAGAACGATTAGCCACTCATCCGAATGGGGATGGCTTAAGGAAAGAAAATGCAAAACTAAAAATGCGAGTTCTACTCAAATGAGTAGGCGAGAAATTAAAGCAGCAAAAAAAAGCAGTAAAGTGCAAGTCCTACTCAAACGAGTAGGCGAGAAATGAAAGCTGAAAATTGCGAGTCCTACTCAAACGAGTAGGTGAGAAATGAAAGTGATAAAAAGATAAGTCCTACTCAAACGAGTAGGCGGGAAATTACAAGTCCTACTTAAATGCGTAGGCGGGAAATGGAAAGCTAAAAATGCTATCTCATACACACACGCACTCTACTTGATGGAAAAGTAATGAAAATCTTACTCATACACACACATAAGCAAATAAATAGAAAAACAAAGTGATTGAAAAATTAAAACAACCATATTTCTACCGTTAGAATACGCTAGAAATGCATAAAAAGAAGAAATAAAAATTAAAGAAGCAAAACGGTTTTCAAATAAAAGCAAAATCAAAGTGTTTTAAAAATCAAAATAACTACTAATTCATTCTTATAACTCTAAAAAATGCTTAAAAAGTGGAAGAAAGAGTAAAAGAACAAAACATTTTACAAAAATAAAAAGACAAAGTAAAAAAACACAACCACTTTTAGAACCATTTTATAAATCTATAAGAATGTAAAAAGCTATTAAAAAGCATAAAAGCTAAAAAGAGGGGAGTAAAATAAAGAAGATGAACATAAAAATAACAAGTTATTCTCATACACACACACCCATTTTAAAAAAGAACAAAAACAAAGATAAAACAAATAAGATTGCTTGAGGGGCATCAGATGCATTCCAACATGCATAAGGAGAGAATATATACTAATTTTAGTAAGCTAAAAAGATGGGTTACAAAATGCTAAAACAAAAGCTAAAGAGAGGGGGAGAAAATCTCCTTACATAGCTTGGAAATACACCCAAGCAACACCTACCCTAAGCAAAATGGTTCAAAAAGGGGAACATTTGATCTTACAAAGAAGATCTATTTATAAGCAAAAAAATTACAGGACGTGGCACGCTGGTGTGCAGGGGAAGCCAAAATTCTGATGACTGACCTGGTTTTGGAAACAACGGGTATTGGACACGTTATGGTCAACTTCACTGGAAGCATCGATCGTTGATAGAAATCGTCGAGCGGCGTTCGGGTTGAGTTCGTCAAACGTCGAGTGGTTGCTGGAAGCGTCGAGTGCCTGTGGAAAACTCGTCGAGCCTACGGAGCATTTCGTCGAGCGGAGCTCGATGAAAGTTGAGCGGAGCTCGACAAAAGTCGAGCGGAGAAGCGCTGGCAATGTTTCGGCGGGCTGAGATCGACGAACCTCGATCTGGCGTTTGATTGAAAAGTTGATCGGGTTGAGCTCGATGAACGTCGAGCTGAGATCGACGAACGTCGATCTGCGATCGACGAAAGGCTGGCGAAGCGTCGAGCTGAGATCGACGAATGTCGATCAGCGATCGACGAAAGGCTGGCGAAGCCTCAAGCTGAGATCGAAGATCGTCGAGCAGCTGGCATTACAAGCGGCTAATATTTGCAGAAAGCAAATTTTTGCTTGAATCAAAGTAAGACGCCCAGGTCACGGGCATGACCAATTTGACACGGGCGTGTACCTAGAAATTTTTGCCACTTTTCTGCAAAATTACGGAAAACAAAATAAACTTAAGTTTAGAAGAGTATTTAAAAAAAAAATTAAGAAAATTAACTAAAAACTACAAAAATAACCTAAAACTACTTATATAAAGTAATAAAAAGTATGAATATTTACAATTCATCAAATACCCCACACTTAAGCTTTTGTTATTCAAGAGCAAAAGTTGGAGATATACATATAAGGAATTAAAAAAAATCCTAAATTTAGCTACTGCTTAAATCAATTAGAAGAGAGATCAAAATAAACATACGGGACATAAGTGTTAAGTCCTAAAATTATGAACATGATTAAAATAGAGGAATTTTTTTGGCAAAAAGACTTCTTGATATAATCAAATAGAAGCAAAATTTTGTAATTGTTAGCTTAACAAAAATAGTTTGAAATTATAGAAACTTTAGCTTGAGGGAGTTTTACGGGAAATAATGCAATTTTAAAATTATGCTCCCAACACAATTTAAAATTAAGTCTAGAATCACTAAAATTGGCTGGGGAAGTTATTTTGGTTTATGAAGAGGGCTTAGATTTAGAGGTGAGGTAATTTTTTCTCAAACCACTAATAAACTTTTTTTTGTATTTGGATGTTTTAGGAAAATGAAATCTTATTTTCCTTAACATAAAAATTTTTTGAACAACTTCATATTAACCAAATGTATATGTATAGGAGTAATGAATTTTATCTTCTTACTCCATAACATATAATCTTTTTAAATATTGGATACCTATGTTTACGGAATGAAATCTTGTTTCCATTGAAATTGGTTGTTTTAGGGGTAAAATTTTTTTATCATTGCAAGTAAGGCATGATAAATATGGGGAGAAAGGGTTTTCAAAGAGAAAACTAGATTTTAATAAAAAAAGTTTAAGAGCAACCTTTATAAATTAAATGTTCCTGTGTTTCAGAAAGCTAGAAGTAAACATAATTAAATCTTATAGTTATTTATTTCTAACATAATACATGTGCTCTATTTATGATAAATTAGAAGTAGTACTGAAAACAAGTCCCCTTTCTTAAGAACAAAGTATAATAGATTCTTTAAAACTTAACCCAAAATATTTAAATCTATCAATCTAGAATTAACAAACGAATAGTAAACAAAAAATTAGTAAAATTCACTTATAAATAAACTCGCAATTAGAGTTTTGGAGAGCGAAAAAGGGTTAAGAATGGTATATTAGATTTATTTGTTTATAATAGAATTTTTTGGAATTTTTAGATTTATTATCCTTTTTTGTGTTTTTGGGGTTATCATATTTTTTTGTTAATTTCTTTAATAAATATACATATTAAAGAAAGGAAAATGCGAAAAATAATTTTTTTTGTTTTCTCTAGAGAATTTTTTGTGTTTTTTTTAATTTTCAAATATCTTAAGAGAGAGAGAGATTAATTATAAAGATGAGAGAGAGAAAGGAAGAGGGGAAAAAGACAAAAAATATTTACAAAAATTGATTTATAAAGAATATTTACAAAGAAAAAAGGTTGTTTTTGGTATTTTTATTTTATAATTTTTTGTTTATAACAAATTTTTTTGATGGTAAAATAAAAAAAATTTTGGGCTTTAATTTTTGTATATTTTTTTTGTAATTTTTAATAATTACAGAATATAAAAGTGCAGGAAAATAAAAGTGCAGAAAATAGAAAAACACCCCCATACTTATTTCCAACATTGTCCCCAATGTTGTAATATAAGTATGCGGAACAAAAAGAGATAAAATGCATAATGTACAAAAATAAAGAGGGAGGGTTGAATCTTCCCTGCAACGAGTTCGGGGAGGAACATTTGGAAACCATGTATTATTAATAACAAATAACAAAAATATAACAGAAAATTGAAAAAGATAAACTCGGCCACAAGTTTGCGGCGTGGGGGGGGGCAAGTATGTGTGTAACTCGCTTAGCTAACGTCTTAACTATATGAGTGTAATAGAACTGCGTTCCTCTATCGCTCACAATAGCGCGAGACGATGCCGAGGAAAGAAAATACATATAAAATTTTTTTATTAATAAAAATTGTTGTTTTTTAGGTAGGAATTTTTAGTTTTTTTGTTGGTTTTGTGGCTTTTTAGGTTTTTTAGTTTTTAGTTTTTTTACAAAAAAATTTTGTTTTGTACATTTTTTAGGAAACGAGACCATTTCATTTTTTTCATCCTTTTTTTAAGATAAATAAATATATATATATATAATATTAATAATAATAAAAATGTAAAAGTAATTTTATAGATTTTTTAGATTTAGTTTTTTACGTAGTTTTAAATATTATTATTATAATTATTGTTACCCCAGAAATCTGTGATCCGTCCCAAGGTAGCCGGCTTGTAGGGTGCGGCCTGCTCCGGTAGGTCGCGGCCTGGCGGCCTTTTCTTCTAAGGTCGCGCGGACTGATCTCTCAAGTTCACTAAATCCGCGCGGCTAGGAAGGTCTCTCTAGTTAGACCGCGCAGGTCGCGCAGCGGCCGCTCAATCTACAGGGTCTGCGGACTGCTTCCTCAGTCCGCTCCTGCAGGTCGCGCGGTTCAATTGGTTAACCGTGTGATGGTTTATTTTTCCTCAGGTGCAAACTGCCCAACAATGTGGGAGACTCGCATTCCTATCCGCCTAGACCGCTCGGCAGCGACGTGCTCAGCAAGTGGAAGATTCAGTCTTGAGTCCTCCAGGTCATCAGCCCGTCGCCAAGTGAGACAAGCCTCCAACAGGAGGCCGCCTGTTCAGTCTCAACCGCAGCGGGCTAGGCAGACCCGCTTAGCACCCCACCAGCAGCAAGACGTCCCTAACCGCGCGACCCGGTGCGGACTCTGTGGACTCATCATTCGTACTCGCACGACCCAGCAACAGCCATCTCCAGCTCCAGGTAGTCCCAGACCGCGCGACCCGGTGCGGACTCTGCAGACTCAATTATTTTACTCGTACAGCTCACCGCCTCACCAGTGGTAACTTTACCGAGACCGTTACCTCCTCGAGCCTATAAATAAGCCCCCAGACCTCTCATTCAGGAAGGACAGGAGGGAGAGGTGTCGAGGTCCCAGCATTAGCTCCTGCGGACTCGATCCTTGGTCCGCACGACCTGCCTACCTTAAGCTTGATCGAGCAGTCCGCTCGGCTTAGTCTAGCGAGCTGCCCGATCGTTAACCGTGCGGTCTGCCGACCTTCATTGGTGAAACCGCGCGACCTCTGACATTCTTCTCTCCTTAGCCGCCAGCTTCCCCTTTGTACCCTTTCTTCTGCTTTCAATGTTGGAGTGTAACCTCGAGTTGTAATTTTGATTGTAATCAAATGAAAGCCCGCCACAAGAGTTGAATTCAATCCGCGGTGGGTGAAGCCTGTTGTTGCCGCTGCTAGCGGCCCCCTCTCTTCTCTTTTCTTCTCCCGATCTAACCATCAGAGCTAACCGCCAAAGTAACCGTGTGATCGACAGTTCCCGATCAACCTTCCCTCTACCCCCGCAACCCTCTTCTTCACCTAGCTTGTGAGACCGAACAACCCGTAAACTGGAAGGCGCATTTCCCGCACCGAAAATTATTAGTATATTTTTTTTGGTTAGCAGATTTTATTTGTTATATATATAAATAAAAATAGGTAAAAGTAATAGTTTTCAAGAGTTCGAAATAACAATACGAAAAATCCTCGACAACGGTGCAAAAAACTTGATGGTTAAAACTCGCGGCTTATTTATTTGTTTAGGTGATTTATTTATTTTGAAAAGCGGGGCACGCGGATTTCATTTGATATAAAAGTTGAAATCGAGTTTTAACGAAAGGAGGCAAGTGCATCTATCGCTTGTAGTACAGGATATTCCGGTGGGGAATATCGAAGTCGTATTGTTCTAGGGGACGGGTTGATTATTTTTACTCTTCCCTTGAGGAACTATTATTTTACCGAAGATAACTGCACGGGTTATATATATAAGCAGAAAATAAAAGCAGAAAAATAGAATTAAAAAGCCGATGAAGAAATAGCGCACTGGCACAGAGTCGATTAGGACTAAAATAATTTTTAATAACTAAAGATCCTAAATTTAAAATTAATTAAAGGGCGACTTGGTCGTGGAGGTTACAAAAGAATGAGCTCACTTAGCTCTAGGAATATCGCTCACCTGAACATTAACACTATTCGACCAAACTCTCGTCCGACGAAGGATTCTTATTAATGCCCACATTATGCTAAGAACCCCGATATTGGGTGGGGAACCCAATCCTGGATAATTACGCTTCTCCTTTCTCGAGGTTATGCACGCATGTTACCCCAGAAATCGGTGATCCGTCCCAAGGTAGCCGGCTTGTAGGTTACGGCCTGCTCTGGTAGGTCGCGGCCTGGCGGCCTTTTCTTCTAAGGTCGCGCGGACTTATCTCTCAAGTTCGCTCAGTCCGCGCGGCTAGGAAGGTCTCCCTAGTTAGACCGCCCAGGTCGCGCAGCGACCGCTCGTTCTACAGGGTCTGCGGACTGCTTCCTCAGTCCGCTCCTGCAGGTCGCGCGGTTCAATCGATTAACCGTGTGATGGTTTATTTTTCCTAAGGTGAGAACTGCCCAACAATGTGGCAGACTCGCATTCCTATCCTCCTAGACCGCTCGGCAACGACATGCTAAGCAAGTGGCAGATTCAGTCTTGAGCCTGCCAGGTCATCAGCCCGTCGCCAAGTGAGACAAGCCTCCAACAGGAGGCGGCCTATTCAGTCTCAACCGCAGCGGGCTAGGCAGACCCGCTGAACACCCCACCAGCAGTAAGACGTCCCTAACTGCGCAACCCGGTGCGGACTCTGCGGACTCATCATTCGTACTCGCATGACCAAGCAATAGCTATCTCCATCTCCAGGCAGTCCCAGACCGCGCGACCCGGTGCGGACTCTGCGGACTCAATGATTTTACTCGCACAGATCACTGCATCACCAATGGTGACTTTACCGAGACCGTTACCTCCTCGAGCCTATAAATAGGCCCCCAGACCTCTGATTCAGGAAGGACAGGAGGGAGAGGTGTCAAGGTCCCAGCATTGGCTCTTGCGGACTCGAATCCTCTGTCCGCGCGACCTGCCTACCTTCAGCTTAATCAACCAGTCCGCTCGGCTTAGTCTAGTGAGCTGCCCGATCGTTAACCGTGCGGTATACCGACCTTCATTGGTGAAACCGCGCGGCCTCTGGCATTCTTCTCTCCTTAGCCGCCAGCTTCCCCTTTGTACCCTTTCTTCTGCTTTCAATGTTAGAGTGTAACCTCGAGCTGTAATTTCGATTATAATCAATGGAAAGCTCGCCGCAAGAGTGGCATTCAATCCGCGGTGGGTGAAGCCTGTTGTTACCGCTGCTAACGGCCCCCTCTCTTCTCTTTTCTTCTCCCGGTCTAACTATCAGAGCTAACTGCCAAAGTAACCGTCTGATCGACAGTTCTCGATCAACCTTCCCTCTACCCCCGCAACTCTCTTCTTCACCTAGCTTGTGAGACCGAACAACCCGTTAACTGGAAGGTGCATTTCTCGCACCGACAGTTAACACGCGACCTTCAGATCTCGATCAGATAGTGAAGTCAGTGGTTACTCATGTCAGATCGTCAACCAGCCGAGAGCCCTGCTCCAAGTTCCAATGAGGATTCTCTTTGGGAGGCCTTGGAGCATTCTCGCAGAGAAACTGCTCAACAGTTTCAAGCGATCAACCACACTCTAGCTCTATCACTCGACGATTGGAAGCACAACCTTTAGCAGCACCAGCTCCTCCAAATAATCCAGCACCAGCATTTGAGATTCCTAAAGTTTACCCACCGGCCTATCCGCCGGTCTATCCTCCTTACACTCCAACCTTTCTGCAAGGGCCTGCAGCCCCTTTGCGACCTCAAAATGACGAATTCGCAGCTCGTCAGAACTTCTTCCGAGAAGCTGCTCGAGGAAGTCCGACAAGATTCCTGAATTTTCAGGGAAGTCATCCCTACTCTTCAGCTCCTGCCTTTGCTCCTCCCGCAGCAAATTTTCCTTTCTATCCTCTAGCTCCTTGTGCAGCTGCAACTTATGCTCCCTTTTTTTCATTATGTTGTAGCAGAGCAAGAAGAGCAATCACCATTTACAGAGAATGTTCAGCGTGAACCAACTCCAGTTAACTTCAGAGAGCCTCGGTTGCCAACCTATACTAGGGAGACTGATCCGGTCAAACATCTTCAAGCCTTTGAATCAGCCGTAGCTCTCAAGACCCTCTCAGATGCTACCAAATGCAAACTCCTTGTAACGACCTTTGACGGTCAAGTGAGGGATTGGTTCTATGGACTTTGTGCTCAGTCCATCTCTTCCTTCGCTGATTTGCGAAGAGAGTTCTTTCTCAAATTTTCTACCTCTACAAAGAGAAAGGGCGGTCCAGAGGCCCTATTCGAGATCAAACAGCATGAAGATGAGACTTGGTCTCATTTTGTGGATCGTTTCCAGAGAGAGATCTTAGACATTGAGATTGTCGATCAGGAATTGTATCGAGTGGCTCTTATCCACGGCCAACGTGAAGGACCACTCAAGTTTGAGGCTAACGTCTGAGCGCCTAGGACTTATCAAGAGCTGATTGGTTTAGCCAACTCATACATCCGCGGTGAGAAGAGCAACCCCAGCTTTGTCTCCAGGCTTGTAAAAGAGAGAAACCAACCTTACAAGCAACCTCTGAGATCACCTCGGAAAGATTTTTCATCCCACTCTCGGAAAGCAAAAAGATTCCAGCATCATCGTCAACCCCTCTTCCCAAGCCAGGATCGTGCCCGCGAACGATTGCAACCGCTACCAGCCCCACCTCTGCAAACAGCTTCGGTGCATCAAACGCAAGATGATGACTTATCATACTCTGAACTCGATGAGGCCATGCTAGGAGTCTGCCAAATTATGAAGGATAGGGCAAGTTCCAAAAGGCATTACCAGTCAACAAATCAAAAATCAAAAGATTCAGACCCATTCTGTGAATTTCACAAAGAAAGCGGGCATTTAACTGAAAGCTGCCGAGCGCTTCGTCAACTTGTGCAGAGATTGCTGAAGCAGGGTAAGATGCGCGATGTGTTCCCGAAAGATGGCCACTCGGATCCGTCAACTTCAAAAGGCAAAGAAATAGAAAAGTTTCCTTGCAGCTCAAGTCGAGTGAATCAAATCAATACGTACCATGACCATGTCATAGGCGAAACCTCCGATGTCATTGACGAGGGTTCCCTTGGAAGGTTATTCTAAAGCAAAAAGGACATTATAGCCCATCAAAGCCCCTCGAAATCATGACCGGTTGCTTTTACTTTACCCTTCAAATATTTTCTCTAAAAACACTCCTAAGTGTTCTTTCATTTTCTTTCAATAAAGCTTACGCTAGAGATCTCATACTGACACAGTTCCCTTTCTGTAATGCTTCTCCTCTATATTTTTCTCTTTGCCAAAGAGATCACTGAACCGCTGAGATATCGCCAAGTCTTGTTGTTCTCTCCGTGGATTGTCCTCCGGCGTAAGGCCACAATGACCACATATGGTGAGGAGTTTTTAACATATGTGCAGTGGGGGTCGTTCGATCTATGATAGTGAACTTCAGACTTTTGATCCCGGCCGATGTCTAGTGCAGTGTGTGTGCCTAGGGGAGGCAGCCTGTGATAGTTCTATCATGCGTCGTTGAGGGATACGTCACTGTTACGATGATCTTTGCTTGACAAGCAATGGCAATCAAGTGTAACCTTGTCTCTCTGATCATCTCACAACTGTGACGGCCGAACACTCGTTGGTACTCTCAATCCATGCTTTCGCGGGACCAACAACGTTATTGATCCTTTCAAAGACGAGCAATGCTGTAGACCATTTGGCGCACCTGGTAGAACAGATCATCAATGTTTGTAACCTGAGGGAAGAGAGCAGTGTATCTATCGCTTCCTTCTTAGGATTTTGTGCATGTTTCCCTTTTGTGCTCTGTCAAGGGAATGCGGTCAGCCCGCTTTAGGTAGAACAACGCCATGGATGACTTTTTGGCAAGTGATGCATAAGGCCCACCGGTGCTCTCTTGTGGCAGCATTCAACCTTTTTTAGCTCATCCTCAGGGTATAGCCCTCCTTTGTCCTTTTTTGCCTTCTTACAGGTTAACAGGTTAAATCAAACCCTTTCTAAGGATCTGCAATATCTATTTGGCTTATGATCATCTTATATGCATTGCCTCCATGAAGCTCTATCAGATGGTTATCCATCACGCGAGGCAATCATCATCGCGATTTGATCTTTATTCAGTTAATAACAGAGTTTGCCAGGTACTTGCAGCTTACTTTTCTATCATATCTGCTACTCATTCTTCTTTTGCAGAAATTAGCAGATATTAGCAAGTTCCCTTCAGGTACTTGCAGCTTACTTTTCTATCATATCTGCTACTCATTCTTCTTTGCAGAAATTAACAGATATTAGCACGTCCCCTTCAAGTTCTTGCAGCTTACTTTTCTATCATATGTGCTACTCATTCTTCTTTTGCAGAAATTAGAAAATATTAGCAAATTCCCTTCAGGTACTTGCAGCTTACTTTTCTATGATATCTTCTACTCATTCTTCTTTTGCAGAAATTAGCAGAAATTAGCAAGTTCCCTTCAAGCACTTGCAGCTTACTTTTCTATTATATCTGCTACTCATTCTTCTTTTGCAGAAATTAACAGATATTAGCAAGTTCCCTTCAGGTACTTGTAGCTTACTTTTCTATCATATCTGCTACTCATTCTTCTTTTGCAGAAATTAGCAGGTATTAGTAAGTTCCCTCAAGGTACTTGCAGCTTACTTTTCTATCATATCTGCTACTCATTCTTCTTTTGTAGAAATTAGCAGAAATTAGCAAGTTCCCTTCAGGTACTTGCAGCTTACTTTTCTATCATATCTGCTACTCATTCTTCTTTTGCAGAAATTAGCAGATATTAGCAAGTTCCCTTCAGGTACTTGCAGCTTACTTTTCTATCATATCTGCTACTCATTCTTCTTTTGCAGAAATTAGCAGATAGTAGCAAGTTCCCTTCAGGTACTTGCAGCTTACTTTTCTATCATATCTGCTACTCATTCTTCATTTGCAGAAATTAGCAGATATTAGCAAGTTCCCTTCAGGTACTTGCAGTTTACTTTTCTATCATATCTGCTACTCATTCTTCTTTTGCAGAAATTAGCAGGTATTAGCAAGTTCCCTCCAGGTTCTTGCAGCATACTTTTCTATCATATCTGCTACTCATTCTTCTTTTGCAAAAATTAGAAGATATTAGCAAGTTCCCTTCAGGTACTTGCAGCTTACTTCTATCATATCTGTTACTCATTCTTCTTTTGCAGAAATTAGCAGATATTAGCAAGTTCTCTTCAGGTACCTGCAGCTTACTTTTCTATCATATCTGCTACTCATTCTTCCTTTTACAGAAATTAGCAGATATTAGAAACTTCCCTTCAGGTACTTGCAACTTACTTTTCTATCATATCTTCTACTCATTCTTCTTTTGCAAAAATTAGCAGATATTAGCAAGTTCCTTTTAGGTACCTGCAACTTAATTTTCTATCATATCTGCTACTCATTATTCCTTTTGCAGAAATTAGCAGATATTAGCAAGTCCCCTTCAGGTACTTGCAGCTTACTTTTCTATCATATCTGCTACTCATTCTTCTTTTGCAGAAATTAGAATATATTAGCAAGTTCCCTTCAGGTACTTGCAGCTTACTTTTCTATCATATCTGCTACTCATTCTTCTTTTGCAAAAATTAGCAGATATTAGCAAGTTTCCTTCAGGTACTTGCAGCTTACTTTTCTATCATATCTGCTACTCATTCTTCCTTTTGCAGAAATTAGCAGATATTAGCAAGTCCCCTTTAGGTACTTGCAGCTTACTTTTCTATCATATCTGCTACTCATTCTTCTTTTGCAGAAATTAACAGATATTAGCAAGTTCCCTTCAGGTACTTGCAGCTTACTTTTCTATCATATCTGTTGCTTACTCTTCTCTTGCAGAAGTTAGCAGGTGCTTGCAAGCCTTCTTCAGGTACTTGCAAGTTATCATTATTTTTTGTTTTTTCTCTCATCACTGTTTTGCAGAGTCCATTAGAAGACATTCATGTCTTCTTCATTTTGCAAAAGCAACCCAGGTACGTGTAAGATGTACCTATTTCTGCATATGGTAATTCTTTCCTTCGCAGGAAAAAGCCAGGAATTAGTGGATTTTCCAAGTAGTACCATCAGGTTCCATCTCTCCTTACCCCTTCCTTTTCTCTAGGAAAGGATACAATTTTCGTGGCTCCCCTACTTTTTCGAAGTTCTCTTCAAAACTTGAAAAAGTGCGGGGATCATGTTACCCCAGTAATCGGTTATCCGTCCCAAGGTAGCCGGCTTGTAGGTTGCGGCCTGCTCCGGTAAATCGCGGCCTGGAGGTCTTTTCTTCTAAGGTCGCGCAGACTGATCCCTCAAGTTCGCTCAGTCCGCGCGGCTAGGAAGGTCTCTCTAGTTAGACTGCCCAGGTCGCGCAGTGGCCACTTGTTCTACAGGGTCTGCGGACTGCTTCCTCAGTCCGCTCCTGTAGGTCGCGCGGTTCAATCAGTTAACCGTGTGATGGTTTATTTTTCCTCAGGTGCAAACTGCCCAACAATGTGGCAGACTCACATTCCTACCCGCCTAGACTGCTCGGCAGCGACGTGCTCAGTAAGTGGAAGATTCAGTCTTGAGTCCGCCAGGTCATCAGCCCGTCGCCAAGTGAGACAAGCCTCCAACAGGAGGCAGCCTATTCAGTCTCAACCGCAGCGGGCTAGGCAGACCCGCTTAGCACCCCACCACCAACAAGACGTCCCTAACCGCGCGACCCGGTGCGGACTCTGCAGACTCATCATTCGTACTCGAACGACCCAACAACAACTATCTCCAGCTCCAGGCAGTCCCAGACCGCACGACCCGGTGCGGACTCTGTGGACTGAATGATTTTACTCGCACAGCTCACCGCCTCACTAGTGGTCGAGCCTATAAAAAGGCCCCCAGACCTCTCATTCGGGAAGGATAGGAGGGAAAGGTGTCAAGGTCCCAACATTGGCTCCTGCGGACTCGAATCCTCGGTCCGCGCGACCTTCCTACCTTCAGCTTGATCGAGCAGTCCGCTCGGCTTAGTCTAGCGAGCTACCCGATCATTTACCGTGCGGTCTGCCGACCTTCATTGGTGAAACCGTGCGGCCTCTGGCATTCTTCTCTCCTTAGCCGCCAACTTCCTCTTTGTACCCTTTCTTCTGCTTTCAATGTTAGAGTGTAACCTCGAGCTGTAATTTCGATTGTAATCAAAGGAAAGCCCGCCGCAAGACTGGCATTCAAGCCGCGGTGGTTGAAGCCTGTTGTTGTCGCTGCTAGCGTCCCCCTCTCTTCTCTTATCTTCTCCCGGTCTAACCATCAGAGCTAACCGCCAAAGTAACCGTCTGATCAACAGTTCCCGATCAACCTTCCCTCTACCCCCGCAACCCTCTTCTTCACCTAGCTTGTGAGACCGAACAACCCGTTAACTGGAAGGCGCATTTCCCGCACCGACAACGCAATTCTCTTTACCCAAGGGTGATTGGTCCATACGCACCTCTCAGCTAGCTATAGTATGGACAACAGAAATAGTGCCCACAGATCGATATGTGGTCCTACGTTTCATAGACCCGGGGCAAACCTTAACTGCTTTAATTAACGAGAAAAACAAGACCTTTAATTATTTAAAATGATTTTATCTATCACAATGCTCTTCAATACTGAGGGCTAAGAACGATTAGCCACTCATCAGAATGGGGACGGCTTAAGAAAAGAAAATGCATTATTGAAAATGCGAGTCCTGCTCAAACGAGTAGGCAGGAAATTAAAGTAGTGAAAGAAAGCAGTAAAGAAAGAAGTAAAGTGCAAGTCCTACTCAAACGAGTAGGCGGGAAATGAAAGCTGAAAATTGCGAGTCCTACTCAAAGGAGTAGGCAGAAAATGGAAGCTGAAAATTGCGAGTCCTACTCAAACGAGTAGGCGGGAAATGAAAGCGATAAAATGACAAGTCCTACTCAAATGAGTAGGCAAAAAATGGAAGCTGAAAATTGCGAGTCCTACTCGAACGAGTAGGCGGGAAATGAAAGCGATAAAATGGCAAGTCCTACTCAAATGAGTAGGCTGTAAATAACAAGTCCTACTCAAATGAGTAGGCGGGAAATGGAAAGCTGAAAATGCTATCTCATACACGCACGCACTCAACTTGAAAGAAAAAAAGCAATGAAAATCTAACTCATACACACACACACACCAGAAAATAAACAGAAAAATGAAGTGATTGAAAAATTAAAACAACTATATTTCTACCATTAGAATACACTAGAAATACATAAAAAGAAAAAAAATATAGAAGCAAAACGGTTTTCAAATAAAAGCAAAATCAAAGTGTTTGAAAAACCAAAATAACAACTAATTAATTCTTATAACTCTATAAAAATGCTTAAAAAAAGTGGGAGAAAGAGTAAAAAAAACAAAACGTTTTACAAAAATAAAAAGACAAAGTAAAAAAAACACAACCACTTTTATAACCATTTTTATAAATCTATAAGAATGTAAAAAGCTATTAAAAAGCATAAAATCTAAAAACGGGGGGAGTAAAATAATGAAGATGAACATAAAAATAACAAGTTATTCTCGTACACACACACCCATTTAAAAAAAGAACAAAAAAAAGATAAAACAAATAAGATTGCTAAAGAGGGGCATCAAATTCATTTCAATACACATAAGAAGAGAAAATATACTAATTTTATTAAGCTAAAAATATGGGTTACAAAAAGCTAAAACAAAAGCTAAAGAGAGGGGGAGAAAATCTCCTTACATAGCTTGAATACACCCAGGAAGCACCTACCCTTAACAAAATGGTTCAAAAAGGGGAACACTTGATCTTACAAAGAAGATCTTTTTATAAGCAAAAAATTATAAGAGGTGGTACACTGGTGTGCAGGGAAAGCCAAAATTCTAATGACTGTCCTAGTTCTGGAAGCAGCGGGTACAGGACACGTTATGGTCAACTTCACTAGAAGCGTCGAGCGTTGAGAGAAAGCATCGAGCGGCATTCGGGATGAGTTCGTCGAACATTGAGTGGTTTCTAGAAGCGTCGAGTGCAGGGGCGGGGGAAAATTTGTCGAGCGCTTGGATCATTTCATCGAGCGGAGCTCGACGAAAGTCAAGCGGAGAAGCGCTGGCAATGTTTCGGCGGGCTGAGATCGACGAACGTCGATCTGGAATTTGATTGAAAAGTCAATCGGGTTGAGCTCGACGAACGTCGAGCTGAGATCGACGAACGTCGATTTGCGATCGACGAAAGGCTGGCGAAACGTCGAGCTGAGATCGACGAACGTTGATCTGCGATTGACAAAACGCTGGCGAAGCGTCGAGCTGAGATTGACGATTGTCGAGCGGCTAGCATTACAGGCGGCTGATCTTTGGAGAAAGCAAATTTTTCCTGGAATCAAAATAACACGCCCAGGTCACGGGTGTGACCAATTTGACACGGGCGTGTACCTTGAAATTTTTGTGACTTTTTTGCACAATTACAGAAAACAAAATAAACTTAAGTTTAGAAGATTATTTACAAAAAGAAACGAATTATTTAAGAAAATTAACTAAAAACTACAAAAATAACCTAAAATTACTTATATAAAGCACTAAAATGTATGAATATTTACAATTCATCAAACTACCTCAAGTCAAAGTCCCTACACTCAATCTCCTCCAAGACCTACACAGCTCAGTGACTCAACAGTCACCTAACTTAGCCTTATGACCAAGGCCTACTACTCAGGCTGGTAGGACATCCCTACTCTCATATCCACACATGAATCCAACCTCAGTACCTCAGCAGGGAACCTACCTCGGTGACTAATTAGTCACCTATAGCTCAGGCACAAATTGCCCTACAACTCATATTCATGCAACCTGAATCCTACTGACAATTAATCAATAAAATTGAAATACTAACTCAGAGAAAATTCTCTGAGTCTAACTTTCTGGACTAAGCAGATATCAGTCCAGCCCACTTACTTTAGAAGGAATTAGTCTTCTTCTATGGCTACCAATTTCTCTACTGTACTGAAGACAGCAACTACTATTGAAGGCTTACAGCACTTCACACAGCTATCTTCTGTTGTTGATAGTTTTAATAAGCCAACTTGTTCTTCAAGGAACACTCTTGCTGAACTAGAAGAAGCTTCAGTTATCTTTTCCTTCTGGCTTTCACTGCTGGACTTTGCTTTCGAGCTTGTCGAAGAAGATGAAGTCCTGCCGCCTCTCTTTCATTTTCTACTTTCATTCTCGTTAACCCTAATCTTCTTTTCTTCTCTTCCTTTTATATCTATTGAATTTAATCAATGACATAATTTGAATGTGGGCCTATTTAAGTATGGTGAGCGCCACCTCCCTCAGAAGAAAACAAATAGTTGTTAACGCCATTTTGACCGCTCCCACAGTTTTCCTGAAGACCTGGCGGCAAGCCTTTTTCTAGCCGGCTATCCGCCTCCTAGCGGCAAGGCCTGTTCATGCCGTCTTCCCGCCTTCTCGCTGGTCCTCCCCAACGTAGCAGCCACCCAGGGAGAGCCGATCAGCAGAAGTTCTGACCGCCTAGCCGCGCGGCTAGGAGGTCCTCTTTTTATTTTCTTCCTGCATCTGGTAACCGCTGCCCGCTTCTCCTATACCTCGGGAAGCCGGTATTTTTAGCCCTGCCCGTTTGGGCAGGTCCCTGATCCTATAAATAGGCGTGAACAGTAACTCTTATGGGGGGATTCGGATCCCAAATCTTGCTGCCTGTGGCAGCGGATTCGATTTTCTCCTTTAGCGGATACCTGTTCGTTCGGGCTCTTCTTTTCTAACCGTTGTAACCGACTTTTCATAGCAAAAAGGAAAGTCCGCCGCAGGAGAGGCATTTAAGCCGCGGCGGGCGAACTCTGGTGTTACCGCTGATAGCGGTCCTTTCTCTCTTTTCTCTATCCGGTCTTATCCGCCATTCCTAGTCGCTAGTAACCGACTGGCCGACAGTCTTTTCTCCATTTCTTCCCTAGTGCTCGAACCGTTAACTGGTGGTGCTCGATTCCCTTTCGCATTTCGTGAATCAACAATAGTAATTTCTGATGTTGCTGCAGCTTTCCCGCAACGGCTTCATGTAATTTGACTTTGATGATGTCAGCAGTGGTCATCACCATCTGGACTTAGAAAATATTCCAAAACTTCATTAAGTGTTTAGTGATGTTAAGTCACTCAATGCCATTTGTCTTGGCTCTCAGTGCTTCTAGACTTGTGAATTTTCACTGGATTTGTCTCAGCAGTTCTTTCTCAGCAATCTCAGCGGTTTCTTCTTAACAGCTACGACAAGCTTCTGTCTCAGCGCTTTCTTCTCAGCGGTCTCAACACTTACTTCTTCTCAACTGTGACAGTCGTCTATCTCAGTGGTTTCTTCTCAGCGGTCTCAGCTCTCTCAGCGGTTTTGCCTTAGTCAATTTATCTGACTTTAGGTCGATGAATGTTGAACTGCATTTGACAATCGGTGGGTTGAGCTCGACGATTTTTGAACCTCAAGCTTCTCAATTTATCTTAATGAGTGGAGAGCTGAGCTTGATGATTTGTGTGCTAAGCTCGACGAACTATGTGCTGAGCTCGACGAACTGCGAGCTGAGCTCGATGAATTTTGAACATCAAGCTTCTGAGTTTTAGCTCAAGTAATGGTGAGCTGAGGTTGACGATCTGTGAGCTTAGCTCGACGAACTTCAAACTGAGCTCGAAAAATTCTGAACCTTAAGCTTCTGAGTTTTAGCTCAAGGAATGATGAGCTGAGCTCGATGATCTGTGAGCTGAGCTCGACGAACTGCGAGCTGAGCTCGATGAAATCTGAGACCCACACTTTGACTAAGCTTGACAAAATTTGAATTCTCCAGCATATTCTTCTTGTTGAACTGTCCAATCATGGACTACCTACATGCATGAACTCAAGCACACATCAAATACATTATTCCCCGTAGCATGATTGGTGATGCCTCTTCAAGTCCTAAGGAACATTGAAGGGCATAATTCCAAACATAATCTTTCGGTAGAATGCACCAAATTAATCAGTCTTTAAATGAAAAGCATCAGAGCTGTACGAGAAAAAAACAGCACTTCATGTCTTTTGGATTAATGGATATGAGTTCAAGGATAAGTTATCTAATATTGCTTTGATACAACTTACATTCACATATGAATATCATTACTCGTGGGACCCTGTCCCTTCTGCAATTTGTCTGTCCACTGCAACATCCTTATAACAAAAGTTCATCTGATTATATCAAAAAATAAAAAATATATATAAACTTTGAATTTATTTAAAATTTAAAATTGATTTAAGATAGTAAAATAAAATCATTTATGATCAAGAATTTTGGAAAAAATATTTATCTAAATTTATGTCAAGAATAAATTTTAAAATAACTATTTTTAGCCACAATTCATTCTAAAAATATTAGAATGACCCACTATTTCTTCTGTGCTCCTATTTCAAAATTGGAGAGATCATTTCTCTTGGCCACCTCCAGCGCCGCAGTTTGCAAAGTGCGTAGAGCTGACGGCATCAAAGAATTCTTCGGACAAGTCATCCTCATGAGGAGCTTGCTGTGACGGGGTGTGATTCGGAACCGGAGGCGGGTGATTAACTAGCGTTGGAGGCAGAATGGGAGTTGGAGCTCCATGGTTTCTGAGTAAAGCGAGCATTTTACCCTGCTTCTCTTCCATTTGCCGAATGCGGCCCTCTATTGTAGTTACAGGTGCGACGATGGCTTCTGCGTCAGGAATCGCGTTGACTAGTGAGTGAGAGGGAGCAAGCTCAACGCATCCGTTGGGACGGAGCCATTAGTGTTTCAGGCGCTTATTCTTTCCATTGAGACTAATCATGAGTACCGCTATGTTGAGGCTTCTGTCATCTAAGGATGATGGGAACTCCCTTCCCACAGACCGTGCCAAATTGTTGTGGGCTGCTTAACACTACCAGTAGATTAGGAAAATCTGGTCATCTTAGCCCGAGGAGTGATCAAGCGCGCACACTGTTACAGAAAGCTATAAGTAGAATACAAGATGTTTTGACGTAGAAAAACCCCTCAGTCGGGTAAAAAAACACATGACCGGATCTGTGCCAGTCAAACTCCACTATATGCTTTGGGTTACAAGTTAGCTTGAGAATCGAGGTCGACAGACCGCTCCTCGTTACCCTTGGGGGGAGAGAGAAAGTACAACGGGTTTCGAGGAGCGACTAATCGCCTCACTTGAAGCTTGAAGTTAATATCTATCGGAGATTATGAACTCTACTCTCCACCACAATGATGATGGTCACGGCTGCGGGGCATACGAAACTTTGTTGGTTCCACTTGAAGGGTGCTACTAGCTAGGAGACTTCGGCAGGCAACTCACAGGAATTTCTCTCTTCGGGGTGGACTTCGATAAATTTTCTTGTGGATAGGCGGTGTTACGTCTGAGGAATCCGACAAAACACTGGCCCGATGAAGAACAAAGTGGGAAGGAGAAAAGGTGAGAAATAAGGAGGCTTGAGGCTCCTTTATAGCCTCTAGGAGATGGTTACGGTGGTTAATCGGCTCTCCACACATCGTAACAACCAACATCAAAATTTTTAGTATGATTTAGGGGAATATTATTTGCATAATATTTGTTGATGCACGAAATGCGAAAGGGAAGACGGGCACCACCAGCTAACCGTTCGAGCACTAGGGAAGGTATTAGGAAAAGACTGTCGGCTAGTCGGTTACTAGCGGCTGGGGATGACGGATAGGAAGAAGAGAGAAAGGGCCGCTGCTAGCGGCAACACCAGAGTTCGCCCGCCGTGGCCTGAATGCCTCTCCTGCGGCGGGCTTTTCTTTTATAGAAAAATAAGCGATTACACTTAGAAAAGAAAGAAGAAAGGAAGAAGCCGGCCGGACAATAGACCGCAAAGGACTAGAATCGAGGCCGCAGCTCCTAACAAGCGAGCTCTTGGACTCGAGTCAGCGTGCTTTGGGTGTACTCCCGCCCCCTATTTATAGGCTTGGGGGCCTGCCCAAACGGGCAGGGCTAAAATTACCGGCTGCCCGAGGTACAAGAGAATCGGGCAGCGGTGACGGGAATCGAGAAGAAGAAAAGCCAAGAGACAGGCCGCGCGGCCTGGCGACCTTCTTCTGCCGAGCTGCAGGATTTGGCCTCTGGGCAGGCTGATCTGGACCTCCTCTGACGGCGACCTGGGGCACAGGTCGCGCAGCTTGGGCAATGATAGGTCGACCCTTAGATGATGGCTGGACCGGAACTGGCGGCTGTCTGACGTGGAGGCCGCCCGGCTTGTCTGACAATAAGCCGGCTAGCTGAGAGTGGCGGCTAGAAAGCACAAGCCGCCCGGATTTGAAAACCTGGAGAACTAGTCGCGAATTCTGGGTTAACATAATCCCCGCACATTTTTTAAGTTTCTGAAAAACTTCGAAAATGTAGAACTAAGCCGGAGACCGCGACTGTCATTAATGCTTCTGCGTCTATAAAATGCCGATGGCCCTGCCATTTCTTCAAGATCTCTGCCAAGCCACGGGTCACTACTCGCCACTTGCGGTCAGAATCCTCCAAGCCGACAGAGACTTCTACAAGATGGACGTCATGTCCTCGATGCTAGATCGCGAGAAGAAGTCGTCTGGATCGACAAAGAGGAGCAGAAAAGCGGACAGTTCCGACCAACAGCCTGTGAAGAAAACCGAGAAGCCGATCGCACCGGCGGCTTCTGATTCTGGAAAGAAACCGATGGAAGTCGTCGCGGAATCCTCGCAGGCCGCGACAAAAGTCGAAGCGGTTTTCAAGTCTACTCTCCTGCAAGCTGGTGCCACCAAATCTTTCGACATTACCTACTCGCCATCAGGTGAACCTCTTTTGAAGATCGCCGGGGTGGAGGAGAAGAGTGTCGACTCTTCCAAACCGCGCGAGTTACCCACATCTGCTGACTTGATCATTGTTGAAGAGGATGACCCGAAGAAGCCACTGGAGACCGAGTGGTCTCTGACTGAGAAGAGGAAACGGACAGAGACAATAGTCGGCCACTTGAAGCGACGTAAGAAAAAGGTCGAGACTCTTGAGGAAAGGATGGAGAGGAAGACGCGGAAGATGCGGGTTGATAACCGCAATGTTTCTGTGAAGACCGGAGCGGCTAGTGTGCAATTCAAGCCGCGGGAAAAAGACGTATCTGAGGGTCTGTCGACTCCATCTTCCAAGCCGGACGAGCCAGAGAGTACGCCTTCGGTTAGCGAATCCCTGAGCGATATCCTGAAGGGCATGGAGGTATTTCAGCAGCAGTACAAGTTACTGGTGACTCCGCCGGCTTCTACGGAGGTCGTCGTCACCGATGTCGAAGTTACAGGAGAGAAGCTTGGCGAATCGGCTCCTGCGGTTTCAGAAGGAGCTGAAAAATTAAAACTCAGAGGGAAGATAGAGGAGATGAAGAAACTAATCGCCGGGAAGCAGGTGGCGACTACATTTCCCGCCCTACAAGGTAAACAAGAAGAGGTTAAGCGTATTGTAAAATTCTACAAGCCGCGGTCACGGAAGAAGGGAGCGGACACAATTTGCAATCCGCCGGCGAGCTTCTTCTTGACCACGGCTGAGCTGAAAAGCAAAGCTAAGGAGACCGCGCGGCTATGGAAAGAAAAGCTAAAGCGAATAGATTCAGAAAGGGTTAGGCGACCCGCGGCTAGACTTGATACTGCGGCTTTCGAAGGAGAGATAACCACGAGCTGCGGTCTCGTTCTAACGAGATCTTCTACCAAGTGCCGGTCATGTCACTGAATCTAACCGATTATTTTATTCGCTGCAGGTGCACATGGAACTTTCATCAAGCCGGGCGATCTGACGACTTCCTTACCTCCACTGATTCCGCCGCTACCTCCCAGTGTCCGCGACCAGAGGGCGGCCGAATTCCAAGAGGAGGTTGCCGCCTTGCAGGCTAGGATAAGGGAGCATGCCGAGGCCCTTCGAGCCAAGGAAGAAGAGTGGCGGCTTCAAGAAGAAAATCAGCGGTCTATGCTGGAGGCCGCTGAAAAGAGAACTCAAGAAGTGCTGGAGGACTTGGAGCAGGAGAGAGGAATGATGCGGTCTGAGGTGGAGGCCGCTGAGAAAAGGACGCAGGAGGCCTTGGTCAGCTTGGAGTTGGCGAAAACGACGATGCGGGTTACGCAGGAGACCGCTAACAAAAGGGTGCAGGAGGCACTGGCCAGCGCGGACATGGAGAAAACGGCGAAGCGGACTGCACTGGAGGCCGCTGACAAAAGGATGCAGGAGTCCCTGGCCAGCTGGGAGGAGGAGAAGACAGCGATGCGGACTGCGCTTGAAGCCGCTGAACAAAGAACTCTGGAGGCGCTGGCCCACCTGGAGCAGGAGAAGAAAGAGAAACTAGATCTGCAGGCTTTAGTGCTGATGCTCGGCCGGATTGAGAGGGAAAGGGCGGACACCGCTCGACTTGACGAGGAAAGGGATAAGGATCGACCAGAGGAGGCCGGCAGAGGCTTGCGACCTGCTGGGACGACTGCTGAACAGCAGCAACTACCAAATCGCCCGGCTTCCGGAGAGACTTCGTACTCACCAGTAGTCGCGGCGGTTAGGCAGGTCGCTGCTTCTGGCGACCCGGGAGATCGCGCTCTGTCGCTGGTTCCATTTACCCGCGTAGAGCGTGATACCTCGCGAGTTCACCGGACTCTGCACAATATCCACAACCTCGTTAGTCAAGTGTATGTCCAGCTGGTACAGGCCGGCGACCAAGTCGCGCGGGTTGGGCGAGAGGCTCCAGAGAGTGGAGAGAGATAATTAAGAGAACTTTAATTTGGCTTTGTAATAAGCATCAACTCGTGATGCCGGACGGTTTGATTCCTGTGGACAATTGTTGAATGTTCGATTGTATATTACTGCGAATTGCATGTGGCTTTGTGCGGTTTGAATTCTTCTAGTCGCTGTCTTTTCTTCTTTAGGAATTTCGCCAAGTACTGGAATTTTAATCGCTCGACCTGCTGAACTAGAATGCGGTTAGAATACTTTACCTTGCAGGTTGAGCCATGCGGCCTGATATCTAACCGCGATTTGACAACAACTACTGTAGCTGCATAGGAAATCTAAAAATTGAGATGATCCCGGAGTCTTCGGCACAGGAGATCAAAATGCGAGCTAAAGCAATTGCGATGCGGTCTGACAAAGCTCCAGCCGTTAGGACCGACGCGGCTTCTGCTTTCCATTCGGCGGATCATAACGAAGGCCGGCTTACCCAAGCCGAGCTCGACTGCTTTTTAGAGAAGCATATGAAAGACAGCCCGCTGCTCGCGCGGCTTCCGCTGCCTCACGAGCGGATTAACACCTCTGCAGCCAACCAGATCGCTATCCCAATCGATCACTTTGACTGCGGCTTCGGCTTCCCTGTGCTAATGGAAGCCGTCGCGGTGTTCGACCATTACGGAGTAGTGCCAGGACAGCTGCCCCCGAACTCGATTGCGGCGATTTACAGCTTCGTCTCTTACCTTAGGTCGGAACGATTTCGGTTCTCGATAAGGCTGTTCAGAGAATGCTTCTCTGTGCGGTCTATCCCGGACTCGGGAACGAAGATCTTCAGAGGCCATCTTTACTTCGGCTGCCGCGGCCTGAAAGTTGTAAACCTGGCGAACAAAATCGCGAACTGGTCAGAAAGATACCTTATCTTCGAGGGTAACCTCGGACTCCTGCCGGTCCATCCGCAAGTTCGCGACGAAGCCGCTTTTGGTAGCAGCAGACTGGACGATGTTGAGAAGGAGATCTTCAACTTCTTCAAGGGGGAGCGGCTCGACTTCACCCACTACCTCCCGCTGCTCCCGACTTTGGAGGATGTTCATGCGCAGGACAGTAAGTATCACTCAGCCGAACTGCTATGCTAGCCGCGCGGCTTACCAACTGACTTGTTAACTTCGCCTTGCAGCTGCTGTCGCGGTCCCGCTGAACAAGCCGCTTACTCCAGGCGGCATAACCCTTACATAGAGGGAGAGGAGGGCGAAGAGGGCCAGGCCGGAGCGGGCTGCAGAGGAGGATGAATCCGACTCCTCCAGCGGCTTCACACTGCATGGTATGGGGAGCCGCTTGAAAGATCTCCACGGCAACCCCACCATGCAGTGGAGTGCCGACGGCGAGTCGGTACAGGTTTCCACCGCCCTCCCGAACTGGGGGAAGGAAACTGTAAGCCGCCATACCTCCGTGGCTGGCGCGGCTTTGTATGGCAGGCGCAACTTGAAAGCGCTGAAGAAGATACCTGCAGAAGACTTCTCGCGGTTTGCCGCGCAGGTCGGCGCGAGAAGCTTTGTAGCCAACCACTATATGGGCCTAGCCCATAGGCGGTTAGTTGCAAGTGAAGGCGACCTGAAGCGGCAACTCGCCGAGAAAGATGAAGAAATCGCACGGCTAAAGGAGTCACATGCGGTAAGACATTACCTGATTTTTGCGGCTTAATTCATCAAGCCGCCCGAACTAACCTTTTTCTTTCCTTTGCAGAAAATGTACGATCCGGCGAACTCAGCCTTTCAAGACGCGGTCTTTCCCCAGCTTGTCCAAGGGATCGACGGAGCGCTGAAACGCCTTCGAGATCAGGGCGGCCTCGCCCCGGGATTCACCGACTTCACCTGCGCCGACCTGTATCCACCCTTGAAGAAAAGGGTGGTCGCGGTTTATCGCGCGCTGAAAGGCAAGGAGAAGATTGATGGAGAGGGCGAGGCAGAAGAGGAAGGGGAGGACAGCAGGAGCGAGAGCGCTTCTTCAAAGACCGGCGGTCAAGCGTCTGAGACCGCGCGGGTTGGTGCCAGCACGTCAGAGACCAGGGGCACTGGCAGTTCGCGTTCATCCTCGTCTGACAGCGGCGACTACTCGCCTTCTGAGATCGATATTGACGGTGAACCGGACTCCGGTACTCCTGCGTCCAAAAGATAGAGGCCGAATAGCTAGAATAGATTACTTGTAAAGGTTTTTACATTTTTTGAGACCACCGGTAAGATTTTGTAAACCGCGCAGTCTACCTCTTATACTTGACATTAGAAATGAAAATGTTTTACCTTTTGTGAGAATCTGTTGTAATTTTACTTACTTGTTTGTATAGGCGGTTTAACCATTCTTACTCGTTTCCGACTTAAGAAATCTCATTGATGACTTCACCGAATAATAACTAACTTACTGCGGTTAAACTCGAGTAGAATACCATTAACCGGATATACTAGTCTGCGAAATTATAATAATCCGATCATCCTTGAGCGAATATAGAGCCATAAGCCGGGCGGTTAGGAGAATGGCGATTGACAAGCCGCTCTTCTAAGGGGATAAACCGGATTGATATTGTAAAAACCAAGCTGATTGTGGCGGCCTGTCCGAACTTTAATACGAACTGGCTTTCAATAGGGAAACTACTTAGCGATAGAGATAAACATATTGCGACTTCTTTACATTGCAAGCCGCGAATTGATTTGAATGAATACCATAAGCCGGCGGACTGAGCGGATAGGATAACTGGAGTCTAGAGGCCAAGCGGGTAGCTGCGGCCGGAGCGAAAAAAGAAGAAAAGTTGATATGTTATGATATTCCTTTGATCCGGCGGCATGATCTTTGTAAGCCGCGCGGATAATACATTTTATAATTTTTGACAATATAAATGATACTATTTGATTTTGCTGAATATGCTTTATTCGCTCGGTATTACATTTCTATTCGATCGATTATAATATGTCGAGATATCTGGGCAATACACAAGCAGAATGGATGTGGAGATAAGCCCTGCTAGTTTACTTTTCCAGGCGACTAAAGTGCGAAGCCATCGCCGAGTGATTTTCGCGCATAACTCGCGCGGATAAGACTGATGTCCGCTATAATGAACTGAAGATAACCAACCAACTCGCACGATTAATAAAGATATCTGTGCAGTAAGAATAATATCGGCAACTTCGAATATGAGACCAATTTAAGTAAACCAATTGGTCGAAAAGATAACCGAACGGTAAGAATAATAATATCCACAACTAGCTGCTGGTCGGATAACTTCCATTCAGCCTTATAATACCCAATTACCCGAGCGGATACTGTGTCTCTAGCCAGGATATGATAACCGCGCGGTCTGATCTCTGACTGCCGACTAGACTTCTGCTTGAAGAAAAGAAAACACTGCTCTCTTGCCTGGAGTACAGTCTAAGTCGATCTTTTGGGCAAGTGCGGCCGGAGCTGCATTGCTTCCCCCGGAGATCGATAAGACTGTGGGTCTCCTGCAGGCACTGCTTGAGAGTATCAAGGAGTATTCGAGGGTTACATGCTGGGACGATCTGAGGGGTATGCGTGTGGCTTCCCGCACAGACCCATCCGAGTTGTAACGATATCCCTCTCAAAGCATGATAGCGCTACCAGCCACCCTGTCCCTCCAAAATGCAGAAGTGGGAGTAGATACCAGCTGGGATCCGTAATCTAGTACTCCACCGCATCAAAGCCGGTAAGCTGCCACTACACGGTGCGAAATCTCCCCGCAACACATGGTCCTTGTGGTGTTACGCTAATAACAACGGCTCTAAAGGGGGATGTAGCTTGACTCGGCGATATCTCCTGATTCAGTGATCTTTTAATTTTTGGGTTGCAAACCCATAAGAATGATGACTTGCCAGGTGAGAGTACTGATATAGAATCTCTGAAACAACATATAGAGATGAGTTATAATCCTTCTTAATAGAAATTCATAAGAGGTAATAAGAGACAGAAAACATATTGGGTTAAGGAATTGATTGTCAGGATTGCTTCTGTTGCTGATGTCGTGTCTGCTGGCCTAGGAATGAGATGTCCTTTTTAGATCATGCTACAGGATTCCTTTGACTTCAGCATTTTCACAGCCAATTGGAGAGCTCTACAATCTTTTGTTAAATGACCTCTTTCCTTGTGATATTCGCAATACTGATCCTTGGATCTGGTTTTTCCGCCTGCTGCCCGAGCGGGTTTCTTGTGACTTGGCTTTCCCTCCCGTTGTTCGATCTGGTGCACGTCTAACAAACTTCTCTGTCCTTTTTCTGAAACGCGGGGCTTCTTCGTAACTAGAAACCTTGTCGGCAACTCGGGCGGACAGATCGGGTAGGAGGTCGAATAGCCCGGCGAGTATCCCGGACAGGAAGGCGAGTAGGCCGGCGGATCGACCTGCTTACTGTCCGCTGGGGTCTGGTTGGCTGGTGTAACCGGAATGATCGCGGACTGCAAGCCTAACTGCTGATTAATTGCGGCTAGATTTGCATTGATCGCGGCGAGCTGCCAGATCATCTCTTGGCGAGTTCGGTTTTCTTCCTGGCAGGACTGCAGAAGAGCTTCCAAGAGCATAACTTCGCTGGGGCTGAGGTTGTTCTGAACGGGCTGCCGGTCTGGCATTGTATGGCCGCTGAACTTCAGCGACTAGCCGATATCTGAAGGTCGCGTGTTAACTGTTGATGCACGAAATGCGAAAGGGAAGACGGGCACCACCAGCTAACCGTTCGAGCACTAGGGAAGGTATTAGGAAAAGACTGTCGGCTAGTCGGTTACTAGCGGCTGGGGATGACGGATAAGAAGAAGAGAGAAAGGGCCGCTGCCAGCGGCAACACCAGAGTTCGCCCGCCGTGGCCTGAATGCCTCTCCTGCGGCGGGCTTTTCTTTTATAGAAAAATAAGCGATTACACTTAGAAAAGAAAGAAGAAAGGAAGAAGCCGGCCGGACAATAGACCGCAAAGGACTAGAATCGAGGCCACAGCTCCTAACAAGCGAGCTCTTGGACTCGAGTCAGCATGCTTTGGGTGTACTCCCGCCCCCTATTTATAGGCTTGGGGGCCTGCCCAAACGGGCAGGGCTAAAATTACCGGCTGCCCGAGGTACAAGAGAATCGGGCAGCGGTGACGGGAATCGAGAAGAAAAAAAGCCAAGAGACAGGCCGCGCGGCCTGGCGACCTTCTTCTGCCGAGCTGCAGGATTTGGCCTCTGGGCAGGCTGATCTGGACCTCCTCTGACGGCGACCTGGGGCACAGGTCGCGCAGCTTGGGCAATGATAGGTCGACCCTTAGATGATGGCTGGACCGGAACTGGCGGCTGTCTGACGTGGAGGCCGCCCGGCTTGTCTGACAATAAGCCGGCTAGCTGAGAGTGGCGGCTAGAAAGCACAAGCCGCCCGGACTTGAAAACCTGGAGAACTAGTCGCGAATTCCGGGTTAACATAATCCCCGCATAGACGCAGAAGCATTAATGACAGTCGCGGTCTCCGGCTTAGTTCTACATTTTCGAAGTTTTTCAGAAACTTAAAAAATATGCGGGGATTATGTTAACCCGGAATTCGCGACTAGTTCTCCAGGTTTTCAAGTCCGGGCGGCTTGTGCTTTCTAGCCGCCACTCTCAGCTAGCCGGCTTATTGTCAGACAAGCCGGGCGGCCTCCACGTCAGACAACCGCCAGTTCCGGTCCATCCATCATCTAAGGGTCGACCTATCATTGCCCAAGCTGCGCGACCTGTGCCCCAGGTCGCCGTCAGAGGAGGTCCAGATCAGCCTGCCCAGAGGCCAAATCCTGCAGCTCGGCAGAAGAAGGTCGCCAGGCCGCGCGGCCTGTCTCTTGGCTTTTCTTCTTCTCGATTGCCGTCACTGCTACCCGATTCTCTTGTACCTCGGGTAGCCGGTAATTTTAGCCCTGCCCGTTTGGGCAGGCCCCCAAGCCTATAAATAGGGGGCGGGAGTACACCCAAAGCACGCTGACTCGAGTCCAAGAGCTCGCTTGTTAGGAGCTGTGGCCTCGATTCTAGTCCTTTGCGGTCTATTGTCCGGCCGGCTTCTTCCTTTCTTCTTTCTTTTCTAAGTGTAATCGCTTATTTTTCTATAAAAGAAAAGCCCGCCGCAGGAGAGGCATTCAGGCCGCGGCGGGCAAACTCTGGTGTTGCCGCTGGCAGCGGCCCTTTCTCTCTTCTTCCTATCCGTCATCCCCAGCCGCTAGTAACCGACTAGCCGACAGTCTTTTCCTAATACCTTCCCTAGTGCTCGAACGGTTAGCTGGTGGTGCCCGTCTTCCCTTTCGCATTTCGTGCATCAACAATATTATTTTCCAATTATTTAATTAATTAACTCCCCCCCTAACCATGGTGGTTAGAGGGTGGTTATTCCCAAAATTGACAGAAAGTGAGGGATAGATCTACTTTACACTTGAGGGGGGTGAATAGTGTATTTTAAAAGATTTAATTTATTTTTATAGCGGATTTAAAGTGAGTGATATATATATATATAGAAAGAAAAAATCACATCACACAAATAAAAAGAATAACAATCACAGATGACACTAGAAATTTTATAGTGGTTCCCCAATAAATCTGGGTACGTCCACTATTTTACCACCCTGGTAGGAATCCACTACAGGTTTTTGATCAGGTTCCCTGCCATCAAAAAATCTATTTTCTAAGGGAGATCTAGCAACCCTTTGAGCTTTTGATCAGTTGCCCAAAAACCAAGCTTAAGTCTTTTGATTATGAGACTTAGAAACCAAAAGATAACTTTTGAAGGGAGTTAAAAACTCTGTACACAATTTATGAAATAAACTAAAAAGGTGATGATGTTTTCTCTGTCAAGATTCTCTGAGAAGGCTAGTGGATGTTGTAAGAAAAAGGCTCCCCCTAATTTGTGTAGATATTATGATCAGGAGAGGGAGACTTTTCTTCAGGGTGTAGGCCTTCTTAAAAAACTTCACTGTCAAGAAAATGTTTCTGAGAGATATGAAGTTTAATCTCAGATTGAAGATTGGTTCTTCTGGAAGAAGCTTGAACCAGAATATCTTATTCTCTGTAAAAATCTAATCGGTATTATCTAACAGTCTGTATTATCTATCAGTCTAACCCTGAGGCGGAAAACTTCTATCAATATATAAAGAATTCCTGAGAGGAATTCAAACATTTGAATTCATTAATTCTAAAATGGCTGAAGCATTCCTTGAGATTTGTAACTGCCTAGGAAATTGATTAGAAATAAACTCTGTAATAAATCCATAATTAATGCTACCTGGAACGGCTATATTCATTAAGAATATTTTGCATTATTTATCAAAGTATAACTGCCTGAAATAAATCTTGAAATCATTCTTCCACTGAATAAATATAACTGCCTAAACACTGCAAAGAATTCGTCAAACTCTGCAAACCTTTTTGTAAACCTGAGCTTGGAATTTGTCGAACTAAATATATCATTCGTCGAACTGAGCTTGGCTATCGTCGAGCTGAGCTGCAGAGTTGAGATCAGATTTCGTCGATCGAAGCTCAGCTTTCGTCGAGCTAAACTCTGAGGTGTAACTCTAAGTTCATTGAGCTGAGTTCGATGTTCATCGAATGTAGCTCTGCTTTCCTCGAACTGAATTTCTGCTAGAATTCCTTCTGAGGAAATAACCCTGGAAATATCCTATGACCCTAGACTATACAAAGTGGATCAATCTAAACATCCTAAACAAAAGATAGTGATCCTAGCCCAAATAAGTAATAGGGTTCCAACAATCTCCCCCTATTTGGGTGAGATTACTATTTACAAAGGAAAAACACAAAGCATAAAATATCTAGCAGAAAAACTTTCAGCAGATATAAAATTAAGTACTATGAGAGTTCAAAAGCATAAACACAGTTTAAGGACATAAAATCAGAAATCAATTGTCTTTCTTGAAGCATCAGAGAGAGAATCAGAAGATTGTTTAGTAAAGATCAACTTCTTATTAGGATCTGCAACTTCTCTTTGACTCATCTTCAAATCCTGAGATCTAATGATCTTTAAAGAGGAAGTCCTTTACACAACTTCCTCTGGATACAAGCTCATGTACTTGTCAACATTGAACAAGTTCTTTACCTAATATTTGTCAAGCTCCTTCTGTCTATAAGAGGACATAGTGGAGAACTATGAGGTGTTCTTTCCTTCTGCTTTAGCTTTCTTTATTTGTGATAGAGCAACAAGCTCATTAAATCTAGCCATTCTAAAATTTGGATCCATCACTGATCATAAACTGTTGAAGGAGGCCTCTCTTGATCTGATTGTTGTGAACTGCTTTGACATGACTGCTGGCTGCTTTGCTTAGTTTGCTGCAACTGACTGCTTTGAGAACTTGGCCTTGAAGGTCTGTCTTGAGAAGGTCTAGAATGATTAGAAGAAGTAGGCCTTTGAGAAACATTTCCTGCTGCTCCTACTGCTGGAGGATGAGGAGGAGGAGGTCCTCTCCTAGTTTTTGGAGGTGAAGAGTATCTCCTCATCTTCTTCCTATTCTTTTGCTCATTCTTAGAGAATCTCATCCAGTGGGAGAGATCTAGAGTATGGGGAATTCAAAGCAAAATGTAGTATGGAATATTTTCATTAGGAGAAGGTTTAGGAGCAACCTTTGTAGGAGCCTTCTTCTTTAATTTCCTTTTCTTGGATCCGAAATCTTCTGAGTCATTTGACTCTGAGTCATCATTGGACACTTCTGTAGGGAGATCATATAAATCATCTAACTGCTTAAGCAAGTCAGACTGATCATGAACTTGAACTTTTGGCTGTGTATGAACAATATCTGTATCAACTTGTATATGTACACTATCATCTTCTTTTTCCATATCTTGAAAAAGAATATCATCAAAATTGGGCATTGGAGTTTCATCCCATGTAAAGGTAGGAGGGGAAGAAACTTGCTCTATAATATCCATTGAATTCTAAAATAACTAAAGACTGAGGGACTAGAATAATGCTAGAAGAAACAACTGTAAGGCTGGTCCTTAGTTGTTCTAAAACGGAAGGACTAATAGGAGCAGTATAACATACTATAAATTTAGAAAGATCAAGCTCAAAAACTAGAAAATAATTATGCAGAGTATCAAAATAAGATAATAAAGAATGCAAGTTGACTGTTGATTAAATAGGCATCACCAACAGTTACAACTTCTGGAATTACTGCTATCAACTCTTCTGTCAACTGATCTTCAACTAAAACAACTTCAAGAATTTCTAAATCCTGATTTACAACAAAAAATGCTGCTACTGGACTGTCTGGAGCTTCTGTTACTACTGCAATAAGAATTGTTGGAGATTCTTCATAAAACATCTCCCCCTGCCTAGATCCAGGGAGACCAGAATCAAGGCCCCAGGAAGAAGGGACAAAATTGGAGGAGGCAATTTGAGAAGATAGAGCAGAGATAGAGGCAACAAAAGGAGCCATTGCTTCATCTATTAGTTTTTTGAGAGTGGGGTTAATAAATTCAATGACTTTTGAAGCAATGGAAGACAAATCCAAAAACATAAACTCAGTAGGATTATAAGCAGATGTTGATGTTGGATTTGGAGTAGAAGAAGATGGAGTAGATCTATTTGCATAGATTTGATAGATTGTGATGGCTTGAGGAATGGATGAAGGAGGAATGACAGTAGGAATGTCATTTGGAATGATTTCCTGGATTTTGAAAGTGGTGGAAATATAGAAGATTGAGGTTGGTATGGTGGAGATGAGTGTAGTAAAGAGAAGTGAGGAGGAGAAGAGAGTAATGGAGATGTAGGTGGTGGTTGAATAAGTGACTGAGGAATAGAAGCATCAACAGGTGGAGTTGATGATGGAAGTTATTCAGATAGAGAAGGTAGTGGAGAATTTGAAGATGGTTTCCTAGGAGAATGTGGAGGAGATGGAAGAGGAGAAGAAATAAGAGGAGGTGGAGCCTCTTTTGGGGTTTTGAGAGTGGCTAAAATAGCCCTTGTGCATTAAGAAGTATTCCTAGAAGAGGTATCCCTGGATGTCTTAGGGATTACCCTCTCCCATCTTCCAAAGAGGGCAGTGGTTAGCCTCTTTGAAGCATTAATAAAAATGTTCTGGGAAACCAATAGTTCAGGACACTTAGCCTGTAAGAATATCGCCAGGATTATGTCATAACCAACATCCTTTTTATTAATATTTTTCTTAATGGAATCAAACAAGATTAATCCCCATTTCACAGACTCATCAAGAGAAACTTGTGCCTGGTTATATAATCATGAGCAGAATGTTTGCCTAACAGAACCTTACCAACAATATTGGCTAAGAATTTATATTCAATTGAGAAATTCTTTTCCAGTAAATGGTTAGGGTTTCCTTATGAATGATCCAACCTTTCTAGCATTTCATAAAACTCAGAACTAGATAATTCTTTGTCTTCTTCACCATTAATAAAACCAAAAATTTTAAATAAAATTTTAGGTTTTAGAGAAACCTGATGTCCTGTGACTGATCCAGTAATAGTTGTAAGGTCTTGAATCTTTACAGTATAGACCCATTCCTTAATTTCCATGATGGGGAGCTTGATTCTGATGGACATAAAGTTTCGCAGATGTTGCGCCTCAAATAATTGCAAAAAATCCTTAAATACTTGATCTGAATGATTGAAAGAGTCCATGTCTATATCAAATCCTGCATCAAACTTCATTGCTGTAAGAATCGCCTGCGACACCGCCATTTTCCTGCAAAATAGAAAAGATCAAGCGCAAGAGAAGGGAAATGGAGAATGCACGGTATAGAGTTCGATGAAAACCTAGATATAAGTTTTAAGAAGTTGAAAAGGCGAACTCTGTCCGACAAACCACAAAACCTCGAACTCATGTTCGACAAAAATTCTCAAAAGAAATACATTTCGTCGATCTCTGGTCGACGAAAGTTTTGCGAAAGAAATATATTTCATCGAGCTCCGTTTGACGAAAAATACTTGAAACTAATCCGTCGATCTCCGTTCAACGAAAATTTCACAAAGACAATTCGTTGATCTCCGTTCGACGAATGTCTTACGAAAAGTTCACAGTTCGTCGATCTCCGTTTGACGAAAAGTGTCCAATTCGTCAATCTCAAACAAAAACTCAAATTAATGACTCTCCATTAATCATGCCTAACTGATTTAAGAAGAAAAGATTTTTCTTTTCATCTAAGGGTTTAGTGAAAATATCTGTCCTTTGTAAATCAGTAGAAATGAAAACAAGATTAATTTTGTTTTTTTCTACATTATCTTTAAGAAAATTATGCCTTATTTATATATGCTTAGTCCTTCTATGATGGACTGGATTTTGTGCAATTGATATTGCACTGGTATTAGAAAGAAATATTGTGGAATTATTTAAGTTGTATCCATAATCCAGTAGCAGATTTTGATTCCACAAATTCTGTGAAGAACAGCTTCTAGCTGCAATTTTTTCAGCTTTAGTAGTTGAAGTAGACACAGAAGTTTGCTTCTTGCAAAACCATGAGACAAGCTTATCACCAAGAAACTGACAAGTTCCTGAATTCCTTTTTCTATCAACTCTACATCCAGCATAGTCAGCATCTGAGAATCTAGTTAATTCAAATTTTGACTCTATTGGATTGCAGGGTCCTAGATTTGGGCAACCTTTTATATATCTTAAAATCCTTTTTACTAAAATTATATGAGATTCTTTGGGATTTACTTGAAACCTAGCATAAATACAGGTAGCAAACATTATGTCTGTTCTACTAGCTGTTAAATATTATAAGGACCCAATGATAGTCCTATATATTTTCTGATCAACAGGTTTGCCCTGCTCATCATTATAAACAACAGTATTAGAGGACATTGTTTTCATAGCTAAGGCATCTGACATCCCAAATCTTTTATTTAGCTCTTTAGCATATTTAGATTAGGATATAAAAATACCATCAGAAGTTTGCTTCACTTGTAAACCAAGGAAGTAGGATAGCTCACCAATGCTACTCATTTCAAACTTAGAATGCATTAGGCCAGAGAACCTTTTGCATAGTATGGAATCAGTGGAACTAAATATTATATCGTCTATACATATTTGAACTAGTATGATTTTAGATTTATGATGTCTAAAGAAAAATATTTTATCTACTATGCCTCTACTGAATTTATTTTCTAGATGAAAACTAGCAAGAGTCTCATACCAAGCTCTTGGAGCTTGTTTAATGTCATAAAGAACTTTATTAAGTCTAAAAATATTAGAAGAGTGAGTTGGAGAGATAAAACCTAGTGGTTGTTCTACAAAAACTTAGTCTTTGAGCTCTCCATTTAGAAAAGCACTCTTCACATCCATCTGATAGCCTTTAATCTTACAACAGGAGCAAATGTCTGATCATAGTCTATGCCTTCCTCCTATGAGTATCCTTGAGCTACCAATCTTGCTTTATTTCTTACAATGATTCCTTGAGCATCCAACTTATTCCTAAAGACCCACTTAGTTCCAATGACTAGATAGTCGTGGGTCTTGGAACTAAGTCCCAAACTCTACATCTCTCAAACTGATTGAGTTTCTCTTGCATAGCAATGATCTAGTGAGGATATTGCTCTTCATCTTTGATGGATTGAGGTTCAATCTGAGAAATAAAACAAGCATGCATCTGATGTTGATTCAATTGATGCCATGTTTGAACACCAGTTGATATGTCTCCAATAACTTGAGATCTGATCTCTAAGTGTGATAAGATCAACAGGTAGAGTTATGTAAGAATCAGTATTACAGCTTAGATTGCCCCTTTACACAGACAGCAAATAAAGGGTACAAAGGGGGGAAGCTGGCGGCTAAGGAGAAGAAAATGCCAGAGGTCGCGCGGTTAGACCAAAGAGGTCGACAGACTGCGCGGTTAGCTGATCAAGTAACTTACTGGACTAAGTCGGGCGGACTGCGTGATGAAGCTGAGGAGAATAGGAGGATTTCGTGCAGACTGAGAAGCTGAGTCCGCAGGAAATGATGGCTTGACCTTGACCTCTCCCCCCCCCCCATTCTTGAATGAGAGGTATGGGGGCCTATTTATAGGCCCGAGGAGGTAATGGTCTTGGTAACGTCACCCCTGGTATAGCGGTAAATTGTGCGAGTAGAGCGAGCAGTCTGCCGAGTCTGTGCCTTGTCGAGCGGTTTGGACTTGTTCACTTGAGCTAATCTTCTGTTACTGACGGATTGGGGAGAATGTGCATCTGCTGTACTGAGCGAGCCCGCGCTGAGCTGTGCAAGCTGAGGATAAGATTTTCTGCTGCTATGGAGCGGCTAGTGCTAGTGGAAAGGGTTTGCCAATGCGGGCGGACTGAAGGACTGTACAACGAGTCCGCCCAGTCCGCGACGAACGTGATGAGTCTGCCTTTGTTGGAGGCGTCCTTTGATTGGCGACCCGTCGGACTGAATAGTCAAGGTTGCACATGCTGACTGGCTTCCTGGAAGCAGGTCACCACTGTTATTGGATGAAGTCAACACCTCCTTGGAGTTGAGTCTATGTGGTATGGCGCGGTCTGGTATAGAATGGATAGGTATGTTGCCCTCTACAGACTGGCTGAGACCGAGTCCGCACATTTCTGTCGGACTAGAGAGTTGGTCGCTGTCTAGTGGAGCAAGTTAGCTTCCTGGTTGAAGAATGAACTATTGTGTGGTTAACCGATCTAACCGCGTGCCCTGTAGGGGTGGACTGAGGAATCAGTCTGCATCCCCTGCAGAACGGTCGGCTGTTACACGACCTTGGCAGTCAGACCGGGGAGACCTCCCTAGCCGCACGACTTGAGCGGACAGAGGAGTCGGTCTGCCCCATCCTTAGAAAAAGGGGGTTGACAGGCTGCAACCCTCAGGGTGAACCTGGAGCAGGTCGCGACTTGCGAGCTGGCTACCTTGAGAGGGATCGCTGATTTCTGGATTAACATAATCCCCGCACTTTTTAAATTCCCGAAGGAAACTTTGAAAAAGAAGGAGACCTAGGAAGATCATGATCCATCCCTCGAAAAAACAAGAGGTAAGGAGAGATAGAACCTGATGTCTCTCCTCAGGATAGGTCTGGCAATGCCTGTCTTTTTCCTATGAAGGAAAAGTTAATGCAAGCGAAAAGAGGTACATCGTGTACGTACCTGGGTTGTTTTGCAAAATGAAGAAGATGTGAATGTCTTCCATTGAGCTCTGCAAAACAATGATGAGAGGAATGTACAGAAGAATGAAAACCTGCAAGTACCTGAAGGAGGCTTACAAGCACCTGTTAACTTCTGCAAAAGGAAGAGTAAGGGGATAATATGAAATAAAACCAAGTTGCAAGTACCTGAATTAAACTTGCAAGTATTTGCCAATCTCTGCAAAAGAAGAGTAGGTAGTAGGTATGAAATGTAACTAAATTGCAAGTACCTGGATGGAACTTGCAAGTATTTTTTACTCTTTGCAAAAGAAGAGTAAGTAGCAGATATGAAATGAAATTAAATTGTAAGTACCTGGATGGAACTTGCAAGTATCCGCTACTCTTTGCAAAAGAAAAGTAAGTAGTAGATATGATAGAAAAGTAAATTACAAGTACCTGGATAGAACTTGCTAATATATGCTAATCTCTGCAAAAGAAGAGTAAGTAGTAGATATTATAGAAAGGTAAATTGCAAGTACCTAGATGAAACTTGCTAATATCTGCTAATCTCTACAAAAGAAGAGTAAGTAGTAGATATAATAGAAAAGTAAATTGCAAGTTCCTGGATGGAACTTTCTAATATCTGCTAATCCCTGCAAAAGAAGAGTAAGTAGCAGATATGATAGAAAGGTAAATTGCAAGTACTTGGAGTGAACTAACAAATATTGATTGTTGACATGTTAAGGTATAATTGGATAGCAAAAGAGATACCCGGCAAACTCTGTTATTAACTAAATTGAGATCAAACCGTGATAGTGATAGTATCGCGTGATCAAGCATGATGTTATATAAATTAAATCCAGATCAGCAAGATGGAAACTATCTTGATTAGAATTCAATTGCATGGCTTATCAATAAATAGAAATAGAATCATTGATTGAATATTAGATGCAAAGAGAAAGCATAATCAATCGTCAGCGGATAGAGCTTCTTGAAAGCCGAATATATAAAATGAGCATAAGAAAGAAGATGTTGTAAATCCTTTTGATAGGTTGGATTTAACCTGTTAACCTGTAAGAAGGAAAAAAACAAAGAAAGGAGGGTTATACCCCGAAGATGACCAAAAAAGACTGGATGCTGCCACAGCAGATCACATGTGAGCCTTATCACTTGCCTAAGAAAAATCATCTAGGGCATAGTCCTACCTAGGGCGGGCTAGCCGCGCATCCTTTAGAAGGGCACAAAAGAGAAACAAGCACAGAAAATCCTGAGAAGGATCGACATATGCACTGCTCTCATGCCTTGAGTTACAAGCATCGCAGATCAATTGGACTAGATGCGCCAAGTGTCCTATTTCTTGTCTGCGGATTGATCAGCAGAGTTGTGGGCCCCACGATGGCAGGGATTTAGAGTACCACAGAGTATTCCCCATTAAAATTGTGAGATTATCTAGGAGGCAAGGCTACACTTGATCGCCATTGCTTGCCCAGCAAAGATCATCGTAACTATAACGTATCCCTAACGGAGCGCAGTAGAGCTAACACATGGGACCTACCTTGATGCTCACTCTGTGTTAGATTCCGGCTAGGATCCTAAGTCCTGTCATCCTCCGCACGAGAGTTGAACGGCTTCCACTGCACATATGTGAACACTCCCCACTACATGTGGTCATTGTGGTCTTACGCCAGAGTCCAACCTCG
Source organism: Platanthera zijinensis (assembly GCA_039513925.1). Lineage (NCBI taxonomy): Eukaryota > Viridiplantae > Streptophyta > Magnoliopsida > Asparagales > Orchidaceae > Platanthera > Platanthera zijinensis. Next base: position 175,080,592 of record CM077088.1, read on the forward strand.
CAGGGCCCTAAGCAAGAATCAGCGATATCTCGGTGGTTCAGTGATCTCTTTGGCTAAGTGAAAAAATAGAGGAGGAAGCACTCCATAAAGGGAAAAGTGTTAGTATGGGATCTCTGACGTAAAATTTATTGAAATAAATGAAAGAAAACTTATAAGTGTTTTTAGAGAGAAAATTTTTAAAGAGTAAATTAGAAATAAATAGTCATGATCACAAGGAGCTTGTGATGTCCTCTTTGATTTAGAATAGTCTTCCAAAGAAGCCTTCATCATCGACATCAAATGTCTCGCCTATAACGAGGTCATGATACTTGTTGATTTGATTCACTCCCTTTGAGATGCATGGAATGTCTGCTACTTCTTTGCCTTTTGAAGTTGACGGATCAGAGTGATCATCCTTCGGGAGTAGATCCCGTATCTTACCCTGCCTCAGAATTTTTTGTACAAGTTGACGAAGCGCTCGACAATTTTTAGTCAAATGTCCGCTTTCGTTGTTGAAGTCACAGAACAGATCTGAATCTTTTGATCTTTGATCTATCGGCTGGTAAGGCCTTTTGAAATTTTCCCTACCCTTCATGATTTTGCTCACTTCTTGCATGGCCTCATCTATTTCGGACTCTGGTAAGTCATCATCTTGTTGTTGATGGACCGAAGCTGTTTGCGGAGCTGGTGCAGGTAATAGGAACAATTGATCTCGAGCACAATCCTGGCCCGGGAAAGGGAGTTGATGACGTTTAAATCTTCTTCCCTTCCTTGAGTAGGATGGAAAATCTTTCCGAGGAGACCTCGGAGGTTGCTTGTAAGAAGAAGAAGAATCTTTCTCTGCTATAAGCCTGAAGATGAAGTTGGTATTGGTTTTCTCACCTCGAATGTATGAGTTGGCTAAACCAATCAACTCTTGATATGTCTTTGGTGTCCGAACATTAGCCTCAAACATGAGTGGTCCTTCACGCAGACTATGAATAAGAGTCACTCGATACATTTCTTGATCGACGATCTCAATGTCCAAGATTTCTTTCTGAAAACAATCCATAAAATGAGACCTAGTCTCATTCACTCGCTGCCTGATCTCAAAGAGGGCTTCTGGACCACCCTTTCTCTTTGTAGAGGTAGAAAACCTGAGAAGAAACTCTCTCGCAAATCAGCAAAGGAAGAGATATACTGAGGACACAGTCCATAGAACCAATATCTCCCTTGACCATCAAAGGTTGTAACAAAGAGTTTGCATTTAGTAGCATCTGAAAGGGTCTTGAGAGCTACGGTTGATTCAAAAGCATGAAGGTGCTTCATTGGATCAGTTTATCCGGTGTAAATTGGCAGTCGCGGCTCTCTGAAGTTAACTAGAGTTGGATCATTTCGAACATTCTCCAAAAATGGTGATGGCTCTTCCTATTCTCCTATAGCATAAGGAAAAAAGGGAGCATAAGTTGTAGCTGCGAAAGGAGCAGGAGGATAGAAGAGAAAAGCTGTTGCGGGAGGAGCAAAGGCAGGAGCTGAAGAGTTGGGATGACTTCCCTGAAAATTTAGAAATCTTGTTGGACTTCCTCGGGCAGCTTCCCGGAATAAGTTTTGAAGAGCTATGAACTCATCATTCTTAGATCGCAAAGGAGCTGTATGAACTTGCGGAAAGGTTGGCGGGTAACCAGGAGAATAGATCGGCGGATAGGCCAGTGGATACTCTTGTGGGGTCTCCAACGTTGGTGCTGGATTAACTTGAGGAACTGGTGCTACTGTAGATTGCACTTCTAATTGCTGAGTGATAGCAGATAGAGTATGGTTGATTGCTTGAAACTGTTGGGCAGTTTCTCTGCGCGATTGCTCCAAGGCTTCCCAGAGAGGATCTTCACCGGGACTTAATGGAGCAAGGTTCTAGGTTGGTTGATGGTCTGGCATGAGTAACCGCTGATTTCACCATCTGTTCGAGATCTGAAGGTCGCGTGTTAAATGTTGATGCGGAAAATTCGCTCTTCCACTAGCTTGCTCGAGAATGGAGCATGATCAGTCCGGGATGCGGGGATAAGGAGGAGGTTAATGAGGAACTATCAAGCAGAGAGTTACTTTGACGGTTAGCTCTGCAGGTTGATGCTGAGATAAAGAGAGAAGTTGAAAAGAAGAGGGGGAAGCTAGCAGCGGCAACAGCAGACTTCGCCCGCCGCGGCTTGAATGCCACTCTTGCAGGCTTTCCCTTGATTAAGAATCAGTATTACAGCTTGAGATTGCCCCTTTGCACAGATAGCAAATAAAGGGTACAAAGGGGGAAGCTAGCAGCTAAGGAGAAGAAAATGTTAGAGGCAGCGCGGTTAGACCAGAGACGTCAATAGACCGCGCAGTTAGCTTATCAAGCAGCTCGCTGGACTAAACTGAGCAGACTGCGTGATCAAGCTAAGGATAATAGGAGGAGGTCGCGCAGACTGAGAAGCGGAGTCCGCAGGAAATGATGCCTTGACCTCTCCCCCCCCCCCCATTCTTGAATGAGAGGTATGAAGGCCTATTTTTAGGCTTGAGGAGGTAACGGTCTTGGTAACATCACCCCCGATAGAGCGGTAAATTATGCGATTAGAACGAGGAGTCTGTCGAGTCCGCTCTTTGTTAAGCGGTTTGGGACTTGTTCACTTGAGCTGATTTTCTGCTGCTGGCGGACTAGGGCGAGTCCGCATCTGCTGTACTGAGTGAGCCCGCGCTGAGCTGTGCGAGCTGAGGATCAGATTGCCTGCTGCTGGGGAGAGGCTAGTGCTGGTGGAAAGGGTTTGCCAATGCAGGTAGTCTGAAGGACTGTACAACGAGTCTGCCCTGTCCGCGACGAACATGATGAGTCTGCCTTTGCTGGAGGCATCCTTTGTTTGGCGAGGAGGATTAGCGACCTAGCGGACTGAATAGTCTAGGTCGCACATGACGACTGGCGGCCTGGAAGCAGGTATCCACTATTGTTGGATGATGTTCAACACCTCCTTGGAGTTGAGTCCGCGTGGTATGGCGCAGTCTTGCGTAGAATGGCTGGCCATGTTTCCCTTTATAGGCGGGCTGAGACCGAGTTTGCACATTTCTGACAGACTGGAGAGCTGGTCGCCGTCTAGTGGAGCATGTTCATTTCCTGGGAGAAGAATGAACTATTGCGCGGTTAACCGATCTAACCGTGCGGCATGCAGGGGCGGACTGAGGAAGCAGTCTGCAGCCCCTACAGAACGAGCGGCTATTGCGTGACCTGGGCAGTCAGATAGGGGAAACCACCCTAGCCGCGTGGCCTGAGCGAACCAAGGAGTTTTTCTGCCCCATCCTTAGAAAAAGGGGGCTGATAGGCCGCGACCCTCAGGGGGAACCTAGAGCAGGACGCGACTTGCGAGTCGGCTACCTTGGGAGGGATCGCCGATTTCTGGGTTAACACCTAAAAAAGTCTGTAAGAACTTTAAAGTTATCTGACTTATTTCTTAGAAATGGATTTAAAACTATTTTTGGTTTGTTTGCCTAATTGACAAGCCCTGTAAAGTCCTTCCTTCTTGTAAGAATCAGAAGGTAGTCCTCTAACAAGGTTGTCCTTAGATAGTTTAGCAATAGTCCAAATATTTATATGTCCTAATCTTTTATGCCATAATTCATTTCTTTTACTTATTTGATTGAATAGACAAATTTCTGAATTAGCAGAGTTAAAATTAACTAAGTAAATATTACCTTGTCTAATTCCAGTTAAAACAATTTTATTTGTATCAGAAGTAATAAAATATAATGACTTATTAAAAGATATTTGATAACCTTCATCACATAACTGACTTATGGAGATGAGGTTATGCTTGAGACCATTCACATAAGCTACCTTCCTAAAGGTAACTACTCCAACCTTCACATTGTCATAGCCTTCTACTTGTCCACAGTTGGAGTCTCCAAAAATGACTTTTGGTCCAAGCTCAGCTTTGAAGTCACTCAGGTTTGCTTTGCTTCCTGTCATATGTTTTGAACATCCACTATCCAAATACCATTGTTCCTCTGTGGTTGGATAGTTTTCCGCCTGCAGAAAATAAATTAAGTGTTTTTGACCCAGATTACCTTGGGTCCTATTTTTCTGTCATAAAAATTTGAAATATAAGAACACTCAGGTTGATCCTTATAACTAAGTGGATGATATCTCCTAGGAGGGATGATCCACTGAGTAAAAGGATTTAAATTTTTTTGATTTTGATTATACTTTTGAAAAGAATTAAATTTTATGTTTTGAAATTCTGGGTTCGACGAATTATATTGAGTTCGTCGAGCTGAGTTCGATGAATGGAATTGAGTTCATCGAGCTCCATTCACATAATAGTGTTCATTTTCTGCGTTCCACGTTTGTTGATCGCAGTTCGACGAATAATATTGATTTCGCCGAGCACCATTTGAATAAATATACTCAAGTACTCTATTCATAGTTCATCGAGCTCTGTTCGACGAATAATATTTATTTTGTCGAGCTCAGTTCGACGAATTATTTTGAACATAATTTTTCTAAAAAATTTTATTTTGATTTTGTTTATTCTTTTGTAAAACTTCTGTTGATTTATCGGTAATTTGTAATACTTCTTTTCCTTTGGCAGAAACAAATTTTACAGGTGTAGATAAAATGTTTTTTTATAACAGATAATGTTGACTTGATGAAGCCCCCAAGCCTAGTTTGTCATTTAGCTTGGAATTAACTGTGCTTGTGATATTCATCAGATTGATACTTCTCCCATTGAGGGATTCTTCAAACTTTTTTGCCTCAGATAATGTGTTTTCTAAAGATACTATTTGTTCAGAAGAAATTTTCAAATCATCTTTAAGTTTTATGTTTTCAGAAGATAGATTATCTAATTCAGTTAATTTCTCTCTGAGAAGTTTTTTCCTTCTCAGATTGTATTAAATCTTTACATAGTAATTTAAAATCTATTTTAAACTTATCTGAAGTAAAATTTAATGTAGAGATTACCTGATCTTCTTCAAATTCTGATTCAGACTCAGAATTGCTGCATGATGCCTTTGCTTCTTCTTCATCTTCACTTATGCTAGATGAAGACTCATCATCTGATTCACTCTAGGTTTCAGCTATAAAACCTCTCTCCTTCTATTTGTGTTTACCAGAAGAAGGTTTGTTGGAGTGCTTCCTGTAGTCTTTCTCTTTCTTCTTATCCTTCTTCTGATTCTCAGAACATTCTGGAAGAATATGTCCCTGTTTCATGAAAACATAACACATAATTTCTTTAGTGGGTGTTTTGTCATACATTGGTTTGTCATTATTTCTGGAAGATCTTCTCTTGAAGTCTTTTCTTGCCATTTTGTAGAATCTCTTAGCCAAGACACCTATAAGTTCTTCATTCTCTGGAAGAACTTCTGCTTCTTCTATTGCTTAGAAAGCAATGCTCTTCCCTTTCCTTACTGAAGGTGAAGTCCTTTATTCAACTTCCCTTGTTCTGATGAGCTGCTAATAAGATTTGAGCTTGACCAACAAGGTCTCTGTTATAATCTCATTTAAACTTCTGGCTTCTTTGATTAGCCAGATCCATGAATCCCATGTGCTAGGGAAACACATGAGAATCTTATCATTGACCTTTGTCAATGTGATGTCCTTCTCAAAAGTCTTCATTTCATTGATTATGATACTAAGTCTTGTGTACATTTCAACTACAGATTCAGATTCGCCCTTTTTGAAGTTTTCGTATTGAGAGATAAGGTGTGATCTTCAGTCTTTTCTCTCATCAACAGATCCAGCAACCATTGCATTGAGGGAGTCCTAGATAGCTTTAGATGAGGTGCATTCAGCAACCTTCTAAAAAATATCATCTGACATTGTTTGAGCTAAGATGTTCATAGCCTTTGCATTAGCAATTTTAACTTTCTTCTGGGCTTCTGTCCATTCTGGAGGTGGTACAGCACTGGTACTTGTTGTTCCAATGGTAGAGGTGGACCTGTCAAAATAGAGTTGTAGATATCTTCATCAATAGAGTTCATATAAAGTCTAATCCTTGCCTTCCATAGTACAAACTTATTTAGATTGCACACAGAAGGTCTAGGTAAAAATAAAATCTATCAGATCCTATGGTTCAGGTGTTAGCCTATAAAACCAAATAACCAACCTCTGATACCAATTAAAAGTGAGGGATAGATTTACTTTACACTAGAGGGGATGAATAGTGTATTTTAAAAACTATCGGCTTGTCTCGTGCGACCTGTCTTGTCGTACGACCTTCTTCCCCATTGGTTGTCCGCAGTTGGTCGTGTCTTTTTCTAGCCGCTGCTCTCTCCTTTGACCGCTGCGATCTTCTCCTTCTGCTGCTCGCCCGGTTTACTTTCTTAACCGCGCGACCTCTCTTCCAGAATGACTACTTCTGATGTCTCCACCTCGACTACTGTCGTTACCCACCCTCCTCCTCCTCTTGCTGCGTCCGGGAACCTCGGAACAGTTTCTAAGCTTCTCGGCCCCAATTATCCCGACTGGAGTGTCTCGTTTACCTTTCTTCTCCGCTCTCAGCGCAAGCATCATCATCTTACCGATGACCCTCCTCCTGCGGACTCTGGCCAGTTTAATGACTAGGATGCGAATGACGCTCTCGTTCGTACGTGGCTGGCAAACAGCTTGTCAGATGAATGTCTTCCGGTCATCCGTCACGATGAGACGGTCAAGCAAGCTTGGCTTCACTTAGCCGCCCTCTACTCCAAAGGGGGTCAAACATCTCGCATCTATACTCTGTATGCGGATCTCTTTGCTCGACAATCCATGTCTCCTGCTGCGGCTTACCAACAGGTCCAAGCCCTTGGAGCGGAGATTCTTCAACATCGTTCCCTCTCTGCGGACGTGGCCACCCAACTGAAGCACTTCCAGGAACTCCTGGTTGTTTGTTACCTTCTGAGGCTCCCGGATTCCTATGATATGATCCGGCAGCAAATTCTTGGAGAAGCTGAATCTCCCACCCTGGATGCTACAGCTGCCCGTATTGCCGCTGTTACCTCTCTGCTCAATCGTCCTTTGCTTGCCGCTCCTCCTGCTCCGGATGCCTATGCCCACCAAGCACATCGTGGTGGCTCGGGTGGACGTGGTCACCAGTCCGGCGGGCGCGGCCCTTCTCGCTATCTCTGTTCTCACTGTGGCCGCACAGGCCACTTGATTGATCGATGCTGGACAAAGCATCCGCACCTTCATCCCTCTGGTGATGCCCCCCACTCATCCAACTCATCTGCCTCGGTGGCCACGACTTCAGGTAGCGCCCATGTGGTGACTCAAGGTAAATGGCTAATCGACTCTGGCGCCACTAATCATATGACGGGCAATCCTCAGTGTTTTTCTCTCCTAGAAACACATGATCGATTGCCCCCGGTTCTCGTTGTGGATGGCTCTCCCTCTCCAGTGCATGGGACTGGCATGGTTCAAGTTACTCCATCCCTTCGCCTAGCGGATACTCTCTATGTGCCCAAGTTCCCGTGCAATTTATTGTCGGTTACTTCCCTTTGCAAGCAACTTCAGTGCTCAGTAACGTTTACTCCTGTTTCTTGTTCTTTTCAGGACCCGGACTCCAAGCGGACGATTGCTACTGGGACTGAGAGAGGCGGCCTTTACTTCCTTGATGATGTATCCGCTCTTTCAGCATTCTCATCCGCTTCTACAGATCTTCTTCAGTGGCACCTTCGTCTTGGGCATCCTCCATCACGTCTCATCCACCAACTGTTACCCCACCTACCTCAGCATGCTTCTCCTATCAACTGTGATGCCTGTCAGCTAGGCAAGCATCACCGCTCCCCCTTTCCTCCTAAGCAAGGTCGTGGCTCTTCTAAGCCGTTCGACCTTGTTCACTCTGATGTATGGGGTCCTGCCCCCACCCTTACCGTAGGGCAGGGTAGTTCCTATTTTGTAACCTTTATTTATGATTTCTCTTGATGTATATGGGTGTATCTTTTAAAAGAACACTCTGAACTATTTTCTATATGGAAATCCTTCTATTTTATGATTAAAACTCAGTTTGGTGCTTCTGTGAAAGTTTTTCGTTCAGATAATGCTAAAGAATACCTGAGTAATGAATTTTCTTCTTTCTGTATGCAACACGGCATCATTCATCAAACTAGCTGCGTATATACCTCCCAGCAATAATGGGGCGGAGGAACGTAAAAACCATCACCTTCTCGATGTCGCTCACACTCTCATGGCACAGATGCAGGTTCCTCGTAGCTACTGGGGCTACGCAGTTCTCATCTCTTGCTTCCTCATCAATCGTCTTCCCTCGACAATTCTTAAAGGCAAAACACCTTTTTCCATTCTCTATCCGGCCAAGAATGCCTTTCCCTTACCTCTACGCATTTTTGGCTGCACCGCCTTTGTTCACAACCCTTCCGCAACTCGCGACAAGTTATCCCCACGTTCCACCAAGTGTATCTTTTTGGGTTATTCTACTACTCAAAAAGGTTACTGTTGCTTTGACCCTGTTCATCGCAAACAGTTCGTTTCGGCGGATGTGACGTTCTTTGAAAATGCCTCATACTTCTCCTCTGACCTTACTCTTTCTCCGGCTGACTTGCCCTCTCCAACCATTCCCTCCTGTCCCATCCACTCCTCTTGAGATTCCTCCATCACCAACTCCATCGCACACTCTGTCTGTTGATCCCCTGCCATCTTCCTCCTCTCCTCGGTCGTCTCTCTCCTCTCCCAGGCCAGCCTTCTCCGCCACGGATGCACCGGCGACTGAGGAACTAGATGACCTGGAACCTCCCATTGCTCTTCGCAAAGGGGTTCGGACGTGCACCCAGCACTCGCTGGCCGCTGTTGTTTCTTATGATCGGCTAACACCTTCTCGCAGGGACTTCGCCCTAGCCATCTCAGCGACTTCCACTCCTCACAACTACCAGGAAGCCCTTGATGTTCCTCACTGGAAGGCGGCCATGGATGAAGAAATTGCTACTCTCTTTGAGCGGGGCACTTGGACTCTTGTGCCTCCTTTTGGAACGGATGTGGTTGGATGTCGCTGGGTCTTTGTCATCAAGTTCCGTCCGGATGGCAGTGTGGACCGGTACAAGGCCCGTCTTGTGGCCAAGGGATTTAACCAGACTTACGGTGTTGATTACTTCGACACGTTCTCTCCGATTGCTCGTCTTAGCACTATTCGAGTTCTTCTATCGGTGGCGGTCAATAAGGATTGGCCTATTTCCCAGTTGGATGTCAAGAATGCCTTCCTCTATGGTGATCTTCACAAGGATGTCTACATGGAGCAACCTCCTAGGTATATTGCTCAGGGGGAGACTCGAGTATGTCGGTTGAAAAAGGCCATCTATGGTCTAAAGCAGAGTCCTCGGGCATGGTTCGACAAGTTCAGTGGCATAGTTGGGGCAATCGGTTTCACAAGGAGTTCGGCGGATCACTCCTTATTCATTCGCAAGACATCGTCGGGTCTGGTTGTGCTAGCCGTTTATGTGGATGACATACTTCTTACTGGCGACGACCAAGCTGGTGTAGCCTTGACGAAGGTCCATCTCCGCCAACACCTTGTCACGAAGGATATGGGTTCTCCAAAATACTTCTTGGGAATTGAAATCTCTCGGAAACCATGCTCCTTGGTTCTCTCCCAATGCAAGTATGCTCTTGACTTATTGAAAGAGGCAGGATTGACGAGCGCTAAACCTGCTCGGTGTCCCATGGCTCCTGGAGAAGACAAAACATGGACTGACGAATCACCTCCTCTATCGGACACTACGAGGTATCGGCGTCTTGTTGGCAAACTCATTTACCTCACGGTGACCAGACCAGACATCTCTTATGCAGTAGGAAAGGTCAGCCAGTTTATGCAGTCTCCTAGGGAATGCCATCTTCAATCCGCTCTAAGAATTCTGGAGTATGTAAAGTCATCTCCTGGGAAAGGTCTCCTCTTTCAAAAGAATGGCCATTTGAGAGTTGAAGCGTACTCTGATACTAGCTATGCGGACAACAAAGGGGATCGCAAGTCGACATCTGGCTTTTGCACGTTTGTTGGAGGAAATCTGGTTAGCTGGAAGAGCAAGAAGCAATCCGTTGTCTCCAGATCTAGTGCGGAAGCAGAATATCGAAGTATGGCGTCAACCACGTGCGAGTTGAAATGGTTGCGGGCTCTCATGCTGGATTTAGGAGAGGTCTACAACTATCTGCTTCTCATGTTTTGCGACAACAAGGCGGCCATCTACATTTCCAAGAACCCGGTCTTTCATGAGCGGACAAAACACATAGAGGTTGACTGTCACTTCATTCAGGAAGAAGTGTTGAATAACCAGATTTGCACTCCGTTTGTTACGTCAGAGAAAGAGTTAGCAGATATCTTCACAAAGCCTGTATCCGCTTCCTTTTTCCACATTTGCAGCAAGCTGGGCATGATCGACATATATGCTCCAGCTTGAGGGGGAGTGTTGCTGTATAGGCCTGGGCGGACAGGCGGTTAAAGACCGGGCGGTTTGGTAACCGCACGGGTTGGCGGGTTGTCTCCGGCGGTCTGATATCTGAGCAACGATAGCGGGTTGGCATGGCGGTTTGGTAATCGGGCGGTTAGCCGGTTACTCTCTGGGATATCGATGGTCGGCGACACGTCTCCTGGTGGTAACCGAGCGATTAGTGTTCTTACTAACCGCGCGGTTAGGCGGTTAGGTGGTTAGCTTTGTATATGCTGTATTTCTGTATTTAGTCCCACATTGGGTATTTCTACTCTATCTCATCTCCTCCATTCTATATAAGGGAGGCTATACCTTTGTAATAGACAGTTTTTTGGATAATAAAATTTCCATTACTCCAGTTTCCGGACTGTTTTGATTCTATTCGCACAAAAACTTTAATTTATTTTTATAGCGGATTTAAAGTAAGTGATATATAAATATATAGAAAGCAAAAAATCACAGCACACAAATAAAAAGAATAACATTCACAGACGACACAAGGAATTTTATAGTGTTTCCCCAATAAATCTGGGTACGTCCACTCTTCTACCACCCTAGTAGGAATCCACTAAAGGTTTTTGATCAAGTGCCTTGCCACTAGAAGATCTATTTTTTAAGGGAGATTTAGCAACTCTTTTAGCTTTTGATCAGGTGCCCAAAAATCAAGCTTAAGTCTTTTGATTAGGAAACTTAGAAACCAAAAGATAACTTTTGAAGGGAGTTAAAAACCTCTGTACACAGTTTATGAAATAAACTAAAATGGTGATGATGTCTTCTCTTTCAAGATTCTTTGAGAAGACTAGTAGTTGTTGTAAGCAAAAGGCTCCCCCTGATTTGTGTAGATATTATAATCAGGAGAGGGAGACTTTTCTTTAGGGTGTAGCCTTCTTGAAAAACTTCATTATCCAGAAAATGTTTTTGAGAGATATGAAGTTGAATCTCAGATTGAAGATTTGTTCTTCTAGAAGAAGCTTGAATCAGAATATCATATTCTTTGTAAAAATTAAATTTATACAATCTAACAGTCTGTATTATCTATCAGTCTAACCCTGAGGAATAAAACTTCTATCAATATATAAAGAATGCCTGAGAGAAATTCAAACATTTGAATTCATTAATTCTGAAATGGCTGAAGCATTCCTTGAGATTTATAACTTCCTAGGAAATTAATTAGAAATAAACTCTGTGAAAAATCCAAAATTAATGCTGCCTGGAACGGCTATATTCATTAAGAATATTTACCATTAATTATCAGAGTATAACTGCAAGAAATAAAGCTTGAAATCATTTTGCCTCTGAAAAAATATAACTGCCTAAATACTGCAAAGAATTCGTCGAACTCAGCAAACCTTTTGTCGACCTGAGCTTGGAATTCGTCAAACTAAATATGTTATTCTTCGAACTTAGCTTGGCTATCATCGAGATGAGCTGCAGAGTTGAGATCGAATTTCATCGACCGAAGCTCAGCTTTCGTCGAGCAAAACTCAGAGGTGGAACTCTAAGTTCACCGAGCTGAGCTCGACATTCGTCGAACGCAGCTCTGCTTTCGTCGAACTGAATTTTTGCTGGAATTCCTTCTGAGTCAATAACCCTGGAAATATCCTATGACCCTAGACTATACAAAGTGGGTCAATCTAAACATCCTAAAAAAAGATAGTGATCCTAGCCCAAATAAGTAATAAGGTTCCAACATTGACAGTGGCAATCACAGTGGATAAATCAAATGATGGGGAAAGGCGATAGGACATGCGGACACATTAATGGCATTCAATCGCCGGCAAAAAAGGACTGCGGCCGCGGGGAGGGGTGTTCGAAGAACAATCGCCCCTTGCGGGCAGCGCACCTCGGCTAGGAGGCTGCCGTGGAGCGACCTATAACACCCCTCAGACTTCTAGACCCCTAGGATTGTTTTGTCATGACTGGGTCATGACAAACCCTAGGAAGTACCAAAAGGTTGGGGTGAACTTTGGAATTAGTGTGTCAACCACCTTGGTCTGCAAATAGTAGAATTCCAATTACTAGCTTAGGGATGACCATAGCGCTTCACCATGACTCTATGACCCCACCACAACATCACTAACCTATTAGAGGGTCTAGGAGAGCCATAGGAACCCATTAGGGTCAACTAAAAAGGTCAAGTTGACCAAAGTCAACCCAAACCCTAATTAGGTCAAACTAAGCTCACATATGGCCAATTGACCTCCCCTTAGCCACAGGGACCCACCTAGACCTTCCCAAGCCCTAAGGGATGCCAATTGATCACCAAGGACCCATTGGGGTTAACCAAAGAGGCTAGGTTGACCTAAGTCTACCCTAGCCCTAAAAAGGTCAAATTGCCCTAACTAAGGGTCAAGTGACCACTAAGGTGCCAAACCAACCCTACCCAAGCCTTCCTAGACCTTAGGGGAGGCCAACGGGTCACCAAGAACCCATTGGGGTCAACCCAAATGGTCAAGTTGACCAAGGTCAACTCCACCCTAATATTAGGTCAAACTAGCTCAAGTGGGCTAACCCAAGCTCAAGCCCAATCCACTTGGGCTAAAACCTTATTTCCATGAATAATATGGGTTAGTGGGGTTCCATTAGGCCAGAGTAGTCATCAAAATCGGCCTTGATGACTAGGAGAGAGAAAAGCTACATTTTCCCCTTTAATGGAGGAGAGAGAATGTGGGGAGTAAAGGCCATTCATGGCTTGGAAGGCTAAAGGCCCTCTCTTCTTGCTGGAATCTTCCTCCCTGGTCATTTAGGGGAAGATTAGGGGACTTTCCAGCCCTTTCAAGTGGCTGAGTGCAGTGAACCCACCTTGGCTGAAATCCTCCTTCAATGGCCATTAATGGCATTGATGCCATGGCCACTCCTCTTCCCCCTTTAGAAATCTTAAAAGCATGCCTGGATAAATAGCAATCATTTCCGCCCTTTACTTGAAGGAGCCAATCGAGTTGGTTATGCTGTTGCAGAACACCGATCGAAGCCACCTCCATCCATGGCAATCCGGCGATAAGCCCGACTCTAACTCTCCCAACAGGTCCTCCTCTACTCCTCTCTTCATAGGCTAGAATCTTAGATCATTTAGGAGAGAAATCGGGCTCAATTGAGCCCGATTGGGAGGGGAAAATTTAAGAATTTTCCATGTTTTTCTACCTCATGGGTTCGCCGGAAACCGCCCCTCCGACAGCTGTGCTGCCGCCCGGCGATAGCCCCAACCTCAACGGAGGTGGTGGCTGGCCAGGGAGGTGGCTGGATGGCCGGAAAAAAGCTTTAGAAGTGCTCCAGGTCATGCAGATCTCAGTGGCCGACTGGAGGAAGAAGACGTAATCCAGGCCGTCTGTTGGATCTGTACAACATAGTTATAAATATTAATTAAGGTTTTACATTTTTAACCCTTTATTGTGCCCCCTTTAAATTAAATAAATGAGACCCTTAGACGCTAAACCTTAAACGTGGCCAACATCAAAATCGTAACCCTTGAAGTCTACTTAAATTTAAAATTAATGTCAACCCATTTGGGTAAGTGGTTTGACCACAGCACTCAAAATGGTGCCTCCTATACATTGGCTTTACCAGAGACTAAATTGAGTGCCCCTATCAATCCAGACATCCAAATGACTTGAAATTTTGGCTGGGGGTCACTCTTATATCTATGTATAACATAGTCAAAAATGGTAATTTTTGGAAAATATTGTCCTAAAGTTTTTGTAGGAATTTAATAAACCATGTAAGAATTACTTAAGGGGTCTAATGACCTTTAAACTCACAAAAATTTTGGTGACTATCTTTTAGTATCATATTATGACTCTGGAAAAATTTCAGCCCATTTGGGGTTAATTTAAATAGTTATTGGTGTAACAAAAGTTTGGACCCTTAAGGATAATTTAGGGCAAAGAGTGTTTGAGGCATAGAGGGGCCAATTCTCACACAAAGGGGTTGGGACTTGGGCCAGAGCTCCATGGTCAGTTAAAAAACCCTCTCATGGAGTTGGAGGTGGTTTGGGATGGATTTGCCCTAGGACCCTAGTTCAAACCCTAAGGTTGAACTTCGGGGGTTTATGAAGGACATGGAGTGATATGTCCTTGAATGGACTTGGTGTTTAGTCCATGTGATCTTAGTGTGGTGAAATGCCCTAGGAAGGAATTTGGTGACATTTTGACTTAGGTACGCAACTTAAACCAATTAGGGATAGTTTAGGCCTATACCTTTTATGAAAATATTAATGGGTCATATGACTTTGGACCTTCATGAGCTTTTGGTAGGAGTAATCTTATAGTAATATTAACCTCTGAAATTTATTATAGGATATTTAGAAAAGAGTATTTCATACTTGTAAGTATAATCTTCACCTTGCCCTTTTTAATGATATTTAAGTAACTGTGGTATAATTGTCTTAGAATGATATGAAACTCTGGAAAAATTAATCAAATGCCATTTGTAGGCACTAGTAGATTATTTTGAAAAAATTGACATCTCCCCTTAGTACTTCATGTGTAAAGTGAACTAGTGCACCTTATATTGATAAATAGATAATGTATACTATATCTTGTTATAAAATTGTGTTACTTGTCCAGAGAATATTTTAGGGCATAATAAAGCCTAGAAAATTATTACATGTTATTTGGATGAGTTTATAAAAATATTTCTTCACAAAGTGGGCTTTAATGGATTTATTTGAAGTATTTTTTTATATAGCCTACTGACCTTGGAATTGCATAAAATTTAATCAGTAATGTTTTATGATCATTATAAGGATCTACTAAATTTTATATAATTTGTGGACTATTATTTATGGTACTCCCTTCATTAACTCGAATTATTTGAATTACCTTAAATTAATTATTTAGAAGTTATTAAATTTATAAAAGTCTGTGAAATTTGTAATTCATTGATATTTTTCTATTATACACTGATCATAATTTTTGGGTGGCCATAACTTAAGAAAATCGAGTACTTTATGTTCAAAATTACCCATGGCCTAACTTTCGGGAAACTTTAATAAATGCCAAATTAATTAGGAAAATTACAAGTTTCTGAATTTAGGTTAAATGTGTCATGATAGACCCACAATAATTATCTTAGGGCATTTGGATGAAAATTTGGAGTACCTCCTATCATGTACATCATATAGCTTAGGTTGGTATGCATTTAGTAAAACTGCGGAAATTGTGATAACCTGTGTAATGGACATAGGGAGATGGGGTTAATAGTTTACTTGTTTGGTAAGGTGAAAAATAGAGCTTCATTAGGAGTCATGAAGAGGAGAGTGCTTGGTTGACTAGTGTTAAGAGGTGCTCGGGATCGACGAAAGATCGTCTTTCCTGTGGAGAGAGAGTCAAAATACAGTAGGCTTAGATCCAGTATAATATTAAAAGGGATTTGAATTGTGTAATAACCAATAATAGAAAGTGCCTTGTGAAAGGAAACGATGGGATTCACCTACCATTATAATTCCTAGTGCCCTGTGAAGGCCTTCACAGGGAATACCTTGGGCAGTCCTGGGCTAACCTAAACCGTCAGAATAATCAATGTTTAAGAGTATTAGTATAACAAGGATTACACTTACACTCACACTCACACTCCCCGATGTTATGGGAGTTAGTTTGGGTCTCACGAGCGGTAGGCTCGGTGGTTTTAGTGATGGGCAGGTTAGCCCGGCGAGCCGATGGCTCGTTAGATATTTGTGATGGACGGGATAGTCCGGGGAGATTTGGCTCGGTGGGAAAGTATATTAAGATTGCATGTGCATAAGATATAAAGTGGTGGGTCTTCAGTATTGCAGAGTTGTCACACCCACACCAATATGTTGACTCGGCAGGTGTGGTATAACACTTAGCCAAATGAAGTCCGGTGTGCCAACCGGCAAGAGTACGCAGGAGCTCCGCTTTGTGCACCAGCGCTGAGGCATACAATAGGTATGACTGGTAGTGCTGATACCGGTTTAGAGGTGGGCAAGGCCCAACCCACTGCTTCCGTTTGCCACTATGGAGGTACCTTGGGAGGTTAGGCTCCAGAAAGGGGAAACTAAAGATCTGTGTGCACAGAGTCGGTTGTGTGAGTTGCACTTGCATGTTCTCATCATAGCATAGTCATTTCATATAACCCTTGACACATATTGTATAAATTGGTATGGGACTCTTTATACAATAGGTCTTGCAAAACGACCCCTTGGTTTATAGGTTTGTATGGCCATTTCTATAGGTCATGGTTACTTACTTAGTTTACCTTCTCATACTTTACTTTCTCACTTTTTTCATGTGTATCCATTTATTATTTACCTACTATTTACTTACTTATACTTGATGTGATTATATGCTCATGATAGACTAGTTCCGCCGCAACTTGCATACTTTTATTACTCTCCACCATTAATACCTTCCCTTTCCTTCTCCCCTCTCGGTGCCTAGGAGCCATGGGGGAGGGGTGGGGGATGATAGGACTTAGTCTTTTAGACTAATGGTTGTTGACCAAATCATTTTAGGGGATCGTGGAGCTGAACTAGGAGATACAGCCCCAAAGGTCGTTACGCTTGGAGACGGGACAGTCTAGCACGGGAGTTTAGAAAGCAGGGACAGTGAGCCCCGATCATTAGTAGTTATTATAGATTTGCTTCCTCATTGAGTGACTTGTAGTGTGGATCATGATGTATCAGGCAGGAGCCCTCTTATTAGTACTCTAATTTATCATTACTATGGACACTCCCTTCGTGGAGATTTATTTATATGTGATTTTATGTGGACCAATATCTGAGTTTTTCATTACTCTTATAAATATTCTACTCTTCTGCGATCAGTATGGCAGGCAGGATTGGCGTTTTGTAGTGTCGACCTTCCCGAGTGCGTTAGTGTCACCGCATGGCTGCGATCTGGGCATAAGACCCCGGTGGTTTAATAAGAAAAAAATGGGGTCTTACACGGCGGCCCATAGCAAGCGTCGCTCCTCGATCAGGAGGCGGCCGTGGAGCGGCCGCCCCTTGCGGGCAGCGCTCCACGGGCTGGAGGCGACCGGGGAGCGCCGCTCCTTACGGGCAACGGTCTTGGCCCATTCTGCAGGGTGCGGGCCGCCCGACTCCCGTGGAGGCGGCACGGTGGCGGCTTGGAAGGTTCGGGAAATGGAATGAACATGCAAGGGATCGCGCGCACAATGGTCAAACCCATTATCCTGTAGAATTATATAGGGAATATGAGCACAAATATCACACAACATCTTTATTTCATCACAAACAGGAAACAAGTGTCTTTATTTCATCACAAACAAGAAACTAGTGCACAAGCTGAAGCAGTAACACTTGAAAGAAGAAAAAGAGAACAGGGAACTTCTTCTCAGAGGAGGCAGGACTGGAGCTTAAATACATCCAGTCCAAGTTACAACAACAACAATAAAAACAGAATTACACACCCAGATGCCCATACCAGAAATGGACCAAAAGATTTAGATATGTCGGCTACTTATCTTGGTTATCCTTCCTATGTAGGTCGGTAGTGGCGGGAGCAACATCAACATCATCTGATGAAAGTTCTGGAGAGTTCACACCTTCCCTCATGTGTGGGTTGTGCAGGTTGCTTGGAGTATGCTTAAATACCCCCCCCCCCCCCCATAGTCCAAGCAGCATGCCATCTTCATCTTCTTCCTCAATTCCATGAATGTTGGCGCGGATAGGGGTTTTGAAAGAATGTCAGCTCTCTGGTTCTCTGATTTATAATAACTTACTTCAATTTCTCCTTTACTTACTAAAACCCAGGTATAATGGAGCTTAATTTCCAAGTGTTTAGTTCTATTGTAGAATACAGGGTTTTTAGCTAGGGCTTTTACAGAGGTATTGTCCACAAGAATTTTAATCGGGTAGTCTTCTTCTTTCAGAACTTCTGTAATTAACTGTTTTAACCACGTTGCTTCTCTCACAGCCTCGCTTAGGGCTGTGTATTCCGCTTCAGTAGAGTATAGGGCAATTGTCCTCTTTTTTTTGGAGCACCATGACACCGGATTGGTCCCAATGAAAAACATGAACCCAGTTGTGCTCTTCCTGTCGTCGGAGCACCCAGCCCAGTCGCTATCTAAGTAGCCAGTGAGAAGGCAGTCATTCCATTTTTCATACCTGAGTCCAAGGGATCTTGTGCCATTGACATACCTCAATATCCTCTTAGCTGCTATCATGTGCTTGATACTCGGTGCTTGCATGAACCGTGAGACAATGCTCACAGCATGCTCGATGTCAGGTCGGGTATTCATCAGGTAGACTAGGGACCCGACTAAGCTTCGATATTGATCAGGAGCTCCTTTGTCTTCTCCATCCTCCTTAATCAACTTCTCTCCGGTGATCATTGGGGTGGAAGAAGGCTTGGAGTCAGACATGCCAAATCTGGACAGCAGGTCTTCAACATACTTGCATTGAGATATATAGGTGACATTGGTCATTTGCGTAATCTGTAATCCAAGGAAATACCTTGTAAGTCCTAGGTCTGTCATCTCAAATTTTGAGTGCATGTAGTTGCAGAAGCTGTTTATGTTGTCTAAGTTGGAACCAGAAATCCGGAGGTCAACAATATACTGGCACACAATGAGCACATCGCCATTGTGTTCCTTTTTAACATACATTACCGGTTCACTCACAGTCTTTTGAAAGCCATTTTCAATTAAGTTGATGTCTATCTTTGTGTTCAAGGTGCGTGGCGCTTGCCTTAGACTGTATAAGGCCTTATGCTGCCTGAGAACTTTATCTTCTTTGCCCTTTGTTGATGCTCGAAATGCGACGGACTCGGGCACAACCAGCTAACCGTTCGAGCACTAGGGAAAGAAGAAAAAGCAAACTGCAAACAGTAGTCTACTAAGCGGGTAAGAGAAAAGAGCAGAGAAGCCGTGAGCTACGGCGACACCAGACTTCGCCCGTCGCGGCCTGAATGCCACTCTTGCGACGGGCTTGATTTTGATTACAAATGGCGGGTTACAAAAGGTGGAAAGGAAATTGTGCGAGAAGCAAGCCAGAGTCCGCAAAGCTCGAGATCCGAGTCCGCAGCCTTTAACAAGTAGGCTCTTGGATTCGAGTCCGCGTGCCTCGGGTGCACCACTTCCCCCTATTTATAGGCTTGGCGGCCTGCCCAAACGGGCAGGGCTAAGATAACCGGCTGCCTGGGGTACAAGAGAACCGGGCAGCGGTGATGGGAATAAAAAAGAACAAGAAGTCCGCGCGAGATAGGCGGACTGGGCTTGCGAGCTGGAGCAATTCCTGGCCATCTGGAGCGCCATCTCCCTGGAGTGACGCGACCTAGGCGGACTGGGCTTGCGAGCTGGAGCAATTCCTGGCCATCCGGAGCGCCATCTCCCTTGAGTGATGCGACCTAGGTGGACTGGGCTTGCGAGCTGGAGCAATTCCTGGCCATCCGGAGCACCATCTCCCTGGAGTGACGCGACCTAGGCGGACTGGGCTTGCGAGCTGGCGAATGAGCGATCTTGAATTCTTTGTGGAGCGGTCTGGGCGGACTGAGGATTGGAGTCCGCATTTGGGGTATCTGGGCGACCTGAGCGGACTGAGAATCGGAGTCCGCGGCTTGAGATGCCCAATGAAGAATACATCGACCGTGTTAGTGGATTCTGGGGTTAACATAATCCCCGCACATTTTCAAATTTCGAGAAATTTCGGAAATGTTTCTTTAACCGCCGAGTCCGCAACCAATGCTACCACTGCGTGGGCTATAAATATGGCCAGGAGCATGTCATTCTATCAAAATTATCTGCGCGATGGGACGCTACTCACCACTTGCGGTCTGCTTCCTCGAATCTGGCATGTCGAGGTTGGGATCTTTTTTCGGCAATCTCCCCAAAGCCGACCAATCAAAGAGACCCGCGACGCGGGTGAAGAAGGTGGTTCAACGAGGGGAAAAGAATGTTCATGATATCAAGGAGAGTTCGCAGAAGGATGGAACGTCCGCAAAGAGCAAGGAACCCGATCCCTTGAAGGCAGCTTCTCAGGGCGCGACCACGACTTCTCAGCCGCAGCATTCAGACCAGGCCCTCGCGGGATCTGGCGGAATGGTGATAGTCGCCTCCGCGTCTGGAACCTTCATGCTGCAACTAAACGGAGGAAAGGAGGTTTCTTCACCAGAGATCTGTCACCTGGATTCTGAGGAGGTACGGACTGTAAATCCGGATACCGAGAAACGAACAGGCGCAGCAGAAGAACGGATAGAGGAGCTGGCCGGGAATCAAGCCGCAACTCCGGCGACCTCCTTGGATGCAGTCGACACTAATCAAGGCGTTGTCTGCGCAAAACTGCCGGACTCGGAGCAGAACATGCCGGCCTTGGAGAACACTCCCAAGAAAAAGAAGAGGAAGAGGGACAAATCCTCTGTTTCTGAACGAGTTGAAAAGCGACTGCGAACTCAGAAAGAAAAGAATGTCTCCGTACGAACAGGCGCGGCGAGCTTGCAATACCGACCGCGGGAAAAGGAGGTCCCAGACGTAAGCTTAGTCACGCCGGATGTTTCCATCCCGGGCGGTGATTCCCTATCTGCGGTCAGTCTGTCTATAACAGAAATACTTGATTCTATCGACAATGTGCGGCTTGCTGATATTAATCAGTCTCTACTTGAAGTATTGCAGTCTGACGTGGCGATAATAGGCGAGAAGGTTGCCGAACCCGCCCCTTCTACTGCGGATAATAAGAGGGAGAAGGCGAAGGAGCAGCTTGCCATCATGCAAGCGAAGGTTGAGGCGGTTTCTGAACGGCTGGAGGCGGACAGGCGGGAATGAGGATCTGTGGATGGCAGCCGAGGGGGTACGGACAGGTAAGTCGTCACCGTCACCTTCGCGTTTCTAGAAGAGATGGCTGTATAAGTCTCCGGTGCGAAAGTCGAAGCCGGTAAAAATTATCACCGAGACTGAAGACATAGTGTCTTCCAGTAGATCCATGGCGGAAGAGAAAGCGATGGTTCACCAAAGATGGAAACAACACTTGGTCGCTTTTGATCCCGAGCGAGTACGGCGGCCTGTAGTAGATAGTCGCCAGATCGCCGCAATGATTATGAAAAGTGAATTTTCTTCCATCTTTTCTCTGAGTTTATCGCGCCTTGGAGACAACTGAACTTTGCTTCTTGTGTTGCAGTTCGAAACTCACCGCCGGATTCCGTTGAAGTGGGTGAGATCGCACCATTACCCGCGGATGCTCCTGTATCCATATCAGCAGATGCTCCTGCAGAGCCTTCACCCTTGGTCCAGTCTGCCCTGGAGGAATACATAGTGAAGAAATATGAAGAAGAGTTAAGGGAAGTGCGAGCTGAGGCTCAGAGAGGAAAAGAAAGAGAGAAAGTGCTGGAGAGCCAAATCGCTAGCATCTCGGCCGCGGTGGAGGGGCTGTAGAAAGAGAAGCAAGATCTAAGCGAGGATGCGCAACACTACAGGAATAGGTATCTGGCCCTGGTGCGAGAAGGAAAGAAGCAAGCTGCCGAGGTCGTCGACACCCGTCCGCAGCAGACTCAGCCCGCTCCGGGGGGAGGATCGACCCTTGCCGCGAGCGAGCAACCTGCGGCGGATACGAACCTGAGGCCGGCGGGCGAACACATGATCCCGTTTAACCGAGTTGCGAGGGACTCCGCACGCCTGCACCGGACGTTCAATAACATGCACCATCTAGTCCAGCAAATGTACAGGGAGATTCTTCGAGGTAGTGACCAGGCCGCATACTTTGGCGTAGAGGACGAAGAGCGGCCTGCTCGCCGTAGAGATGGAAAGGATCGGACTCCTCGCCACTGAACACTGATAAATTATTATTATTATTCCTTAATGATGCGGACATCGATAATTTCTGTATAATACGGAACACTGTATGTTGTTAGCTATTGTTATGTCATGCTGTGTGTACTTTTTTGCTGGATGATTGTTTTATGAGAATTTGATGAGTATGAACTTTTCCCATGTGCTGGAATGCCTTTTTGCCTTATGCTACGGATGAGGGTTCAACCCGCACTAACTTTTGCAGGATGGAACGAACTGCGCGGATTACGGTTTAATCCGCGTGAACTTTGTTGAATTTGCAGGGACAGGGAGGAGGGGAACTGAACGGATTACGGTTCAATCCGTGGGAAGTCATGTTACCTGTCTTGTCGAGTTTTTGCTATATATATATGTTCTCGTTTCATTTCTATCGGAAGCAGCTGGATCGAAAACCCTGCGGCCTGGAAAAATGGTGTCCGCCCGTGCAAATGCCGAAGCCGCTTTTCATTCCGCCAACCATAAGAGGAGTAGGCTGACTGTAGCGGATCTAGAGGTCTTTAGGGAAAGGCATATGGCGGGCTTGCCAGTCCTTGCGCGACTTCCGGAGACGACGAGCGATTGAATTTTTCCACCGCTTCCCAGATCGCAGTGCCTGTCAATCACTTTGAATGCGGATTCAAGTTCCCCTTGCTCTGGGAGGTCGCCGAGATCTTTGAGCATTATGGGGTGGTTCGGAGCCAACTCGCGCTGAATACCGTAGCAGCCATTTACGCTTATCTCGCCTACATGCGTTCTGAGAAGATCCAGTTCTCCCTGAAAATCTTCAGGAAGATATTCTCTGTCCGCACAATTACGCCGTCAAAGGATCAACAATTCAAGGGCGTGATCAACTTTTATTGCCGGGGGATGAAAGTTGCGGGTCTTCAAAACAAGATCCACAACTGGACCTCGAGGTACCTTATCTTCGAGGGCGACTTAGGATTCCTCCATACTTATCTGCAGGTGCGCGCGGATACTGACTTCAAGAGCGTGTCGCTAAACAAAGAGAAGTCCGCCATTATCGAGTTTCTTGCCGGGGCAAGGCTTGATGTCGACTATTACATTCCGCTGCTACCCAGCCTGGATACCATTAGCCGACAAGAAAGTCAGTACCACGATCCTTTTCTTTATCCGCCAATCGTTTTGTTACTTGATGTTCTCTTCTTTGCAGCGACGTTGTCGGTACCCTCCAATCTGCCCTTGACTCCAGCTGGCGCAACTCCCACACAAGGAGAAAGGAAAAATGAAACCGCAAGGAAGAGGCGAGAAGAGGGAGATCCAGTGGCGGACTACTCTTCGTCCGGTAGTTTCGACATGGTGGGCTTCGGAAAAAACCAGAGGGATCTGAGGGGCAATCCGCTGATCCACTTGCATGAAAAGAAGAAATTTGTCCGCCTTTACACAGCTCTCCCCTCCTGGAAAAACCCGCGCACTTCCCTCCATGCCTATGTGGCGCTTTCCGCACTATACGGGAAGCAAAACCTCCATGAACTCCGGGATATCCCTCCTGCCGACCTTCCCCTGGTCGCAGCCCAGGCTAGCGCCAATAGTGCCGTCACAAATCACTTCCTGGGTCGGATGACGCGCGAGCTGCTCAAGGAAAATGAGCGCCTGTTGCGAGAAAATAAGTCTCTGGCGGATAGGAACAAATGGCTGGGGACTAAAGTAAACAAGCTCAAAGAAACTGAAGCGGTAAGAATTTGTAATTCGCATTGACCTTTGCTTTGTCCGCAGCTGGCTAACTATGCTACCTTATGCAGACCGCACACGATATCACCAACCCTGGCTTCCAAACTGCCATGTTTCCTTACGTGAAAGAAAGCGTGGAGGTAGCTATCGAATGCTTCATCAATGCCGGGCTCGCCCAAGAAGGCGTGGACTCCGTCCCCTCCTGCAATTGTTTCCCGAACTCGAAGATCAAGTCGCTGAATTCGAGCGGGCTGCAAAAGGAAAATCGGTTGCCGATGAAGAGGGGAAGCCTTCCGGCGGAGAGAGTTCCAAGACCACGTCAAGTGGACAAGCAAGCCAGTCGATTCAATCGGAAGGCGATAGTGTGCGGACAGAACCTATGGCGGCCAGCGGACGAAGCTCAACTAGCTCTCGTTCCAGCGGCAGTAGCAGCAGTGATTCAGGCGACTACTCTCCACCAGTCAATGTAGATGGATCGATCCCAGAAGTTCCTGCACAGAAAAAACAAAAGACCGAGGAATGAATTTTGATCTTTTATCTTATTATTGTAAACAGAATGCGGACTCCAAGTGAGTCCGCAAATACTGTAATATTTTTGGAATGAAATGAAAAGGATATGTCATCTATGGTATCCGATTGCTGTGTGTATTCTAGTCCGCACTCATATGTTATCCGCATAGTATCTTAGTCCGCTTATAACTGATCAACGTGTCTTCTATATCACCAGATCACCGAAATACCTTTTTATGAATTTTGAACAATTGAACTCTGCTAATAATCGAAATCTAATCTATCAACCAGAGGAAAACAAAATCCTTTCAGCGGGTAGGAAACCAAAAGTCCACCGTTAACCAAAAGAAATAGAAATGACAGCTCATGACCAAGTGGGCAGGTGCGGCTAAAGCGGCATTGCTTTCCACACCGGGCCATGAGCAAGTCAACTCCTTCGGCGGACTGAACGGATAGATAATTGGAGTTCGTCGAAAACCACAAGAACAACAGATATGACCACTCGTGACCAAGTGGGCAGGTGCAGCTAACGCGGCATTGATTTTCACACCGGGTCATGAGCTAGTCAACCCCTTCGGCGGACTGAGCGGATAGAGAATTGGAGTCCGCCGAAAACCACAAGAACAACAGGAATGACCGCTAGTGACCAAGTGGGCAGGTGCGGCTAACGCGGCATTGCTTTCCACACCGGGTCATGAGCTAGTCAACCCCTTCGGCGGACTCAGCGGATAGATAATTGGAGTCCGCCTAATACCACCTTGCCGGTAACGATGCTTCCCTCTTGCCTAGAGTGCAGCCTAAATTGATCTTTTGGTCAGGTGCGGAAGGAGCGGCATTGCTTTTCCTAAGATCAACCAGGCTGCGGGTCTCCTGCAGGCACTGCTTGAGGATACCAAGGAGTGTTCGAAGGTCACAAACTAAGATGATCTGCTGGCAGGTGCGGCCGTAGCGGCATTGCTTTCCATGCGTGATCATCAAAGTTGTAGCGATATCCCATGAATGGCATGGTAGAGCTGACCGCCACTCTGTCCCTCCAAAACGCAGAAGTGGGGTTAGATACTAGCCGGGATCCGAGGTTCAGTATCCTTCCGCAGTAGAACCGGTAAGCTCCCACTACACGGTGCAAAATCTCCCCGCAACACGTGGTCTTGGTGGTGTTACGCTAATAGCAGCGGTTCTAAGGGAGGTTTTTGCTGAACTCGGCGATTTCTCCTGGTATACGGAGATATTTTTAATTGCTCATACTCAACATGTTAGCTGTCATAGGAATACTTGAAGAAGTGTTAGCAAAGAGCTTTTTTATTAACGACCAACAATCTACAAGTTCTTGGTGAAACGGATAGAAAGAAAACAAGGGATTCAGGAATCAAACCGCTTCAAGTTATCACCACTCCATGTATGCGGTATGTTTTCTCCCTCATATGTCTGCATCCGATAGGCTCCCTTTTCGAGGACCTCCTTGAGGATGAACGGCCCAGCCCAATTGGGATCGAGCTTTCCGACGTAGCCAGCTCTTGCCGCAGCGTCTACCTTTTTAAGGACTAGATCTCCCACTTGGAAGTGTTTTATCCTTACATTCTTATCAAAGTAACGAGCCATTCTTCTCTTTATTTCTTCCTGCCTGATGGCGGCTTTGTCCCTAATTTCCTCAATATGCTCAAGACTAAACCTCATTTCTTCATTGTTCAGTTCGAGCCAGTCTTCCTCTCCTTGCCTTGCCAGCAGGACTCTAGGTGACGGGACTTCAAATTCAACCGGAATCAGCGCCTCTGACCCATGAGAAAGTTTGAACGGGGTTTCCTTTGTTGATGACGAAGGCGTCGTTCTCAGGGTCTAGAGGACCGAGGGAAGTTGCTCCACCCAGCTGCCCTTGGCGTTCTGCACTTTTTTCTTGAGCAAATTGAGGATCTGCTTGTTGGCTGCTTCCACCTGACCATTGCTCCTAGGATGATGGACTGATGCAAAGCACAGTTCTACTCCAACCTGCTTGCAGAAATCTATCATCTCGGCGTTGTTGAATTGTGGTCCATTATCGGTGATGATTGCCATAGGGACACCATGTCGGCAAATTATCTCTCCCCAAATAAAATTTTTCACAACCTGAGTTGTTGTCTTTGCCAGTGCCTTGGCCTCAATCCACTTGCTGAAGTAATCAATCATGACAATGATGAAGCGTCGCTGCCCGCTTGCCATGGGGAAAGGACCAACGAGGTCCATCCCCCAGATAGCAAAGGGCCAAGGGGTTGCGATCGACTTGAGAGATTGTGCTACTTGGTGCTGCAGTGGAGCGAACCTTTGGCACTGAACACATTTTTTGACATAAGCTTCGGAATCTTTTTTCATCGTCGGCCAGAAGTAACCTTGTCATAGGATCCTTCTTTCCAAGGTCCTTGCTCCTGAATGGCTCCCACATTCACCAGAGTGGATTTCTTGGAGGATAATGGGGACTTCATTTTCTGGGACACATCTTGCCATGGTGGATAGGAAGGTCTTTCTATAAAGGATGCCAGATATTAAGTAGTAGTGCGCTGCTTTTAACCTGAATCTCTTCTTATCTCTTACTGACTGATGCAGGTTCCCAGTGGAGATATAAAGGACGAAGGGATCTAACCAAGAAGGATGTTGATCAATTTGCATTATTTCTCCCTCCTCTATTGCCGGATGAAAGAGCTTCAAGGTCGTTCCTCCAAATGGAAGTCCGTATTTAGCAAGAGCGTCTGCTTCCTCGTTCTCCATCCTCGGGATGTGCTAAATGGTGAAGCTCTTTAACTTGCCGACCTCAACTTTCACAAGTGTAATGTACTTCCTCAGCACCGTCTCCCTAGTCTCAAAGTTGCCCAAAACCTGAGACGCTATTACTAGGGAGTCAGTTTTTACGTGGACATGGTCGATTCCGAGTTCCCTGGCAAGCCTTAAACTGGCCAGCAGGGCTTCATACTCTGCCTGGTTATTAGTCACTGGAAAATAGAACTTGACTGACTGTTCGAGCTTGATGCCATTTGGGTTTATTAGGACCACCCCTGCCCCGGAGGCGTTCTTACAAGAAGCCCCATCAACGTAGACGGTCCAAGCCAGAGGAGACCTTTCTTCCTGCTCGGAGCCAGACTTTGTGGTATCAATCAGAAAATCTGCCAGCACCTGTGCCTTGATGGCTGCTCTGGGTACATAGGAGATCTCAAACTCGCTCAGCTCGATGGCCCATTAAGCCAGCCTGCCCGAATGTTCGGGCTTTTCCAACACACTCTTTAAAGGTTGGTCAGTGACTACTTGGATTGAATGTGCTTGAAAATAGGGACGGAGTCGGCGAGCTATCATGACCAATGCCAAGGTCAACTTCTCTAGAATTGGATACCTGGTCTCCGCATCTTTCAGAATGTGGCTAACGTAATAGACTGGAAATTGCCTCGGATTTTCCTCTCGGACAAGAACGGAACTGACGGCTTCAGGACCAACTCCTAGATATAGGAGCAACATCTCCCCCGCTCGAGGGCTTTGCAACAAAGGTGTGGAAGTCAATTGTTTCTTTAAATGCTCAAAGGCTTGCGTGCATTCTTATGTCCATTGAAATTTGGATGCTCCTCGAAGGGTTTTAAAGAATGGGGCGCTCTTATCCCCGACTCGAGAGATGAATCTCCTGAGTCCTGCTAGCCTCCCACCTAACTGCTGAACTTCTTTTTGAGAGCGGGGGGGAGCCATATCAAGGATGGCTTTGACCTTATCCGGATTGTGGGCAAGGCCCTCTAGGGTGAGGAGATGGCCGATAAATTTTCCTTTGCTTACTCCAAAGGTACATTTTAGCGGGTTAAGCTTTACCCTATGCTTTCGTAAAGTGGAAAAAGTTTCCATTAGATCATGTAGATGTTGCGAATGGGACTTGCTTTTTACTAGGAGATCATCCACGTATACTTCAAGGTTTTTGCCCCTTTTCCCTCTAAACACGTGATCCATCATGCGTTGGTATGTTGCACCCGCATTCTTAATCCCAAAGGGCATCACAAGATAACAGTAACAGCTGTCGTTCGTAATAAATGAAGTATGAGGGATATCAGGTTTGTGCATTCTTATTTGGTGGTAACGTGAGAAGGCATCTAGAAAACTCATAAAAGAATACCCTACCATAGAATCAACTAGAGAATCTATCCGAGGCAGGGGGTAGCAATCTTTAGGGCACTCTTTATTCAGTCGGGTGAAATCTACACACATTCTCCATTTTCCCCCGATTTCTTAACCATTACAACATTCGAAACCCACTCAGGATACTGAATTTCTCGAATAAAACGTGCCTTGAGAAGTTTAGCAACCTCCTCCCTGATGGGTTCCGCCAGCTTGGTTGCAGCATCCCTCTTCTTTTGTTGCACCGGCTTGGCAGCTGGATCGATGTTGAGATGGTGGCAAGCCGTGTCTGGATCGACTCCCAGCATATCCTCTACTGACCAAGCGAAGACGTCCAGGTTCTTTAGCAACCAGGAGATCAACTCTGTCTTCTGATCCTCTGGAAGTTCTGCGTTGATAGTGAGCTTTCTTTCTTCTCCTTCTGCGATAGGAACTTCCCTGCGTCACCTGGGCAGGTTCCAGGTGAGCGCCTTCTTTATCTGCAACAGCCTCTGGCTGGGTAGAAATCTCCGCCACTGCTGGGAAGATGGGAGGAGCAGGCTCGGTCACATTTACTGTTCGCAGGTAGCACTCTCTTGAATGCCTTGGGTTACTTCGGACTCTGCACATCCTGCCATCAGCATAAAATTTCACAGCAAGATGATAGGTTGATACCACTGCCTGGTATCTGTTTAACAATGGCCTCCCGAAGATGGCGTGGTAGCAGCTTGGAGCATCCACCACTACAAACTCGATTGGTCGGGTGGCTCCCCCGAGCTTTACGGTGAGGGTGACGCTTCCCTCCACCTCCTTTCTTTCTCCAGAGAAACCATAGAGTGGCCCTTCGGTGGAAAGCAAAGGCTTTCCAGTTCTCAGGGCCTCAAAAGTTTTCTTGAACAGAAGATTAACTGAACTACCTGTATCAATAAGGATCCGGTCTACGGTGTAATCTTTTATGGCTTCTTTGACTACCACAGCATCGTCAAATGGATTGGCCGTCCGAGGTAGGTCTTCCTGACCAAAACAATATCGACACCGGAAGGGGCGGAAGAGGAGAGAGGAGGCAACCTCTGCCCGAGAAACCCTCGCGAGTGAAGATTTCTTTGTGGCTTCGGCTCCTGCCCCTCCATGAATGAAAAAGAGCCGCCCGAGGGGACCCTCATCGTCTGCGTCGAAGCATTCAGGCCGAATGTTGATGGGCCCTAGCCGGCCGACGTCCTCCACTTCCACACACTCCATCTGAATTCCTTCCACCTCCTTGCCCTTAGTGATGGGAGGCTTCGAAGAGTTCCCCCTCTTATCCAAATCTTTGATCTTTCCTTCAGCGATCTGTCTATCAACTAGTTGCCGAAGGGCTTTGCAATCTTCAGTCAAGTGGCCCTTCTCCCTGTGGAATTCGCAGAATTGGGAGTTATTTCTGGGCTTCCAGTCTCTTTGGAACCCTTGCCTCTTTTCATCTGCTTTCTTCTGAATGATCTGGATGACTTCTTCGAAGTCGAGTCCCAGATCCGGGAACTCTGCCGAGGAGCTGCTCTCGAGCGGCTTTGAGACTGGTAGAGCATTCTTGTAGATAGGGAGGGCCTGAAGGGGAACGGTGGGAGCGGCGGCCAACGGCAGTCTCTGCTCACGAAACTGTTGATGGCCAATGAAAGGTTTCTTGTGGTGGAAGTTTCGCCCCCCTTGAGAAGGGGGTTGGAAATCAGGTCGAGGGGGCTTGCTATGATGGTGACTACTGGAGGAGGTGTTGGCGGCATCCCTTCCTCCAGCCTTAGCTGTCAGGGATGAGATGTAGGTGGGATTGGCATTTTCTCCCTCAATAAAGTGATTGGTTATCGCTATCAACTCTTGGTAGGTAGACGGCGCCTTGGTTGTCACTTTGAACTTCAACGGACCTTCCTGGAGGCCGTGAATCAAGGCAACCTTATAGTAGTCGGGGTTCACATTCCTCATCCCCTGGATCTCTTTCTGAAAACGATCAACGAATCATGCCACTGATTCGTTGTCTCTCTGCTTGATATCGAAGAGGGCTGCTGGCCCATCTTTCCTTTTCTTCGAAGTGGCAAATCTTAGGAGGAGTTCGCTGCGGAACTCGGCAAAGGAAGAAATTGTGCCTGGAGGCAGCTCATAGAACCACTCCCTCGCTTGCCCCTCGAGGGTGGTGACTAGAAGTTTGCACTTTAGGGCATCGGAAAGGCATCTCAAAGCGACTGCCCCCTCGAATGCCTGCAAATAAGAAACTGGATCAGTTTCCCCCGAGTAAAAGGGGAGATGTGGTTCTCTGAAATTGCTGGGTGCGGACTCCCATCGGATTCTATCAACGAAAGGAGAGGGGGTGTCAAGTTCGGCGGATAAGCGGACTGGCGCCCGGGGGTCCGCGGGCTCTGCGGACTGCCGATCAGCAAAGTCAAGTCGGCGGGCTAGGGCTTCCCTGGCCGCTTCCCTGAAGAAATCCATCAAGGGAGCGAACTGATCGTTCTGAGGCCGCAGGGGAGTCGCGGGCTGAGCTTGGTTGCGGGACTGAGGAGTTGCTGTAGGTGACCGCTGAGGAGGTGGGCGAGCTGGGGCTTCAGCAACGTTCTCCGCGACCTGGGGAGCAAGCCGCTGAGTCAGCGCGAGTAGAGCTTGGCCAAGGGTATCGGGCCGCTGATCAGTCTCTCTGCGAGATAGCTCGGCTTCCCAGCGAGATTGTTCCAGCGCCTCCCACAACGAGTCCTCGGGCGAGCTGGAGCGGTCGGATCGGAGAGCTCGGCGATCTGACATCTCGGTCCGCAAACTTCAAAAACTGCTTGTATCTGAAGGTCGCATGTTAACTGTTGATGCTCGAAATGTGACGGACTCAGGCACCACCAGCTAACCGTTCGAGCACTTGGGAAAGAAGAAAAAGCAAACTGCAAACATTAGTCTACTAAGCGGGTAAGAGAAAAGAGCAGAGAAGCCGTGAGCTACGGCGACACCTGACTTCGCCCATCGCGGCCTGAATGCCACTCTTGCGACGGGCTTGATTTTGATTACAAATGGCGGGTTACAAAAGGTGGAAAGGAAATTTTGCGAGAAGCAAGCCGGAGTCCACAAAGCTCGAGATCCGAGTCCGCAACCTTTAAAAAGTAGGCTCTTGGATTCGAGTCTGCGTGCCTCGGGTGCACCACTTCCCCTTATTTATAGGCTTGGGGGCCTGTCCAAACGGGTAAGGCTAAAATAACCGGCTACCCGGGGTATAAGAGAATCGGGCAGCGGTGACGGGAGTCAAAAAGAAAAGAACAAGAAGTCCGCGCGAGATAGGCGGACTGGGCTTGCGAGCTGGAGCAATTCCTGGCCATCCGGAGCGCCATCTCCCTGGAGTGACACGACCTAGGCGGACTAGGCTTGCGAGTTGAGCAATTCCTAGCCATCCGGAGCGCCAACTCCCTGGAGTGACGCGACCTAGGCGGACTGGGCTTGCGAGCTGGAGCAATTCATGGCCATCCGGAGCGCCATCTCCCTGGAGTGACGCGACCTAGGCGGACTGGGCTTGCGAGCTGGCGAATGAGCGATCTTGAATTCTTTGTGGAGCGGTCTGGGCGGACTGAGGATTGGAGTCC
This sequence comes from Platanthera zijinensis, assembly GCA_039513925.1. NCBI lineage: Eukaryota > Viridiplantae > Streptophyta > Magnoliopsida > Asparagales > Orchidaceae > Platanthera > Platanthera zijinensis. The sequence continues at coordinate 175,112,571 of CM077088.1, forward strand.
GCATTTGGGGTATCTGGGCGACCTGAACGGACTGAGAATCGGAGTCCGCGGCTTGAGATGCCCAATGAAGAATACATCGACCGTGTTGCAGATTCTGGGGTTAACGCCCTTAATCTCATATCCTGGTGGTTTTCTTATATATATTTCTTCATTTATTTCACCATTTAGAAATGCAGACATTACATCCATTTGGAATATGAGGTACGGGCGATAAGTTGCTATGGCAAGCAAGGCCCTGATAGACTCATGTTGGGTATTGTATTCACAATAACCTAGATTTGTATGAAGTCACCATTGAACTAAGATGAATTAAGTTTGTATTTGATACTCTTTTCAAGTTGAGTGCTTGCAGGTTATAATTTCCAAGTGTAGACCAATGTCAGTGTACAATGAGTCACCAAACATAGGACCATACAATGTAATCCCTCATTGTGTGATCCATGGTGTTGACTCATGTGTAGCCTCTCTATTTGGACACACTTCTGTTTCAAGTACTAAAGATATGGAAGAAAATATGGGTTATTGATCTCCAAGAAGAAGAATTAAAGTCTTTTTAAGAAATTTTGCTAAGTCAAATTCTCGAGAGGTTCTAAGTCTTGTCTTGAGAAGCAAGCTTCTTGTCTCAAGAAGCAGAAGTCATTACTAGAGAAGGCCATGCTTTGTCTCGAAAAGCAGAAGTCATTACTCGAGAAGGCCAAGCTCTGTCTCGAGAAGCAGAAGTCATTACTCGAGAAGTCCAAGCTTTGTCTCTAGAAAGCAGAAGTCATTACTCGAGAAGCCGAAGTTATTTCTCGAGTCTAAATTGTTCTCGAGAAGTCCAGTCAGCTCTCAAGAAGTCATTACCTATTTCTCTAGTAACATAAATTATTTCTCGAGTAAAAGTCTTCCCTTTCTCGAGAAGCCAGAACTTATTTTAAGTGTTTTCCTTAAGTACTTCTTCTCGAGAACCTTATACCTCTTCTCGAGAAATAGAAGTTGTTCACGAGAAGTCAATCCTTCACTCGAGAAATGAAGTTCAATTCTTTGAATTTTTCATTAAGTCCTGACGGAAGTAATTTCAAATTGATCTCGTTTCTTATTGTTCCACATATTCTGTCATTAATGATTATGACCGTTAGGCAAGTCGTATAAAAGGTCTTATCATATCGACTAACCTTAACAAGAAAATTAAGTATTCTGAATCGCATATTTTCTTTCTAAAATGGGAAGCGTTGCCGCTGTTCATCATCTTCTTCACCACTGACCTTCTCCAATCCAAGAGATTCAAAACAAGAAGTTTTCAACAGATCAAGACTTTCAACATCGACAGATCTATTCATTTATCATGCTGATCCTAAGTTTTTCAGATCCAGAGATTTCGCCTTTGTCTTATTCGATCCGATTCTGACAGAGCTTCAAATTTTAAGAATGAAGAAGGGCTGAAGACTCAGATCTAAAATATTTCTGTTTGTATATTTTTTATAAAACACTTTATTCCTATAGGAGATTTTTCTCCGAGTTGTAGGAGATTTGTTCTCTGAGATTTTTGTAGGAGTGTTTTGACTCCGAATTGTAGGGGCGTTGCTTCGAGTTATATGATTGTTTTCCAATCCAAGTTAATAGTGAAGTAGCCGAGTCTAGCGCGGTACTAGATTGGTGAGGTGGAGAGTGGACATACCCAAGGTTGGGGAACCACTATAAATCTTGTGTATTCTGTTGCTTGCTTGTTTATTTTCTACGCTCCATCGTTAAAAGTTTTTATTCCGCAAAAAGACGCATAGCTCACCTATTCACCCCCTCTAAGTGATTTAGGTAGACAACTAAAAACATCAATTGGTATTAGAGGGAGGTTGTTCATAAAAAAGTTTAACACCTTGAATAGATCTGCTCCTATTTGTCTTAAGAGGATATAAGCATGGACAGAGCCAAGAATTTTGTTAAGCTTCCCTTATGCACAAAGACTAACTTTCCCATGTGGAATGAAAGAATAAAATTCTTCATGGAAGTTGTTGATCAAAGATTATTTATGATAGTGGAAGAAGGACCCTATGTTCGAATAACAGCCTCCACCATTGACCCAACAAGGCAAGTTTCAAAGAAGCTTATGGATCTTGACAAAGATGAGATTGCACTTTTTTCTGTAAACAAGAAAGCCAAGAATATCATCGCAAGTGCAGTCGATGATTCTATATTGCAGAATCTGATTCACTACCAATTCGCTAAGGAAATGTGGTAGTCTCTCATCGTCCTGATGGAAGGTACTGAAGAGGTAAGGGATGACAGAAGATCCCTCCTGAATCAGAAATATGAAGCATTTAGATAAGGTCCCAAGGATTTTATTGTTGATACTTTTGAAAGCTTCTTCAAGATTGTCAATGGTCTAAGAGTCTATGGTCGGGTCTTTACTAATGGAGAACTGAATGAAAAATTTCTGAGATCCCTGACTAAGGAATGGGACAATAACGTCTGTACAATCCGGGAGTTTGGTAAGTTGGCAGAGACTGACCCTTAAAATCTCTTTTTAAAGATTATGTCGTATGAGCTCCAAATAAACTCAAGAAAAGCTGAAGAAGAGAAAAGGCGTTCTTCATCCAAGGAGAAGTTTGTCGCTCTAAAGTCAGACATCTCGAGGAAGTCAAAAGCTGCACCTCCTACTCCCGCACAGGAAGAGAGTGAAGAAGAAGCTTCAGAGCCAAGTACCTCGGGCTCAGAGCTATCTGAAGGAGAGTTTTCTCTTCTTTCTAGGAAGTTCAAGAAGTTCTTGAACAAGAAGAAATAGTGGAGAGGCAAAGATGCCTCGTCTAGAAGATCACGTCATGATGGTGATCGTCATAAGAAAGGCTCAAGTGGCCAAGACAGGTATCACTCAAAACCGAACAAACATATTTCTTCTGACATTGTTTGTTATTGTTGCAATAAGCTAGGACACGTCATAGCTGATTTCCCTCACAAGAAGAAGAAGGGTGGAAGAAGAAAGGAGAAGAAATCTTCTTATAATTAGAAGAAAACTAAAAGAAGCCTGGTAGCCAAGAAGGCCCCTCAGTGACACAGGCTCATCTGAGTATAGTGATGATGAGGAAGCATACTTTGGGCTCATGGCACATACAGTTGAAGAAGAAGAACCCCAGTTTACTGGGAAGGTAAACTCTCACACCCCTCTCTCGGAATCAGATGCTTCTTACCATAATCATGAGGACTGTTCGTCTGATGATGAATCTGAACACATGACTCAATACAAAGAGTTAATTAAGGCTTACAACAAATGTCGAAGTGTCGCAAGAACTCAAGCTAAGGAGATTAAATCACTTAAGGTTGAGGAGAGCACTCTGAGGGAGGAAGTCATAATGATGGACTCACTCAAAAAGGAATTCCATGATGCGATGGAAGAATATAATAAAGCTCTCGAGCACCTGAACCTGAAGGAGAAAATCATTCAAAAGATTGAACGAAAACTTGCTGCTGAAAAGAAACTTGTTGAAAGTTTCTCCAAGCCCAAGACAGTCCTTCTACTTGTGGCTGAATTCTCTGCTCAGGCAGGGTAAAGGAGCTGGCTTAGGCCATGTAGATGCCCCTAGTAAATCTTCTATGAGAAATAAAGCCCAAAGAAGAAATAAGGCTTCCAAGAAAGCTCTATCCAAGAAGAAGGGGAAAGCTCCTCAAAACCAAACTTCATTTAAAAAGGTTATCTTTCCAACAAATGAGTTTGATCTTGATTCATCATACAGTCACTTTGTCAGGCCTACTTGTGCAGAGCCCAAGTCTTGGTACTAAGGATGGACCCGTCCCTGGAACTTTGGTGAAAATGTCTTCAAGGCACCTTTTGAGGAGATCCTCTTCAGAGCTACGACCCTTATAGTCATGGTCATAACATCAAGAAAGCTCCAAAAGTTAAACCTATTGTGGAAAAGCCTCTTAAGGAGAAGAAGTCATATGAGTGCCAACACCACGAAGCTTCTACCTCCGATTCTGCTGCCCCTACTAAATCATACTCTCAAAAGGTCAAGCAGGAGAACTTTAGGCAAAGATACAACAGGTTTGACTGTTGGTGTTGCGGTAAATTTCGTCACTTTGCTATAGATTGCTGGTTTAACCCCAGATATAATATAACTCCTCAAGTTAATAATGTGAGAAAGACCACACACAATGTTAACACACGTAGGGTGGTTCCTAAGGCAAATTGATTCTACTTTTGCAGGAATGTCCAAAGGACACCAAAAATCCTCTCTGGTATTTGGATAGTGGATGCTCTCGGCATATGACCGGGACTAGAAGCCTACTCCAGAATTATTCTATAGTCATGAACGGGCCAAAGGTCATCTTTGGAGGTTTGACAGAGGGATTACGAAAGGCTACGATATGATTACTAATGGTAGTGTATCCTTCTCAGATGTGGCTTATGTTGAAGGATTGGAATACAATTTTATAAGCATAAGCCAGCTCTGTGATAAAGGATACATAGTAGAGTTTCATGCAGACAAGTGTTTGATAAAATCAGTCGATAACTTAGAAACGAGTCTATCAGGCACTCGTAGTAGGAATATATTTTGTTTAAATTTTATTTGCATAGACTCTTCTACGCCAGTGTGATTTTTGGCAAAAGATAGTGTGTCTCTTGGTGACCAATGACACAAGAGATTAACATATATAAATTACAAAACTATTAATAAATTATTTTCTCTTAATTTAGTACGTGATGCACCCAACCTTAAGTGCATTAAAGATAAACCTTGTCACGCATGTGTAAAAGGCAAGCAAACAAGGGCTACTTTTAGAAGCATTAGTGACAAAGACTCTAATAGCTGTTTACACATACTTCATGTGGACTTGTTCGGTCGACTTCAAATTAGAAGTTTGGGAGGTAAGGATTATACATTGGTTATTTTTTATGATTACTCTTGCTTTGCGTGGGTGTTCTTTCTAAGACACAAGTCAGATACTTTTGATATCTTTACTAATTTTTTCAGGCATGTTAAGAATGAATACAGCTGCTCCGTTATCAAAATCAAACATGACAATAGAACATAGTTCAAGTCTGGGGCCATGACAGAATTCTGTGAAAGTCTTGGTTCTTTCATGAGTTTTCTTCCCCTCGTACTCCTCAACAGAACGGAGTTGTTGAGAGAAGGAATATAACACTCATCGAGGCTTGCAGAACCATGTTGAGTGATGGCTCACTACTGGAATATTTCTGGGCTGAAGTCGTCGACACTGCATTCCACATGCAAAATCTAGCACTCATAAACAAGAACCATAATAAGACACCTTATGAACTACTAAAGGGCAGGAAACCGACTATTTCATATTTTAGAATCTTGGTAGTAAATGTATCGTCCTTAATAATGGGAAGTATAACACAACTAAATTTAGTGAAAAGAGCTTTGAAGGTATTTTCATAGGTTATAGTAGCCATAGTAAGGCATATAGGATTTTTAATATAAAAAAAACCCTGGTTGTATAGTAGAAGAATCTATTAATGTTGTATTTGATGAGACGAGTTTGTTACAAGGTAGCTCTTCTAGTGTGTTTATTGAAGATGCATGTTCAAGACTAAAGGAATTAAACTTGGATGAGCCGACTGAAGAAAAAGCTCAAAACTTCATCAAGATCACCACTCCAACCCCAATTGGAGAGGATGATCACCATGATGAAGATGTCATCCAAGTTGATGAAGTCACTCCAGTGATAGAGGAAGCCCTAGATGCAAGAACCCTAGAGCTCAGACACTTGAAGGATCACCCAATTGATCAAATCATAGGAGATCCCCTGGATGGTTTCAGAACTCGTAGAGGTACAACTAATGAAAATCTATATTTGAATTACCTCTCGCAAGTTGAACCAAAGAAGTTTGAGGAAGCAAACTCAGACGCATCTTAGATAATGGTAATGGAAGAATAACTAAATCAATTCAAGCAATGCCAAGTCTGGAAGCTTGTTCCAAGACCCAAAGGTAAGAACGTTATCGAAACAAAGTGGGTCTACAGGAACAAGATGGACGAAGATGGAACAATTATAAAGAACAAGGCCAGACTAGTCGCCAAGGGATACAGATAAGAAGAAGGAATCGACTTCGATCAAACGTATGCTCTTGTGGCAAGGATGGAGGCAATAAGGTTTTCCTAGCATATGCAACACTTAAGGGCTTCACTGTCTATCAGATGGATGTGAAGTTGGCCTTCCTTAATGGTGACATAAAGGAAGAAGTGTATGTAAAACAACCTCCAAGTTTTGTTGATTCTAACCATCCTGAGCACGTTTATAATTTATTTAAAGCTTTATATGGTTTGAAACAAGCTCCTCGAGCTTGGTATGAGACGTTGTCAAACTTTCTTCTTGAGAACAAGTTCACAAAAGGAAAGATAGATAAGACATTAATTTTTAGAAAAAAAGGCAAGATTTTGCTAGTGCAAATCTATGTATATGACATCATATTTGGCTCTACTAACGACAACCTTTGCAAAAAGTTTTCCAAACTTATGCAAGAGAAGTTTGAAATGAGCAGTATTGGAGAGCAAAAGTATTTCTTAGGACTTCAGGTGAAACAATCTAAAAATGGAATTTTTATCTCTCAAACAAAATTCACCATGGAGTTAATTAAGAAATTCTGAATAGAGAACACAACCTCTATAAGGAATCAGATGGGTTCAGCTATGTCTCTGGACAAGGATGAGAAAGGGAAACCTTTTGATGAAACAAAGTATAGAAGCATAATTGGATCCTTGCTCTATATTACTGCTAGTAGACCGGACATAATGTTTTCAACATGTGTGTGTGCTAGATTTCAAGTGAACTCTAAGGAATCTCAATACGCTGCCGCAAAGCGGATTTTGAGATACCTTAAAGGTATACCAAATCTTTGTTTATGGTACCCAAGAAGTAATGATAGCGAACTAATAGGTTTTTCAGATGCAAATTTTGTAGGAAGCAAAGATGACAGGAAAAGCACTTCCGGGACTTGTAAATTCCTAGGAAGAAGGCTTATCTCCTGGAGAAGCAATAAGAAGAATTGTGTCACAATTTCAACAGTCGAGTCAGAATATATTTTTGCAGGCAGATGTTGTGCACAACTGCTATGGATAAAGAACCAATTTGAAGACTACAATATGAAGTTCAAGAACATTTCGATGTTTTGAGACTCCTCCAGTGCAATTGCAATCGCCAACAACCTAGTCTCTCACAGCAGGACAAAGCACATTGAGTTGAGGTACCATTTTATTAGGGAGCATGTGGAGCATGGAGACATCAATCTCCATTATATTCCAACTGATAAGTAGGTTGCAGACATTTTCATGAAGTCACTAGACGAGGCCAAGTTCTCGTTCTTCAAAATAGAACTTGGCATGCTCAACAAGGAAGAATGAAGAAAAAGGTCTCACAGCAAAGTTCAATAATCGGGCTACACTTCAAAAATCAAGAAAATTCTTTCTCTGGACTTCACTTCTCGAGGAGATACTTATTACTCGAGTACTCAGATCTCTACTCGAGAACCACAGTTGATTCCGAAGAAATATTTCTCGAGTACTTATCTGATTCTTGAGAACTTCAGATTTTCTTCTCGAGAAAGAATTTCTCTACTCGAGAACAATTTCTTCTTCTCGAGAACTTCTGTGTCTCCTCTCGAGAAATGACTTGTCTCTCGAGAAATCTGAAGCTGGTTTTCTTTTTCAAGTTCAAATTTTTGATATTGGCACCCGAACACTCCTACCGCCATATTTTCAGGTATTTTATTATTATTACTTCCTTATTCATCATGATTTATGATTTATATAAATAGATTAAGTCCGGAAAATCCCAAAATCCCGAATCTCAAATCTTTTCTCGAGAACAAGAAACCTTTCGTCTTCTTTGTCGCTGTCGTTGTCCTGCTGCCGTTTCAATTTTTCTCTTAGAAGGAAAGATATCTGTTCATCTATCTTGATCGATGGCTCCTCCATCGAAAGTTGATATTGGGAGTGAGCTAGTTTCCACAGGAATTGCCGAACTCTCTGACGATTTCCACAATGTTCTGTTACTACTAGAAGCCGCTAGGCTGTCTTTCATTTTGGAATATCCGTACAAGATTCTACTTCCTGAAGTCGATGAATTCTTCCAGAATGCCAAAATAAAGAGAAATGGGAAGATTCTCAAAAGCAAGGTTCGCGGACTTAAGATCAAGTTGACCGCCCCAATCGTCTCCAAGCTCCTTCGGCTGCCTATCATTGATGAGGAAGATGACCTAATTTTCGAAGATTATGATCGCGCCTACAGATTCTGTGTTATCTCCCTTGCTGTGTGCACTATTCGCCACCATAATCTCAATGCATAGAACAAGTTGCTTGTGGACATTCTCGGAAAAGTCCTTTTGTGCCGCGTTAGTTCGATCAACTTCATCACAAATGATTTCTTTGAAATGATGACTGTTGTAATCTACAGGAAGAAATTTCAATGTGGTATGATGATTTTTGACAAAATCAAAGAAAGTATCAAGGCACCCAATTTTGGCAGAATAGTTTCTTTTTTCATTCATGAGCTTAAGCTAGAAATTTTCGATCTCTCTAAATATATTTCTTTGCATCACATGAAGAAAGTCTCCATTTCTTCCATTCAGAAATGGGAACTCAAGATTCAGAATCCTGGACAAGCTTCCAAAGCCCATGATCTCCAAGTGGATGAGGACAGGACTCCATCTTCCCCTTTATATCAAGTAGTTGGCATATCAGGTGCATTTTCTGAGGGGGAGCATGCTCTTGCAATCCCAGAGATAAGTCAGTCAACTCTTCTTTCATATGTTGCTCCAACTGCTGCTATATCTTTAAAATTTTCTGCTCCTACTGAAGAAATGCTTACTGATGACCACGTAAATGATCAAGTTAAATCTACAGAACATCCATCTCAACCAGAATCTTCTCCTGAACCAGTTGAGCCACCTCTCCCAAGTCTCTATTTCAACATTCCATCTTTCATAGATGATGTACAACCCCGTGTCCGCCGAAGGGGCCCAAGCAAGCATGCGGGCTGGGCCCCAGCCGCCCTCTCAAGCGGGCCAGACCTCGCTCGCCTCTCCTAGGCGGGCCGGGCTCCAGCCGCCTCTCTCGGGCGAGCCAACCTCCGCTCGCCTCTCCTAGGCGAGCCGACCCCAGCTGCCTCTCCTAGGCGAGCCGGCCCCAGCCGCCTCTCTCATGCGAGCCAGCCTCCACTCGCCTCTCCTAGGCGAGCCGGCCCCAGCCGCCTCTCTCAGGCGGATCGGCAGGGAGCCCACCTCCCCCCAAATGACGGGAGGTGACCCGGCAAGAGGTGCATATAACCAGCCAGAACAGCGGAGTTTGGCTGTTGGCAGGCCAATCCGAGGGGCTCTTCAGTAAATTCAGACCACCAGAGGCGGGTTATTCGCAGACCATCCAAGGTAATCTATAAATAGGACCCAAGGGGTACTTCAGAAGGCACGCTTACGAGTTCTCAAACCTTATAGCGCTTTCTGAGGTACCTTAGCCCAGCAATTGGTTAAGGAGGGGAAGCGCTCTAAGATCTTCCGGGTGTGTGGTGGGACCTCCGTGCCGGGCCCTTGGTCTTGTCCCTTGTTCTTCTCCCCCTTGTCATTTTTCTTGCAGGAGCGAAGTAAGTGCGAGATCACCCCTTCCCCAAGGGTCGAACTCCACAGAGGCCGGTTTCCGGTTTCAACAATTTGGTGCGGTGAGCGTAGAGCGTGGTCAGCAAGGAAAACCTTCTGCAGGCTCGATGACTGGAGAAGAAGGACAAGGATCAGGCAGGGGCAGCTCGCCACCCCCTCCCCCACCCCCAGCGGCGAGCGTGCCGGCGGAGCTTAGGGAGGAGATCCTCGGGCTCATCAGGACTGCCCTCGGCATGCGAGCTGAGAGTGCGACACCGGCAGTTCCGGTGGTCGCCGCTCCCGCACTCGGCGACGACGCGCCGCTCAGGCGACCAGGGAAGGAACCCGCCGAGAGAGGCGAGCGCGAGTTCCAGGGGCGAGTTCTGTTCCCCGGCTCGGCCGCAGAGTACCATTTCGGCGAGACGGCGGGGAGAGAGTTCCCCCCTCGCCCCGCTGAGGGAGGAAGCCCCTTCAGCGAGTTCGTTTCCTCCGCCCCAGTTCCAGAGGGGTTTCGTGAGCCGGAGATGACCTACTACTCCGGGAAGGGAGACCCCGTCCACCACATCCAGTGGTTTGAGGACATGGTCTCTATTCGACAGATGTCAGACGGCTTCAAGTGCCGACTCTTCGCCATCACCCTCCGAGAGAAGGCGAGAGAATGGTTCCACCAGCTCCCGACCGGATCCATTTACTGCTTCGAGGACCTGCGTCGGGGGTTCATGTTGAGGTTCACCACTTCCAAGAAGAGGAAGAAGGAGGTGGAGTCCTTGTTCCGCGTCAAGCAGAGGGTGGGAGAGACCCTGGGAAGCTATCTGGATAGATTCCAAGAGGAGTTGTCCCAAGTACAGGAGATGCCAGGGCACACCATGATGGTGGCCTTCACCCTGGGTCTCCAATCCGGGTTCTTTGCAATGGAACTCAAGAGGTCGCCTCCAGTGTCTTTTGAGGCACTCCTGGAGAGGGCAGCTAGGGAGGACGATATGGAGGCGGCGCATCCGGAGTTTGCCCGAAGGTTGGCCAGGTGGGCCGTGGAGGAAGAGAGGCCAAGGGGTGGCCGAGGGCAGGAAGAGAGAAGGGCTGAGCCCCGGCAGAGGGAACAGCCGCCGCCGCAGCAGCATCAGCAGCAGCCCAGGCAGGGGCGACATGAGCCGAACTTCCGGCTGGGGTGGAGACCCGAGTGGCAGGAGCCCGGGCAAGGAGAGGATTCCGCGGAGGGGACTACCGTCAAGGAGGACAGGGTCAGTTTTACCCTCCAGGCGGGATGCAGGGCCAGAGGCCGGCCCTTCCCGACCAGGAGCAGGCTATGGCCATAACACTGGGGGAGAGGAGAAGAGCGATACAGAGAAGGAGACGGGATGTGAGGGTGGAGTTGCCTTACTGCGACTTCCATCAAGAGGAGGGGCACGCCACAGCCACGTGCCCAGAGTTCCTCGAGATGAGAGGCAACCGGGAGCAGCAATAACAACAACAGCGTCCGGAAGTGCGGATTGAGGAGATCCGGCCTCGGGCGGAGTAGGGTCGGTGCGAAGACCGGGTGGATGTGGGCTCCCGAGGAAGGATCGGAGCGATCCACGGGGGGGCTGGGATCGAGGCTTCCCGCAAGTCGAGCCTCCACACTATGTACCGCAGGAGCGTTGGCTCCACGTCCCAGTCCCCGCCCCCGGATGAGAAAATCACTTTTTCCAGGGAGGATATGACGAGTCACGAGGACCCCTTCTGCGATGCGCTGGTCATCCAGACAGCCATCGAGGACTTCACCGTCCCCCGGATCCTCGTCGACAACGGGAGCTCGGTCAACGTCATCTTCAAGAAGGCGTTTGATGCGATGAAAGTAGAGGCCAGGAGGGTGTTAGCCTCGGATGGACCCCTGTTCGGCTTCTCAGGGGAGAGGAAGGAGGTCGAGGGAGGAGTGGGACTCCATGTCGTTCTGGGGGGGCAGTCCCGCAACTGCAAGTTCGTCATCGTGGACGCCCCCAGCAGCTACAGCGCCATCTTCGGGAGGCCTCTCATCAGCGCCTTCCGCTGCGTCCCCTCATCCTTCCACCAGTGCTTGAAATTTAACGTCGAGGGGGTCCAGGTCCGGGTCCGCGGAGATCCCAAAGAAGCGAGAGAGTGCTATGTCACGGCGGTGAACTCCATCTCTTGGCTGGAGGGAGCCGAGGATATGGGGCGGAGGCTGAAGGAGGTGGAGCCGGAAGCTGGCAGGGATGAGATGGAGGTGGAGGAAGAGATTCAAGAGCCGGCCGAGGCGATGGCCGTGGCAGGAGCTGAGGAGGAGGTCCTCGCCTTCGATGAGGGGGAGGCTGAGGAGTGGGAGGCACAGTCCCGTCTGGAGGCGGCAAAGGAGGTGGCAGAGATGGAGGTTCTAACCACCAGAGGCAGGGTGGAGAAGATCCGCATCAGCGGAGGATTGACCCCGGAGGCTCAAGGCAGGATGCTGGAGTGCGTCCAGAAGAATGTGGACATCTTCGCATGGAGTGTCGCGGAGATGCCCGGGATCGACTCCAACATCGCCTGCCACCGCCTCAACCTAGACCCGGAGGCTCCCCCCATCCGACAAAAGAAGAGGCCTGTTGCGGACAAGCTCGCCGAGCCCATCAGGAGGAGTTAGCAAAGCTCCTCAAGGCCGGCTTTATATCCGAGATCCAATACCCCGGCTGGGTCTCCAATGTTGTAATGGTTAAAAAAGGAGACGGCCGGTGGAGGATGTGTATCGATTTTTCTCTTCTTAATAAATCATGTCCTAAAGATTGTTACCCCTTGCCTCGGATCGACGCGCTGGTTGACTCAGCCGTCGGTTTTCCTTTGATGAGTTTTCTGGATGCCTTTTCAGGTTATCACCAAATCAGGATGCACCCTCCCGACGTCAAAGACGTCTCATTCATCACAGGGGAGGGGTGCTATTGTTATAAAATGATGCCCTTTGGGCTGAAAAATGCAGGGGCGACCTACCAGAGGATGATGGACAGGGTCTTTCAAGAGCAAAAGGGAAGGAACCTGGAGGTGTACGTAGACGATCTCATGGTCAAGAGTCCGGATCTCGACTCCCACCTCCGGGACCTAGAAGAGACCTTTGCCACTCTCCGTGGGTGCAAAATGAGGCTGAACCCCCTCAAATGCACCTTCGGGTCAGGCAGAGGTAAATTCCTGGGGCATCTCCTCACCCCTGCCGGTGTAGAGCCCAACCCCGACAAGGTGAGGGCAATCATGGAGTTGGAGTCTCCGCGGAATGCGAAGGAAGTACAGCGATTGACTGGAAGGCTGGCAGGGCTGAGCAGGTTCCTCTCCCGGGCCGGGGAGAAGTGCTCTCCGTTCTTTAAAAGCTTGAGAAGAGGCCAGAAATTTGAGTGGACCTCGGAGTGCGAGGAGGCATTCCAGGCCCTAAAGAAGCAGTTGACTCAGGCCCCCCTGCTCCAAGGGCCGAAGGAGGGAGAGGACTTATTCTTGTACTTAGGGGCTGGGGCCGAGGCCCTGAGCTCCGTTTTAGTTCGGGAAGAAGGGAAGCGACAACTCCCGGTTTACTACGTAAGTCGGGTCTTGAGGAAGGCCGAGCTTCGGTACCCCATCCTGGAAAAGCTGGCCTTCGCTCTCATCATCTCGGCCCGGAGACTCCGGCCCTATTTCCAGGCACACTCGATCCGAGTGGTGACTGACCACCCTCTCCGCAACATCTTCGAGGGGGTGGAGCATTCCGGCAGGTTGGCCAAGTGGTCGGTGGAGCTGAGCGAGTTCGACATCTCCTTCGTACCTCGCCTCTCGATCAAGGCCCAAGCCATGGCTGATTTCCTGGCTGACTATGTGGTCGAGGTGGCGGAGGAGGAACTCACTCGCCCGGTTCCTTGGAAGGTCATGGTGGATGGTGCGTCGGGGAGACACTCCCTGGGGGCTGGGGTCATCTTAGAAAGCCCCCAGGGGACGAGGATCGAGCAAACGGTGGTGGTGCATTTTCCCCTCACCAACAATCAGGCCGAGTATGAAGCCGTGATTGCGGGTCTACGCCTGGCCAGGGAACTGGGGGTGCATGATGTGGAGGTCCTCACTGACTCCCTGGTGGTGGCCTCCCAGATCAACGGGGAATTCGAGGCAAGGGAACCCACCCTGCAGCGTTACTTGGCGAAGGTAAAGGGAGTCATCGGCACCTTCCAGGCTTTCTCCATCCGACACGTGCCTCGAGAGGATAACGAGCAGGTGGATCAGCTGGCAAAGCATGGACCCCAGGCAGGGGGTACCATCACAGACCTCTTTCGCCCATCCATCGAGGAGGGGGAACTGATGGAGGTGGAACAGCACCCCTCCTGGATGGATCCATTCGTAACTTTCCTGACCATCGGGGAGTATCCCAAGGGGATGGACGGAAAGAAGCTCAAGTTCAAATCAGTATACTACCTCATGCGAGATGGCCAGTTATACCGGAAGACCCTCTCAGGGATACTGGCGCGTTGTGTGGGCGAGAGGGAGGTCCCGAAGATTTTAGAAGAGGTCCACTCCGGGGAGTATGGGAGCCACTCCGGAAGTCGAACCTTAGAAGGTCGGATCGTCAGGCAGGGATATTTCTGGCCGACTCTGGGTCTCGACGCGGCAAAATTCAAAAAGGAATGTCATAAGTGCCAGCTATTCGCTCCCCTCCAACTACAACCGGCCCAACGCCTCAGGAGTATCACCGCTCCCTGGCCATTCGCCATCTGGGGAATGGACTTGGTCGGGCCCTTTCCCCAAGCCAGCGGCCAGAGGAGGTTCCTGCTCGTGATGATTGATTACTTCTCCAAGTGGCTGGAAGTCAAGGCGCTGGCCAAGGTGACCTCCCAGGTCGTCAGGAACTTTGTGTGGGGAGAGATCATCTGTCGTCATGGGTTGCCCCAGGCCATCGTCACGGACAATGGCCCTCAATTTGCCAGTGCCGAGTTCACCAGCTTCTGCGAGCAGCTCGGGATCGATCTCAGGTTCGCCTCAGTTCATCACCCCCGAAGCAATGGGCAGGTGGAAGCGGCAAACAAGATTATCGTGAACCTCCTCAAGAAAAAGGTGGAGAACTTGAGAGGAAGCTGGGTGGAGCAACTCCCCTCGGTTCTCTGGGCCCTCCGAACCACACCCAACACAGCAACAGGGGAGACGCCTTTCAAGCTCTCCCACGGGTGCGAGGCAGTACTTCCGGTGGAATTCGAAGTCCGGACACCTCGGGTGGTCGAGGCCGAAGAGCACAAAGAGGAATGGAGAGCCAATAATGAAGAGGAGCTGCGGCTCTCTCTCGACATGGTCGAGGAGCTGCGGGACCTTTCAGACGTGAGGCAGGAGGAGATAAAGAGAAGAATGGCCAAGTACTTCGACAAGCACATCAGAGTCAAGCAGTTTGCCGAAGGAGACTTGGTCTTGAGGAAGGTGGAGGCAGCAGGGAGATCAGCCGCGGTGGGAAAACTCCACCCCAATTGGGAAGGACCATTCATTGTGCAGGAGGCATTGATGTCGGGGGGGGGGGGGTATCGCCTCCGGAATGTGGAGGGCGAGACCCTAAGTCTCACTTGGAGTGGGGACGACTTGAAACGTTTTTTCCCCTAAAATCATGTAAACCGGGTTCAATCTCTAATGGAATTTCTTGCGATAAACTTGTTCACCCCCCCCCCCCCCCCCCCGCGATGAGAGATGAATATCAGTGCCTCAGACCCCGAGCAGATCCCGCTGCCAGGCTCTCACCAAGCTGGCAGGGCTGGATGTCACTCGGAGGAGTCTGCCTCAGACCCCGAGCAGATCCCGCTGCCAGGCTCTCACCAAGCTGGCAGGGCTGGATGTCACTCGGAGGAGTCTGCCTCAGACCCCGAGCAGATCCCGCTGCCAGGCTCCCACCAAGCTGGCAGGGCTGGATGTCACTCGGAGGAGTCTGCCTCAGACCCCGAGCAGATCCCGCTGCCAGGCTCTCACCAAGCTGGCAGGGCTGGATGTCACTCGGAGGAGTCTGCCTCAGACCCCGACCAGATCCCGCTGCTAGGCTCTCACCAAGCTAGCAGGGCTGGATTTCACTCGGAGGAGTCTGCCTCAGACCCCGAGCAGATCCCGCTGCCAGGTTCCCACCAAGCTGGCAGGGCTGGATGTCACTCGGAGGAGTCTGCCTCAGACCCCGAGCAGATCCCGCTGCCAGGCTCTCACCAAGCTGGCAGGGCTGGATGTCACTCGGAGGAGTCTGCCTCAGACCCCGACCAGATCCCGCTGCCAGACTCTCACCAAGCTGGCAGGGCTGGATGTCACTCGGAGGAGTCTGCCTCAGACCCCGAGCAGATCCCGCTGCCAGGCTCCCACCAAGCTGGCAGGGCTGTATGTCACTCGGAGGAGTCTGCCTCAGACCCCGAGCAGATCCCGCTGCCAGGCTCTCACCAAGCTGGCAGGGCTGGATGTCACTCGGAGGAGTCTGCCTCAGACCCCGAGCAGATCCCGCTGCCAGGCTCCCACCAAGCTGGCAGGGCTGGATGTCACTCGGAGGAATCTGCCTCAGACCCCGAGCAGATCCCGCTGCCAGGCTCCCACCAAGCTGGCAGGGCTGGATGTAACTCGGAGGAGTCTGCCTCAGACCCCGAGCAGATCCCGCTGCCAGGCTCCCATCAAGCTGGCAGGGCTGGATGTCACTCGGAGGAGTCTGCCTCAGACCCCGAGCAGATCCCGCTGCCAGGCTCCCACCAAGCTGGCAGGGCTGGATGTCACTCGGAGGAATCTGCCTCAGACCCCGAGCAGATCCCGCTGCCAGGCTCCCACCAAGCTGGCAGGGCTGGATGTCACTCAGAGGAGTCTGCCTCAGACTCCGAGCAGATCCCGCTGCCAGGCTCCCATCAAGCTGGCAGGGCTGGATGTCACTCAGAGGAGTCTGCCTCAGACCCCGAGCAGATCCTGCTGCCAGGCTCTCACCAAGCTGGCAGGGCTGGATGTCACTCGGAGGAGTCTGCCTCAGACCCCGAGCAGATCCCACCGCCAGGCTCCCACCAAGCTGGCAGGGCTGGATGTCACTCGGAGGGGTCTGCCTCAGACCCCGGGCAGGGTCTGGTCGGCAACTTCTCGCCGAGCAACCAGGGATTAGATACCATCCCCAAAGAATGCCCAGGCGAGTCGGCAGGCCGAGAAGGTTGGTTCCGGCGCATAAAGGGACGAGCCTTAAGCGCTACGCGCGAAGGAAGGGGTTAGGCTCTCGCGGCGCAAGAGTTTGAGCGAGCGGACCGGCCAAGATGCCCAGGCGAGTCGGCAAGCCAAGAAGGCCGGCCCCGGTGCATAGAGGGGTGAGCCCTAAGCACGGCGTGCGAGTGGAGAGGTTAGACTCTCACGTCACCAGAAATCGGGTGAGCGGGCCGGTCAGGATAACCCTATGAGGCCGCGACGCCGGCCCCAACCTACAGTTTGGCGAGTCCCAGGGTGAATAAGAGGCAAAGGCTCGGAAGCGCCAAGACCCCCCCGAGAGGCCGGCCCGCGCGAAGTCTTTACGCGCGGAAGCCGGGCCCCCGTCCACTCCAAGATATGGTCAAAATGGTGAGCCCGAGCGGAAGGCGCGAGTCGCCCACTCGCGTCGCAGCTAGCTAACGTGTCTCTCGAACCTAGATCTAAGTCCCGAACCTCAAACGGGCGGGCGGCCTCACTCGCTCGCAGCAACGAAAATCAGAATAAATTAGCAGGACAATGGACAATAGCGATTGCGAGACAGGAAAGAATGGACAATCAAGAAAGTAAATGCGGGGAATATATTATCAAATAAAATCTTTTACAAAAGTATGGCTGCGGCCCGCGGCGCGATTACACAAAAATAAATACAAAATACACGTCAAAAAAAAGAGAAGGGAGAGGCCTCAAGGCGGCGAGCCCCTCATATGCGGTAATACTCGTCCCGCCTAGGTACCGGGAGGAACAGCTCCGGTACCACGTCGGTCGCCCGCAAACCGGAACATTCGTCCTTGAGGAGCCTGGCCCGCTGCAGCGTCCGGAAGAGGTACGTCGCCGCGTCGGCCCCGTTCTGTTGCATCAGAACCGCCAGATCGTGCTCGCTGTGATGAACGAGCTGGCAGCCGCTCGAAGATGCCGGCGGGACGGCAGCAGCAGCCTCGAGCGCGCCCACCCGCGCCTGCAGGGCCTGGTTCTCCAGCTGGAGGGCGGCATTCTCGGCGCCAAGTCGGCTGGCGGTCGCCGCATCCTGCAGAGAAATTTGTTAGAACGAGTCGCGGAATAGAAGCGGGTGCGAGTCAGATGGCTTACCGCGCCCCCCTGATATTGCGCGAGAGCGGCATCAGCTGTTTCGAGCCGCTTTCGCAGGTCGTCCGCCTCCTCCTGGGCGAGCTTGCGGGCCTCCTCCTTCTCGTCGATCAGCTGGTTGAGCGAAGGGACGTCCCTGTCCAGCCGGAGGCATCGCCGGCCGACCATGTGGGCCAAGGTGAGGCTTTGAAATTGCGCCCGCGCGCTCTCATAGATGAGCACCCGCGTGGCCTCCTCGCCGTAGGTGGAAGCATCCTCCCGCCTGTATACGCCGAAGGAGAGGTTGAAGGCGTCCCTGGAGGCGGTGTCCTGTTCCATCCAACTAGGCAGCAGCGAGGACACCGAGACGCGGTTGGCCTCCTTGTCCCACTGAAGCAACGTGACACCGGATCTGTCCGTGGGTCCCTCGCCATAGCCGAAGTTGGGATGCCCTCGGGGAACCGGCTCCTCGGCGGGCCGAGTCGCCGCGGGCGGCTGCGACGACCCAGCCGCCCCGCCGGCGGATTCAGCGGTCGAGGGTACCGCGGGGGCGGGGCCAGAGGATGGTTGATCTGCGGGGGCCTTGCCCTTGTCGCTGGCCGGAGGAGCCTGACCGCCCGCTTTCTTCGGCTTCTTGGAGAGGGGAGGGCCCTGAGTCGGCTCACCTCCGGGTCGCTTCTGGCCGGCGGGAGCCGAGAGCTCGCGGTGAGCTAAGGCCGCCGCTTCAGCCCGGCCAAGCTCGCTCAAGGCGGACCGCGCGCTCTCATAAGGCGGGCGGAGAGGGACGTCGCGCTCGCCTGCAGAAACAAGAATTAGAAAAATCCGAAGTACGACTCAAGCAGAGGTGAGCGAGCCGCTTACCTTCCCCGGGCGGGACAGGGACGAGGTCATCTAGATTCCGGCGGAGGAATGTGACCTCGAAGTTCTTCCCGGCAAAGAACTCATACAGTTTCGCCTCATGGCCCCCCAGGCTTGGGGGCCGATAGCTCGCCTCGCCGAGTTGAACCGGCGAGAAAGGAATGTTGCCGAAGTCTCCCTTGACAAAGACAAACTTCTTGAGCCAGTTGTGGCTCTTGTTGACCGTCTCCCGCACCTTGGCATGCATGCTCGCGAAGCATGCGGTCCCATCCTTGTTCGCGCGGAAGGAGAACAGCTTGCGGAAGACCGCAAGGCTAAACTCAATCCTCTCCTCGCGAAGATAGCAGGCGAACCCGACGGCGACGGCGATAGAGTTCGGGGTCAGCTGCCCCGGGACAACCCCGTAATACTTAAGGACCTGGCGGACTTCCGGCCAGAGGGGTAGCCGGAGTCCCGCCTCAAAGTGGGCCGTCGGGAGAGCCAGCAAATCACCCGAGAGCTCGTTTATCCTTTCTTCCTTCCCGGGTCGCCTCGCCACGAAACCCGGCGGGATGAAGTTGCCGACGGCGTCCAAGAACTCCTTCTCCGAGATAACGGCGGGAGGGAAGTTGTGGTCGGCGAAGATCCAGGCACACTTGCCCCTCCCATCCGCTTCGCCACTGCCGCCCGTCATTTCGCGGAACTGGTAAGTGAGCCGAGCGAGAGAGAAGAGGAAGGAGAGAGTTCTCGCGAGGTAAAGCTGGAAGGGCTCTTGAATACGGTAGGTGAAATAATAAATAAGGGCCTATTTATAGGGCCGGAAAAAGAGCGGGAAAAATCAGAAAAGGCGGGAAAGCGAGCTGACAGCAGGGCCAACCCCGACGCTTCGATTCCCGAGCCCCGCCCGGGTCCGCGTCGAATCGCCGGTCGGCAGCGAGAGTCTCCCGGCCGCGAGCCATCCCCCCTCCCGCACAGAATAGATTCCGAGAGGAATGCCCAGTCGAGGGGCGACGAGCGAACCGCCCGCCTCTCCTAGGCGGGCCGGCCCTCGCCCGCCTCTCCTAGGCGGGCCGGCCCTCGCCCGCCTCTCCTAGGCGGGCCGGCCCTCACCCGCCTCTCCTAGGCGGGTCGGCCCTCGCTCGCCTCTCCCAGGCAGGCCGGCCCTCACCCGCCTCTCCCAGGCGGGCCGGCCCTCACCCGCCTCTCCTAGGCGGGTCGGCCCTCACCCGCCTCTCCTTAGGCGGGTCGGCCCTCGCTCGCCTCTCCCAGGCGGGCCGGCCCTTACCCGCCTCTACTAGGCGGGCTCTCCAAAGTTGAAGCCAGAAATTTCGCGAGAAAAATAACAGCACGCGCCCCGGAACGGGCGAGAAGAACCCTGAATTATTACAGCAATTGTTCTTAAAATAGTATTCGCCTCCGATGACCTGGGACGAATCACACAAGCGAGACGGTTCAGACCCAGCGAGCAACGGCGGGCACGGGCGGGTGAGGCAGGTGGTTCAGTACTCGATCCATTTCCACCTGCCCCGCCTCTGCGAGCCGGTTCGAGGCGGCACGCGAGAGTCATGATACTCTCGAACCGCCGCCAGCTCCCGCTTGGTCTGATCGGCCTGTTTCGTAATGCTTTTTAGCCACTCCTCTGCTCGCGTAATATGCACACCCGGAGATGTCGGCTCGCCCTCCTCAGCCGAGCCCCTTGCCCCCTCCAAAGCAGCGAGTCGCTCCTCCGCCTTAGCTCTGTCTCTCTCCATCCTCACGAAGGCCTCATTGAGCAGCAGCGAGTGTTTCTGAAACATTCGCGCCACCTGCGCCTTCATCTTCTCGCCATCGCGCGGGTCGCCCAAGAAGTTCGCAATGTTCTCCGGCTCCACGAGAGGCGAGTACTCACCCCTCGCTCATCTCGACATCAGAAGAAACAACGCGATATCCTGCAGAAGCAAGGTCAGAAACAGACGAGCGGCGAGCGGGTTAATTTCAGGGGGGTTACCCGGCGTCTGCACGTCTCCCGCGTCGTCAGCTGGCCGAGAAGAACCTGGCCGACCTTGGAATGATTTCCCTCCCGGGGCGACGAGCGGCTTCCCCAAACCCTGGACTCTCGACGGGGGAGGAGTCGCAGGAAGGCTGCGCGCCGGGGAAAAGGGACTGATGCCTAGGTCAACCATCTCCACGGAAGGATCCGCGAGGTTCCAGGAGCCCCCTTCCAATACGTCGTCGAGGGGCATCTCCTGCAAAGGGAATAATCAGTGGAAAACACAGGTTGAAGGGGAAAACCACGTACCAAGATTCAACCTCGGAGCCGCCAGAACCCTGGCCATCACTCGGCGGGGAACGGCGGACAATCTTTCCCTTTACCGGTTTGAACGGCGGGCCGGGTGATCTGTGCGCCAACCACGGGGCGGCCGCGAGGGCCTCCTCCCGACTCTCCTCCCTAGCGGCTGCCAACCGAGCACGTATCTCTTCAGACGCAGGCATCTCCTGGTCACGTATCATGCAGGAAGCAAGAGGAGAGGGCCAGTCATCGAAGGCCCGGTGGCTTATTTATGGTAAAAGAAAGTGGGCCCCACCAAAAGATTCCCTCCAGCTCAGCAAGCTCGTCGCCGGACACGAGGGTTGGACGTTTCTTTCTGAGCTTCTGCAAAGCACGCAAAGATCGGGGATTGTGTACAACCCCGTGTCCGCCGAAGGGGCCCAAGCAAGCATGCGGGCTGGGCCCCAGCCGCCCTCTCAAGCGGGCCAGACCTCGCTCGCCTCTCCTAGGCGGGCCGGGCTCCAGCCGCCTCTCTCGGGCGAGCCAACCTCCGCTCGCCTCTCCTAGGCGAGCCGGCCCCAGCCGCCTCTCCTAGGCGAGCCGGCCCCAGCCGTCTCTCTCATGCGAGCCAGCCTCCACTCGCCTCTCCTAGGCGAGCCGGCCCCAGCCACCTCTCTCAGGCGGATCGGCAGGGAGCCCACCTCCCCCCAAATGACGGGAGGTGACCCGGCAAGAGGTGTATATAACCAGCCAGAACAGCGGGGTTTGGCTGTTGGCAGGCCAATCCGAGGGGCTCTTCAGTAAATTCAGACCACCAGAGGCGGGTTATTCGCAGACCATCCGAGGTAATCTATAAATAGGACCCAAGGGGTACTTCAGAAGGCACGCTTACGAGTTCTCAAACCTTATAGCGCTTTCTGAGGTACCTTAGCCCGGCAATTGGTTAAGGAGGGGAAGCGCTCTAAGATCTTCCGGGTGTGTGGTGGGACCTCCGTGCCGGGCCCTTGGTCTTGTCCCTTGTTCTTCTCCCCCTTGTCATTTTTCTTGCAGGAGCGAAGTAAGTGCGAGATCACCCCTTCCCCAAGGGTCGAACTCCACAGAGGCCGGTTTCCGGTTTTAACAGATGAAGTTGCCGAAGCTGAAATTACACCTGCTAGAAGAAAATAGACTTCCACTTCTATTGTTCACATTGAAGAAGTCATTCCATGGACAACTCCTATCCAACCTCCTACAGTTGTAGCAATTCCTGAAGATATCCTTCTAGGTACAATTGAATCTTTGTTAGCCCAGCAGAGAATTTATTTTGACAACTCTCTTAAAGTGGTCATAGACAAAATAATTGCTCTAGAGAAAGAGATGAGTAGAGGCTTTGCTGAAATTTAGCACAATGCTAATTCCCTCAAACACCTATTCCAAATAGGTGGGAAAGCCTTAGACCACACAATTACTAGCATTGGTCATGTCATGGACCAATCATTTACTTTGGCAAACAATCAGATTCAGCTAGAAAAGAATGCTCAAGAGCACCATTTCAAGACATGTGAAGAAGTTGGCAAGTTCAAGGATGATGCCATCAGCACCCTATCTGTAGAAGTCAGAAAGGGGGAGAAATAAGTCAAGGAATATCTAGAGAAATTTGATAGTACCATAAAAAATCTTTAGGAAGGAAAGCTAACAGAGATACATGATGATGTTCAAACCCATATTGATGGTGTCAAATTTCATACCTATGATACACAGTTTGGATGTATAACCAAATATTTCCTTAATTTCAAGTTGATCCAAATGTTGTTCCTCATCATCTCAATCCTATTGCCCAACATCCTTCTGCCCAGTAGCCCTCATTCTCTCCCAGATCTGAACATTATGATGCTCCACCTCCTGAAACTTATTCTCAAGTCTGGAATTCTGAATAAGCTGATGTGCCTCCTCATTTACCTCCTGATGTGCAAATTCCAAAAAGAAGAAAGTATGGTTATGGTGCTTATACAAGCATATCCACACCTATGCCAGAACATGTTGTAAGAGAACATGCAGAAGTTTAGATCCCCACTTCTAAGTCAATCATTCTGGATACTTTAAGATTAGTTGTGGAATTAAGAGAAAATAAGGATAACTACTACTCTCACTTTGAATGGGAACAGTATAAGAAGTCTGTGACTCTGAGAAGGCTTCATGACAAGAAGTATAGTCGTGAAGACCCCTCTGCTCCTCCCAGGCCAGCCAAATATTTTCCAAAGCCATTCATGTATTTCCAGAGACAGGAAGAAATTCACTAGAGATAACAACAATAGCAGACCAAGAAGTAATAGAAGAAGATCAGAAGTTTCTTTATGAGATTTTGTGGAATTGGATTTTTCTTGGACAATATCTATAAATATAAATCTTTTAATTTTGATGATCTGATTTTTCTATAACATAGCATTTCTCATTATTATATTATTTACTAGTTATTTTATTTGTTTATCTTGATGTAATTCACCTTAGTATAGAGGGTTATGACTTCTAAAAATAGGGGGAGATTGTTGGGTATTATATCCACAATAACCTAGATTTGTATGAAGTTGCCCTTGAACTAAGATGAATTAAGTTTATATTTGATACTCTTTTCAAGTTGAGTGCTTGCAGGTTATAATTGCAGAGTGTAGACCAATGTCAGTCTAGAATGAGTCACCAAACACAGGACCATACAATATAATCCATCATTGTGTGATCCATGGTGTTGAATCATGTGTAGCCTCTCTATTGGGACACACTTCTGTTTCAAGTACTAAAGATATAGAAGAAACTATGGGCTGCTGATCTCCAAGAAGAAGAATTAAAATATTTTTAATAAATTTTGCTAAGTCAAATTCTCGAGATGTTCTAAGTCTAGTTCTCGAAAAGCAAGGTTCTTATCTCGAGAAGCAGAAGTCATTGCTCGAGAAGGCCAAACACAGGACCATACAATGTAATCCCTCATTGTGTGATCCATGGTGTTGAATCATGTGTAGCCTCTCCCGCTATTTGGGTGAGGTCACTAATACAACACAAAAACAAACAATCATATAGCAGAAGAAAATATATCTGATAGAAATAAACATTCAGCAGATATTTACAGTATGTGCTTCATGATATAAACAAAAAAATAGAGTTCAAATGTAACTAAGAACAATAAATAGACTCATTTTCTCTGTTTAGCTTTATCCTTGTCTGATCCTTCAGCAGGCTGTTTGAATATGATTTCCCTGTTTGGATTGGCAGCTTCTTTCTTTGACATATACATGTCAGATGCTCCAATAATAGTTTGAGATGAAGTTCTTGGAACAACAGCCTCTGGGTGCAGTTTCATATAGTCATCTACATTAAAGAACTTATTAGCTTTTGCATACCCTTTTAGTTCCCCTTTTCTGTTGGTTGACATAGTAGAGTACTGAGAAATGTCCTTGCCTTCAGCTTTTGCTTTCCTAATCTGAGAGAGTCCTACTAACTCCTGAAATCTAGCCATCTTGGCAGAGGTCTCATGCTCTGGATCTACAAAAGGAATAGGAGGTGACTCTGGCCTTTTTGTATTAGAGTCGTGCTTTTGTTCTTCAGTAGGAACTTTCTTGGAGGAGTCTGGAGGAGGATTGCTTGCAGAGGTTTGGCTTTGGAACAGCCTTAGGTGCAGCTTTTCTTTTCTTGAATACTTTCTTCTTGCCATTATCAGAATCTGAATCATCAGCTTGATCATCTTCAGAAGAGCCTTATGGATTGTCATACAATGCATCAATCTCTGCAATAACTTCTTGAGGAACTTGCTTTTCAGCTAGATGAGGGATAACTGGAGGAAGAACTGCTGGAGGTGGAATTACTTTAGTAGGAACTTCTTCAGTTTCCTGATCCATTTCATCAGCAAGGATCTCATCCATGTCTGGCAATGGAGAGGAGGAGAAGACAAAAGTGGGAGGAGAAAAAGCCTTGGGCTCAGAAAATTCATCCTCAGCCACCTTTATAAGCTCAGCCTCTGGAACTAAAACAAGTTCAGGCTCTTGAGCCTCAAAGCTATTCTGAATTTGCTGTAGAATTTCTGAACTGATAGGAGCGGTATAACAAACTATATCTGTACACAACTGAAAAGAGACAAAAGGAAGACAGCCTCTATACAAAAGATCAAAAGAATTAAGAACTTAATTTAGTTCAACATCTGGAGAATTGAAACAATCTCCAGATGTCTCAGGTGTCTCAAAATCTGAATCCAAAATTTCAGATAGTTCTGCATCAGGAATCTCTGTATGAACAATATCTACAACTACTGCTGCTGCTACTGGAGCTTCTACTATTATTACTGTTGGAGCTACTTTTTTACAGAGTATCTCCCCCTGCCTAGTTTCAGTAGTAACTGGAGCTAGGCCCCTAACAGAAGGAGGAACAAGAAGGGCAGAGAGCTGAGCAACAAGAGTGGAGATAGAAGAAGCAAGAGGTGAGATGGTCTCTGCTATAAGTTGTTTAAGAAGAGGTGTGATGGAGTTCAGTATGGTGGAGATGGAGGGTGAAGATAATTCCATGAATTCTGGTGGGGTCTGAGTAGAGATAGATGGAATGATATAGGAAGATGAGGGATGAAAGTCTATCATTGGTTCATTTGGAGGAGATAAAGAGCGGCTGGGAGATGAAAGAAGGTTGAATGAGGGTAATGATGTTAGATTTTGAATTCGTGGTATATCTGCAAGATGAGAAGGAAGGGGGGGACAAAGGAGGAGTAATAGAAACTGGTGAAAGAGCTTGCTCTAGATGTTATTGTTGTTGTTGTACTGGAGAAGAAATGGGGGATTGTGGAGGTGTAGGTTGATGAAATGGTGAAGAAGGGTGGATAGGAGAAGCAGGAGGTGTAGGTGTAGGTGTGGGTTGATGAACTTGAGCTATGGAGATTTGTTGGATGGATGTGGAAGGAGTTTGAACGAGTGGAGGAGGGGGAGGAATAGAATTTTCCTCTGCAGGGTGGGGAGCAGCTAGAACAGCCCTGGTACTCTCAGAAGTCTTGGAGGAGGAAGCCCTGGATGGCTTTGGGATGTTCCTTTCCCACCTGCCAAATAAGGCGCAGGTCAACCTCTTCGAGGCGTTGATGAATACGGTCGGGGCGACCAGTGATTCAGCGACCTTTGCCTGAAGGAAGATGCCAAGAATCCTTCCAAAACACACTTCTTCCTTGCTGTTTTTCTTCTTTATCAGATTGAAAAGAATCCTAGCACAATTAATGGCTTTCTTTTTAACTACAGCACACATAACTAGAAACTGTTGTCTAGTAATATGATCATGCACTACTAAAAAACAGACTTTTAGCCACGGCAGATTGTCGTGGCTAAAAGTCCAAAACCGTGGCTAAAGACTTTTAGCCACGGTCTACCCACGGAAAATGGGCGTGGGCAATGCGAGCGTGGCTAAAAGTCCAAACCGTGGCTAAAGTCCAAAACCGTGGCTAATACTGGACTTATAGCCACGGTTTGATTGCCGTGGCTAATACTGGACTTTTAGCCACGGTTTAATTGCCGTGGTTAAAGGGCCACTCATAACATAAAAAATTCAGGCCAGCGGCCGCCGCCGCCGCCGCCGCCGCCGCCGCCGCCGCCGCCGCCGCCGCCGCCGCCGGCCGCCGCCTCCATATTTATTTCAAATACTAATTGAAATAAATTCCTTATAAACCCAAAATTTCGTTTTGTTTTGGCGGTGTGGGACTAAATGTAACCACGACCTTTTGCCACGGTTCAGGCAAACCGTGGCTAATACTAGACTTTTAGCCACGGTTCAGGCAAACCGTGGGTAAAAGTCCAATATTAGCCACGGATTAGTCAACCGTGGCTAATACTAGACTTTTAGCCACGGAATAAAAACCGTGGCTAATACTCACTATTAGCCACGATTTTTCCCCCGTGGCAAAAGAATTCGTGGCTAAAAGCCATTTTTCTAGTAGTGATGGGCGGTATGCTTGCCCAGCAACACCTTTCCAACTATGTCTACAGCAAATTTGTACTCGGCAGACAAATGTTTCTTCAACAATTTGTCGGGGTTGTCTCGAGAATATCCCATCAAGGTCAGCATCTCATCGAATTAAGAAGATTCAATTTTAAGTTTTCTTCTCCATTAACTAAGCCGAAAATTTCTGTAAGAATATCAGGAGTAAAAGGGATGGTGTTACCCGATATTATTCCAACCATCGTATTAGCATTTGGAGCCGATGAAGTGTAAACCCATTCTCTGATTTCAGTCGCGGCTATCTTAATTCTTGTCGTCATCAGGTTCTTCAGGTGCAGTTCCTCAAACAGCTACGGAATATCGAGAAATATCTGGTCGGAGAAACGATTCAATGTCAATGTCGAATCCCATATCAAACTTCATTCCTGCGAGTGCACCTGCCGGAATTGCCATAGTCGCCTGCAACAAGGAAACAGAAAGATCAAGTGCGAGGGAACATAAAGCTTGGGATGGAGGTCGAAGAAAACTTAGTTATAAGGTTTTTCAGAATATGAAACGACAAACTCCGTCCTGCGAAACAAAAGAAATCTTTGATCTGGGGTCGACGAAATATTTTATTGACAAAAGAGTTCGTCCATCTCAGTTAGAATAAGAGAAAACTTTTCGTCGTTCTCAGGTCGACGAAAAATTTTCTGAAGCCAGATCGTCGATCTCAAGTCGACGAAAAATGACTTCCACAGAGAGTTCGTCAATCTCAAGTTGACGAAAAATCTCAAGAACTTTTCCTCAGTTCGTTGATCTCAGGTCGATGAATTTTGGCAAGTTCTTTGACCATAGACAGAGAATTAAATTAATGTATCACCATTCATCATGCCAAGCTGATTCATAAAGGATAGATGTTTCTTCTCATCCAAGGGTTTGGTGAAGATATCTTCCCTTTGCAAATCAGTTGGAATGAAAGTTATGTTAATTTTCTTCTTGTCAACACACACTCTCTAATGAAATGATGCCTTACATCAATATGCTTGGTCCTATTATGATGCACTGGATTCTTTGCTATGGATATAGCACTAGTAATATCACAAAAGAGAGTTGAATTATTTAAGTTGTATCCATAATCTAGGAGTTGATTTTGTATCCATAACATCTATGAACAGCAACTGTCAGCTTCTATTGTTGATGTAGAAACAGATGTCTGCTTTTTACAAAACTAGAAGACAAGTCTAGCACCAAGGAACTGGCATGTTCCTGATGTGCCTTTCCTGTCCACTCTACAACCAGCAAAGTTAGCATCTGAGTATCCAGTTAACTCAAATTCTTACTCAGTTGGATACCAGAGTCCTAGATTTGGGAAACTCTTTATATATCTTAAAATTCTTTTTAAGAAAATTAGATGAGATTCTTTAGGGTTCACTTGGAACCTAGCACAAAGACAAGTAGCAAACATAATATCAGTTCTACTTGCTGTGAGATATAAAAGGGACTCAACAATGGCCCTATACACTTTTTGATCAACAGGTTTTCCTTGTTCATCAGAATCAACCACAACATTTGTAGCCATAGGTGTTTTCTTAGCTGAGGCATCATCCATCCCAAACCTTTTGATTAGCTCTTTAGCATACTTGGATTGAGATATGAAAATGCCATCAGGAGTCTGCTTCACTTGAAGGACAAGGAAGTAGGAAAGCTCGCCCATGCTACTCATCTCAAACTTAGAATGCATAAGGTTGGAGAACCTTTTGCATAGTTTGGGATCTGTAGAGCCAAATATAATATCATCTAGATATATTTGTACTAATAAAATTTTATTATTATGATGCTTGAAAAATAAAGTCCTATCTACCATGCCTCTAGAAAACTTATGCTCTAAAAGAAATCTAGCTAGGGTTTCATACCAGGCTCTTGGAGCTTGCTTTAGACCATAGAGAGCTTTATGCAATCTAAAAACATAAGAGGGATAAGTTGAAGAGATAAAACCTGGAGGTTGTTCAAGATAAACATCTTCCTTTAGTTCTCCATTAATAAATGCACTTTTGACATCCATCTGGTAGACTTTGAACTTCTTATAGGCAGCATAAGCAAGAAATATCCTGATTGCTTCAAGCCTGGCAACAAGTGCAAAAGTCTGGTCATAATCAATGCCTTCCACTTGCCTATAGCCTTGAGCAACAAGTCTTGCTTTGTTCCTTATGATAGATCCTTGGGCATCAAGTTTATTTCTAAATACCCACTTAGTTCCAATGACTTGGTAGTCTTTAGGTCTTGGAACTAAGTCCCAAACTCTACATCTCTCAAATTAATTGAGCTCCTCTTGCATTGCAGTGATCCAGTGTGGATCTTTCTCTGCATCTTTAATGGATTGGGGCTCAATTTGAGATATGAAGCAGGCATGCATCAAATCTTGGTTGAGTTGATGCCTTGTGTGCACATTAACTGACATGTCTCCAATTACTTGAGATATGGGGTTCTCCTTAAGTGTGACCAAGTCAGTGGGTGGAGTTGGTTATTCAACAGCTTGGGGAATTAATTCCTCTGGTGGAATAGGATTAACTGTTGTTGGTTCTGTATTGACATCAGTTTCTTCATCATCACTTTCTTCATCAACATGTTGAGGAGGATGTGTAACAGCCTCATTGGTGAGGGTCAACTCACTTAGTCTCTCACACATGTCAGGTACCTGTAGAGAATTACTGGTAGAAGTTATCTTATCCTTATAAAACATGTTAGTCTCATCAAAAGAAACATGAATAGACTCTTCAATTTTTAAAGTAGATATGTTATAAACCCTATAGGTCTTGCTTACTTTGGAATATCAAAGAAAAATTCTCATATCAGACTTGGCTTCAAACTTTCTAATGTTTTCTTATTGTTGTTGTGAATATAACATAAACATCCAAATATTTTAAAGTAGTCTACTTTAGGTTTCTTCCCTTTTAGTAGCTCATAAGGAGTCTTATTCTTAAGTTTGTGTATAAGAATTCTATTTAGCACATAATTTGATGTGCTTACAGCCTCTGTCCAAAAGGATAGGGGCAAATAAGCATCTACAAGTAATGTGCCTGCAGATTCAATTAGTGTTATATTCTTCCATTCAACAACCCCATTCTATTGAGGTGTTCTAGGAGCTGAGAAGCATTGTCTGATACCTTCCTTCCTACAGAACTCTTGCATAAGAAAAGACTCAAACTCAGTACTATGATCACTTCTGATCAATGCAACTGGAATAGAGTACTCAATCTGTATGTTCTTGAGAAAGTCTGTAAGAATCTTAAAGTTATCAGACTTAGATCTCAGAAAGAAAACCCAAGTGAATCTAGAGAAGTCATCTACAATCACTAAAGTATAAGATTTCTCTCCTAGACTTTGTACTGCTATAGGGCCAAAAAGATCCATATGTAGTAAGTACAATATCCTAGGTGAGTCACTTTTGTTTAATGATTTAAAACTACTTTTAGTTTGCTTGCCTAATTGACAAGCCCTGCAAAGGCTTTCCTTCTTGTAGGGGTAAGAAGGCAATCCTCTAATAAGGTCATTCCTAGATAATTTGGCAATATTTTTCAAATTAACATGACATAATCTCCTATGACAAAGGTCATTATTATTACTAATTGAATTAAATAAGCAAATTTCAGATTTGTCTGACTGGAAGTTAACTAAGTAAATGTTTCCTACTCTAGTGCCAGTCAATACTACACTATTGTCCAAAGAAGTGATAATACAAGAGGTTTTAGTAAAAGATACCTGAAATCTTTCATCACATAATTGACTTATGGAGATGAGGTTGTGCTTCAGTCCACTTACATATGCTACATTCCTGAAAGTAACAGCTCCAACTTTAACTTTACCATAGCCTTCAGTCTGGCCACAGTTGGAGTCATCAAATATTACTTTTGGTCCTAGCTTTGCCTTGTATTGTGTTAGGTTGGCCTTATTTCCTGACATATGCTTAGAACAACCACTGTCCAAATACCATTATTGCTCTGTGGTATAATAGTCTTTTACCTACAATGAAACAGATTAGTCATTTCTGACCCATGTTACCTTGGGTCCTTCAATCTTCACAGAATTAAAACTAGAAATGTAAGAGTATTCAGGTTGGCTTTTATAACCTAAAGAATGATATTTCCTAGGTGGGATAATCCATTGATTAAATTTATTATTAAATGTTCTTGGTGGATTATACATTTCAAAAGGATTGAGATATCAATTATACTGATCTGCGTTCGACGAATTTTGGTGAGTTCGTCGACCTAAGTTCGACGAATTTTGATGAGTTCGTTGAACTCCACTCAGAGAATGAAAATATTCATTTTCTGGGTCCCAACATTGTCGATCTCCGGTCGACGAACCATACTGGTTTCTTCGATCGTAATTCAGAGAATAATTGTGGTACATGTTTGCGTTCGGAGTTCGTTGACTTGAGTTTGACGAACTGTACATATTTCGTTGATCGGAGTTCGACGAAATCTGCTGAACATAGTTTTGATTATTGTTTTTCTTACTCTTGTTCTTTTTCTTAGTTTTGTGTTTTAGCTCTAATTGTTTAGGACTATTATTTTCTATCTTTTCTTTTCCTTTTTCAGAAACAAATTTAACGGGTGTTGTTAGTATATTTTCCTGAATTAAGGGGGTAGGCTTGATGAAGCACCCAAGCCCAACTTGCCATTCAACCAGTCATTTACTGTGCTTGTTATGTCCATCAGCTTAAGGCTTCTCCCATTGAGAGATTCCTCAAGTTTCCTGGCCTCACATAATTCAGTCTTTAATTTTATTATTTGTTCATTAGCTAAGGTTATTTCATTTTTTAATTTGTCATTTTCCAGCATCAGGTTATTTTGTTCAGTTAGTTTTTCTCTAAGTTGTTTGATAACCTTTTCATTGTTAATTAAATCTATACACATTGTTTTAAAATTAAAATTTAAAGTTATCAGAGCTATAATCAAATGATGATAGTACCTGATCAGCTTCTCATTATGAAGTTTCTTCATTTTCAGATTCTTCTTCAGCATCTGATGGGCTGCAAGAGGCATTGATAGCCATGAGGCAGACTTACCTTGCCTTTGCCTCTTCTTCCTCTTCACTGGAGCTGGAAGATGTGGATTCATCTTCTGTGTCACTCCAGGTTTAAGCAACAAAGCCCTTCTTCTTCTTTTTGTGCTTGTTGGATGAAGGTCTGCTGTAGTGCTTGCTCCTGGAGTCTTTTTCTCTTCTCTTCTCTTTCTTCTGATTCTCAGGGCATTCAGAAATGAAATGTCCAGGTTTCCTGCATACAAAGCACACTATTTTTTTAGTAGGAGTTTTATCATACCTGGGTTGTCATCATTCCTGGATGACTTTGTCCTGAAATCCTTTCTTGCCATTTTGTAGAATCTCTTAGCAAAGAGACTCAACAATTATTTATTGATTGTTAAAGCTTCAGTCTCTTCAACAGCCTTGAATGATATATTTTGCTCCTTTCTTGCTGGTGGAGGAGTCCTTTGTTCTACAGCTTCTCTTGATTTGATCAATTGCTCATAGGATTTGAGCTTTACTAGGAGAGATTCTGTGGATATCTCATTAAAGCTTCTGTCTTCATTGATTGGCCAGATCCTGGAGTCCCATGAGCTTGGGAAGCACATTAGGATCTTGTCATTCATCTTTGTGAGAGAGATGTCTTTATCCAAGGTCTTCAACTCACTGATTATGGACCTTAATCTGTTGTACATGTCACTGAAAGATTCAGCTTCATCTTTCTTGAAATTTTCATACTGTGAGATGAGAGTTGATCTTCTATCTTTTCTCTCATCTGTTGAGCCAGCAACCATCTAGTTGAGAGAATCCCAGATTGCTTTTGTAGAGGTGCATTCAGCCACCTTTTGAAAGTTGTCATCTGACATGGTTTGAGCCAATACGTTCATTTCTTTGGCATCTACAATTTTGGCTTTGTTCTGTGCATCTGTCCACTCAGGTGGTGGAACAGCATGAGTTCTTGAAGTAGAAGTTTAAGCAGTTGCTGCAGTAGGAGGTCCTGTCAAAATGGAAATAAATATGTCCTCATCAATAGAGTTTATATATAGTTTAATTCTTGCCTTCCAGATGGCAAACTTATTTAGATTGCAAACTGGAGGTCTGGTGCTTGCATAATCCTTTTTCTGTGCCATTAAGATAGAAGAAAAGTTGAGAAGGAGAAGATCTAATCTAACAAGGATCTTGATTAAAGAGTTAACATATACAACCAAACACACACACCCATTGATACCAATTTAAAGGAGGGGTTAGATCAGACTTACTCTAGAGGGGGGTGAATAGAGTTTGAAAAATCTTGGTTTATTCTTAATTTATATCAGAGTGAAAATAGTGATACCATATAGTAGTTAAGCAAAAGAAAATATGCTAACTATTCCAGCAATCACAAACACAGCAAGAACAAGACAAACAGAAAATGTGCAACCAGACAACACAAGAAATCTATAATGGTTCCCCTAAACTTGGGTACATCCACTCTTCTACCACCCTGGTAGGAATCCACTAATAGGTTTTGATCAGTTGACTGCCACCTTTGATCTTTTGATCAGGTGCTCAAAAACCAATCTCAAGAATTTTATAAGGAGACTTGTGAACTAGCCTAACTTTTGAAGGGAGTTAAAAACCCTGTATAGTGTGGTCAAAAAAGGTTGATGTTTGTCTTCTCTTTTCTCAAATCAACTTGAGAAGACTTTGTGGATGCTGATGGTGTCAAATCTCCCCCTGAGAAGTTGAAGGTTCAGGAAGAATAGGAGCTTTGCTTCAGGGTTAGTAGGTCTTCAGCTTGTAGTGTCAATGTCTAGGAAATCCAGTAGACAGATGTTGAACAGAGAGTTTTTGAAGATTCCTGGAACTAATGATTAAGAAGACTCTTGATTTCTTGTGATTTTTCTTCTTCTGTCTTGAGTATTGACAAGGATGATTGCACTGAGAGAGAATAAAGGAGACATCCAATGGTTGAATGTTCTCTATACTGTATATTTTTCTTTTCTTGTCTCAGTATCCTTGAAAATAGAGGATCTCTTTTCAATATTCTGTCAATTAATTCTCCTTTGAATTTTGAATAACTTCCTTAAATGATGACAGATCTGGAGAATTCAAAACGGTTGGAATAAAAGTATTTATGAGTTTCCCCAACTATCCTTGATAGAATAAGAAAATAATTATTCTGATGAATACAATATTTAATGCAGCCAATAACGGCTATATCCAGATGAATATGTATATTAAATACTTAGAATAATACTGCTAATAAATGAGAAAATAAATGAACAGGAGGTGGGAAAAACTCATTCTGGAACCGGACAGAAAACGTCAAACTCTGAACGGAATTCATCGACCTGAGATCCAAGATCGTCGACCAGAGAATTCCAGTTCGTCGACCTGAGCTCTGAAAACTACTAAATAAGAAATACTTTCAAAATCTGCACTCTGAGTTCTCAAGCTGAGAATCTGACTGAAGAAAACTAATCGTCGACCTGAGCTCGAATATCATCGAGCTCAGCATAGATCATTAACTCTAAGTTTGTCGATCTGAGATCGACGATCGTCGAGCTGAGTTCGAAGAATTTCGAACTGATCAAACTGTCTTCTGATATCTTCTAAGTCTGAGTCTTCTGAGGTCCTTTGCTGGCTGGTCCAAGGATGTAGAACTAACAGGACTAGCCAAAACTCTAGGACTACTATACATGACCCTTGTTATACAAGATGGGTCAGACTCAGCCTAAATTAGTTAACCTAGCCCAAATCCAACTAGGGATCTAACACACAGGACCATACAATGTAATCCCTCATTATGTGATCCATGGTGTTGAATCATGTGTAGCCTCTCTATTGGGACATACTTCTGTTTCAAGTACTAAAGATATGGAAGAAACTATGAGTTGCTGATCTCCAAGAAGAAGAATTTAAATATTTTTTAGAAATTTTGCTAAGTCAAATTCTCGAGATGTTCTAAGTCTAGTACTCGAGAAGCAAGGTTCTTGTCTCGAGAAGTAGAAGTCATTACTCGAGAAGGCCAGGCTTTGTCTCGAGAAGCAGAAGTCATTACTCGATAAGGCCAAGCTTTGTCTCGAGAAGCAGAAGTCGTTACTCGAGAAGGCCAATCTTTGTCTTGAGAAAGCCGAAGTTATTTATCGAGAAGTCTAAATTGTTCTCGAGAAGTCCAGTCAGCTCTCGAGAAGTCATTACCTATTTCTGGAGTAACAGAAATTATTTCTCGAGAAAAAGTCTTTTCTTTCTCGAGAATCCAGAACTTATTTTCAATGTTTTCCTTAAGTACTTCTTCTCGAGAACCTTATACCTCTTCTCGAGAAACGAAAGTTATTCTCAAGAAGTCAATCCTTCACTCGAGAAATGATGTTCAATTCTTTGAATTTTTCGTTAAGTCTCGACGGAAGTAATTTCAAATTGATCTTGTTTCTTATTGGTCCACGTATTCTGTCATTAATGATTAAGACCGTTAGGCAAGTCCTACAAAAGGTCTTATCATAATCGACTAACCCTAACTAAAAAATTAAGTATTCTGAATCGAATATTTTTCATTCTAAATCGGGAAGCGTCGCGGCTATTCATCATCTTCTTCGCCACTGACCTTCTCCAATCCAAGAGATTCAGAACAAGAGGGTTTAAACAGATCAAGACTTTCAACATCGACAGATCTATTCCTTGATCGTGCTGATCCTAAGTTTTCAGATCCAGAGATTTCGCCTTTGTCTTCTTCGATCCGTTTCTGACAGAGCTTCAAATTATAAGAAGGAAGAACGGCTGAAGACTCAGATCTGAAATATTTTTGTTTGTATATTTTTTGTAAAACACTTTATTATTGCAGGAGATTTTTCTCCGAGTTGTATGAGCTTTGTTCTCCAAGATTTTTGTAGGAGTGTTTTGACTCCGAGTTATAGGAGCATTGCTCTGAGTTGTAAGATTATTTTCTAATCCGAGCTAATTGTGAAGTAGCCAAGTCTAGTGTGGTACTATATCGATGAGGTGGAGAGTGGACGTAACCAAGGTTGGGGAACCACTATTAATCTTGTGTTTTTTGTGGCTTGCTTGTTTATTTTCTGCACTCCGTTATTACAAGTTTTTATTCCGCAAAAAGACACAGACCTCACCTTTTCAGCCCCCCCCTAAGTGATTTAGGCAGACAACTAAATACATCAACTCGAATCTGGCCACAGGGGAGAATGTTTCAAAGTAGTCCACTCCTTCCTTCTTGGCATACCCCTTGGCAACAAGCCTGGCCTTGTACTTTTGTATTTTACCATCTTCATTGTATTTTACTTTGTATAGCCACTTAAGGACAATAGATGACTTTAATGGTGGCAAATAAGTAAGCTCCCATGTCTGATACTTCTCTATCATGTGGAATTCATTGTCCATTGCTTGAACCCAATTGGGATCAGTGGCTGCTTCAAGAGGACTTGCAGGTTCCTTGACAAACAGAGAAAGATTACATTGAGTATATATATCAGTGAGGGAGCGATACCTGAGTGTTGATGATGAAGATGATAAGGTTGAAGTGTCTTCAGTGCTCTCATCAACATTAGAAAGAATAGGACTGTCAATGTCTGCAACTGGAATGGATGGCTGAGGACTTTCCTGAGTGTGAGGTGATTCTTGCATGGATTCAGGTAGGTCATCAGCAACCGCCAGCTTCCTCCTCTGATACTGAGCCACATCTCTCACCCAGAATTCATCTTCATCTACTATGACATTTCTGGTGATAAGAAATTGCTTGGTGGTGGGATTATATACACGATATGCTTTTAAGGAAGGTTGTAAGCCAGAAGGATGCCTTTTATTGCTTTCACAGATAAATTGTCTTGGTTAAGTTTTTTATTCAGGTTGTAGACCACACTTCCAAACTTCCTGAAATGTGAAACATCTAGTACACGGCCCGTTAGATCTTCATAGGGGGTGCTGTCAGTCAAGGCTCTACATGGAGCTCTGTTGAGTATGTACACAGCGGTGTTCACAGCTTCCCCCCAAATTGCTTTGGGAGATTTGAGCTTGTCAGCATGCATTTGACCATTTCCACTATGGTCCTGTTCCTTCTTTCTGCAATGTCGTTCTGTTCTAGAGTACTTGTGACGGAAAGTTCATGCTTTATTACCTGCTCATCACAGAAGTTGGAGAATAACTTGCTCATGAACTCACCTCCCTTATCTATTCTTAGCATTTTCACTTTGATGTCCACCTCATTCTCAGCATGAGCTTTGAACACCTTGAACTAAGTAATAGCCTCTGATTTGTTTTCAAGAATATATACCCACATCATTCGTGTAAAATCATCAATTATAAGGAGATAATAGTGTTTACCTGAGATGGATGGAGTCCTAGTAGGCCCCCATGTGTCAGCATACACAAGTTCTAGGGGTTTTGACGTTCTCCTAGACGAGCTTTGAGGGTGAGGAAGTTTGTGAATTTTATCCATAGCACACTCCTGGAATATTCTGCATAAGTCTTGTATCCTTGGTAGCCCACTTACCAGATTCTTCTACTAAAGCTTCTTGAGATCTCTCAGTTTGAGGTGTCCATACCTTGTATGCCATGTGACAGTCTCAGAGTTGGACTTGGTTAACATGCTCCTTTCTTCATGGGGCAAGGTCAAGGCAAATACTTTATTTGTTGTCATAGAAATCTTAGCGATTTTTTGATTTGTTGCTCTGTCAATAATGATACAGCTAGTATCTTCAAAGATCAACTTGTACCCATTTTTAATTAGTTGTCCCACACTTAGGAGATTTTGAGCCAAGTCAGGAACGTATTGGACATTCGATATGTGTTTGTATTTGCCAGACCGGGATCTAACAGCTATTGTACCCTTGCCTTTAATCAACTTGATGGAACCATCTCCTAGCACCACTTGAGACACACATGATTCATCCAACTATGTGAACACATCCTTGTTGTTAGTCATATGATTTGAACATCCGCTGTCGAGATACAACACATTGTCCATGGTTGCACCACTGTGGTTACAGGTGTAGAAAACATAGTCTTCATCTCCTTTTTGTTCACCAAACTTGGCTTCTTCTGGCTGTTGCTTGGTGTTGCCTTTCTGCCGGAAGGGACAGTCTTTAGGGAAATGTGTTGGCTTGGGACATCGTTTGCACTTATAAAAACAATCAAAGGTATCATGATTGTGATGTTTGCAGAGGTTGCAGAACAAGGGGCGGTGAGGCAGAGCTTTGAGGTTTTCAATTTTCTTATTAAAAACATACTATTTTTTATTAGGCAGAATCAATAACTTACTCTGGAAAGCCTATTCAAAGTTCTTGTTTTCAAATCTCCTCATTCTCTCCTAATGAGCTTGAAGAGAGCCCATGAGATCATTGGTGGTCAGAGTGTTGATCTCCATAGCTCTTGATTTGGTTAGTAATGGATGTAACTCTAGTGAAATATGAGTGAGCAATATCACAATCTCTCATGCTCAGAGTATCAAACTCCTGCCAAAGGTTTTGTAATTTAAATGAAATAACCTTTGATGGCCCTTGATAGTCATTCTTGAGGATGTCCCATGCTTCTTTGGCGGTAGAGGCACCCATGATCTATGGGAAGATGCTTTATCCTATCCCTTGTTGGATGTGGAGGAGAGCTTTAGCATCCCTTTTCATATTTTCAGAGTACTCCTTTCATTTAGCACCATCCCAAGATGAAAGAGGGTCTTCACTAGTTGGCTTGGTATACCCATCTTGAATCATGTCCCAAAGGTCTTGAGAAAGAAATAGTGTGCGCATTTGCACATTCCAAAAGTTGTAAGCATCCCCCTCAAATATAGGAACTCCACTTGGAGAATAGATAAAGTTTTGACTTGGGTTGCTGGAGGAAGCCATATGATGACCCACGGGGAAGAGAGGGCTTACAGGAGAATGTGATAAATCAGAGCAGATGATTGCTTGATGCTGATGCCACCCTCCTCAAGCTATTGATGGCAGATGGCACCTAAGCACCAACCTGGGTCTGATACCATGTAGAATTATATAGAGAATATGAGCACAAATACCACGCAACATCTTTATTTCATCACAAATAGGTAACCAGTGTCTTTATTTCATCACAAACAGGAAACAAGTGCACAAGCTGAAGCTATAACACTTGAAAGAAGAAAAAGAGAACAGGGAACTTCTTCTCAAAGGAGGCAGGATTAGAGCTTAAATACATCCAGTCCAAGTTAGAACAACAGCAATAAAAAATTGAATTACACATCCAGATGCCCATACCAGGAATGGACCAAAAGATTTAGATAAGTCGGCTACTTATCTTGGTTATCCTTCCTATGCATCTCGGTATTGGCAGGAGCAACATCAACATCATCTGATGATAGTTCTGGAGAGTTCATGCCTTCCCTCATGTGTGGGTTATGCTGGTTGCTTGGAATATGCTTCAATAGATCCCACTAATTTGATGGGGATCATGGGGAGTGGGTTATCCACACACCAGATTGCTATAAATTATGTTGCCCCCATCAATCATCATATTAAAAGAACTCTTCTGCATTATCATTGGTGAAAAGATAAAGAAAAGCTTTCTATTTTTTTATGAAATTACTTTTGATTTACTATTTTTTATTTTGAATTAAATTTTGTACATTTCTTATTCACCCCCCCCCCCCCTCCTCCTCCTTTAAGGGTCCTAGTAGATCCAACATAAAATACTCGAAAAGATTGGTAATGACTCTATTGAAGGTGATAATTAAATCACTTGCGACCCCAGACACAACCAAGGATCACGCAGGTTCAAAGCCACTAGCATAAGAGCTCCGCCATTTCCCGAGGCACTGTCTCATGAACAGTTTGTTTCTCTCTTTAATCTTCCACCCCTCTAGGATTTATTTTAAGGATTTTCTTTGCTTCTTGATTCTTTGATATGTTGATTTGTTGTAATGAATATATGAAATCATATATTGTTCATTTCATTGTTAAGCTCGATTTTGATTGAGTTCATTGCGATGTGTTGTGATTGTGATTATGTGGTGAGGTGAAGATGGCCCTCAAGTTCTCTTGTGATTTAGATTATGTGAAGAGGTGAAGGTGACCCTCAAGTTGTTGTAATTTCTTCTTGCGAAGAGGTGAAGGAGACTCTCATATTCCCTTAGCTTAGGTTTATTTTCATGCATGTAGTGTAGAAAATAACTTTCA
Source organism: Platanthera zijinensis (assembly GCA_039513925.1). Classification (NCBI taxonomy): domain Eukaryota; kingdom Viridiplantae; phylum Streptophyta; class Magnoliopsida; order Asparagales; family Orchidaceae; genus Platanthera; species Platanthera zijinensis. The sequence continues at coordinate 175,152,487 of CM077088.1, forward strand.
AAGCAAAGATCCTCTCCGCCCTAGTTGTTATATATTTGCCATTGAATTCACCACGAAGATGTTCTTGAAGAGATACGATACTTCAGGGTTGTACTCCATTTCATTTATTACTTCAACCGATACACTGCCACTCTCTCACCTCATGAGTGTTGTGTCCGTGGGAAGTGTTCTGCAGGCGTCATGTAATAAAGGTTTTCTCGTGTGCTAGCAATACCTGAAGGCGGCTACTATAAGCATAAGATTCCCCAAGGCCTTTCCTTATTTCTGTAAGAGGGTCTTACAATTTCATCGTGTGATCTTGAGATTATATTTTTTGCCAACCATATTGGTGATCAATATTGTCGTTTTGATGGCCGGCCTGAGCATTTACAACTTATATAAATATTTATCATCCAATGTATTAAAATAATTTACAACAACTTAACCTTATCGCCTCCATATTTATCAGTTTATTAGCCCAATATACTATGAATGTTGCTCGAAGCATCCAGATGTGGATCTAAGTGGAATCCCCTACCCGTTGCCCCTAGGTGGGTATAAATTGGCAAACCCAAGGAGTTTCTATGGGTATCGGATCTACACGTGTCCGAACTGACCCGTTATGCCTCCGAACCCATTATTCTTCCAAATATACACTAACAATCTCCTCCTATATTTGTGACAAATAATGTGTATGTTTCGGAGTGTAGAAAGTGGTGAGTACCAAAACAAGTTTCCTACTTTACACATTTCCATAAGAGTTAGCACAGTCTAAAATATAACATAAACATGAGTTTTAAGTAATAACATAAAGCATCTAAAAAACATAAAGGTGCTACTCCACAAAATAAATCTGGAAAAACAAAAAAGACAATGGATAAACATGTAACAATTCTACTCAGAGAGCAGATCATCATCATCCAAGTCAAAGTCCACTTTCTCTCCCCCATCTTCACCAGTACCTGCAAGGAATTTCATGAGTCAGACTCTATGAATTCATAAACATATGCAGTGACGTATCAAAGTAAACTAGCTCTACCTAAATGAGCTTAGTACTTGTAGCAGTAGTGAAGTAACACTATCAGCATCTCTATCCAGTCTAGCTAGGACCAGTTAAGTTTTGATTTTAATAAATCAAACATTGTTATCTCACTCATTAGTGAAAATTATGTACCTCATCATCTGATTTGGCACACCATCATTTGCAACATTATCAAATATGGACTAATGTGTTATGATAACTAATGTAAGATTACCTCATACAACGACTTTCTATTCCCAGTTAAATAATTCTCAAATCAACTTACAATGAGAAAGATGTTAAGTCATCAGGTGTGGAATGACTAGCATCTAACCATCTTAGTTTTTTATAAGAAATTATTTGGGATTTTCAGTCTGTTATTATATGCTAGAATGTTGCGACTATATGTTCTTGCTATGAAAACATAAATATAGGAGGAAGTTTCATATTTGTATGAACTTTAATCACATCTCCCCCGATGTTTTTATCATGAGAACTCTATTTAAACTCTTTTTCAAGGCGTCTGCAACATTATCTTTCGATCTCACATCCATAAGGGTCATAATCCCTTGACTCGTGAGAGAGGTCAACCAAGCTTGTTTCATCCGTAGTTGCCTTCTTTTGTTATTGAACAAAGTGTTCGTAGCAATCGTTTTAGTAGCCTGATTATCGCAGTAAACTACAACAGAATTCAATTTCAGGCTTGATAGTGGAATGTCCATCACCAAATCACTTATCCACTCTACTTATTCTCCCGTTGAAGCTAGCGCGTAGAGTTCGGATTCCATAGAAGATAGTGCAATACACGATTACCTCTTGGACTTCCAGGCTACAGCTGCTCCTCCTAGTGTGAATATAAATCCACAAGTGGACTTGCTGTCGTTTAATTCCGAGCACCATGATGCATCGGAATATCCTTCCAAAATTGGAAGATGACCATGTTGGATCCCTAGTTGGATTTGGGCTAGGTTCACTAAGTCAGAATATGACCCAACATGTATAGCCAGGGTCATGGTTGTGTCCTAGAGTCTAGGTCTAGTCCTTAAAGTCAACAATGCTAGGGACCAGCCTCCAACACTGCTAGAGACTCAAGACTTAGAGAAAATTCAAGACTTAGAAAAAGAGCTCTATGTTCGTCGATCTCAGGTCAACGAAAGTCGTGCTCAGCTCGACGAACTCATAGACAATTCTCTGAGCTGAGCTCGACAAACTTGGTTCTCAGATCGACGAACTCTGGACAAAGTGACAACACTTCTAAGTCAAACTTCGGTCGACAAACTTAGAACATCAACTAGACGAACTATGTTCTCTGATCCCAGATCGACTAATCAGATGTTTCAACACTCAATGCCAGAATGATGATTCAACACTCAATGCCAGAGAACATCACACTAAATGCCAGAATGATGATTCAACACTCAACACCAGAGAACATCACACTCAACGCCAAAATGATGTTTCAACACTCAGCACCAAAAAACAATCTAAGTCCAGAATCAAAACTCAGGTCGACTATCTTAGACCTCAGCTAGACGAACTCAGTTCTCATGTCTCAGGTCGACGATCTTGGACATCAGATCGACGAACTTGGTGCACAGAATAGGAAAATTGTCACGCAGCAGTCAGCCATTCCGAGGACGACGAACTTGGACCTCAGCTCGACAAACTATGGACTCAGGTCGACGAATCCAGACTTGGTTGTTTCCCTTTTCTATTCCTATTATATTGCAATGATTCCTGAGTAATTAATGCTCTAAAATTCTCTAAATATTACCGTTAGACAAGAGCATTAATTATGGTCTTCATCAGGATTATTGCCTACCGTTTTCCAAAGGTATAGTTGGGGAAATAAATCAATACAAAATATTCTCTGGCCATCAGCATTGAATGCAGAAAGGATTTCAAAATTCAAATGGACATTTATATCGAAAATATAAAAATATAGATTCTTCTCCTTCCTAAAAGAGAGCAGACAACACACAACTGATACTGATATACAGAAAACCAGTCAGGAAGAGTAGAACACTATTATCTCGCAATAAGGATTCTCTCTGGTCTCGCTCTCTCTTGACAACAAAGCACTAGAAAGAAAGATCTGCTAGACAAGAAGAATATATTTCAGAAAAAGAAGAACAATCATTTTAATTAAGAGTCTTCTTCTTTTGTCATCCTCTCAGGAAATTTCAAAGGACAATAACTACTGCATCTATAAAAGAGTTCCTGAAGTTCTTCTGGTTGAAGTTGAAAGCTTGAAGGCCCATCACCTGAAGCAAAGTTCCTTTCACCCTGAATAAATTCAGTATTTCAGGGGGAGCTTTTTCCATCATCAAATCCACAGAGTCTTCTCAGTTGAATACTTGAGAAAGAGAAGACATCATCACTCTCTCACCCCCTCTGTTAAAAGGGTTCTCTACTCCCTTCAAAAGTGATTCCTGGTTGCAAGTCTCCTAAATAAAAGACTTGAGGTTTGGTTTTTTAGCACCTTACCAAAAGCTCATTGGTGGCAGTCACCTGAACAAAAACCTGAGTGGATTCCTACCAGGGTGGTAGAAGAGTGGATGTACCCAGGTTAGTGAACCACTATAAAATTCTTGTGTTGTCTGGTTGCCTTTTTCTTTTGTTCTTGTTGTGCTTGTGATAGTTAGGATTCTTTGATTTTCATTAGTTTAATATGTTTTGCTGTGATACAGCATCTGAGTTTAGAAACAAGTTATAATATTCAGCAAAAGATTTTAATTACTCACAAATACACTATTCCCCCCCCCCTCTCTAGAGTATATTAGATCTAACCCTCACTTTCAATTGATATCAGAGGGGAGTTATTTTGGTTGTACAAGTTAACCCTTGAACCAAAGATCCTAAGTTAGATCTCTTTATATTTTTTTTAGATTCACATAGACAGTATTGCCCAGAACAAAGATTATGCAAGCACCAGACCTCCAGTGTGCAACCTGAACAAGTTTGTCATCTGGAAGGCAAGAGTAAAGTTATATATGAATTCTATTGATGAAGATATTTTTAACTCTATCTTAACAGGACCACCAACTCCAATAGCTTCAACTCCATCAACATCAACTGACATGAGTGCAGTCCCACCCCCTGGATGGACAGATGCATAGAAAAAGGCAAAGATAGCTGATGCCAGAGCCATGAACACACAGGCTCAAACAATGTCTGATGAAATCTTTCAAAAGGTTGCTGAGTGCTCATCAGCTAAGGCCATTTGGGACTCTTTGAACAAAATTGTGGCTGGATCTACTGATGAGAGAAAAGAAAGAAGATCATACCTCATATCCCAATATGATAACTTCAAGAAGGAAGAAGCTGAGACAGTAGCTGATATGTATAACAGGTTAAGCTCAATCATCAATGAGATAAAGACCTTAGACAAGGACACCACCCTCACAGAGGTGAATGACAAAATCCTCATGTGCTTCCCAAGCACATGGGATTCAAGGATCTGGCCCATCAAGGAGGTCAGGAGCCTAAATGAGATTTCCACTGAATCTCTTTTAGGAAAGTTAAAATCCTATGAACAACTGATCAAGTCCAGAGAAGCAGCTCAGCAAAGAACACCTCCACCAGTAAGGAAGGAGCACAGCCTTGCATTCAAGGCTACTGAGGAGACTGAGACTTCATCCAAAAATGAAGATCTGATGAGCTTGCTTGCCAAAAGATTCTACAAGATGGAAAGGAAAGACTTCAGGAGAAAGTCATCCAGGCAAGATGAAAAGCCAAGGTATGATAAAACCCCTACTAAAGAAGTGGTTTACTTTGGCTGCAGGAAACCTGAACACTTCATCTCTGAGTGTCCATAGAATCAGAAGAAGGAGAAGAGAAGAGAGAAGGACACAAGAAGACAGCACAGCAGCAGGCCTTCTTCCAGTAAATATAAGAAGATAAAGGCTTTGTAGCTGAAAACTGGAGTGAAACAGAAGATGAATCTTCATCTTCAAGTTTCAGTGAAGAAGAAGAGGAGGAAAAGGCAAAGGAAGTTTGCCTCATGGCAATTGATGCCAACAGTAGCAGATCAGATACAGATGAATCTGATAATGAAGAAAGCCTGTCAGCTGAAGATCAGGTATTAGCCTCTTATGATTTTGAATCTGATGAATTTACATTTGAATTTAAAAATTTATGCTTAGATTTTATAAGCTCTGAGAAGGAAATCAAACTTCTCAGAGAAAAATTAAAAGATAAAGATGAAATCATTTCTGAATATGCTAGCCTATAACTAAAGTATGCAAATGAACAAATCATCTTTCTGAAATCTGAACTTAGTAAAGCTAAGATACTTGAAGAAACATTAAATGGCAGAAGTTTAAGACTATTAGATATAACCAATACATTAAATACTAGAACTAATAACTGTAGATTAGGGTTAGGAGCTTCATCCAGTGAACCAATACTAATTCAAAAGAATCAACTTTCTAAACCTGTAAATTTTGTTTCTGATAAAGGAAAGAAAAACACTGAACAAGTCAATAAGGTTAATGAAGTCCTTACACAAATTGAAACTAAGAACAAACTTAAAAAACAGAAGAATAAGAAAAATAACAATGTTCAGCAGTTATCGTCGAACTCAAATTGATGATACATGAACAGATCGTCGACCTCAGAACGACGATCTCTGAACGCAAACTTCAGTAATAATCAATCTTCGATCTACGATCGACAATATCAGTATGGTTCGTCGACCATAGATCGACGATTTTGGTACCCCCAAGAATGAATACCTTCATTCTTCGAGCAGAGATCCACGATCTCATCCAACATCGTCGAGCTCAGATCGACGATCTAACCAGAAATCGTCGATCCCAAATCCTAACAACAGAAACCTAAATTCTAAAGTAACATTAATCCTTTTAGTCAATGAATGATACAACCAAGAAGATATCATCCTAAAGGTTACAAAAATCAACCTGAATGCTCTTATATTTCAAGTTACAGTTATGTAAATCAACCAGGACCCAAGGTTACCTGGGTCAAGAACAACTAAATGTTTTGTCTACAGATGAAGAGCTGTCCAGCTGTAAATCATGTATGGTACCCGGACAGTGGTTTGTCCAAAGCACATGACTGGGAACAAGGAAAGTCTACTCAACTACAAGTCCAAGCTTGGACCAAAGGTAATCTTTGGAGACTCAAAGTGTGGGCAAGCTGAAGGCTATGGATAAATAAGGATTGGAGCAGTCACATTCAACAAGGTAACTTATGTAAGAGGACTCAGGCATAACCTCATCTCCATAAGTCAATTATGTGATGAAGGTTATCAGGTACACTTCAACTCAACTGCCTATATTATTTCTAATAAAGAAAAACAAACTGTTTTAATGGGGAAAAGACAAGGAAACATATATATAGTAAATTTTCTATCTGAAAATTCAGATATCTGCTTACTTAACATAATAAGTAATCAGAATGATTTATGACATAAAAGACTAGGGCATGTTAATATGAAAAACATTGCTAGATTATCTAAAGACAACCTTGTGAGAGGTTTACCTTCTGGCCCCTACAAGAAGGAAGGCCTCTGCAGGGCTTGTCAACTAGGCAAGCAAACTAAATCTAGTTTTAAATTAGTAAATAAAAGTGATTCACCTAGGATATTGTACTTGCTACACATAGATCTCTTTGGACCCATAGCTGTATAAAACCTGGGAGGGAAATCCTACACCTTAGTTATAGTGGATGACTTCTCAAGGTTCACTTGGGTGTTCTTTCTGAGATCTAAGTTAGATACCTTTAAGGTTCTTACAGATTTTCTCAAGACCATACAGATTGAGTACTCTACTCATGTTGCATTGATCAGAAGTGATCATGGTACAGAATTTGAGTCTCCTCTTATGCATGAGTTCTGTGAGAAGTAAGGTATCAGGCACTGCTTCTCAGCTCCTAAAACTCCCCAATAAAATGGGGTAGCTGAAAGGAAAAATAGGACACTGATTGAAGCTGCAGGAACATTACTTGCAGATGCTTCCATGCCCCTATCCTTTTGGGCATAGGCTGTAAGCACAGCAAACTATATACTGAACAGAAGTCTGATACATAAACTAAAGAATACGACTCCCTATGAATTACTTAAAAGGAAGAAATCTAAAATCATTTATTTTAAAGTATTTGGCTGTGTATGTTATATACATAATAATGATAAGAGATACATTAGAAAGTTTGAAGCTAAGGCTGAAGAGGGAATTTTTTTAGGATATTCCCAAGTAAGCAAAGCTTATAGGGTATTTAATAAATCATCCCTAAAAATTGAGGAATCAGTTCATGTTACATTTGATGAAGCTAACATGTTTTACAAGGAGAAAAACATTTCTACCAATAGTACTTTGTAGGTATCAAATTTGTGTGAGAACTTGGATGATCTAGACCTTAACCCAGAGGCTGAATCACATTCTCCTCCACAATCAGTAGCAGGAGCTGATAGTGATGAAGAAACTGTGGAAGCAGTTCAACTTCCTTCAACAGTTGTTGCAATTCCATAGGAGGAAGTAAATCCAATAATTATTGCTGAACCAACTCCGCCTAATGATCTTGTCACACTTAGAGATCACCCTAGATCCCAAGTGATTGGAGACATAATAGCAGGTGTAAAGACAAGGCATCAACTCCACCAAGACTTGATGCATGCCTGTTTCCTCTCTCAAGTTGAACCTCAAACCATAAAAGATGATGAGCAAGATCCCCAATGGATCATTGTTATGCAAGAGGAACACAACCAGTTTGAGAGATGTAGAGTTTGGGATTTGGTTCCAAGACCCCAAGACTGCCCAGTTATTGGAACCAAATGGGTATACAGAAACAAACTAGATGCCCAAGGTGTAATTGTGATAAATAAGGCTAGGCTTATTTCTCAAGTTTATAGGCAAGAAGAGGGAATAGACTATGACCAAACATTTGCACCAGTTACAAGATTAGAGGCAATCAGAATATTTCTTGCCTATGCTTCCTACAAGAAGTTCAAAGTCTATTAGATGGATGTGAAGAGTGCCTTTCTGAATGGATTGCTAAAGGAAGAGGTTTATGTTGAACAACCTCCAGGTTTCATCTCTCATACTCATCCTTATCATGTTTTTAAATTGCATAAAGCCCTCTATGGTCTAAAGCAAGCTCCAAGAGCTTGGTATGACTTTAGCTAGCTTTTTGATAGAGCATAAATTCATTAGAGGCATTGTAGAGAAAACATTGTTCACTAGATATCATAAGGATCAAACCTTGTTAGTTCAAATATATGTAGATGACATTATATTTGGGTCTACTAATCCCAAATTATGCAAGAGGTTCTCTGACCTCATGCATTCAAAATTTGAGATTAGTAGCATGGGTGAGCTCTCCTACTTCCTTGGTCTCCAAGTGAAGCAGCTCCCTGATGGAATCTTCATTTCCCAGGCTAAATATGCAAAACAGCTTATTAAGAAGTTTGGGATGGGTGATGCCTCAGCAAAGAAAACACCTATGGCTACAAATGTTGTAATAGACTCTGATACACATGGGAAACCTGTGGATCAGAAATTATATAGGGGCATTGTTGGATCCCTACTATATCTTACAGCTAGCAGACCTGATATCATGTTTGTCACATGCCTTTGTGCTAGGTTCCAGGTGAACCCTAAAGAATCACATCTAATTTTTCTAAAAAGGATTTTAAGATATATAAAGGGTGTCCTAGTCTAGGCCTTGTAACGACCCCATCCGTTAAATGACGTATAGTAGAAGGTCCGGCCGGGGCCCCACACTATATGCCACAAACAGACGGTGAGGTCACAGGATAATACCAAACCAAACACGAATCCTAACTCAGAGCATTCTAGCGGAAGCTTTAAGTTGTAATTTGAACTCTAACCAGGAATGTCCAATATATAAACCACCTTTATATATATAGCCACGGAATGTACAACGAATGCATAGAGTTTGGCCTTAAGGCCTTACAGTTCTTCTTTCCACACCGTATGGTTTACAAACCTCGGCGCGCAGGCCGGCCATACATGAGTAAAAGAAAACAAGCAAAACATTCGCTTAGCCTTCAAGGGCTAGCCGCAGCAGCAGCAACAGTAGTAGGGCTTCAGCCCTTCACTTACCACTTGGCTCTCCAGCACCTGCATAGGGACAATCCACTCAACCAGTGGCAAACAATGCAACGGTCAGCATTCAGCTGACCCAATTATAACAATCCTACCCCTTTCTCGGGGCATTAGCATTCTTTCCTTGCAAAGCATGGCATCATCATATAGCAACTATGTGCGCGCAGGCACATTCAAGCCATCACAACTATTGGCCACACGGCCCGACAGTCAGTGCACTCAGGGCACATTCTTGGTGTACCGGAATACCAGGGTCACCACCACCGTCTACACGGTATTTGAGCATTCTAGTCTTTCCGGCGCGCGGGTCTAAGACTCTCATTAGGCGCTCCAACAAAACCTATAACCAGGCTTCCAAGTCGGACGGACCTAACGCAGGTACGGATCAGCCACCCCCCGTTGCTCAAGTCGCCGTGCCACCTCGAATACGGAAGTATCCATGGCTATTTATAGGCGCGGGTCGGTTTCACCTTTCCTGTTCGGCAATCTGCCTTTTCATCGAGTTGCAGCCCAACGGCTCAACCGCTCATAAAGTGGCAACGCACGGCCACAAGAGCTGCATCCAACCCTCTTCATTTCCTGGACATCATCCAGTACTTCCTGCTGCACCAAGCAACAGGTAGGCACAAGGCAACACAAGCCATAATCACGGAGCCTTCTCCGATATGCAAACAAGCATCACCAATCCAGACCATGTCCAGATGGGCTTCACACAGCATGCCTAGAGCCGTACTCCAATTTCGGCCTCTAACAAGGGGGACTTCACATATCTACCCCAAGGGACACCACAACCCACCGCACACTCGCGGGGAAGGGTTTTCCCTATGCAATGCAGAAAAGAAGGACTTCACATGTCCAAGAAGGGAGATCGTTACCCTTGTCGATCTCTTGGGAGCCATCGCAAACTAGCCGGTGAGAAAGAACCGCAGCAGCTTTGCCTTCACAACGCCGGCTTCGGATCACGAATCGGACCACGGGAACTCCGCCAGTGGCTTGATCTCCTCCTCCTTCTTCTTCCTCCTCTCTCTTTCTCTCTTCCTTAACCAAATGAAGAATAAAGTCTTCATCAGCCTCCACGGATTAAATCCAGCCAGGAATCACCTGAGCCCTTGGATCCAAAGAGAGAAATCTGAACGGCCATGATTTGCCCAAAAACTCATTTTTTTGGCTGACACGGCCTGTGACACGCCCGTGTCACAGGCCGTGTACCCTTAAGCGGCACACGCGGTATTCGTACCGACTGAGATTTACAAGAACACGGGCATCGACACGGCCGTGTCGAACCTGACACGCCCGTTTCATTCCTGAGACACGCCTGTGTCACCCCTGCCTCATCGAGCTGCAAGCAGTACACGGGTAGGCACACGGCATCGGACACGCCCGTGTCCAACCTGACACGCCCGTGTTCAAGGCTTGGTTCTAGGCCGTGTAACTTTCTGACTCAAAACGCATTTTATTTGCGTGACACGCCCTGGGACACGCCCGTGTCCCAGGCCGTGTACCCCCGACACGCCCTGGGACACGCCCGTGTCCCAGGCCGTGTACCCCCGACACGCCCTGGGACACGCCCGTGTCCCAGGCCGTGTAAAATGACCTGCACCTCAAAACCATTTTTTGAGTCTTTTTGGGGTGTTACAACAGCTCAATTGGTGATGAAGGTTGAAAGAACTCCATAGTTAAGCGTGCTTGGGCGAGAGTAGTACTGGGATGGGTGACCTCCTGGGAAGTCCCCGTACGGCCCAACTTAACTGTCGAGTTCGCTCATCAAAGGGAGGCTGTGGCCACCAACAACCCGCCTGTGGAGGGAGAGGGGTTGGGGTGCTTGGGCTACAGCCCGGTAGCGACGCCTAGAGCGGAGCCGTGGCACTGCCACGTTGGATCGGCTAGGGTCGTTACAGGCCTCTTGTATCCTACTGAGTCAAAGTTTGAGTTAACTGGATACTCATATGTTGACTTTGCTGGATGCAGAGTAGACAGAAAGAGTACCTCAGGAACTTGCCAGTTCCTTGGTATGAGATTAGTGTCCTGGTTTTGCAAAAAACAATCATCTGTGTCTACATCAACTGCTAAAGCAGAATATATTGCAGCTGGCAGTTGTTGCTCCCAGATACTGTGGATTAAAAACCAACTCCTGGACTATGGGTTCAACTTAAATAATTCAACTCTCTTATGTGATAACACAAGTGTTATAGCAATAGCACAAAATCCAGTCCATCACAGTAGGACTAAACATATAGACATTAGACATCATTTCATTAGAGAGTGTGTAGACAAAAACAAAATTAAACTTGTCTATATCTACACTGATTTGCAAAATGCTGATATTTTCACCAATCCCTTGGATGAAAGAAATCACTTATTCTTTGTAAATCAGCTTGGAATGATCAATGGATAAGACTTAGTTTAGTTTCTGTCTGCACTCGAAGAACTCTTTAGATTTCGTCGACCTGAGATCGACGAACTCCCTGTTAGTAAAGTTAATTTCGTCGACCTGAGATCGACGAACCTACTTCAGAAAACTTTCGACGAACGGAGCTCGGCGAAATGTATTCAACCCTTCAGACTGATATCGACGAATTATTTAACTACAAATTATTTCGTCGACCTCAGATCGAAGAACTATTTCCTTTAGTGGAACAGAGTTTGTCGTTTCATATTCCAGAAAACCATATATTTAGGTTTACTTCGACCTCCGTCCCGCGCTTTCAATTCTCTTGCACTTGATCCTCGTTTTCTCTTGCAGGTACTTTTATGGCGATTCCCGCAGGAACTCTAGTGGCAATGAAGTTTGATACTAGATTCGATCTGGACTTCTAATCTTTTTAGTACTTAGACCCCATCCTCCTGAATATTCTTCAGTTACTTGAAGACCAACAGTTGAAGACTCTGCTCTCCACCCGCATGAAGATATCAGGAACAGAGATCAGGGAATGGGTTTACATGGCTTCTACAGAGGATAATACGACGTCTGGAACAATCGCGGGTACTACTGTTTCTCTTACCCCGATGTTTTAACTTAAATATTTGGATTAAGAAATGGTGATGAAGAATTAGATATCAATTCGGAGGAATTTGACATGATGCTTAGCATGATGGGGGGTATTTGGGACAAACCCCCAATAAATTGCTCAAGAAACATTTGTCTGCAGAATATAAGTTTCTTGCCGACATTGTGGGGAAGGTGCTGCTAGGGAAGCACACTACACATGACTATATCACCAGGAATCAGTTCTTGGTAATGTGTGCCATAGTGAATAAAAGGACAGTGAACTGGGTGCAGATCTTATTTGATCTGATTAGAAGGAAGAACAACAAAAAGTAGGTTTGCTTTGGAAGGATCCTAGGGATCTTCCTCAAGGAAAAGGCTGCTGAATCACTTGTATCCCCGACCATATTCATTAATGCTAGCAAGAGACTCACTTGTGCTCTGTTTAGCAAGTGGGAGAGTACAATCACTAAGCCAACCAAGGCTCCTTCCTCTTCCACCAGAACTTCTGAACGTATCGGGGCTGTCCCAGCCACTCCCCACCCCATTGAAGAGATCCCTTCCACCCCTCCACCACCTCCAGCTACTCAGGTTCTATCCCAACCAGCAACACAACCAACCCCACCTTCCACTACCACTACAATCCCTACCTCTACACCTCCAGCATCCCAACTTCTTGCCTCTCCAACAAACATTCCCTCAAATACTCCATCCCCCCAGCCTGATACATCTGTACCCTCACCACCCCAATCTCCTCTTCCACATCATCTTGCTGATATCCCCCAAACCAACATATCATCACTCCCATCCTTCAACCTTTTATCATCCCCACTACCTACTCCCTCTCCTCCAAATGACTCTCCCCTACACACTTAAATTCCACCTCCACCTCTAACTCCCCAGCACCTACAATATCCACTCAACCAACCACTGCCACAACATCTACCTCTCCATACTTAGATTCCTCCCTTGTCTCCCCACTCATTACCCTCCTCGCACCCCTCCTAAAAACACTCATAGTAGAGGCTATCTCTCCTCTTGCTGCCTCTATATCCTCTCTTGCTGCTCAAATTAATGCTTTAACTACTTCTCCCTCTTCATTTGGGGGTCTGTCTTCATTTCCTCCTGAAACCAGGTAGGGGGAGATACTTTATGAAGAAGTAAGCACCAGTTATAGCAAAAGATGCAGCACCAGCAGAATAAGATGATAAGGATATGGACACAGCAGTTGTTACAGAATATGTAGCAACAGAAGAAGTTATAGCAGAATAAGTACAAGAAGAAGTTATGGCAGAAGATGTACCAACAAGCAATACTAAGCCATCTATGGCTATAGTTCCATATACCACACCAATTTGGCTCAAAGCCACTTTTGCAGCTCCTGAGACTCTTCCCAGAGCTGCTTCCCCCACCATCTCATCCCCTATAGCACCAGTGTATATTATGGATGATTCTCCAATGCCTGACCAAGATGCATTGGTCATGGCTTTTATTGAGGAAGAAAATAAATGAGCCTCTCAAAGCACTGATGTACATAGTTCTCCAGTTTCCCTCCCAGTTCCTTCAAAGACAGAATAGACAACAGCTTCTGATGACACATTGAGAGAGATTGATGTCATGTGTGACAATCCTCAGCCTTCTGATGATGATGATGATTCTGATTCTGATGAGGACCCAAAGAAGAAGAAAGTTTCAAAGAAAAGGAAAGCTCCTCCACCTCCTGCCCCAAAACCCAATCAAGCAAAATACACACCCTATTACATTCTGCAGAACATAACTCCATACAAGGGTATGCCAGCTTGGATGTGGCTGTCTAAAAATGAACAAAAGGCAAGGAAGAAGAGCAGAAGATATTCTCCTCCCCCACAAAAATTCAAGAGAGGTCCTCCTCCTCCTCCTGTTGGTGCCTCAGGAACTACCTCTCAAGGGACAGATGCACCTTCCAAGTCTACATCCTTCACCAGAACATATCAAAGACAAGAAAGGCCATCTAGACATCATTTTCAAGGAAGCAGATAGCAAAGGAATGTCAGCTCTACAGAGCAAATAAAGGAGGTAGTTTATTAGAAACCAGAGTTCTCACCTCCCAGACAGCAATCTTAACAAAGAAGGCACACAGAATCCCATAAGTCTAAAAGAAAATATAGTGAGACTGCTCCTCCAAAGTCTTTGTATACTCAGAGTGATGAAACCCAAAAAGTAACAAATTTCCAAGCATAGTCCACTCAATTCAAGCCTGTTACCCTACTGCCCCCACAAGATGATCAATTATCTGTTAGTCAGGATATTGATCCCAACTTCAGGATGGCTAGGCTCCAAGAGTTGATTGGTCTGTCACAAATAAAGAAGGCCAGAGAAAAGGGTGAAGATCCAACAAAGATCACAACTATGTCTTCATACAGAGAAAAAGAGCTGGATAAACTTCAAGTGAGCAAGATAGTGTTTGATTCTAACGAGTACATGGCTATACACATAGAGTCTATAGTACCCAGAACCTTCACCCTAACAGTGATTGGAGCAGCAGATATGTATATGTTAAAGAAGTTGCTAATCCTGACAAAGAAATCATCTTAACTCAGCCTGGAGATAAGAGCAAAGGAGCAGAGAAACAGAAGAAATAGAACCTGAACTCCTATGTGTATGGTATACTTTTGAAAAATCGTGTTCTATGATACAAAGCTAACTATGTAAATATATCTGCCGCATATATATTATTTCATTCACTACCAGATATATATTTTCTTGCTTTGTACATTTCTTGTTATCATTGAGTCTGTAATTAGTGATCTCACCCAAATATGGGGAGATTGTTGGATCCCTAGTTGGATTTGGGCTAGGTTCACTAAGTCAGGATATGACCCAACATGTATAGTGTAACACCCCAGAAATCTCAAAAGCCAAAATTGGGATTCAGGTTGGCTTACACGGCCTGAGACACGGGCATGTCTCAGGGCGTGTCAGGTGTACACAGCCTGGGATACGGGCGTGTCCCCTTTTCTCGAGACGTCGACTTGAGTTCTCGAGAACTTATCATCGAGAGGCGACACGGCCTGTGACACGGGCGTGTCACAGAGGCGTGTTGGGCACACGGCCATGGACATGGGCGTGTGCCTTAGCAGTGTCCTTCTCGGGTGATTTTGGAGGTCGTGTTATAGGGGTGACACGGCCAGATACATGGCCGTGTACTGGGTGACACGGGCATGTCAGGCTTGACACGGGCGTGTCGATATCCGTGTTCTGGTTTATTTTAAGTCAGTTGTGCACCGCTTCAGGAACACGGCATGTGACACGGGCGTGTCACAACCCGTGTTCGGCCCAGGAAATTCCATTTCAGGGCTAATCCGAGCCTTCCATTTTCTTTAACCAAGATCCAATGGCCTAGGCTGTTCCCTAGATTTATAAGGACGGATTTGAGATGGAGAAAACTCATTTGAGTTGTGTCATTCTCTTTCCTAAGTGAAAAGAGAGAGGAGAGCAAGGGGAGCAAGAAGAAGGGAAAGCCGGCTGCCGGTGGTGCTACGGTGGTCCAAATCGCGAGTCGAGTTCAGCTCTACGGAGGCTTGATCGCTGCGAAGCTTTCCAACCGTGTACTTTTCGCCATTGCGCCAAAACATCCTTCAATGTTAACGATTTCCTTCTTGTACAAGTGAAGTCCTTATTTCCTACATTTTCATAGGAATCCTCCACAAAAAGGTGGATGGCGAAGTGATTCCCTTGGGTCGGCGGTACGTCCCTTGTTGTATCTCATTAGAACCGGAAGTGTGAGTACGGTTAGGCATGCTGTGTGAAGCCCATCTGGACATGTTGGTCTGGGTTGGTGATGCTTGTTTGCACATCGGAGAAGACTCCGTGAGTATTGCTTGTATGCATGAAATCCGTGGTGGATGCATGTGGCTTGGTGCCGTAGGAAGTACTGGAGAAAGTCCAGGAAATGGTGAAAGTTGGGTTCAACTCTTGTGGCCGTGAGTGCCATATGTTTTGAAGTTGAGCCATTAGGCTGCAACTGGAGGAATGCCATGGTGGCGGACGGGCAAGGTGAAGCTGTACCCGCGTCAGTCCAGTCTTGAGTCTGACGATTTTGAGCAACGGGAAAGGTGGATCGGTACTCGCGTTATGGTTGTCTAACATTGGGTGCTTAAGGCCCTGTTAGGATCACATAGCGAGATTCGATGGCTTGCGTGTCGATCAGACTAGAAATGCTCAAATTGGACCGTCATGTCTGGGACCTCTGAACGGTGGTGGGACCCGGTGTTTCCGATACACCAGAATGTGCCCTGAGTGCACGGAATGTCGGGCCGTCGTGCCAGCATTTGTGATATGTATTGCCTTGGCGGCTGGATATATATGTTTGAGATGGAAAATGTTATGCAGGGAAGGAATTCCGGTGCCCCGTGCACCAGGGGCAGGGTCGTTATAATTGGTCAGCTGAATGCTGACTGTTACCCTGTTTGCCACCGCTTGGTGGATTGGTTCTTGGAGGTGCAGGTGATGCTGGTCCAAGCGAGACTTAGCGGGCTGAAGCCCAAGCTGCGTTGCTGCCCTCGAAGGCTTTATTTTGTTTCTTCTTGTTCATGTGTTGCTGTCCTGCGCACTAATGTTTGGAAACCACACTTTTGTTAAGAGAAACCTGTAAGGCCATTTACTTTGGGTGTATACATTCCTATTTTGTTATAGTGGGACAGTTCTTAAAACTCTTGAGTTCAAGTTTTCAACCGTGAAGCTTCCGCTAGAATGCTCTGTTTTAGGATGCGTTGGTTTTGATATTATTTAGTAGCGTCTCTGCCTGTTTGTGGAATATGGTGTGGGGCCCCGACCGGACCCTCTATTATATTCTTCATGATGGGTAGAGGTGTTACAATTTGGTATCAGCTTGTTGGTCGTTCTCTTCTGAATTCGCGGACGAATTCTTTTGAGGGGTGGCGAGCACGTGTCAGTGCTGTCGTTATAACACATAAATTGAACTCAAGAATGTCCACTTAGGAATGTAAATACACTTATTTGGTGTGTTCATTTTTTTTGTATGTTTGTCGTTTGTTTAGTCGATAAATTGTGTTTTTACACATATTGGTGACTAGAAGTGTTGCGGGTCAGTTGGAACCTCAACATTCTGTTGAAAGTGCGGCACCGGCTGAGGTGCCCACACCTCCTCCATCTGCTGAAACTGTGCGTTTCATTATGGAGACGGTACTTGCTGTGATGACTGCTCAGCAGGCTGAGCAGGCACGTCCTGCTGTGGTGCCAACGCATGCTAGGGTAAGGCAAGAACTGGCAGAAGCTGTAGTTGAATCCGCGGGCAGTAGATCAACAATTGAAGCAATTCATGAGCTTCAATCCTCCTCAATTTACTGGGGCGGGATCCCCGACCCAAGCGGAGGATTGGCTTGCAAGGATCAAGAGAATCATGAGAGCAATCAGAGTTGAGGAGGAGCAGAAGGTAATGTTGGCCACTTTCCTTCTTGAGGGAGAGGCTCGGTTGTGGTGGGATGAGATTGAACTGCATCATTTGGCCGGCAGAAAGTTGGCAGAGGCCTCGATGGAAGAGTTCTCTCGGTTATTCTTGGCAAAGCATCTGCCAATGCAGTAGAGAATATCAATGGAAATGGAATTTCAGCGGTTGACTCAAGGAGATTGTAGTGTGGATGATTATCTTCATGAGTTCACGCGGTTGGGAAGATATGCGGGTTCTATCTTCGCCGAAGAGGAGCATAAGACTAGTCGGTTATATGCGGGACTGCGAGACGAGTTACGATATCTTCTCTCGAGTTCTGTAAGTCAGGGTTTTCAAGCCTTAGTCTGTACGGCTCGGTCGTTGGAGACAGACATGAAAAGGGGGAAAGGAAAGGGGACCTATGCTGTTGCAAAAGCGATGTTCAAGTCACCGCGTCCGGAGAAATCTGGGTACCGAAGGAGATGGTATAAGAAGTCCAAATCTACTGGACAAGCGCCTTCAGTGACTGTGACGGAGGCATCGTCGGGGTATGGATCTCGCGCCTGTTTTACGTGTGGGAAGGTGGGACACTTCGCACGTGATTGCCGAGTTGGCCCTCCAAAGGGTGAGAAGGAGACGGGAGCGTCCTATGCGGAGAAAGGGAAGATTGTGATGGAGTCTTCTGCATCGCACGCGCAGCCCCGGGTCTTCAACCTTGGACAACAGGAGGCCATTCAACAGGATAAAGGTGCTTCTACCTAACGAATGTTTGTTATGCACGGATAAATCTTGCGGTCTTGAAGTAAAGATAGGGAGTCGGGAATTCAAGGTGGAAACATATGTATTGCCGATTACAGAGTTTGATATAATCTTTGGTATGGACTGGCTTTCAGAGCAGCGTGCCTGTCTAGATTGTACTACAAAAGTGGTCACACTGGGGCAAAATACCGAACAAGAGACCAAGTTAACTTGTATGCGAGGAATGAGTGGGATGTTGTTATCTGCTCTCCAAGTCACTAAGGCAGTTCGGAAGGGTGCGGAGTTATTCTTCACACTCATTAAGGCTGTGGAGCCGAAGGCAAGTGTGAATGAGGTGCGGATTGTATCGGAATACGGTGATGTGTTTCCAAAAGACCTTCCAGGGTTATCTCCTCAAAGGGAAATCTACTTCTCTATCAAGCTGGTGCCAGGTGCAAAACCTGTGGCCCGCTCGCCTTATCGTGTAGCGCCAAAAGAAATGGCCGAACTAAAAGTTCAATTGCAAGAGTTGCTAGAGCAGGGATACATACGCCCAAGTATGTCACCTTGGAGCGCGCCTGTTCTTTTTGTGAAAAAGAAAGACGGTAGTTTGCGGCTATGTATTGATTACCGCGAATTGAATAACCTGACGGAGAAAAATAAGTATCTGATTCCACAGATCGATGACTTGTTTGATCATCTAACAGGCTCAACCATCTACTCGAAGTTAGATTTGAAATCAAGGTATTACCAATTGCGGATTAGGGAAGGTGACATTCCCAAGACAGCGTTTGGAACACGCTACGGTCATTACATATTCACGGTGATGGCGTTTTGGCTTTGTAATGCGCCTTCGGTATTCATGGACTTAATGCAACGAACGTTCCGAGAGTACTTGGATTTGTTTGTATTCGTATTCATTGACGACATCCTAGTGTACTCGCAGTCGAAAGAAGATCATGCAAACCATTTGCGGTTGGTACTGCACACCTTGCGGAGGAATAAGCTGTATGCCAAGTTCTCGAAGTGTGAGTTCTGGCTCTTGTCGGTGGCTTTTCTGGGCAATGTAGTTAGTGGAGAGGGCATAGCAGTAGATCCGGTAAAGATAAGTGACATACAAGATTGGCCGGTGTTGTCTTCAGTGGCCGAAGTCAGGAGTTTCCTTAGACTGGTAGGCTACTATAGACGGTTTGTGGCAACTTCTCCCGGATTGCTTTGCCTCTGACAACGTTGACGAGAAAAAATAAGAAATTCGTTTGGACGCCAGAGTGTGCGAGAGCTTTTGATTAGCTGAAGAGTCGTTTGACCACGGCGCATGTGTTGACGTCTCTATGTGGTACAGACGGCTATGAGATATACAGCGATGCGTCAGGGAGTGGCTTAGGCTGCGTTCTCCTGCAGTTTGGCAAGGTGATTGCTTATGGCTCACGCCAATTGAAAGTGCATGAGCGTAACTATCCCGTCCATGACTTGGAGTTGGCGGCGGTGATCTTTGCGCTAAAGTTGTGGCGGCACTATCTGTATGGCGTTAAAGTCGATATTTATATAGATCATAAGAGTCTAAAGTATTTGCACGATCAGAAGGATTTGAATATTCGACAACGGAGGTGGATGGAGTTCCTTGGGGATTACACCTTCGATATTCACTATACTCCCAGGAAGGGAAATGTGGTCGCGGATGCCTTGAGTCATCGGACTCCGGCAAGGGCAAATTGGCTTCTAAGGCATGATGAAGTCCTAATTCGAGATCTGGAGGCCTTAAATATTTCTTGTGTTGAAAGGAATACCACTGCAAAGCGTGCTTAAACTGGACGGAGGTACAGTGTGACCTGGCGGACAGAGTTCAGCAAGCAACAGAACTGGATGAAAGCCTACAACGCTAGTGCCGACTCAAGGTTTTCGTTCATTAACGGTCTGTTTCGGAAAGACGGTCGTTTGTGTGTCCCAGATAGGGGTAAACTTTGTGAAGAGGTAATGTATGAAGGCCACTTCACCAAGTATTCGGTTCACCCCGGGAGCACAAAAATGTATAAGGATATGAAGAAGCTATTCTGGTGGCCTGGAATGAAGAAGGACATAGCACACTATGTTGCTAAATATCAAACTTGTGCCTTAGTAAAGGCGGAATGCAAAAAAACGGGTGGTTTGCTGAAGTCGTTGCCTATCCCTGTGTGGAAGTTTGATGATATTTCCATGGACTTTGTGCATGGATTGCCAAGGTCTCAGCGGGAAAATAGTGCGGTATGGGTGATTGTGGACCGGTTAACAAAGGTGTCGCACTTCATCGCGAACCGAAGGGACGATCCAGTGGAGAAATTGGCAAAGATGTACGTGGATACTATTGTACGATTGCACGGTGTGCCCCGTAGCATCGTTAGTGATCGAGATGGGCGTTTCACTTCAGGCAATTGGAGGTCAATCATTGAACTGTTGGGTACGAAATTGAATTTCAGCATGACCTTCCATCCTCAAACAGATGGTCAGATCGAGAGAACCAACAGGACATTGGAGGAGCTCCGAATGTGTGCGCTGGATTTTGGAAAGAATTGGGTGTACTTGAAAATCAAACCATTCAAAGGTGTGTCCAGGATACGGCGTCTGAAAAAGTTGAGCCCGAGGTATCTGGGACCGTTTGAAGTGGTCGAATGTATTGGTGAAGATGCCTATCGGTTAGCACTTTCGCAAGAGCTGAGTGGTTTACATTATGTATTTCATGTCTCAGTGTTGTGGAAAGTGGTCAAGGATTCAACTCAAGTAATTGAGAGTGCCCGAGTACCAGTTGAGTATGGGCTAACATTGAAGGTTAGACCCATTCGGATCGAGGAACGAGCCGAGAAACAGCTATGGAACAAAGCGATCGGGATGGTCAAAGTCTGGTGGGACAATTGTGGCCGAGAAGAGCTAACGTGGGAGAGGGAGCAGACCATGAGAGCTGAGTTTCCCGAGTTGTTTATGTAAAGCTATTAGCTCGTCTGTGTATTGTTAAACCTTATATGTAAAGTGTCATATATGGTGTAATGCTTGTACTTCCTTACTATGTCCAAATTTCGGGACGAAATTTTATTAAAGAGGGGAGGATTGTAATACCCTAGAAATCTCAAAAGCCAAAATTGGGATTCAGGTTGGCTGACACGGCCTGAGACACGGGCATGTCTCAGGGCGTGTTAGGTGTACACGGCCTGGGACACGGACGTGTCCCCTTTTCTCGAGACGTCGACTCGAGTTCTCGAGAACTGATCGTCGAGAGGCGACACGGCCTGTGACATGGGCGTGTCACAGGGGTGTGTTGGGCACACGGCCATGGACACGGGCGTGTGCTTTAGCCGTGTCCTGCTCGGGTGATTTTGGCGATCGTGTTACAGGGGTGACACGGCCAGATACACGGCCGTGTACTTGGTGACATGAGCGTGTCAGGCTTGACACAGGCATGTCGATACCCGTGTTCTAGTTTATTATAAGTCGGTTGTGCACCGCTTCAGGAACACGGCCTGTGACACGGGCGTGTCACAACCCGTGTTCGGCCCAGGAAATTCAATTTCAGGGCTAATCTGAGCCTTCCATTTTCTTTGACCAAGATCCAATGGCCTAGGCTGTTCCCTGGATTTATAAGGCCGGATTTGAGTTTGAGAAACTCATTTGAGTTGTGCCATTCTCTTTCCTAAGTTAAAAGAGAGAGGAGAGCAAGGGGAGGAAGAAGAAGGGAAAGCCAGCTACCGGTGGTGCTAAGGTGGTCCAAATCGCGAGCCGAGTTCAGCTCTGCGGAGGCTTGATCGCTGCAAAGCTTTCCAACCGTGTACTTTTCGCCATGGCGCTAAAATGTCCTTCAAGGGTAACGATTTCCTTCTTGGATAAGTGAATCCCTTCTTTCCTGCATTTGTATAGGAATCCTCCACCAAAAGGTGGATGGCGAAGTGATTCCCATTCGGCGGTACGTCCCTTGTTGTATCTCATTAGAACCGGAAGTGTGAGTACGGTTAAGCATGCTGTGTGAAGCCCATCTGGACATGTTGGTCTGGGTTGGTGACGCTTGTTTGCACATCGGAGAAGACTCCGTGAGTATTGCTTGTATGCATGAAATCCATGGTGGATGCTTGTGGCTTGGTGTCGTAGGAAGTACTAGAGGAAGTCCAGGAAATGGTGAGAGGTTTGTTCAACTCTTGTGGTCGTGAGTGCCATATGTTTTGAAGTTGAGCCGTTAGGCTGCAACTTGAGGAATGCCTTGGTGGCGGACGGGCAAGGTGAAGTTGTACCCGCGTCAGTCTAGTCTTGAGTCTAACGATTTTGAGAAACGGGAAAGGTGGATCTGTACCCGCGTTATGGTTGTCTAACATTGGGTGCTTAAGGCCCTGTTAGGATCACATAGCGAGAGTCGATGCCTTGTGTGCCGATCAGACTAGATATGCTCAAATTGGACCGTCATGTCTGGGACCTCTGAACGGTGGTGGGACCCGGTGTTTCCGGTACACCGGAATATGCCCTGAGTGCACGGAATGTTAGGCCATCATGCCGGCATTTGTGATATGTATTGCCTTGGAGGCTGGATATATATGTTTGAGATGGAAAATGTTGTGCAGGGAAGGAATTCTGCTGCCCCATGCCAGGGGCAGGGTCGTTATAATTGGTCAGCTGAATGCTGACCGTTGCCCTATTTGCCACTGCTTGGTGGATTGGTTCTTGCAGGTGCAGGTGGTGTTGGTCCGAGCGGGACTTAGCGGGCTGAAGCCCAAGCTGCGTTGCTTCCCTCAAAGGCTTTGTTTTGTTTCTTCTTGTTCATGTGTGGCCGGCCTGCGCGCCGATGTTTGGAAACCACACTTTTGTTAAGAGAAACCTGTAAGGCCATAAGGCCATTTACTTTGGGTGTAAACATTCCTATTTTGTTATAGTGGACAGTTCTTGTAACTCTTGAGTTGAAGTTTTCAACCGTGAAGCTTCCGCTAGAATGCTCTGTGTTAGGATGCGTTGGTTTTGATATTATTTAGTAGCATCTCCGCCTGTTTGTGGAATATGGTGTGGGGTCCCGACCGGACCCTCTATTATATTCTTCTTGACGGGTAGAGGTGTTACATATAGCCAGGGTCATGGTTGTGTCCTAGAGTCTAGGTCTAGTCCTTAGAGTCAACAATGCCAGGGACTAGCCTCCAACACTGCCAGAGACTCAAGACTTAGAGAAAATTCAAGACTTATAAAAAAAGCTCTATGTTCGTCAATCTCAGGTCGACGAAATTTGTGCTCAGCTCGACGAACTCAGAGACAATTCTCTGAGCTGAGCTCGACGAACTTGGTTCTCAGATCGACGAACTCTAGACAAAGTGACAACACTTCTAAGTCAAACTTCGGTCGACAAACTTAGAACATCAGCTAGACGAACTCTGTTCTCTGATCCTAGATCGACTAATCAGATGTTTCAACACTCAACACCAGAGAAAATCACACTCAATGCCAGAATGATGACTCAACACTCAACGCTAGAGAACATCACACTCAACGCTAGAATGATTATTCAACACTCAACACCAGAGAACATCACACTCAATTCCAAAATGATGTTTCAACACTCAGCGCCAAAAAACAGTCTAAGTCCAGAATCAAAACTCAGGTCGACTGTCTTGGACCTCAGCTAGATGATCTCAGTTCTCAGGTCTACGGTCAACGATCTTGGACATCAGATCGACGAACTTGGTGCACAGAATAGGAAAGTTGTCAAGCAGCAGTCAGCCATTCTGAGGTCGACAAACTTGGAACTCAGCTCGATGAACTATGGACTCAGGTCGACGATCCAGACTTGGCTGTTTCCCTTTTCTGTTCCTATTATATTGCAATGATTCCTGATTAATTAATGCTCTAATATTTTTCTGAATATTACCGTTAGACAAGAGCATTAATTATGGTCTTCATCAGGATTATTACTTGCCGTTTTCCAAAGGGACAGTTGGGGAAATCAATCAATGCAAAATATTCTCTAGCCGTCAGCATTGAATGCAGAAAGGATTTCAAAATTGAAATGGATGTTTATATCGAAAATATAAAAATATAGATTCTTCTCCTTCCTAAAAGAGAGCAAACAACACACAACTGATACTGATATACAGAAAAATAGTAAGGAAGAGTAGAACACTATTATCACGCAATAAGGATTCTCTCTGCTCTCGCTCTCTCTTGATAACAAAGTACTGAAAGAAAGATCTGCTAGACCAGAAGAAGAATAGATTTCAGAAAAAGAAGAATAATCCTTTAAATCAAGAGTCTTCTTCTTCTATCATTCTCTCAAGAAATTTCAAAGGACAACAACTACTGCATTTGTAAAAGAGTTCCTGAAGTTCTTCTGGTTGAAGTTGAAAGCTTGAAGTCCTATCACCCTGAAGCAAAGTTCCTTTCACCCTGAATAAATTCAGTATTTCAGGGGGAGCTTTTGCCACCATCAAATCCATAGATTCTTCTCAGTTGAATACTTGAGAAAGAGAAGACATCATCACTCTCTCACCCCCTCTGTAAAAAGGGTTCTGTTCTCTACTCCCTTCAAAAGTGATTCCTGGTTACAAGTCTCCTAACCAAAAGACTTGAGGTTTGGTTTTTGAGCATCTTACCAAAAGCTCATTAGTGGCAGGCACCTGAACAAAAACCTGAGTGGATTCCTACCTGGGTGGTAGAGAAGTGGATGTACCCAGGTTGGGGAACCACTATAAAATTCTTGTGTTGTCTGGTTTCCTTTATCTTTTGTTCTTGCTGTGCCTTTGATAGTTAGGATTAAGTTTTACTATTTAGCAAAAGATTTTAAATACTCACAAATACTCTATTCCCCCCCCCCCTCTAGAGTATATTAGATCTAACCCTCACTTTCAGACCATGGTAACATAAAGCATACGTTTGGGTGTGCTTTAGGTATCGCATCAGCCTATAGAGGTCATCCCAATGGTCTTGGTTAGGATTACTAGTGAATCTTCTTAACATGCAAATCGTAAAGGCTATATCAGGTATAGTGCATACCATAGCATACATGAGACTACCAATCAGTTTAGCATAATCTAATTGTCTAATCGCAGCTCCATCATTGGGCTTCAAGTGATTATTATAATCGTAAGGTGTCTTCACTACTCTACGTTCACTCTATCCCCACGTATCCAACATGGACTTTATATAGTGGCTTTGACTTAGGGAAATGCCATTTTTCCCAAAGCTCACTTGCATGCCTAGTATAGTCTCATCTACACCTAGGTCTTTAATGCTAAACTCATTCATTAGTTCTGACTTAACGCCATTCACTACGGATTGATCAGAACTGAGAATCAGCATATCATCCACAGACAAGCATATTATAGCGACTTTGTTCGATATATTACATATGTAAAGACATTTGTCCGAGAGATTCGACATGAATCCCATGTTCCTTACACTATAGTCAAACTTCTCATGCCATAATTTTGGTGCTTGTTTTTGTCCGTATAGCGACTTGATCAACTTACAGACCTTATTTTTGTGACCGTCTACTATGAAGCCTTCAGGTTGGCTCATGTATATTTCTTCGGTCAGATCTCCGTTCAAAAACACAGTCTTAACATCCATTTGATGAATAATAAAGTTCTCAATAGATGAATAGCAAGGAGTATCCTAATAGTTGCTAAGTGACACACTAGGGAATATACATCAAATTAATCAACCACACTAACTTGTGTGTAACCTTTAGCCACTAGGCGTGCTTTGTACTTAGCTACACTACCATCAGGATTGAGCTTTTTTTCATAACTCACTTACACCCTATAGTTTTAGCTCCTTTTGGCTTATCAACTAATGCCCAGGTGTTGTTCAAAAGCAAAGAGTTCATCTCTTCATCAATGGCTTCTTTCCAGAGTAGGGAATCCCTTGATCTCATCGTGTACTTATAGGCGGATGGATCGACCTCAACGTGGTAAGTGACAAAGTCACTACCAAAGGTTCTGGGAGTTCGCTCTCTCACCGAAGTCCTTCTAGACTCTAGGACACTATTGTCTACCGGAACTGAATAGGAGGTTCTCAGTACTGATTCATGTTCTTCCTCAGTAATAGTTGATTGCATACCTGGGATTGCCAGGTTCTTATCCTTAAAGAACTTATCCTCAAAGAACACATCATCCCTTGATTCAATAATTATATTATTAGACAAGTCTAAGAATCTATCTGCAGCACTATCTTCAACACAACCTAAGTAAACACACGTGTTGGTCCTAGTTCCAAGTTTAGACCGTCTAGGTTCATAGACACTAGCATAGGCTATGCAGCCCCAGGTCTTAAGTCTAGTGATGGTCGGGGGTATCTTAAACTAAAGCTTGTAGGGCGTGACGTCTAACTTAGCATGAGTGACTTTGTTTAGAATATTGTTTGCAGTTAAAACTACTTCTCCCCAATAAGCAGTAGGCATGCCAGTAGTGAGGAGCATAGAGTTTAACATTTCTGTCAACGTCCTATTCTTTCTCTCGGCTATACTATTTGATTGGGGTGAGTAAGGAGCAGTGGTTTCTTCTATGATGCCTTGAGAGGCAAGGAAACATCTGAACTCATTGGACACATATTCTCCTCCTCTATCACTTCTAAACCACTTTTTTCTCATATCTAGTTGGTTTTCTCTCCTGATTTTGAAAAGACAGAACTTTTCAAATGCTTCATCTTTAGTTTTCAGAAGATAGATGTGACAGAACCTAGAGTAGTCATCTATAAATGTGATCATATACTTCCTTCCTCCTCCGGTGACAAAACTTTTAAAGTCACATATATCGGAATGTATAAGCTTTAGGGGTGTTGTGCTCCTAGTAACCGCACTAAAAAGTTTCCTAGTGATTGTAGTCTGAGCACACATGTCACATTTCTCAGGAAGTGACTTAGTGTCTAATATGATCTGGTGAGTTTTAACTATTTGGAACATTGTCTTATAGTTCACGTGTCCTAGTCTCTCATGTAGATTCTTAGGGCTAACTAAGTTTGTTTAAACTTGTTGAACTAACTTATTTGCAAGACTTAGTTGGTACATCCTATTTTGGATGTATGCACATCCAAAATAGTGTGAGTTAACTGACAGTGTTACTCTACCGCTATAAAGGCAAAAGACATATAAGCATCACATAATCGACTTATAGACACTAAGTTAGCAGCTAAGGAAGGAATAAATTTAACATTTTTGAGAGTTAAAGTCTTACCTAGGATAACAGTAGCGTTACATTACCCACCTTCAAGACGTCAGTTGTCTTGCCATTTGTAAATTTAACAGACGGTTTCACATAAGTGAGCCCTGTCACAAGATCAGTATTGTTGCAAACATGGCACGTCGCCCCCGAATCCAAGTACCACTCTGTATTGGCCTTATCATTTTCGACCATTGCAACAAAATCGGAAGGCTCAGCTTGGCTAACCATATTGGCTAGGTTGCCATCCTGTGGTGCTTTGGTTCTTTCCATTTTAGGGAGTCTGCAATCAGATGCGTGTGCCCCCACTTGTCGTAGATAAAACACATGCCCTTGAACCTTTTAGCCCGTTTGCCAGGGCCTGCAACCTGGGAGCTACCATGGGAGGATCTGGTCCACTTAGGGTTCGACACGCGTTTAGAACTGAGAACCATGTTAGCTTCAGCCTTCTGCTTACTAATAGTTTTTAAAGCGTATCGAATCCTATTCTCATCCTCAATACAAATAAATCGCCTGAGCTCATTAAGACCATCCTTCATCTTCTTATGGTATATTTCAATTTTAAAGTTGTACCACGTAGAGGGCAGCTTAAAAATAATCGTGTCAGCAACAAAGCTGTCTGGCAGGGAAATATTCTCACTATGTAACGAATCTACAAAAGCTTCAAAATCCGATACCTGAGGGAGAATCACCTTCTCCTCATAGAACATAAAGGAATGGAATTTTTCCACTAGGTGCGCCTTGGACAGATCCTCCTCTTGCCTGAAGTGCTCTTCTAGTGCCTCCTAGATTTCCTTGGCAGTCTTCATCTTGGTATATGTTTTCGCCAGGCTGGAGGACAGGAAGTTCAGCAGGTAGTTGCGGCAAAAGTCCTCATCGTGAACCCACTGAGAATCTTCATCAATCCCGGAAACTTCAGCACGGTCAGACTGAACGGTGTAGGACACGTTCAGGTACTTCATACCAAAATGGGTGTTCAACTTCCAGTCATTGAATTCAGTCGCCGTGAATTTCTCCAATTTTATCATCGGTATCAGAGACGAGAAACTGTTCCCTTTCATCATTGTGATAGCGGAAACGGGAGCGATATTGCACAACACAGAACGCCAGAACAGAGGTTGAAACTACTGCCTAGTGTTGTAGGCAATTTCCAACACAAGATGAAAATTTTGTTTTTCCCCGATTGTTTGCAGCTTGTGGTCTCTAAGAGCTGGACTGAAAAACTTTCAGGAAAAATTAAAATGGCAACTCTCTTCTCAAATGAATCGATAGAGTGGGAAGGAGGGTTGCTGCTCTTATCATCTTTTTTTTTGTTTTCCAGATCTTAGCGGCGCATAGAGAAATCAAGAGAAAAAAAAAAGAAACGGGCGGCTTTCTCTCTACAGGCGGCGTGTTATCCCAGCCTCTTTTTCAATTTCAACTAGCGGCACTAAATCGGGCAGCGCTGCAAGAGAAATTCCTTCAAAAACTTGAGCCACAGAGCGGCAGAACGATCCAACAGTGGCAGGATGTAACATCCCATTTCCTATTAGACCCCTTAACTTAGATTGTGTTAGGACATGTGGTGGGGGCATGGGTTTAGGCTAGGTTTTACCAAGGGAGTTAGGGTGTAGTCACATAGGGTCCACTATAGGGCCCAAGTTAACTCAAGTCAAACAAGCCCAAATTGGGATCTTAGCTACACATTGGCCCCACCACTATAACCCTAACCCTAATAAAAATCTAAGTGAACCATAAGCCATGTCATTGGGTAACCTATTGACCCAAGTTGACCCAAGTCAACCCAAAACCTAAATTGGTCAAACTCATACCTAAAGACCCCATTAGTCCAAGTAGGGCACCAACATAGCCAAACCTAAGTTGGGTGGTACCATTGGGTCCATGACCATCAAATGGGGCCCGCCCACTCACCATGTTGACCAAGTCAACCTAAAAAGTCAACAAGTCAACATAGGGCATAAAGAAAGGAAATGATATGAGCCAAGCCCATTCCTAATGGACTAAGCCCATGGCTCAAGGCACATGACCATCCCAAGAGGTCAATGACAGCCCATAAACCCCAAAATTGAGAGAGAGAATACATGCATGGGGGTAGTTTTTGAATTTTGGAGAAAAGGAGGAGAGAGAAGAGAGGGAAAGAGGGGATGGAAGCCATGTGGCCCTCCTTCCCTCTGCCCAAGCTCATGGCTGAGCTTCCAAGGCTCTTTTCAGCAGGAATTAAGGGGTGGTGGCCACTTGGAAGCTGGGAGGAGATTCCAATGTTCATGGCCGGCCAACCCCTTAATCAAAACTCCTCACCTAGCCACTCCCAACCAAATCTAATCCCACCATCAGCTTCAAGAGTTTGAAATGAGTGGAGTTCAATAGATGGGGCAAAGCTTTTGCTGGAGAAACAAAGAATCGGGCTAGAACACCAGAGCATGCTTTGGCCATGGCTCACCGCCACCACACTCGCCACCAAGCCTGTCTATAGGTTCGTTTCGCCTCACCTCACCCCGTGCTAGCATTCTAGCTCACTTAGGCGATACATCGGGCTCAATTGAGCCCGATACTATGAGAGCTTGTGCGCAATTTTCTGAGCTTTTCTTCTAGCTCGGGATTGCCGGAGGAGCCGCCTCCGGCAGCCTCACTGTCGGGAAACGCTAGCTGCCACCTCAACGGAGGTGGTGGCGATAATCGTCGGCGGTGGCGCCGGCCCAGCTGGCCGGAATTAGCCAGCAAACTTGGCCCAGGACGGCTCCATCTTAGCCGTTGGCTAATTGGGGACGATGGCCAAGAGCCGTCCGATTTGAGGTACTAATTTGATATTTCATTATTTATGAACAGTGTAAATTCTGTCACACTTTATACAGACTTTTGCATGTTAATTATAGGCATATTAGGGGCACATTCGGAGGTAGCTATCAACATTAAAAAATGTAGGCCTTGACCTTACCTTTAAAATGACACCCTAAAGTCAGGAATTGGTACAGTAAAAACCCCTGTAGGACCATTCTACCATGACTGGTCCTAGGCTATGGATAATCTTAAAATAAGTGCCCAAGCGAAACCATAAGTCCTCATTACTTAAGATTTTGGTCATGCTTAAGATTAGGTTAAACCTAGGCTCTAACCAAAAATGAAAATTTTTGGTCAGACATTTGCTATTGTATTTGGTGAAATACTAATATTTAAATTAAGTGCATTTTTGGCGATATATGACTCCAAATGCCCCCACATTTTGATGGAATGTCCATTAGGTCAATATAAAAACATGGTAGAAATTTCAGGTGCTTTTGACCTCTACATGTTTGGGAAATCCCACATGCATAAGATAGGTATGTCCAAATTTGCGGTGCCTATGGTAAAACTAGAAGAGTGGGGATTTAGCCCATTTGGACCATTGCATGTCCATGAAACTCTGTACAGAGTCTTATAGGGATGAAATATACCTCCCATAGGAAGGTTGGGATCTTTGGGATCAAAAATCCCATTATTTGGAATTATTGGAAAATATGCCTAGATAGGAATAAATTTGACACTAGGGCATATGAATTTATTAAATTCTGAAATTTTGTCTCAAGCTTTAGTAGGGTATAGCTCACCTCTGGAAAAATTTATGGGACTGTTAGTTAATGTTAACTTGGATTTTAAGTAGAATTTACCATTTTGCTCATTATGAAAATTAATTAAAAATAAGGGAAATTATTGTTTAAATATTATGGAAAAATTTACAGTAGTTTATTTATGTGATCTAATCCGTGTAAAACTATTTGAGAATATTTGGATGTATATATAGGCTGGAAATCCTAATAATGGCATTTTGATAATATTGATCATATCGACATATGTTAGTTCAAATCACTTTTTACGAGCTTGTAATTCTGTATTTAGTTCCATTATATTATTATGGAGCTTCAGTAATATTTATAGAATTTCTGGTTATATAAATACTGTACTTCATTCTGAAAGTAGACAATTTCTGATGTTAATATTAAATGGATATTAAATGGAAATTCACATGAGAAAATTATGAAACCTGGTAGGAAGTCAAATTTAATCTCATGGAACATCTGATAAATTTCTTATGTAGGCTAAACCATTAGAGATAGTACATCATGTGCAAGGTGACCCAAGTCACTCAATTAAAAGAATTAATTTAGGCCCTTAATTCCATAAAAAAATAGTGAAACCTGGGATGGTCAACAACATACATCATAGCAAACCATGATAAATAATTAGGGGCAGTTGGCCCAAGAGTTTGGAAGTCATGTCATACGGGTCAACATTAGGTCATGGGTGCGCTTAGCATGAATAACATATAATACTAGGACCCATGGGGGGATAAGGTTGTCGGTTGAGATGGAATCTATATTGGGAAGATAAACCCCGGTTGGTGTCCAATAGGTCACTTCTTGATAACGAGTGGTAGAGTGCAAAATCCCAAGGATAGTAACTAGAACGGAGATCGACGGAAGACCGTCGCTCTCCCAATAAAATCCTAAGTTATTAGTTTTGTCCCAGAGTAACAACGAGAGTTTGGTATGGATCATGGGTAGATATTAATAAAAGTAAATATCCTTGCGAAAGGGAACTTTAGGCTTTGATCCCATCTTGGTTCCTAGTGCCCCCGAGACCCCTTCATTGGGCATACCCTGGGCAGTCCTGGGATTAACCCTAAATTGCTAGGTATAACAAACAATAGACAAGAGTTGTCTAATAGGCTAAGAGAATGTTGTTACAATCTCACCCGTGAAGGGTTGGAGGGTTTCAAGACAGTTAGTCTTGCGAGCTGGATGCTCGAGAGTTTGACATCAGGACGGGTTTGGTCCTACGAGCTAAAGGCTCGGGTTGAGATACCTTGCATATGCATAGAAACAAAACTAGTGGCGGGTCAAGCGGTACTGGGCCAATCATCACACCGATGGCAGTACGATGACTCGGGTGAGGTGTGAGGGTTTGAGGTGCTAGTAAGTTGTTTATACTGCGGTCCGGAGGACAATCCCCGAAGACGCACACCCAACCAAGAAAGTCTGGCAGTTGGCCAGCATTAGTACGCAGAGACTCTAGAGTGCACCTAGGATGTGTACAGAGGCTTACGAAGGGTCTAGAGTGCACCTAGGAAGCAGAAGCGCCTGTTCCGCTGCTGCTGTAGCCATAACGGTGGTACCAGAGAGTGATGTGGTGAATTGAATGACTATCAACCCGAAAAGGCAAGTGCACCTATCGAATTGTAGTACCAAGGTCATATTAAAAACTAAGGGCTGTCAATTACTATTACTCACGCTCCTACTATAATCCTACTCTACGATTGTTGGGTGTTTTGAGAATTTTAAATTAAACCAAAAATAATATTAAAACGAAAACTTCAGATTCAAAAGATAGCATTCGATCAATGATTCACCATGAAAAGAGATAAGAAGGATAAAAATAAAATTTTATAATTGCAAATCGTTCTCGACCGTGGCGGATCCGAAAATAAGAAATAATCTCGCTAGAGCATTAAATCTCCTAACTTCAGATGTTTTGACCGAAATCTCTTTGCACATCAAAAGGCCTAAAGTTGCATTATCGAAGTTAATCGTACTATTGGATTTGACTCCAATCTGGAGGATTTACGTTGTCCTATCTCTAGGATTGCGTGCAACTCCTTCCTTCTTTGACTAATCTTTCAAATTAACTAGTCCCTCGACTACTATGAAATGAGATCAAATTGCCTAACCGGAAATATGGAGTCGACAAGAGATAAATCAAAGAAGGATAGAGAAAAAATTTAGCAAAAATAAAACTAAGAAGCAAAGTAAAATCTCATCTCATTTCATGGATCCTCATGATCGAATGCTAAAGAAAATTAGCTACCCATATTCAAGAAGGAAACCGCAATAAGATAGAGAAATTTCATTTTCATTGATTGATAAAAAAAAGAGTACACAATAATAATAGAAGAGACAATATTATACTTCCAAGAAAAAGATTACACTAATAAAAAGAACTTAACAATAAGAAAAGAAAAGAACTCTCTTGCACTAGCACTCTCCTTGCTCTCCAATGTCCAACCTCCTTAAAGAAAGAGGCAAGTGCTCCTTATATAGATGAGGGGGAAGGTTCTAGAGGGAGGTGGAGATGAAAGGGAACAAAGGGGGCGGCCATGCATGGGTGGAGAAGTGCATGAATGAAATTAATGAGGGGGAGAGAGAGAAGGGGAGAGAGAGAGAAAAGGTTCAAGGCATGTTATTTAAAGAAATAAAAATAGAAAAATAGGAATAGAAGAAAGGGGGATGAATGAGTAATAAAAGAGGGGAGAAAAATATAAAAGGGGGGAGAGAGAAGGGAGGAGGGAGCCGTCCAAGCATTAATTGGAGAGCCATGCAAAGGTGGCGGGTGGCTGCATCAAGGAGGAACGGGCTTGATTTGACATAAACGGGTCGGTTGCATCAAAGAGGATCGGGCTGGACGTGAGATAAAGGAGCCGGCTGCATCAAAGAGGGTCGGACTTGATCTTGAGATGGCAGAATGAGAGGGCTTGACTGGATCAAGGAGGGCCTGGCTAAACTTGATCTTGAGCTGGCCAAATGAGAGCGATGCATGGCTCACGGGTTTGGACAGCACCAAGGAGGCTCGAACCTACAAAAATAAAATAAAACATTACATTAGTTATGTTTTATAACATAACAAACATAGTCATCAAACATAAAATACAACATAACAAACATAACATACATACCAAACATAAAATAAGATATTAAAACATAAGATTGAAAATAAGATATTAAAACATAACAAACATAAAATACATGAAAATATAATTAAACCTAGGAATTTTTATGCTAAACTAAACCAAAAAATGATGACTAAAACTAATCATCAAATTCCCCCATGCTTAAGTATTTGCTTGCCCTCAAGCAAATGGAATTAAAAACAAGGGAACATGAATAAAAGCAAAGAAAGCAATTTTAAGTTTCATAATTAAGAGAACCAAAATATGAAAAATTATAAAATCCTAATTTATATGTTAACAACTAGTGGGGCGAGAAGTCCACAATAGAAAACTTGAAAATGGAGACCTAAAAATATCATTGGAACATAAGGAAAAATTACACATTTCAAAATTCCTAAAACAAGGCATCCAAAATTTTTAGGAGAATAAGAAAGACAAAAGTTGAGATTCTAAATAAACGGCGCATTGAACAAACTACTAGGTTGCTAGAATAATGATGCGTCAAAATCGTCTCACGGACTACAATCCGAATAGGCAAGTGTACCTATCGTTTTATAGTATAGTGATAAAAAAAATATCAAGGTCGTATAAAAACTCGGGGCAGGTAAGTACTATTACTCACAACAATTCTATTATCCTACCGAACGATTGATGGGTTTCAAAATTAAAATGAACTAAGCTTAATTAAAAGAGAAATAAAATATTGCGAAAGAGTGCTCGATCGATGATTCACTTTGAAATAAATTAGTTTAACATTTGCAATACTATTAAGACCGTGACGGATCCGATATTAGGAAGTAATCTCGCTAGAGCATTAAATCCCCTAACTTATAGACGTTTTGACCGAAATCTCTTTACAAGTCAAAATGGCCTAAAGTCGCATTACCGAAGTGACCCGCACTATTGGATTTGACTCCAATCCGGAGGATTTACGTCATCCTATCTCTAGGGTTGCATGCAACTCCTTCCTTGAGTGATCTTTCACATTCACGAGCCTCTCGGCTACTCAAATATGAGATCGGAATCTACTACCATATACTAGAAATACGGAGTCGATACGAAATAATTCAAGGTCGGATCAAAAATAGAATAATTCAAATGCAAACATAAAATAAAAGATGCGTTATTTCATCGCAAAGTTCATCGTGATCGGGCACAAAACAAAATTAGCTAAGCATGTTTGAGAAAGAAATAACAACAATAAGAAAAAAGAAATTCATTTTCATTGATGATAGAAAAGAAGAGTACGCAATAATAAAAAGACAAGATTACACTAATAAAAAGACTATTACAATAATGAAAAGGAAATCTACTTAGCAACAAGGAAAGAAACATATGCTAATAATAGCTATCTAACTTGCTCTCCACAATCCCTCCTTCCAATGTATGAGGCCAAGGGTTCCTTTTATAGGTGAGGGAGAAGGTTCTAGAATGAAATGGATATGAAGGGAGCAAGGGGGTAGCCGGCTTTGCATGGAGGAGAATATGCATGAATGATATTTATTAGGGGAAAGAGAATAGGCTAAATGCAATGTATTTTATTTAAGGGGAATAAAATAGAAAATATAAAATAGAGAGGGGGGATGAATGTGGAATAAAGAGGGGAGAAAGAAATAAAAGAGGGGGAAAGAGAGTAGGAGGTGGGATGAATGTGGAGGGCCGGCCATGCAATGGTGGCAAGGTGCATGCATGTGAAAGTTATTGAGGAGGAGAGAGGACATGAGGTGGTCAGCCATGCATAGGTAAGTGGGTAGTTTTGTAGTGGGCTTTGAAGAGGGCTCGGGTAGGACATGGTGGGCTGCTCTTGGATAGGTCGGGCTGCTCCATCATGGGCTCGGGTTGGTCTTTGGGCTGCTTCAAAGAGGAGGCTCGGGCATGGACCTACAAGAAACAAAGCAAACATGTTAGATAAATTTAATAACATAACAATAATTATTATAACTAAATATAACATAACAAACATAATACAACATAACAAGCATAATACATAAAATAATAAAAATACATATAATAAAACTATAGATTTTTATATCATAACATAACACAATAAAATTGCAATATAATAAGCAAATAAAACTATAATAAAATTAGGAATTATATTATCCTAACACAAAAAGACTTTCAATAAGAAATAAAACATAACAAGCATAAAAATACTTAAAACATATAATTAAACTAGGAATTTTTCATACTAAACTACCCTAAAAATGATGACTAAAACTAGTCATCAAATTCCCCCATGCTTGAGCCTTTGCTATTCCAGAGCAGAAGTATAAGAAATATTTATAAGACATTAATAAAATTTTCAATTAAATTAGAAAAATTATTTACACCAAAATCAAGCCAAAAAAAATTTAGGGTTTTACGAATTGAGTCCGAAATTATGGAATTAAAGTGAAAAGAGAGAAATATTTAGCCAAAAAATTTTTTCTAATTAATTAACTAGCACTCAAAATTGAGTAAATTGCAACCAAGGTTAGATTAAAATTATAAAAACCATAACTTAAAAGAAACTTAAGGAAAAATGAAACCTACTACTTATGCTCTTCTAATATTTTAATTAAAAATCTAAGATAATGGTATTGGCTAAGGGGTTTGGGGAGGAAATAAACATGAAGAGGTCTTTGATTGGAGGTGATCATCATTATTATTTTTTTCACACCCCACAATTTTTTTTAAATAACATATATATGTAATACAAGAAAATGATAGACTAACATCATATCACTTCCCACGATATATATAAAGTTTTAATTCCTCTCTTCATTAGGGTTGCATATGTGTACCAGAGAATAAGGAACTAACATCTCCTTATTCCCATGACATATGATCTAACAATAAAAAGAAAAAGGAAGGGGCTTAAACAAAATTTTAGAAAATAAACTAAAACACTAGAGAGCAACTACTAGTAGATTGAGATTTCCTAAGAATCTAAAAACATGAGGTAATAATCATTAGAATCAAAAATTGTTTAGCAAAATTACTACAAAATTGAAACTATTTAAAATAAAAGAGAAAAGTGCTAAATAAATTAGTCTAAGCAAATTAAAACTATAAGATAATTCTCACAACTAAATCACTAAATATTAGATTTAACTAAATATGATGAAATAAAAGATTAGCAAATAAAAAGAAAAAAAATGCTTATAAACAAACTCAAACAAAATTTCTGAAAACAACAAAAAGACTAAGCAAGGGGTTTATTATATTTTTTGGATTTTTTTAAGATTTTTTATTTTTTTTTTGAATTTTAAAATCTAATTTTTTTGGTTTTGCTTTTTTTAAATAAAAGCAGTACTAAAGAAACTTAATAAAACTATACTATTTTTTTTTTTGAGAAATTTAAAACACTTTTTTTTTTGAAAAAAGAAGAAATAAAACAACTAAACCCAAAACAACTAAACCCTCCCTCATGCTTAAATTTTGCATTGTCCTCAATGAAAAATAAAAATAAGAAAGAA
Organism: Platanthera zijinensis; assembly: GCA_039513925.1. Lineage (NCBI taxonomy): Eukaryota > Viridiplantae > Streptophyta > Magnoliopsida > Asparagales > Orchidaceae > Platanthera > Platanthera zijinensis. The sequence goes on from CM077088.1 coordinate 175,190,033, forward strand.
AAAGGAAGAAGAAATGGGAGGGGGATGCAAGAAAGTAAATACTTAAAAAGAAAATGACTTCCACGGATTCGTAAGGCCGAATGCTGATTTTGCTCCCCCATGCTTAAGCTGGACACCGGCTCAGGCCTAAGGAAGAGAAAAAAATGATGGAGCCAAACAAACCGTCTGAGGTTTTATTCCTGCAAAACAAAATAAGCAAACAAAAAAAAGTGATAAGCAAGGGGTGCCTCCCAAGAGTGCTCTTTGTTTAACGTCGTCTGAGCCCGACGTTATTGGTTAGCTAAATGGAAAATAAAAATTGAAATGAAGAGGTAACTCCCTAAGTATGCGCTTAGGGAGTAAATCAAAAAAAGGGAAAAAAATTAAGAATCGCACCAATATGCGGTGGAATCTTCTAGGGATTGACGCCCGAAAATGAACGGACGGAGTTATAGAAGAACTCCACTGTATGTAAAATGGGAAAGAAAGGGTCGTCAAAAGAATAAGAAGAAGAAGAAGAAGAAATAGAAAGAGGAATAAAAGAAGTACAAAATGAAATTTCATCAACGGAAATTTCACAAGGGGAAGGAGAGACTTGTGAAATTTCTTGAGAAGAAGGGGTAGAGAGGACTAAAGAAGAATTATCTAAAATAAAAGAAGAAGAAGAAAAAGAATCGCTAAAATTAGAAAAAGTTTGAACAGTTTAAGTTGAAAGCGAAATGGAATCACAAACGTCTTCAGAAAAAGAAAGAGAATGATGAGACGTCTCGTCATCCTCAAAGGGTAAGAAGCACGCCGGAGTATCCATAGGAGTGTCATCCAAAGGAGGAAGGAAACAATCCGGAATATCCGAATAGTTATCCTCCTCGAGAGGAAAAAGACAAGCCGGGATAGCCGGTGACTCATTACACGATGAAATTGGAGGAGACGGAGAAGAATATGAAGAAAACGAAGCGGCCTCACGAGAAAAATGATTGATAATGGTTTTGAAATGCGAATTAATATTATCAAGAGAAGTTTGCTATTCAAAATACCCATTATCGATTGAATTAAAATTCAGAGGCGTGGCGCTTTGCGGGGCAAAATCATAAGAAAAATAAGACGGGTTTCTCATCTCCCAAGTAGGATACAAATTGGAGTAAGAGTCAAATTTGCCACTTTGACATGCTCCAGAAAAATTAAAATCAAAAGAGGGAGGGCTTCCCGAAAGACATGCAAAATTAAAATGGTCGAGCGACCCGCAAAAAACGCAAAAAGATGATAATTCCATAAAAAAAAGACTATTACAAAAAAGAAAGAAAATTTAATTTTTTTTTTCTTGAATTTTAGTAGAAATAATAAACTCAGTGCTTTCGTAATTTTGTCAAAAATATTCCCCGGCAACGGCGCCAAAAACTTGATGCGTAAAAATCGTCTCACGGACTACAATCTGAATAGGCAAGTGTACCTATCGTTTTATAGTATAGTGATAAAAAAATATCAAGGTCGTATAAAACTCAGGGCAGGCAAGTACTATTACTCACAATGATTTTATTATCCTACCAAACGATTGACGGGTTTGAAAATTAAAATGAACTAAGCTTAATTAAAAGAGAAATAAAATATTGCGAAAGAGTGCTCAATCGATGATTCACTTTGAAATAAAATAACGAAATAAATTAGTTTAGCATTTGAAATACTATTAAGACCGTGATGGATCTGATATTAGGAAGTAATCTTGCTAGAGCATTAAATCATCTAACTTATAGACATTTTGACCGAAATCTCTTTACAAGTCAAAATGGCCTAAAGTCGCATTACCGAAGTGACCCGCACTATTGGATTTGACTCCAATCCGGAGGATTTACGTCATCCTATCTCTAGGGTTGCGTGCAACTCCTTCCTTCCTTCAGTGATCTTTCACATTCACGAGCCTCTCGGCTACTCAAATATGAGATTGGAATCTACAACCGTATACTAGAAATACGGAGTTGATATGAAATAATTCAAGGTCGGATCAAAAATAGAAAAATACAAATGCAAACATAAAATAAAAGAGGTGTTATTTCATCGCAAAGTTCATCGCGATCGGGCACAAAATAATATTAGCTAAGCATGTTTGAGAAAGAAATAATAACAATAAGAAAAAAGAAATTCATTTTCATTGATGATAGAAAAGAAGAGTACGCAATAATAAAATGGAAAGATTACACTAATAAAAAGACTATTACAATAATGAAAAGGAAATCTACTTAGCAACAAGGAAAGAAACATAAACTAATAATAACTATCTAACTTGCTCTCCACAATCCCTCCTTCCAATGTATGAGGCCAAGTGTTCCTTTTATAGGTAAGGGAGAAGGTTCTAGAATGAAATGGATATGAAGGGAGCAAGGGGGTGGCCGTCCATGCATGGAGGAGAAGATGCATGAATGACATTTATGAGGGGAAAGAGAATAGGCTAAATGCAATGTATTTTATTTAAGGGGAATAAAATAGAAAATATAAAATAGAGAGGGGGGATGAATGTGGAATAAAGAGGGGAGAACGAAATAAAAGAGGAGGAAAGAGAGTAGGAGGTGGGATGAATGAGGAGGGTCAGCCATGCAAAGGTGGCAAGGTGCATGCATGTGAAAGTTATTGTGGAGGAGAGAGAGGACATGAGGTGGTCGGTCATGCATAGGTAAGTGGGATATTTTGTAGTGGGCTTTAAAGAGGGCTCGGGTAGGACATGGTGGGCTTCTCTTGAATAGGCCGGGCTACTCCATCATGGGCTCGGGTTGGTCTTTGGGCTGCTTCAAAGAGGAGGCTCGGGTAGCATGGACCTACAAGAAACAAAGCATACATGTTAGATAAATTTATCAACATAACATTAATTATTATAACTAAATATAACATAACAAACATAATACAACATAACAAACATAATACATAAAATAATAAAAATACATATAATAGAACTATAGATTTTTATATCATAACATAACAAAATAAAATTGCAATATAACAAGCAAATAAAACTATAATAAAATTAGGAATTATATTATCCTAACACAAAAAGACTTTCAATAAGAAATAAAACATAACAAGCATAAAAATACTTAAAACATATAATTAAACTAGGAATTTTGTATACTAAACTACCCCAAAAATGATGACTAAAACTATTCATCGAATAACAATTACCCCAAAATCACCTCAAGATAACCTCCAAAGAAATCCATCAATAATGGTAGCCATAGGCATGTCTGTTCACACTCTCTCCACTACGCAGGTTTGTGTCACATTCTAACGATCAAAAGGTCTTTTATAGGCGTAAATACTTAACTTAGGTAAATGATTAGGAAAAGAAAATCAAGAATAAAAAATTACGGTTAAAACACACTAAACCAAGGATGAGCTTCAAATAAAAACAAAATTGAGAAATGATAAGTACGCCATTTTCTCCAATTCAAACTAAAAAACACAAGGCCATGCATTTTTCTTTTCATAAAATCGGCCAGAAGTAAACTTCTTCTTTTCTTTTCTTTTTTTGATTTTATTTTTTTGGATAATAAATTTTTTTTAGGAGAGCTCCAAATGTAAGCTTAAGATTTCCTTTTCATTTTTCAATGATATAACCCATCATAATAATGAAATTAAATAAAGCTCAAAGTATAGTGTGAAATAGGAAGGATATTTTGTCTTTGGTGAAAAATGAGAGGTGGAGCTAAACAAAGAAAAAGGAAAAAGGCCCAAAATTATTTTTGCAATGATGAAATATTTTGGTGGGCAAAAAGGCTCAAACGGGACAAAGGGTGGCCTAAATCATTTCTAAAGTTCGTGAAAAAAATGATGCAAATGTTTCGAGAGCCGCTAGAGACAAATTCTAGACACCAATAAAGAATTATCCCAAAATGAAAAAGTGATAATGTTATCTAGCAACCGTTCATACGCAATTAAATCGAATAAAACGAAAACTACAATTTGCTAACTTACAATGTAAAAAAAACAGATGCCTATATTTAAGAACTAGAAAATAGTAAAACTAAGCTATGTTAAAATAATAGATTTAGAAAACTGATTTAAAGAAATTCTACTTAGAACTAAAGAACCGCTGGGGCATACACACCACTAGAAGAAACATAAAAAATAAAGATAGAAAATAATTTTTTAATTTTATTTTCAAATAGATTTTAGAAAAAAAAAATTGGATTTTTTATTTTTTTGAGTTTTGTATTTTCTAGTTTTTTTTTATTTTTGATAAAGCTAAAGAAAAAGTAGCACTCCTAAGAGGCTTAATATAACTATAATAAATTTTTTTTTTGTTTTCAAAAAAATTTTTTTGTTGTTTTTCTTTTTTGTAGAAAGAAAACATGAAAGAAAGAAAATAAACAAAACCCTCCCTCATGCTTAGATTTTTCATTGCCCTCAATGAAAAAAAAAGAAACGAGAAAGAGAAGGAGAAGAGGGGGGATACAAAATGAAGTTAAGTAAAATAAGAAAAAAAGAACAGGACTTCCCCGAGTTTGTGAAGCTTAAATAGGATGTCGCTCCCCCATGCTTCGCTTTAATTCACTTTATCACCAGCAGGCTTGACTTGATCCTTCTTGAAATCAGCAACGTTGGAGCCGCAATCACGAACTTGTACTTGTATGGCCACCAGGAGGAAGAGAAAAATACAAAAATAAAAGCAAACAAATCCTTGGGCAGGCTCCCAAGAGTGTTCTTTATTTAACAAAAAAAAGTTCGAAATAATAATAACAGTTTTATAATAATAAGAAGTCCAGAAAAAGAAAGTGTTTCACATGAAAATAAACATTAAGAAACAAAAATAAGATGCTCCTTTGTAGGAGATACCAAATCATTTGAAAAATACAACTTCAGTCTATGACCATTAACTTTGAAGTCACCCATGTCCGGGTGCGAGAGCAACACAGTTCCATACGAAAAAACTTGCTTGACCGTAAACGGTCCAGACCATCGAGACTTAAGCTTTCCAGGGAAAATACGTAAGCGTGAATTAAAAAGAATAACCTAATCGCCTGGTTTAAATTTTTTAGGGTGGCACAAGTTCTTATAGTGATAAAATTTTGTGCGTTCTTTATAGATTTTGTTGTTCTCATAAGCGTTCGCTCGCCACTCGTCGAGTTCATTTAATTGATTTTTTTTGTGCTCATCGACCGAGTGCGGATCCAAATTAAAAAACTTTAGTGCCTAGTACGCACGGTGTTCTACTTCTACCGGGAGATGACACGATTTTCCATAGAGCAATCGAAAAGGATTACAACCGATAGTGGTCTTGTACGCTGTCTGATATGCCCAAAAAGCATCTTCTAACATTAATGACCAATCTTTACGAGATGTAGAAACGGTTTTTTCCAAAATTCTTTTAAGTTCGCGATTGACTACCTCGACCTGACCGTTCGTTTGGGGGTGATAAGCGGTGGATTGTTTATGCGTAACACCGTATTTAGTTAGAGCTTTAGCGAGCTAAGCGTTGCAGAAATGACTTCCCCTATCACTAACGATCGCTCGAGAAAAACCAAAACAAGAAAATAATTTTTTTTGAAAAGAAACTACGACTCGAGCATCATTACTGGGTAAAGCTTGGGCCTCCGCCCACCTAGAAACATAATCTACGGCGACTAGAATATATTTATTACCTAAGCATGAGGGAAACGGGCCTACAAAGTTGATGCCCCACAAATCGAAAACTTCACGCTCAAGAAAATAATTTTGTTCCATTTCATTTTTATTAGGTATGTTACCAGTCCGCTGACACCGATCACACCCACTCACAAAGATTTGTGCATCTTTAAATATGCTTGGCCAATAAAAGCCAGCACTAAGCACTTTGTGGGCGGTGCGGTTTGCTTGAAAATTCCCGCCAGTCGGACCTTCATGAATATGCTTCAAAATCTGTTGACCTTCTTCCCTGGAAAAATATCTTCTTACCACCTGGTCCGCACAAATGCAGAATAGAAAGGGGTCCTCCAAAAAATAATACTTCAACTCAAAAAAGAATTTCTTCTTTTGTTTAGAAGAGCACTCTTTTGGAAGGACCCGGGCCACGAGATAATTGGCCAGATCTGCAAACCAGGCGGTAGAAGAAGAAACGTTTAAAATTTTTTCATTCGGAAAAGAATCTTTAAGAAAATTTTCATTTAAAACACCGATTTCAGGATTTTCGAGGCGAGAAAGATGATCAGCCACTAGGTTTTCCGCTCCTTTCTTATCCCGGATCTCCAAGTCGAATTCTTGAAGTAAGAGGATCTAGCGAATAAGACACGGCTTGGCGTCCGGTTTAGAAAGGAGGTACTTCAAAGCGGAATGATCCGTAAAAATGATAACCTTAGAAAGAGTAATGTACGGTCGGAATTTATCAAATACGAAAATAACAGCTAAGAGTTCATTTTTGGTTGTGGTGTAGTTTTTCTGCGCCGAATTAAGCATTTTTCTCGCGTAATAAATTGGGTGGAAATTCTTAGCTATTCGTTGTCCTAGCACCGCACCAACCGCAAAACTACTCGCATCGCACATTATTTCAAAAGGAAAATCCTAAACTGGGGCGATCATAATTGGAGCATTAATAAGTTTTGATTTAATCAATTCAAAAGCAGCTAGACATGATTCGTCAAAATTAAATCGGGTGTCTTTTTCCAGAAGTTGGGTTAGAGGATTGGTGATTTTAGAAAAGTATTTAATGAAGCGCCTATAAAACCCCGCATGGCCTAGAAAACTCCTAATCGCTTTAATGTTCGTAGGCGGAGGTAGCTTCTCAATCACCTCGATCTTAGCTCGATCGACCTCGATTCCCCTAGCAGAGATTTTATGTCCTAAAACTAGACCTTCTCTCACCATAAAGTGGCATTTTTCCCAGTTTAAAACTAGGTTCGTTTCCTCGCATCGTTCTAAGACCTTAGCTAGATTTTGTAAACATAAAGAGAAAGAGTCAAAGAAAACAGAAAAGTCAGCCATAAAGACATCCATTATACTCTCAACGTATTTATCGAAAATGCCTAACATGCATCGCTGAAAGGTAGTTGGTGCGTTGTAGAGACCTAAAGGCATCCTACGGTAGGCGAACATTCTGAAGGGGCAAGTGAATGTTGTCTTCTCTTATTCCTTGGGTGCGATAGGGATTTGGAAATACCCCGAGAGATCGTCAAGAAAGCAATAGAAACTATACCCGGATAACCGTTCTAAAATCTAATCGATAAAGGGGAGGGGGAAGTGATCTTTACGAGTGGCATCGTTTAGCTTACGGTAGTCGATGCACATCCTCCATCTCGTTACCGTCCTAGTTGTAATTAAATCGTTGTTCTCATTCATCACTACCGTGATCTCACCCTTCTTAGGTACAACCTGGACCGGACTTACCCACATACTATTGGAAATTGGGTAGATTATTCCCGTATCTAATACTCACGACCTCTTTAATGTTCGGATTAAGATGATGTTGAGGCTGGACTACGCTTTTAGAATTATTTTCGAAAAATATTTTATGGGTGCAAAAAGAGGGGCTTATGCTAGAAATATCAGATATTTTGCCACGCTATAGCTCGGCGATGCCTTTGTAGCACTTCGATCAATTGATCATTCTCGGATTGAGAAAGGAAGGCCAAAATTATAACGGGCAATTTAGAAATTTTTTCCAAAAAACATATTTAAGATGTTCGGGGAGTGGTTTTAATTCCAGGTTGGTGGTTCACCATAAGAGTTTTTCAAAAAAAATTTCTTTTTCAAAAGTAAGATTTTCAAAATTCTTTTGTCTAAAAACAGGCTCATTTTCAGAATTGGCTTGCACGGTCATAACTGTGTCTTCAAAAACATTTGAAGAAATTTCAGAAAAAGAAGAAGAAAAATCATTTGAAGAAACATTGGAAAGGGAAAGAGAGGAGTCTTAATTTAACACATCAAGAAAAAAACAAGAATCATCATTTTTCAAAGACTTTTTCATAGATTGATTTATAGAAAAAGTAACCTCGTCATCTCCCACACAAAGAAAAAGCTTCCCGTTACTCACATCGATGACCGTTCGAGAAGTGGCTCAAAAGGGATGACCAAGGCTATGAGGGACCTCAACGTCCTCTTCAATATAAAGAATAACAAAATCCACCGGGAAGATGAATTTGTCGACCTTCACTAGCACATCCTCTACAATACCTAACGGATACTTGATTGATCGATAGGATAACTGGATACTCATACGCATAGGGCTGAGAGTGCCCAATCCTAGCTTCTTAAATAAGGAAAACGACATCAAGTTGATGCTCGCACCTAGATCCGCTAACGCATGCTTTACGAAAAGATTACCAAAAACACAAGGAATAGAAAAGCTACATGGATCGTTTATCTTTTTAGGAAGATTAGAATTATTAATGACCGCCGAGCACTCTTCGTTCAACGTTACATGAGATAGATTTTTCAGTTTCTTTTTATTAATCAACAAATCCTTAAAATATTTAGTGTACTTATGCATTTGACAAATAGCAACGTGAAATGGCAGATTAATATGGATTTGTTTGAACATCTCAAGAAAGCGTTGGTACTGATCATCTAATTTGTCTTTCCTAAGCTTAGCGGGATAGGGAGGTGGCAGAAATTCTTTTATAAACTCTGGAGCATCATTTTGAAAATTATCGTTTTCTTTTTAATAAACAAATTTTTCTTTTTCTTTTTCAAAATTGTTATCATTCATTTCCGTAATGATGGTTTGTTCAGCAGCAGGAGAGGTAATCACCTCTAGCTCTTCCCTGGTGGTGGGCTCGTGGATTACTTTACCGCTCCGAAGTGAAATCGCTTTTGCGTGCTCCCTTGGGTTGGGTTAAGTATTTGAGGGAAAAGTCCTAAGTGGACTCTCAGAGACAACCTTAGCGAGTTGCCCAACCGTGTTTTCAAGATTTTTACTTAACCCTGTTAAATTTCTAATGGTCGCCTCATTTGTACATATATATCTAGAAAACATTTCCTCCAATGATGGAGGTTTTTGAAAATTTTGATTTTGATTTTGATGTGGTGGTGGTGGAGTGAAAGCGTGTGGTGGACGTGTGGCATTTGTGGGGTTACTCCACAAAAAATTCGGAGGGTTGCGCCATCCAGGGTGATACGAGTTCGAAGCATTATTAAAACCAGGAGGAGCAAGAAAATTAGAAAAATTATAAAAATTGTTTTGAGCAGGCCTGGGTATGTTCCCCAGATAATCCACATGCTCGGCAACAGCATTTGCATTTTTATATACCTGAGGGGCGGAGGCAGCAGTCATCTCTGTTACTTTATTACTCAGTATCTCCACTTGAAGCGCCAGTTGGGACACAGAGTCCACTTTGTAGATACCTGCAGGTTTATTTGGGCGAGTCCTAGGCGAGTTCCACTGATAGGTGTTCATCTCCATGTCCTCGATAAGCTCAAGAGCGGCCTCCAGAGTTTTACTGTCCAAAGACCCACCGAAAGCGGCATCTATCATCTGCTTGGTCTCTTGATTTAGCCCGTTATAGAATGTCTGAACCTGTAACCATACAGGCAGAGCATGATGAGGGCAGCATCTCAAAAGTTCCTTGAACCTCTCCCAAGTGTCATAGAGGGTCTCAGAAGCAATTTGAGAAAAAGAGGTAATATCATTTCGAAGTTTCGCAGTTTTAGCAGGGGGGAATATCTAGCGAGAAATTTATCTGTTAAAATATTCCAAGTGGTGATTGATCCTCTTTGGAGAGAATTCAACCACTGTTTGGCTTTTGTTCTTAAGGAAAAGGGGAAGAGTTTAGCCTAATTGCGTGGTCTAAAACACCATTGATTTTGAAGGCATCACAGATCTCGAGAAAACTAGGAATATGCATGTTCGGATCTTCATCTTGTAATCCGTCGAACTGTACATATTGCTGTACCATTTGTATGATGTTAGGCTTAAGCTCAAAGTTATTGTTCGCAATAGCAGGTCAAACAATACTTGATTCTGTACCCGCTATTGGGTACATTGAAAAATATGTACCAGATTTGCAGAAGACTCATCTTAGTCAATGATATGCATCAATTTATATTTGATAGATGTTTGAGTTACATTGTGCAGGTTCAAGAATTTGAAGAAAATTTTCTAAGTACAAGTGTCGACACTTGTGAAGAAGTTGTGTCGACACCCAAGCTAAGTCGATACTTATGAAGGAGTTGTGTCAACACCCAAGCTAAGTCGACACTTATGAAGAAGTTGTGTCAACACTCAAACTGAGTCGACACCTAAAGAATCAGCTGTGTCGACACCCAGATTTGTGTCGACACCTGAGGCAAAATTTGTGTTGACACCTAATACAGGAGCTGTGTCGACACCAAGGAGCTATGTCGACACTGGAAGCAGTTGTGTCGACACACACTCAACGCCATCTGGACACACTCAATGCTGTCGACATACACTTAACATTGTCTGTCGGCAACAGCTATGTCGAGACCAGAAAGACTTGTGTCGACACACAGGACTTGTGTCGAAACACACTCAACGCCGTCCGACATACACTCAATGCCATCTATCTGCAGCTGTTATGTCGAGAACATGAAGACTTGTGTCAACACACTGGACTTGTGTCGACACATACAACAGAAGAAGTGTCGAAAAGTAGAAGATTGACTGAGTCGACACATTGAATGTTGTGTCGACATCATGAAGACTTGTGTCGACACTTAGCCTATATGTGTCGACACATGTGAAGAAGTTTTCATAATGGAATGTGCTGAGTTGGAAAGTCTTTGACAAATCAACTGACTTGACTGATGACTCGACAGCTGTCATAACCAACCGGTCTGACACCTCTGTCAGAACAGTCAAAAGGTTGTTACAAACCGGATCAGCCAGTAACCATTGGGAAACTCTATATAAGAGTCAGATCTGTGACAAAAACGAAGCGAGACAACATAAAAAGAAGAAGTACAACACTAGAGAATTCTTCAACAAGAACAGGGAAAACCCTTACGAAGGCAGATCCAGAGCTGTCTACAAGAAAGATTCAGAATTCATTCTGAATTTAAGGAAAAAGCTGACTGGAGATCATCTTCTACATCAAGTGAAGATCCACCTTATTTTGTTCTATCAAGAAGCTTTGAAAAGCCAAGTCAGGTTGGATCAGAAGGGTCAGCTCATTCAAGAATTGATCAAGAAGGCTACACCAATAGAGAAATCTAGCTTGTGAATTTTCAGTATCATTATATCATTCAATTTCTTGTAGGATCTATTATTAGATCAGAGTTGTAAGCCTGAAATTATAAAGGTTGAGGTAGGGCTGAGAGCCTGAGGTGTAGGACTTGTGAAAAGTCTGAGTTGTAAGCCTAGTGATAAAGGCTGAGGTAGGGCTGAGGCCTGAGGTAGGATTCTTGGGAAGAATCTGAGGTAGGACTTGTTTAAGTCTGAGCTGTAGGAACCATTCTGGTTCTGAGTTGTAAGATCTGCGGATCCTAGCCAGTGGAAGGAAGTTAGGCTGAATCCAGTTATCTACTGGATAGGCGAAGGGGGAAAGTGGATGTACCCATGCCTTAGGGAACCACTATAAATTTGGTGTATGTTGTGCTATGAATTGTGGTCTGTGCTTTGAATTATCTGTGCCGAATTTAATCTAGTTGTTTACCAATAACAATTGTTTAAAAAGTTTAGAACATATTCACTCCCCCCCCCCTCTAGGTGTTTAGGCTCTTGAAATCAAGTCTTTCAAGTGGTATTAGAGGGAGGTTACTCAAATATTGACCTTACAGTATGAGTGAATCTCCAAGGCAAATAATAGATATCAAGCATGGGTTCAAATGAGAAACAAAAGGAGTTTAGATCTATGAAACTGCCAATCTGCAGGAAAGAATCCTTTTGCATATGGAAGGAAAGGGTCAGGTTATTTATGGAAGCATCTGATCCAAAAATCTATAACACAGTACAGGAAGGACCCTTCATTCCAATGAAGGTATCAGCACTGGATGCAAATGTGAAAACCCCAAAGAACTATTCTGAGATGACAAAGGATGAAATCATCCTGGCAACTCTAGACAAAAGGGCACAGAATATCATTGTAAGTTTCATAGATGATGCCACCTTTCAGAATCGGGTGCACTGTAAAACCTCTAAGGAAATGTGTGACACCCTTATTGTCTATATGGAGGGAACAGAAGAAGTTAGAGAAGACAGAAAATCCATGCTGAATCAGGAGTATGAGAGCTTTAGACAAGCCAAGAATGACAGCATAACTGAATGCTACAAGAAATTCTTCAGGATTGTAAATGAGCTGATGACTTATGGAAGAGTCTTCAGCACTTATGAACTGAATGACAAGTTTCTGAGATCTCTTACAAATGATTGGGATACCAATATTTGTGCCATCAGAGAGGTGGCAAGGCTAGCAGATACACCTCCTCCCACACTATTTGGAAACCTGCTTTCATATGAAATGCAGCTTACAGCTAGGAAGGAGGAAGAGAAGAGCAACAGATCTGAACACAAGGAAAAGTCAGTTGCCTTCAAGGCTGAAGGCATAAGAAAGGGCAGGAGAAAATCTCCTTCTCCTCCCAGAAGGAGTGCTGAGGCAGAAGAAGGAATTCCTGATAACATCTCATTAGACAGTCACACCTCTGATGAGGATTTTGCAGCCTTCACAAGGCAGTTCCAAAGATTCATGAAGAAGAAGTAGTGGAAAACCAGACCTTCTTGATCCTTTTCCAAGGATGAGTACTACAAGAAAAGGAAGACTCCCAAGGAGGACAGGTATGCTTCTAAACCTAGTAAGCAATCTAATTCTAATATTGTGTGTTATTGTTGCAACAGGAAAGGACATGTAATAGCTGACTGTCCTGACAAAAGGAAAGAGTCAAAAGACAAGAAGAAATAGCAAGTAAAAGGCAAGAAGGAAAAATCCCTTGTTGCCCAGAAGCAGAAGAGCTGGACAGATTCATCATCTGAATCAGGAGAAGAAGAAGATGTTGAAGCATATGTTGGGCTATTCTCAACTGAAGAGGATTCTAAGGAGTTAGAATTCCTACAAATGCTGGACTCCATAAATGGAGTGGAAGAATATTGCTTCAGAGGGCTGATGGCCCTATCAGAAAATGATCAATGCCAGGATCAGGATGGTCCTTGTATGGTATACATTTCTCCCTTAGATTCTGATTATTTTACTGGATCAGAATTAGTAGCATCAACTTCAAGAGAAGGGGATGGTTCTGATTCTGAGGGGGATGTACATCAACTTATTAATGAGTATGGTGGGTTATTGCATGCTCTGAAGAAGAGTAAGTTTCTTGTCAAAGAGCAGTCCAAGGAAATTTAGTCTCTTAAGCTGGCTGCAGCAGATTCAGCAAAGCTGTTGGATTTAAAATTAAATGAGGTTGCCAAACTAAAAAACATTACTATTATTCAGATGGGCACAATCTCTTTCAAGGAGAATCATATCAAGAAACTAGAGGCAAAACTTCAGCAAGAAAGAGAGCTAGTGGCTAAATTCTCCAAGCCAAAATCTGTCTTACCCTCAATAGACAATTTCATTTCACAAAAAGGGAAGACTGGTCTAGGTTTTAAGGGAAGAACTAGGGCCACCCATTAACATAGAAAAGGTAAGGCCCCAGTTCAGTCTCTAGCTGCAAAACGCCCTATCTTCTTTAGGAAGGTGATGAATCCTACAAACAGGTATGATCATGACACTACTCATGGTCACTATGAGTATGGAAATCTCATGGGTAAGGGTGCTAATGCCAATAGGCATGCCCATCATGTACAAGAGAAATTCTTGAAGTTTGCTGCTCCAGCACCAACACTTAACAAGACTGCTGGCAACAAAGTAGCAAAGTCTGTACCTAAGAGAAGGTATAATAGATTTGAGTGGTTGTGTTGTGGCAAGGTGGGCCACTTTGCCATGAATTGCTGGTTTAACACAAGTGTTAAAATCAAGAGTAGTTTTCCTATTAGAACAGCTGCAAGATTACAAACTAATAAGGACCTAGGACCCAATAGCAAATTGGTTTCTAAGGGTAAGTGATTCTTTATTTGATGCAGGTGAATCCAAGTGAACATACCCCTATATGGTACTTTGATACTGGCTATTCCAGACACATAACTGGAATAAGAAGAATGTTGAGGGACTATGTACCCATAGAGAATGGTCACAAAGTCATCTTTGGTGGATCAGAAAAAAGGAGTCATCAAAGGATTTGGTAACATTTCTTGTGACTCAATTACTATCACTAAAGTGGCTTATGTGAAGAGTCTGAAACATAACCTGATTAGCATAAGTCAGCTTAGTGATCTAGGTTATGACATCTCCTTTCACAAAGGGGAGTGCCAAATTAAGAGGTCAAGTGATCAAGAGATCTTTTTGACTGGCACTAGGAAAGAAAATGTCTATTGTCTTAACCTAGATTGTGAGTTGAACAACTCACCTATTTGCCTAGTTGCAGATAAGAAAGCTTCACTATGTGTCAAATGGCACAAAAGGCTAGCTCATTTGAACTATAAGTCCATAGGACTGCTGTTTAGCATGGGTCTGGTGAGGAATGGTCCTCAAGTCAAGTGCATTAAAGAGGGAGTGTGTTTAGCTTGCCAAAAGGGCAAACAGACCAAGTCCTCTTTTCCTGCACTAGATATCAAAGATTCATTGAGATGTTTATATCTCTTGTATATGGATTTGTTTGGTCCTGTGCTAGTTCACAGTCTTGATAGGAAAGTATATACACTAGTTGTTGTGGATGATTATTCTAGATACACTTGGGTGTTATTCTTGAGGAAGAAATCTGAAACCCCTAGTATTTTCTAGACTTTTGTTAGACAAGTTTAGAATGAATTTAATAATTCAGTGATCAAAATCAGAAGTGATCATGGAACTGAATTTCAGTCTGAATGTATGACAAAATTCTGTGAAGAACTTTGGATACATCAGGAGTTCTCCTCACCTAGAACACCTCAGCAAAATGGAATTGCTAAAAGAAAGAATAGAACTCTTATTGAGGCTGGTAGAACTCTACTCAGTGATACTACTCTCCCTGAATATTTCTGGGTTGAGGCAGTAAACACTGCTTGTCATGTTCTCAATAGAGCATCCATAAACAAGAAACTTAAGTTGACTCTCTATCAGATTTTGAAAGGCAGAAAACCAAACATTTTTTATTTTAGAATCTTTGGTAACAAGTGTTATGTCCTAGTTAATGGTAAGCACTACCAAACAAAGTTTGCTGCCAAATCCCTAGAAGGGATATTTGTTGGGTACTGCAATAACAGTAGGGCATACATGGTCTACAACTTGACTACTCAGGTTGTAGAAGAGTCAGTCCATGTTGTTTTTGATGAGTCTAGATTGATTAACAATGAATTGTCTAGTTCTTCAGTTAGTTCTACAGGTCTAACAGACAGGCTGGACAAGTTGACCATCAATGATGAAGTTCCTGCCAGGCTGGATGAAGAAAAAGATGTCAGCTATCCAGGGGGAGAACAAGTCCCACTGGATGAAGAAGACAATGTGGGGCATCAAGTTGAGGAAACTGAAGAAAGCCATAATGCTGATAGATTTCCTCCAGCAAGAACATACTTGAAGGATCATCCAGCTCACCAAATCATTGGTGATGCAAGTCAAGGGGTTCTAACTAGAAGCAAGAGCATGAACACAGTTCTATGTTCTAGCTTCCTGTCTCAAATATAACCCAGAAAGATTGAAGAAGCAATGCAAGACTCCAACTAGATTGATGCTATGCAAGAAGAGCTCAGTCAGTTCTGAAGATGTAAAGTCTGGGAACTTGTGCCTAAACCTAAGGATCACAACATAATAGGAACTAAGTGGATCTACAGGAACAAGCTTGATGAGAATGACACCATAGTCAAGAATAAGGCCAGACTTGTAGCTAAAGGCTACATGCAAGAGGAAGGTATTGACTTTGATCAAACCTATGCTCCAGTGGCAAGGCTGGAGGCTATAAGGCTGATTTTAGCCTATGCTGCCTATCAAGGGTTCAAGGTATACCAGATGGATGTGAAATCAGCATTTCTGAATGGGGATTTAAAAGAGGAAGTCTATGTTGAACAACTCTCAGGTTTTGTAGATTCTCATTTTCCTGATTATGTATATAGGCTTAGGAAAGCTCTATATGGTTTGAAACAAGCTCCAAGGGCTTGGTATGAGACATTGTCTGCTTTCCTTATTGAGAATAAATTCTCTAGAGGAAAAATAGACAAAACTTTATTCTATAGGGAATCTAAAGGCAAGATAATACTAGTCCAGATATATGTGGATGACATTATCTTGGGTTCTACTGAAAACAACCTTTGTAGAAAGTTTGCCAAACTTATGCATGGGAAGTTTGAGAGGAGTAGTATGGGTGAGCTGAAGTTCTTCTTGGGACTTCAAGTTAGACAGACTGATAGTGGTTTGTCCATATCTCAGTCTAAGTTTACCAAGGAGTTGAATAAGAAGTATGGTATGGACTCAGCTTCTACCATGAAAACTCCAGTGGGAACAAGTATGCCTATAGGCAAAGATGAGGTAGGGAAATCTGTTGATGAGTCTTTGTATAGAGGGATAATTGGCTCCCTACTTTACTTGACTGCTAGTATACCTGACATCATGTATGCAATATGTGTTTGTGCTAGGTATAATGCTTGCCCAAAAGAATCTCATTATACTACAGTTAAGAGAATATTGAGATATCTTAAGGGCACACCTAATCTAGGTCTTTGGTACCCTAAGAATAGAGATTTCATTCTAACTGGTTTCTCAGATGCAGACTTTGCTGGATGCAAAGAAGACAGGAAGAGTACTACAGGAACTTGTCAATTCCTTGGTGGGAGGCTGGTGTCATGGAACAGCAAGAAGTAAACCAGTGTAGCTATATCAACAGCTGAATCAGAATATATAGCTATAGGTAGTTGATGTGCACAATTGATGTGGATAAAACATCAACTTGAAGACTATGATATCCAGGTAAGTAGAATTCCACTATTTTGTGATTCTACGAGTGTTATTTCTATTACTAAGAATCCTGTATCACACAGTAGGACCAAGCATATAGAAATTAAGTTTCATTTCAATAGAGAACATGCAGAGAAGGAAAATATTAGCCTAGAGTTTATGAAAACAGATAATCAAATAGCTGATATTTTTACAAAACCTCTAGATGAAACTAAATTCAATTATTTTAAAATTGAATTAGGTATGTTGAACCTAGAATAGGTTAGCACAAGCTTCCTTAAGTAGCATATGTAAGCACCAAATTTCTCTGGAACTTTGTCTGAGTACAAAGTTTGGGTCGACACAAGCAAGTTGTGTCGACACACTTAGTAGATGTTTCGACACAGAAAAATGATATGTCGACACAGAAACAGTATCTGTGTAGACAGAAGAACTGGTGTCGACACAACTCTGTCGAGACTTAAATGGCCTGTGTCGACACAGACACAAGTGTGTTGACACTAACACAAGTAATGTCGACACATAGATGTGTCAACTTAATATAAGTATTGTCGACTCAGATATTAGTATGTCGACACATAGTCGTGTCTACTTAAACTAAGTATTGTCGAGACCTAGGTAATTTCTAATGACACATATGCTGATTTGTCGACTAAGGCCCATCATTTGACTTGCCCTTGACACTAATACTATAAATAGGTGAAGCCAAAATCTGGTCGACTATGCTTTAAGAATTCTTGGCTCTGCACCTTCTATCGACAAAGTCCTTCTCTTCTTTTATCTCTCATCTCTCTCATCGATGGCACCTCATCAAGAAGACAAAGTCAATGAAGGATATGAGCTGGTTCGTGAAGGGTTCACTACAGCTTCAAAAGAAATTCAGGGTGTAATTGCCCTAATTTCTGAGAATGGTTTGGAGTATTTAGTCTCTAAACCAACCAAGATTTGGAAGAAGGAAGTTTTGGAATTCTATTCAACAGCAAGCGTGGATATAGAAGGGAAGAAGATCAAAGTAACAGTTCAGGATTCCCAAATGAAACTTACACTGAAGATAATTAGGAAATCTCTTCAGCTTCCTTTGGTTAAGGATACAGATGAAATAACTCCATCCCTGACTACAGAAGCATTAAGTTTGTGCGGGCTGATTCTTAATATCAAGGTTGGATCATCCATAACTCAAAAAGGGATGAATTCCCAAGGGAAGTTCTTGTCTGAAATAGTTGGGAAGGTGATACTATGTAAGAATGGTGAACATGATCGAATTTCAGTCCACATGTTCAATCTGATGACACAAATCATATTCAAAGTGAAAACTGACTGGGCAGCAGTAGTGTTTGACAAGATCCAAGAAGGAGTGAAGAAACCAAACCTGGGAAGGATCCTAAGTTTATGTTTATCTTCAATAATACCTAGATGTTTTGAAACAAGTGGCTGGATCTAAAATCAATCACATGAGGAGAATGGATGTGAGAATTCTGTCAAGGTGGGATAGGGTTCTGACCAAGGAAGTCACTACTCCTCAGAAATAAACTAAGAAAGATAAAAAACAGAAGAAAGTTATTGAACAAGCAGAATCCTCTAGTGATTCTGAAGAGGAAGTAGTCTTCAGCTCAGATGAAGACCAGCAACCAAAAGAAGCCCAAGATTAAGAGGTGGGCAGTGAGCCCCAAGAACAACCGATAGACTCCACTCTAGGGGAGAAAACCCTGAACAAACAGAGCTGCCTGCCCAAGGGGGAGGCATTGCTGAAGCTGCCCTAGAGAGTGAATTAGTTCCTGATACTATTATGAACATAGTATCAGAAATCAATAATGAAGCTCAAGACAATGTTTAGAAAGAAGCTCAAAATGAGCAAGTAAGTATCTCCTTTAAAAAGAGGGCCCTTGACAAAAATTTGGATGTCCAGGGAAAACCTTTTGCTATTCAAACTAATCTTGTTCCTCCTATACAGGTGCAGCAAGAGTTCACTATGGAAGAGCTCTTTTCTGATTTACCTGATGCAAGAACTTAGGGGGAGCAATCCCAACTGGAAAAGTATTTGCCAAGGACTGGGGGGAAGAATAACTCAAAGAAAAAGATTTACCAAGGACTGAGGGGGAGTTATATCAGCATACCCCAACTGATAAGGACACAATTAATATGCAAAGTACATCTGAAACTCTTGATGATGAAGAAGCCTCAATGGCTAAGAAAAGAAAAATAGTTGCCTTAAGGAAAAAGAGTTCTGGCTACAAAAAGGCCTTGCAAATAGGCACAACACCATCTGCTCCAAGCATGGATTTCAGTTCTCTACTGGTCCAAATACAAATTAAGTTGGATGAGCAAAAATAATCTCTGGAGAAATATGTGGATGAAACTCACAAGGAGTTGCAATTCCAATTGGCTCAGGATATCAAGTCTATTAGATTTGAAGTTAATCAAAATAAAAAGGAAATGACAGATTACTTCCATAAGGTAGGTAATACTGTGGTATTCCTGGCCAAACAACAGCAAGATCTGAAAGTACAAGTGGAAGATATTGCAGTAAAGTAGGGTTATGTACTAGAGAATCAACTAAGAATGAATGAGAATCTTAAAGATTCACACTATGCTATCTTGACAAAAATCAATGATCTAACAACTGTTGTCAAAGCTGGAGTATCAAAGCAGATCAAGGAAGATATAGCTGCTATTTAGGCCATATTTCAAGCCTCACAGATGAATATATCTGATTTCTTGACAAAATTCAGAGATTATTATAAAGAAGGAACTGACTATGTTATTAATCAAGTCAGATTTCAAAAAGATGATCTGAGAGATCATATTGATAGAGAAGTCATAAAGGGGGAGAGAGTGGTAGTCAAAGACGGCTCTGATCATGCTAAATAGATATCAAATAGCATCAGAGCAACTCTTGGATATCCTCCCCTATGTGATGATGACAATGTAGCTGATTCTGGAATACAACCTGCTCATACTGAAGGAGATCAGCCTGAAGTTGCTCAGGTGATTTACCCCCCAGCAGATTTTGAAATGATTCAAGAGGAAGTTCAGAAAATGTATAGTCCTACACTAGAGGCACACAATGTTATTCTGGAGAAAGTAGAAATGTCAGAAGCTGCCATAGAAGCTCAGAAGGAAGCTCAGCTATCCAAGAAGAGGTTCAGAGAACAGGCTGAGTTGAAGCCAGACTTTGAGCAATGGAGTCCAACTTCCAGAAACATTATACTGACTGCCTGGAAAGCTGTGAAGGATTAAACCCATGATAGGGGTAAATGGTATTCAGAGCAGGAATGGCATAAGTATCAGGCTAGGCAAGAAGCCATTCTTCAACACAGAAGAAGTGCTAAGGCTGGGAGCTACCTGTTAATGCTCAGGAGCCAAGCAAGTACTTCCCAAAGCCATTTCACTATTTTGAAAGGCAGAGAATAAAGGCTGAAGAACAAAAGAAAAAAGCTCTGAAAGGAAAGAAGCCTGCTGATGATACTGAACCTCCTTTGCAGGATAAGATTAAGTCTTGAAAAGGCATTGTAATTAAGGAGCCTAGTCAGTAATAGGATAGCTAGGATTATGTAAAAGAACAATGTAATATTTTGTTTTTTGTTCTAAAAGAAAATCTTATAAACATATCATTTTTCTGAATTAAATGAAATCAGTTTTAGTATTAATTATTGGTTTTTACAATGATTATATGTTAACCTGATGTGAAATTGATGTACATCTATTTCTATTATGTTTTATTATGAGATATGTATATCTTTGACTAAGGATTATGATTTCTCCAAATAGGGGGAGATTGTTGGGTACATTGAAAAATATGTACCAGATTTGGAGAAGCCTCATTTTAGTCAATGATATGCATCAATTTGTATTTGATAGATGTTTGAGTTACATTGTGCAGGTTCAAGAATTTGAAGAAAATTTTCTAAGTACAAGTGTCGACACTTGTGAAGAAGTTGTGTCGACACCCAAGCTACGTTGACACTTATGAAGGAGTTGTGTCGACACCCAAGCTAAGTCGACACTTATGAAGAAGTTGTGTCGACACTCAAACTGAGTCAACACCTAAAGAAGCAGCTGTGTCGATACCCAGATTTGTGTCGACACCTGAGGCAGAATTTGTGTCGACACCTGATACAGGAGCTGTGTCGACACCAAGGAGCTATGTCGACACTGGAAGCCAGTTATCTACTAGATAGGGGAAGGGGGAAAGTGGATGTACCAATACCTATGGGAACCACTATAAATCTGGTATATACTGTACTGTGAATTGTGGTATGTGCTTTGAATTATCTTTACCGAATTTAATCTAGTTGTTTGCCAATAACAATTGTTTAAAAAGTTTAGAACCTATTCACCCCCCCCCCCCTCTAGGTGTTTAGGCTCTTGAAATCAAGTCTTTCACCCGCCAGGTTGGGTCTAGCATAATCGGCCATGGTCCTATGCTAGACTATTTCTGGGTTGGGTTCTCCCATTTCAGAGTTGAAGTTACAATCACCGTCAGAATCCTCAACCGCTTCTTGAAAAGTGGAACCCCCGAATCGCAAGTTTCTCTGAAAGAAGCGCTCGATTTCTGGGTCCAAGTCAACAAGTAGCGACGGATTCATGTGGTTCATGCACTAGAAAAAAAATAGAAGGAGAATGGAGAAAAGGAAAAGAGAAGAACGGAAATAGAAACTTGAAGAAGAAAAAGATAACGAAAAAAAATTTTGGTTTTCTCTTTTTTTTTGAAAAATAGATTTTTTTTTAAATGGATTAACTCCCGAACTTCCTGAAGGACTACCCAGTGACGGGTTCGCAACAGTACTAAGCAATAATGGCGGGAATTCAAGCCCCCTTGCCTTTTTGAATTTCTTCGAGAGAATTTAAGTGGGGGTAGAAAATGATGACGTGGGTTGATTATAATATATAATAATAATAATAATAATAATTTATTATTATTTTTGCAAAAGTGATAGCAAAAGCATTTTCCTAATATTGACGAAAAAGGGTCCCCGGCAACGGCGCCAAAAACTTGGTGAATTGAATGACTATCAACCCGAAAAGGCAAGTTCACCTATCAAATTGTAGTACCAAGGTCGTATTTAAAACTCGGGGTTGTCAATTACTATTACTCACGCTCCTACTATTATCCTACCGTACGATTGTTGGGTGTTTTGAGAATTTTAAATTAAACCAAAAATAATATTAAAACAAAAACTTCAGATTCAAAAGATAGCATCCGATCAATGATTCACCATGAAAAGAGATAAGAAGGATAAAAATAAAGTTTTATAATTGCAAATCGTTCTCGACCGTGGCGGATCCGAAAATAAGAAATAATCTTGCTAGAGCATTAAACCTTCTAACTTCTAGACGTTTTGACCGAAATCTCTTTGCAAATCAAAAGGCCTAAAAGTGCATTATCGAAGTGAACCGCACTATTGGATTTGACTCCAATCCGGAGGATTTACGTCGTCCTATCTCTAGGATTGCGTGCAACTCCTTTCTTCTTTGAGTGATCTTTCAAATCAACTAGTCTCTCGACTACTATGAAATGAGATCAAATTGCCTACTACCGTATACCAGAAATATGGAGTCGACACGAGATAAATGAAAGAAGCATCGAGAAAAAATTTAGCAAAAATAAAACTAAGAAGCAAAGAAAAATCTCATCTCATTTCATGGATCCTCATTTTTGAATACTAAAGAAAATTAGCTACACATATTCAAGAAGGAAACCACAATAAGATAGAGAATTTCATTTTCATTGATTGATAAAAAAAGAGTACACAATAATAATAGAAGAGACAATATTATACTAGCAAGAAAAAGATTACACTAATAAAAAGAACTTAACAACAAGAAAAGATTAGAACTCTCTTGCACTAGCACTCTACTTGCTCTCCAATGTCCAACCTCCTTAAAGCATGAGGCAAGTGCTCCTTATATAGATGAGGGGGAAGGCTCTAGAGGGAGGTGGAGATGAAAGGGCACAAAGAGGGGGCGGCCATGCATGGGTGGAGAAGTGCATGAATGAAATTAATGAGTGGGAGAGAGAAGGGGAGAGAGAGAACAAGGTTCAAGGCATGTTATTTAAAGAAATAAAAAAAGAAAAATAGGAATAGAAGAAGGGGGATGAATGAGTAATAAAAGAGGGGAGAAAAATATAAAAGAGGGGAGAGAGAGAAAGGAGGAGGGAGCCGACCAAGCATTAAGTGGAGAGCTATGCAAAGGTGGTGGGTGGCTACATCAAGGAGGAACGGGCTGGACTTGAGATAAAGGGGTCGGCTGCATCAAAGAGGGCCAGACTTGATCTTGAGCTGGCCGAATGAGAGGGCTGGACTGGATCAAGGAGGGTCGGGCTGGACTCATCTTGAGCTGGCCGAATGAGAGGGTTGCATGGCTCACGGGTTTGGACAGCACCAAGGAGGCTCGAACCTACAAAAATAAAATAAAACATAACATTAGTTATGTTTTATAACATAACAAACATAGTCATCAAATATAAAATACAACATAACAAACATAACATACATACCAAACATAAAATAAGATATTAAAACATAACATCAAAAATAAGATATTAAAACATAACAAACATAAAATACTTAAATATATAATTAAACGTAGGAATTTTTTATGCTAAACTAACCCAAAAAACGATGACTAAAACTAGTCATCATGACGCTAGCTCCAAAAAATGAGAACTAAAGGTCTATGATCATAGAATAATGTGTGTGAGTTGCACTTGTATGAATCATAAAACGCATGCATAACATACTTTCATAACTAGGTCCTACGCACCATAGATCCTTATCATATAAATTAGTATGGGCTCTTTTATATGATATTTTATATTTGGAAACCTTAACTTATAAGTTTGTATGGGCATTCATATAAGTTAAGGTACTTCTGTGATGGTAGTTTAGTAGTAGTAGTAGTAGCATATTCTTCTTGTCGTTCTTTACTCTGTTTTACTTACATTACCTTATTTACTTACAACACCTTACTTTCTATACAGTTCTTCATACCTTACTAATGCTATATATATATAACTGCTAGAGTAGAAATAGATTGATACTACATATACTTGGTTGTATAGCTCCACTGTCACCTGCTTCTTTTTATACCCCTTATTGTCCTCTGCTTCATCCTCCTGCCCAGTACCTAGGAGTTCGGGGGCGAGGTGTGGAGGAAACAACTTAGTCTTTATGACTAATGGTCGGTTGTGACCAAATCATTTTAGGAGCTCGAGGAGATGGAGTACCAACACAACCAGCAGGATGAGGTAGCAGGACGTGAGGAGCCAATACCACCACCACTTAGTACTACTACTACAGCCCGTCGTCAGGTGGGACGAGTTTACTGATGATAGTTTAGCTTCCGCTTTGTTGTCATTTTGAGAGAGAGAGAGAGAGAGAGAGAGATTTGATATCATGTACAGGGCATAAGCCCTTTTCTATTTTGTTATACTCATTCTAGACTCTATTGTACTTTCATTTTCATTATAGATGATAGTGTTGTGACTTGTGGACTAGTTGTTTTATACACTGCTTTTATACTTCTATTTCTCAATTGGCCGAACAGGTTATATAATCATACTAGCCGGCAGGATCGGCGTCTTGTGGTGTCGACTAACCCGTGAGTTAGTTGACTGTAAGGCGGCAGTTCTTGGCATAAGACCGGGAGCATCCTTGGTAAGGGGAGGGGTCTTACACAGGATTCTTCCCCCCTTTTTCGATCTCTTATGGCAGTGACCGGCCTGCTTTTACTTTTCCTTCTTCTTCACGAACCGATCTAAAAAGCAGTGCGAGGAAAAAAAATAAGAGCAGCGGTGGCAGAGCCTTACAGCGACGGGAGAAAATCGCGAGCGGCGATGTTGAAAATGGTGAAGTGAAAGTGGGTGATTGGGAGACCTGTCCGTACGACCTATGTGGACAGGAATGGCGGTTAGCCAGGTCTGCGGAGTTGTTGCAGTCAGCTTGTTCTTTGGCGGCCTGGGCAGTTTGTTCGCGCGGATTGTGTGGACAGAGGCGGCGGCCTTTCAGGCCATCTTATGCTCAGCCAGCTGTTTGGTCCAGAAGATAACCGGGCAGATAGCTTCTCTATCCACAGAGTCCGGCAAGGAGCGGATAGGGCTGGAGCTCGGCAGACAAGCATGGGAGTTTCCTAGGTCTAGCTCTTGTGGAGCGGCAGGCAGTAGCCGCAGAGATCGCTAGTTAGTGTAGACTGGTGGAGTTCGTCGGGATTGACGGACTGCTTCAAGTGTCTGCCAGTAAGTGCCGACTGGCCCTTGTGGCCGGTGGTGTGGACTTTGTTCTGAACCAAGTCCAGGGTAGCTCAGTCCGACGGATCGCGCAGTTAAGCGCAGACTGATTCTCAGTTCGCTAAGCTCGGCAGTAGTGTCATGTGCCTTGGTTGCGAGCTTAGGGTATGCGTATTGGAGGTGAGTCCGCAGGGCGCGCGGACTAGAGCGGTGTCCGTTGATAAGTAGACAAGATGTTGCTGCAGAGTTCGACTATTGGCGGCGTCCTGGCTAGGTCTTTGGCGATAATGCGGATAGAGGTTGTTGTTCGGCCTAGGTAAAGCTACTTGGCGGGCTTGCTATTCGGGACAGGTCGCGGCAGACTGGATGTGTATCCGCGGCTTATGGATACACTTAGTTCTTATTGCGGGATGGGTGTACAACCCCATATTCGCAGAGTAGGGTCCCTTCGGCAAACACAGGACCAGTTTTGAGTTTTTAAGCATTCTAGAGGTTTTGCACTCTTGGTGGCCAATTTTGACTTGGCCTTGGAATTATACTAGTAGAGGGATAAAATATTTTTCTCCCCCCGGCCGCCTCGGGGGGTCACCCAGGCTGCCGAGTACCGCCCAGGCCGCCGAGTACCGCCCAGGCCGCCGAGTACCCCCCAGACCGTCGAGTATCGCTCAGGCCGAGTACCCCCCAAGATGCCGAGTACCGCCCAGGCCGCCGAGTACCGCCCAGGCCGAGTACCCTCCAGCTCGCCGAGTAGCCCCAGGCCGCCGAGTACTACCCAGGCCGCCGAGTGCCGCCCAGGCCGAGTACCCCCCAGCTCGCCGAGTACCCCCCAGGCCGCCGAGTACCGCCCAGGCTGCCGATTACCACCCAGGCCGAGTACCCCCCAGGCCTTTTCTCCTGCTCGCCCGACTTGAGGGTCTGCCCCTGGTGGACTGCGATTAGTTGTTTATTATAGCAGGATTTGGCTGTTGGCAGATCATTTTGGGGGCATTTTGGTCATTTAAAAACAGCAGGATGGGATTATTAGCAGGCCATCCCCAAAAAATTATAAATAGACTCTTGAGGGTGCCTTGGAGGGGTTAACTTCTTCATCACTTCAATCCCCTTGCTTTCTTCCTCCAAGGCACCTAGCTCAGCATTGGCTAGGGAGGGGGAGATCTCAAAGGTCTTCTGGGTGTGAGGTGGGACCTCCACGCTAGAGCCGAGGGTCTGTTCCTAGCTTCTTGAACCTTTGGCCTGTGACGTTCTCCTCAGTGTAGTAGGTGTGAGGTCACCCCTTTCTTGGGACCCCGAACTCCACAAGAGACCATTTTTTGGTTTAACATTTTGGTGCGGTGAGTGTGGACAGTGACTAGCATAGAAGATCTCGAGAGAGTGTCATGGACGGAGATCAAGGAGGTAGTGATGATCTCGGCGAGCTCCGCAACCCGTCACCCTTCGTAGTAAGGGAGGAGTTCATAGCGTCCATCCAAAGCATCATGGAGATGCTGCGAAGTATTGCCCCTCGGGCTGACAGCTCAACCCCCACCCCCCAGGGACTGACTCCCAAGGGTCTCGGCGAGATGACCTAGAGTGGTCTCGACGAGCTGCCTCTCAGGGGCACAAGCGAGATGACCCCAGCAGAGGGAGAAGGAAGTGCACCAGATAGGCGACCTGGGAAAGAAAGGATGGGAGAGGGGGTCGAGCGAGACCTCCCCGGCCGGGAGTTGTTCCCCAGCCCGGCGAGTGCTAGCCCTCCAGACGAGCAGGTCGCGCGAGTAGAGGTGGCGAGACCACCCCTCAGGGGGTAACCCTTTAGCGAGCTGATCATCTCAGCTCCCGTTCCCGAGGGGTTCAGAGAGCCCGAGATGGCTTACTATACCGGGAAGGATGATCCCATCCAGAACCTATAGTGGTTTGAGGATGTCGTCTCCATCAGGCCAATGACGGATGCCTTCAAGTGTCGCCTCTTTGTGATCACGTTGAAGGAGAAGGCAAGGGACTGGTTTCATTAACTCCCTCCGAGGTCAATCTATGGGTTCGAGGACTTGAGCCGGAGCTTCCAGCTCCGCTTCTCCACCTCCAAGAAGAGGAAGAAGAGTCCTAAATCAGTCTTTCTGATAAGGCAGAGGGCCGAGGAGTCGCTGGCCCATTATATTGACAAGTTCCAAGAAGAGATCCTGGATATCCAGGAAATGTCGGGGTATGCCCTCCAGATGGCGTTAACGGTGGGGTTGCGCGAGGGGTTCTTCAAGATGAGCCTGACCCGAAAGGCCCCCATTTCCTTCAAGGAGCTGATGGAAAGGGCGGAATAGGAGAAAGCCATCCAGGGGGCCAACCCGGGATTCGTCAAGAAGCTTGCAAAGCTAACAGAGTTAGAGCCGAAGGAGCAAGGTGGCTCAAGGCATCAGGAAGGACAAAGAAGAGATGAGCAGAGGGCTCAGGGGTTCCAAGGACAGGAGGGTCCGGAACCAGGCTGGAGGCAACAGGGAGGACCTGCCAAGGTTCTAGGAAGAGCTCTCATCTAGGATGGGGGAAACTTTCACGGGGGCCAAGGGAGGTTCAACATCTAGAGGCAAGCCCCAAGACAGATCCTACCCCCGCCACAACAAGCCTTGGCAATAGGTGAATGAGGAAGAGGCAACGGGAGAGACCGCCCAGCCCGGTGAAGGAGGAGAGATAGAGTATTGTCGTACTGCGACTTTCACCAGATGGAGGGGCATGCAATGGCTACCTGCCCCGAGTTCCTGGAAGTAAGGGGTTGAGAGGCCCTGCCCAACAACAGCAGCCGGTGTAGGTTGAAGAGGCTCCACCCCGAGTGGGGGAGGATGATATATGTGAGGATCGGGTCGATGGACACCGAGGTGGAATAACAGTGATTCACGGTGGAGTAGGGATCAAGGCCACTAGGAAGGGGAGCCTCCATGTTATGTACCGACGGAGCGTCGCTTCGACATCCCAGACCCAGCCCCCGGAAGAGAAGATCACCTTCTCGGTGAAGGACCTGTCGGACCATGAAGATCCATTCTGTGATGCGCTGGTCATCAAGACGCCCATCGAGGGCTACACCATCTCCCGGATCTTAGTTGACAACGGGAGCTCCGTCAACGTCATTTTCAAGAAGGCGTTTGGCGAAATGAAGGTAGAGCCAAGGAGGGTTTTGGCCTTAGACGAACCCCTGTTCGTATTTTCAGGGGAGAGGAAGGAGGTTGAAGGTGGAGTAGGACTCCAAGTGAAATTGGGAGGGACTTCAAGGAACTGTCGGTTCGTCATAGTTGACGCTCCGAGCAGCTACAATGCCATCTTCGGAAGGCCCCTCATCAGCGCATTCCGTTGTGTGCCATCTTCATTCCACCAATGCCTTAAGTTCAGCTCATGAGGGATCCAGGTCAGAGTCAAGGGAGACTCCAGGATGGCAAGGCAATGTTATGTCACGGCCGTCAACACCATCTCTTGGTTGGCCAAGGCAGAGGAGATGGAGAAGATCAGGGAGAGCCTGAGCCAGATGGAGGTATCCGAGGAGAAGGATGACGGCCATCTTGCCAAGACCCCCTGAAGAAGCCTCGCCCCAGTGGAGTCCTGTATTTTTCTTATGTTGTAGTAAGTCCAGCCCCCGACCAGCTGAGTCGGGGGGGTCATGTAACCAATCTTTTTTCCCCCGTTTGAGGATGTTGGAATTGACAAAGCTTAGGTGACATGCCCAATCCCACCCACCCCCCGAGAGGACTTCCTCATGTTAGGCTCTCACTAGCTGGATGGGTTGAGGGTATCTCAGGGAGGCCAAGTTCCTTTGCTCCGATGACGGTCCCGCTGTCAGGCTCTCACTAGCTGGCAGGGAAGGCGTACCTCTCGTGGAAGCCCAAGTTCCTTTGCTCTGATGATGGTCCCGCTGTCAGGCTCTCACTAGCTGGTAGGGCAGGCGTACCTCTCATGGAATCCCAAGTTCCTTTGCTCCGATGACGCTCCCACTGTCAAAATCTCACTAGCTGGCATGGCAGGCGTACCTCTCGTGGAAGCCCAAGTTCCTTTGCTCCGATGACGGTCCCGCTGTCAGGCTCTCACTAGCTGGCAGGGCAGGTGTACCTCTCGTGGAAGCCCAAGTTACTTTGCTCCGATGACTGTCCTGCTGTCAGAATCTCACTTGCTGGCAGGGCAGGCGTACCTCTCGTGGAAGCCCAAGTTCCTTTGCTCTGATGACGGTCCTGCTGTCAGGCTCTTACTAGTTGGCAGGACAGGCGTACCTCTCGTGGAAGCCCAAGTTCCTTTTCTCCTATGATGGTCCCACTGTCAAGCTCTCACTAGCTAGCAGGGCAGGTGTACCTCTCGTGGAAGCCAAGTTCCTTTGCTCCGTTGACAGTCCCGCTGTCAGGCTCTCACTAGCTGGCAGGGCAGGCGTACCTCTCGTGGAAGCCCAAGTTACTTTGCTCCGATGACGGTCCTGCTGTCAGGCTCTCACTAGCTGGCAGGGCAGGCGTTCCTCTCATGGAATCCCAAGTTCCTTTGCTCCGATGATGGTCCCGCTGTTAGGTTCTCACTAGCTGGTAGGGCAGGCATACCTCTCATGGAAGCCCAAGTTCCTTTGCTCCAATAAGGGTCCTGCTGTTAGGCTCTCACTAGCTGGCAGGGCAGGCGTACCTCTCGTGGAAGCCCAAGTTCTTTTGCTCCGATGACGGCCCCGCTATCAGGCTCTCACTAGTTGGCAGGGCAGGCGTACCTCTCGTGGAAGCCCAAGTTCCTTTGCTCCGATGACGGTCCCGCTGTCAGGCTCTCACTAGCTGGCAGGGTAGGCGTACTTCTCGTGGATGCCCAAGTGTTTTCACCCCGAGGTTGTCTCGTCACCTAGGCTCTCATTAGCTGGCATGACAGGTTGACCCCTCGGGAGGCTAAGTATTTTCACCCTGAGGTGGTCTCATCACCCAGGCTCCCATTAGCTGTCATGACAGGTTGATACCTCAGGGAGGCCAAGTATTTTCACCCCGAGGTGGTCTAGTCACCCAGGCTCCCATTAGCTGGCATGACAGGTTGACCCCTAAGGGAGGCCAAGTGTTTTTCACCCTAAGGTGGTCTCGTCACTCAGGCTCCCATTAGTTGGCATGACAGGTTTCGGGGAGGCCAAGTGTTTTTCACCCCGAGGTGGTCTCGTCACTCAGGCTCCCATTAGTTGGCATGATAGGTTGACCCCTCGAGGAGGCCAAGTATTTTCACCCCGAGGTGGTGCAGTCACCCACGCTCCCATTAGCTAGCATGACAGGTTGAACCCTCGGGGAGGCCAAGTGTTTCTCACCCCGAAGTGGTCTCGTCACCCGGGCTCTCATTAGATGGCATGACAGGTTGACCCCTCAGGGAAGGGGCCAAGTATGTTCGGCCCCGAGAATGCCACTCAGCGAATACGTTGGGTTGGATATTTCTTTCCGAGCTTGTGACAACCTCGAAAAGAGCGGGGATTGTGTACAACCTCATATTTGCAAAGTAGGGTCCCTTCGGCTGGCGCAGGACCAGTTTTGAGTTTTTAAGCTTTTGAGAGGTTTTGCACTCTTGGTGACCAATTTTGGCTTGACCTTGAAAATATACTAGTAGGGGAATAAAATATTTTTCTCCCCCCGACCCTCTTGGGGGGTCACCCAAGCCGCCGAGTACCACCCAGGCCGCTGAGTACCGCCCAGGCCACCGAGTACCGCCTAGGCCACCGAGTACCCCCCAGGCCGCCGAGTATCGCCCAAGCCGAGTAGCCCCCAGGATGCCGAGTACTGCCTAGGCCGCCAAGTACCGCCAAGGCTGAGTACCCCCCAGCTCGCCGAGTACCCCCTAGGCCGCCAAGTACTGCCCAGGATGCCGAGTACAGCCCAGGTCGAGTACCCCCCCCCCCCCAGGTCGCCGAGTACCCCCCCAGGTCGCCGAGTACAGCCTCGGCCGCCGAGTACCACCGAGGCCGAGTACCCCCCAGCCCGTCGAGTACCCCTCAGGCCTTGTCTCCTGCTCGCCCTGCTTGAGGTCTGCCCCTGGTGGTCTCGATTAGTTATTTAGTGTAGCGGGATTTGGCTGTTGGCAGACCAGTTTGGGGGCATTTTGGTCATTTAAGAACAGCAGGATGGGGTTATTGGCAGGCCATCCCCAAAAAACTATAAATAGACCCTTGAGGGTTCCTTGGAGGGGATGACTTCTTCATCACTTCAATCCCCTTGCTTTCTTCCTCCAAGGCACCTAGCCCAGCATTGGCTAGGGAGGGGGAGATCTCAAAGGTCTTCCGGGTGTGAGGTGGGACCTCCACGCTTGAGCCGAGGGTCTGTTCTTAGCTTCTTGAGCCTTTGGCCTGTGACATTCTCCTGAGTGTAGTAGGTGTGAGGTCACCCCTTTCTTGGGACCCCGAACTCCACAAGAGACCAAGTTTTTTGTTTTAACAATGGGGCGATTATCCTATCGGATAGGGGTGTTGACCACACTCCTCACCCTGCCTATAAATAGGACTCCCTGTCACATCAATAATAACCGAATGAATAATAAGTGAACTCGTGGATAGTTGCTGCGGACTGGATTTTTGTATCCGTGCGGTTTGAGAAGGTTGACCGGGTTGTGCTGTGCAGGTTGTATGGATAGCGCTGGAAGGCCAGGACTTGGTTCTGACTACGATTAGGGACAGTGCAGACTCTGCGGACAGCAACAAGCGGTTAACAGCAGGTCGCGGGTTGCGGCTAGGCAGTCTCTCTTCTGCAACTAGTTTCCCGGTTCAATAAGCTATCTGATTCTAGCGGCCTGTTTAGTTAGGCAGCAACAGCTCGCGCTGTCTGGCGGCTAGGCAACCTCGCGGTTAGGCGGCTTGCATATCGGCATTTAGAGTTTAGCATTGGAATAACAGGTAATCCGTGCGGGTTGGTTACGGTGTAACATCTCATTTCCAGCTAGACCCCTAGGAGTGGTTTTGTCATGACTAGGTCATGACAAAACCCTAAGAAGCCCAAGAAGACCAAGTGAGCTTAGGCATGAAGGTGGAGATCATCATGGTCTGCAAATAGTAGAATTCTAAACACTAGTTTAGGATGACCATTGTTGATGCGCGAAAAGCGAAGGCGAAAACGAGCACCAGCAGCTAACTATTCAAGCACTTAGGGAAGAAAGGAAAAACAAACTGCGAGCAGCAGTCTACTTGGCGGACTAGAAAAGGAACAGAAAAGCAAGAGCCGTGGAGCACGGCAACACCAGACTTCGCCCGTCGCGGCCTGAATGCCTCTCCTGCGACGGGCTTACTTTTGATTGCAAAGAAGGGGTTACAAGAAGGGAAAAGGAAAGCAATGCAGAAAGCAAGCTGGAGATCGCAAAGCCAGAGATTCGAGTCTGCAGCCTTTAACAAGTGGGCTCCTGGGCTCGAGTCAGCGTCCTTTGAGTGCACCACTTCCCCCTATTTATAGGCTGGGGGTCTGCCCAAACGGGCAGGGCTAAAATAACCGGCTGCCCGGGGTACAAAGGAGCCGGGCAGCGGTGACGGGAAACAAGAGAGAAAGAAGAAGCAGTCCGCACGGGACCGGCGGACTGGGCCTGCGAACTAGAATCCTCGGTCGCGTCGAGCGCGATCCTGTGACCAGTTGCGACCTGAGCGACCTGGGCGACCTGACTCGGAGCTCGCCGATCTGAGCTCGACTATCGTCGACGGGAGTTCGACGATCCAGCTGAGTTGAGAACCAAGGGCGACCTTGGCGGACTGAGGTCTGGAATCCGGCCAAGGAGGAACGAGATGTCTAGCTGGATATGTTGTGGATTCTGGGGTTAACATAATCCCCGCACATTTTTGAGTTTTGGAAAATTCCGAAAATGTTTCCTTAACCGCCGAGTCTGCAACTATCATTAATGCTATTTGCGCTATAAATATCGCCGAAAGCCCTGTCCTCTGTCAGAATTGGCTGCGCGACGGGTCGTTACTCACCTCTTGCGGTCTCAACTTTCCAGTCCGGCATGGCAAGATTAGGGGATTTCTTCGGTAACCTTGCTACTTCGACTGAGAAGCCCAAGGTCAGTTCCCGACCTAAAAAGACCAGTCGCCGTCACGATAATCCAGCCCGCTACCGAGGAGAGAGCTCAGGTCAAAAGAAATCAGACCCAGCCCGCGACATAGAGCCTGAGAAAATTGCGACTGCTGTTCCTCCAAACCCACCGAATGAGAAATTGAATCCGTCATCTATTTCTGACAAGAATCCAGCGAGCTCTTCCAGCATGGAGGTACACCGCTCTGCTTCTGGGACTATTATGCTGCGGATAGACACGGGCAAGGAAGTATCGTCGCCGAAAGCCCAGCAGCAGATGATCGAGGAGAAGCTTCATGCTGACGAACTGATAGAGGAAAGGGAAGAAGAAGTTGCCGAGGAACGAGTTAAAGAGCCCGCCGAAGTCGCAGCTAAAGATTCCGTTGAGCAAGCTAAGGAGCCAGTGTCTTCCCAAGCTCTGGTTGTCGCACCGACATCAGTCCGCGAACAGCAGCAGGTCGTCATTGATTTGGACGAGATGCCTGAAAAGAAAAAGAGGAAAAGAGACAAGGGCACTGTTGCGAAGCGAATAGAGAAGAGGCTGAAGGTTAGGAAAGAGAAAAATATCTCCAAGCGGACTGGGGCTGCGAGCTTGCAGCATAAGCCGCGAGAAAAGGAGGTTCAAGATAGCGATCTCGTCACCCCTGCTCCTCTGTCCGCAGAAGGTGATCCCCCTTCGACGCTCAGCCTATCAACTACTGAGATCCTTGACTCCATAGACGACGAGCAGCTTGCGAGCATGAATCGCTCTCTGCTGGAAGTGCTGCAGTCTGATGCCGAGATTAGAGGAGAGAAACTCGTTGATCCTTCTTTTTTTCCAGCTGAAGAGAGGGAAAAGACTAAGGAGCAGCTTGCCGCAATGAAGGCAAAGGTCGAAGCGGTCTCGGAGAAGCTTGCCGCGGATAAGCGGGCTGAGGATCTTCGGACCGCTGCCGAGCTGATGGGGTCAGGTAAGTTGCAGCCGGCGCCCAAGCGATTCCAGAGCTCATGGTTATATAAATCCCCTCCACGGAAATCGCGGCCGGTCAAGACCATTACAGAAACCGGTGATATAGTCGCCTCAAGCAGATCGCTGGCCGAGACGAGAGCGATAGTCCGCCGAGAATGGAGGCGTCGCTAGACGCTTTTGATCCAGAGCGCGTGAGGCGACCTATCCTTGATAGTCGCCAGATCGCCGCAAGGATTACCAAAAGTGAATTGAACTTTTATTTTTTACCTTTCTGGGCCTATTGCGACTTGGATACTGAAGCGAATTTTATTTTTTGTTGTAGTTCAGAAGTCAACACCTGATTCCGTCGAGGCCGGCGAGATCGTGCCCACGCCACCAGACATATCAATGGAAACTGCAGCGCGGACTGCTGCTGAACTCGCATAGGAGGAACGGCCTGCTCAGGAAACGTACACGCTATTAGCGAGAAAGTATGAGGAGGAGTTATGCGAAATTCGGGCTGAATTAAAGAAGAGTAAAGAGCGAGAAAAGATCTTAGAAAACGAGGTCGCCAGCCTTTCATCTGCGCTCGAAGGAGTGAAGAAGGAGAAGAATCGACTAAGCGGAGATGCCAGCCACTACAGGAACAAGTACTTGGCCTTGGCGAGAGAAGGGAAGAAACAAATGAGCGAAGCTGCTGGAATAAGGCCGCAACCGTCTTCTCAACCTGTTGCGGGAGAGGGGTCAGCCCCGGCGGCGAGCGGGCAGGCCACGGTGGTGGCAGATCCAACCCCGGCAGGTGTTCCCTTAATTCCGTTCCCGCGGGTAGCCAGGGATGTCGCTCATATGCACCGCACCTTCAACAATATGCACCACCTGGTTTCTCAACTTTATTGTGAGATCCTGCGAGGAAGCGACCAGGTGGCTCATGTTGGGATGGATGATGAGGAGCGACCTGCCCCACGAGACCGCAGAGGGCACTGAAGCCGAAAAATTGTGTTGTATGATTCGATGTTTGAACATCTTGTATAACTGTATTTGTGCTGTGATGCTACTTCTGTTTGTTGTATGATGTTATTCTTTAAACTTCGGATAACCTTGTTGTTGAACGTAAATTATGCGGACTGGCTTTATGCTCGATTATTTTGTTTACTGGAAAATTGTGGTCTCTGCGGGCCTCCTATGAGTTCGCGATTACTTGTAGATAAAGAGCAGGAAAGCAGGGGAGAAGCGAACTTCGCGGACTGCCTTTGAATCCGCAAAGCCTTTAGAATTGTCTGAATTTGCAGGGAAAACAGGGAAGAACTGCGCGGACTGAGAAATCGGTCTGGGCGGATTAACTGCTGTCATGTCAGACAATTTTCTATAAATAGGGTCTTAATCTTCTCTTTGTATAGGAAACAGTTAGAGCTGAAGCCCTGCGGTCTGAAAACATGGTATCCGCGCGTACTGATGCCGCAGTCGTCTTCCATGCTGCCGAGCACAAACGAAGCAGGCTAACCGCAGTTGACTTGGAAGCCTTTTTGGAGAAGCACATGGCGGGCTCTCCAGTACTTGCGCGGCTTCCCGAGCATCAGGAGCGATTGAACTTCTCCACAGCTACCCAGCTTGCGGTGTCAATCGATCATTTTGATTGCGGGTTCAAATTCCCCCTGCTTTGGGAGATCGCAGAGATCTTCGAGCACTTTGGGGTGGTTCCAGGCCAGCTCGCGCCAAACAGCATGGTCGCCATCTGTAGCTACCTTGCTTACCTGCGAGCTGAGAAGGTCGAGTTCTCCTTGAAGATCTTCAGGAAGATTTTCTCTGTTCGCTCTATAACCCCACCAGGAGACCGCGAGTACAAAGGTATCATCTACTTCTACTGCAGGGGGATGAAAGTTGTGGGTTTGCCGAATAAGATCCACAACTGGACTTCTAGGTATCTTATCTTTGAAGGCGACCTTGGATTCCTTCACACCAACCCGCAGCTGCGCTCAGACGCCGACTTCAAAAGCGTGCGGCTGAATGACACTGAGACCGCCATCGTCAAGTTCCTTGAGGGTGCGAGGCTTGACATCGACCACTACATCCCACTGCTTCCCGGACTGGACGCCGTAAACCGTCTGGAGAGTAAGTTTCGCGACTTTCATTTGTATCCGCAGCGACCTGGAAGTTGCTAATTTTTCCTCTTGCAGCGACCTTGGCGGTACCCGCAAATCTGCCCTTCGCGCCGGCTGGACAGACTCCTACACAAGGAGAAAGAAGAAAAGAAATTGCGAGAAAAAGGAAAGAAGACGGATATCCCGCCGCGAGTTATTCTTCCGATGACAGCTTTAATATTGCGGGCTTCGGCGAGAAGCAAAAGGATCTAAGGGGTAACCCCATGATCCATTGGCATGAGAAGAAAAAATATGTCCGTCTGTCAACGGCTCTTCCCTCCTGGAGGAGCCCGCGCCCATCTCGCCATGCCCATGTCGCCCTCTCTGCCTTGTACGGGAAGCAAAACCTTCACGAACTGCAGAGTGTGGCTCCTGACGACCTTCCTCTTCTCGCCGCACAAGCCAGTGCAAACTGCGCCGTCACCAACCACTATATGGGCAGGCTCACGCGCGAGCTGCTTAAGGAAGATGCGCGGCATAGGAAGGAAAGCAGCTTGCTGAAAGAAAGAAATAAGCGACTTGGCGCAAAGATCAATCAATATAAAGAGGACAAGGCTATAAGTGCCAGTTAATCGCCGTTTATCTCGCTTATCTTTCGCGGACTGACATTTTTGGTTTCTTCTCCAGACCGCATATGAGATAACGAACCCCGACTTCCAGAAGGCCATGTTTCCTTTTGTTAGGGAAAGCGTGGAGGTGGCAATTGAACGCATTATCAGCGAAGGGTATGCGAAAGCAGGGGTGGACTCCATTCCCTTCCTGGAGCTTTTCCCAGAGCTAAAGGACAAGGTTGCCGAGTTCGAGCGAGCGGCTAAAGGAAAAGCGGTTTCTGAGGACGACGAGGAGGAGTCCGCTGATAAGGAAGCTCCTGAAGACGAGGCCTCCAGTCAGCAGCAAGGAGGCCAGTCTGACCAATCCTCTAACTCCGGATCTGACGAGAGCAGCACGTAGACAAAACCCTTGGCCGCTTCTCGTTCCAGTGACAGCAGCAGCGGTGAGTCGGGCGGCTATTCGCCTGTGGTGGATGTGGACGGGTCAAGCCCGGAGAAGCCTGCAGATAAGAAGCAAAGGACCGAATAGGAGGATAAATTGTAATTTTTGGTTTTCAATGTAAAAGGGGGGCGGACTCTGCGCGAGTCCGCCAGGACATGTATATAATTTTGAATGAATAGAAAAAGGATATTTTTGACGTCTTCTGAGATGTTCTGCTTATTTCTCGCTTATACTTAGAGGTCGCACTTCTCATATCAATCTTCGTTATAGCTTTATTGCCTGTTAAAAACTCTAGCTGAAATTGCATAACCACATCTTGCTGCAATATGAACGGAATGTTTTCTTAGCGAAGAGAACGAATGATGCGGACTTGGACGAGTTCGGTTTACAGTTCGCATTTTGCAGAACCTTTGCCAGTTTTTGCGAGAATCAAGATGACGAAAACCATTATCTGCTAACTCAAATAACATGAATAAGCGAACTAGGCGGACTAGGGTCACTGTCCGCAGATATTTACAGTGAATTTTTTTCCAAATGATCATTAAATTATATAAGTTGAATGAATATTGCGGATTAGGCGGATAAGATAAATGGAGTCCGCACTGCATCAATAACCATACCAGAAATGATCTGTAATTCATAACTAAGCGGGTAGGTGCGGCCGGAGCGGCATTGCTTTCCTCACAGGGTTATGAACTACAAAATCAACCCAAGGACCGGCGGACTTGGCGGATAGGATAACTGGAGTTCACACTGCATCAATAATAATATCAGAAATGACCCGTAATTCATAACCAAGCGAGTAGGTGCGGCCGGAGCGGCATTGCTTTCCTCACAGGGTTATGAACTACAGAATCAACCCAAGGACCGGCGGACTGGGCGGATAGGGTAACTGGAGTCCGCACTGCATCAATAATAATATCAGAAATGACCCGTAATTCACAACCAAGCGGGTAGGTGCGGCCGGAGCGGCATTGCTTTCCTCACGGGGTTATGAACTACAGAATCAACCCAAGGATCAGCGGACTGGGCGGATAGGATAACTGGAGTTCGCACTGCATCAATTAATAATTAAAGACCCCTGTGAAGAAGAAAGCTGCAGTCTAGAGGCCAAGCGGGTAGGTGCGGCCGGAGCGGCATTGCTTTCCTCACAGGACCTCAAGATCTGCAGACTCAACAACTCAATTCACTGCCCTCTTGCCTGGAGTACAGTCTAAGTCGATCTCTCGGGCAGGTGCGGCCGGAGCGGCATTGCTTTCCTTTGAGATCGACAAGACTGTGGGTCTCCTGCAGGCACTGCTTGAGGGTACCAAGGAGTGTTCGAGGGTTATAACCTTAAGATGATCTGGGGGCAGGTGCGGCCGGAGCGGCATTGCTTTCCCCGCGCGATCATCTGGGTTGTAACGATATCCCTTAAGTGGCATGGTAGAGCTGTCCACCACTCTGCTCCTCCATAATGCAGAAGTTGGGTTAGGTACTAGCCGGGATCCGAAATCCAGTATCCTGCCGCACTAGAGTTGGTAGGCTCCCACTACACGGTGCGAAATCTCCCCGCAACACGTGGTCTTCGTGGTGTTACGCTGACACCAACGGTTCTAGGGGAGGTTTTTGCTGAACTCGGCGATATCTCTTGGCATTAAGCAACTGTCGGGAGTTGCTCGAGGAGGTAAGAGAGAAGAGGCACTTGAAGAAGTGTTAGTATGAGTATTTAGACAAATATCAATTTTGAGAGATTCGTATAACATAGAAGAGAGAGTTCAGAAATAGAACCGTTTAGAGTTGTCCTTGCTCAATATATTAACTGTCAACACTTGAAACACAAAGACACTTGATGAAGCGTTAGCAAGGAACTTTCATTAATAATGAACCTCTTAAAGAGTTTACATAAGAAGGAAAGAAAAGAAGTTCAGGAATAGAACCGCTTTAGGTCATCTCCACTCCACATGTGCGGCATATCTTCTCCTTCAAATGTTTGTAACCGGTAGGCTCCATTCTCAAGTGCTTCCTTAATAATGAATGGTCCCGCCCAACTAGGATTAAGCTTCCCAACTGAGCTGGCTCTTGCAGCAGCGTCGACCTTTTTAAGAACTTGATCTCCCACTTGAAAGTGTTTGATCCTTACATTCTTATCGAAGTAACGGGCCATTCTTATTTTAACTTCTTCTTGCCTGATGGCAGCCTTGTCTCTAACCTCTTCAACATATTCCAAACTGAACCTCATCTCCTCGCTGTTCAGCTCAAGCCAATCCTCTGTACCTTGCCTAGCAAGCAGCACTCTAGGCGACAGAACTTCAAACTCAACAGGAATAATGCTTCGGACCCGTGAGAAAGCTTGAACGGGGTTTCCCCTGTTGCAGATGAAGGCGTTGTTCTCAGGGTCCAGAGAACTGAGGGAAGTTGATCAACCCAACTGCCCTTGAGATTTTGAACTTTTTTCTTAAGCAGGTTGAGGATTTGCTTGTTAGCTGCTTCTACTTGACCATTGTTTCTGGGATGATGAACTGATGCAAAGCGCAGCTCTGTTCTGATCTGTCTGCAAAAGTCTATCATCTCTGCATTATTGAACTGTGGTCCATTATCAGTGATTATTGCCATAGGGATTCCATGCCGGCAGACTATCTCCCCCCAAATAAAATTCCTCACGACCTGGGTTGTTGTCTTTGCCAGTGCTTTAGCCTCAATCCACTTACTGAAGTAGTCGATCATAACTATAACGAAACGCCGCTGCCCACTTGCCATGGGAAAAGGACCAATGAGATCCATTCCCCAAACAGCAAAGGGCCAAGGGGTTGCAATCGATTTGAGAGATTGAGCTGCTTGATGTTGAAGAGGAGCGAATTTCTGGCATTGAACACATTTTCTCACATAGGTCTCCGAATCTTTCTTCATTGTGGGCCAGAAGTAACCTTGCCGCAGGATCCTTTTTTCCAATGTTCTTGCTCCCGAGTGACTCCCGCACTCGCCAGAATGCACTTCTCGAAGAACAGTAGGAATTTCACTTTCTGAAACACATCTTGCCATTGTAGACAAGAAGGTTTTTCTGTAGAGAATATCGGATATCAAGTAATAGTGTGCTGCTTTCAACCTGAATTTCTTCTTATCTTTTACCGACTGATGCAGGTTCCCAGTCGACAGGTAGAGAATGAATGGGTCCATCCAAGAGGAACACTGATCGATTTGCATTAACCCTTCCTCCTCCACTGCTGGGTGAAAAAGTTCAGAGATTGTCCCTCCTGATGGGAGCCCATACTTGGCAAGAACGTCAGCCTCCTCATTCTCTGCCCTCGAAATGTGCTCAATAGTAAAACTTTTGAACCTGCCAACCTCAACCTTTACCAGCGCAAGATACTTTTTCAACACTGGCTCCCTGGTCTCGAAGTTACCAAGAACTTGTGAAGCCATTACCAGAGAATCAATCTTAATATGGACATGATCAATTCCAAGCTCTCTTGCAAGCCTCAAGCCAGCCAATAAAGCTTCATACTCTGCCTGATTGTTAGTCACTGGAAAATAGAACTTGATGGCCTGCTCAAGCTTGACGCCATTCGGGTTTATCAAAACCACCCCTGCCCCTGAAGAGTTTCTTCCAGAAGCTCCATCCACATTGATGGTCCAAGCTAAAAGAGATCTTGATGCCTGATCCGAGCTAGATTTTGTTGTGTCAATCAGAAAATCTGCAAGTACCTGTGCCTTGATAGCTGTCCTGGGCACATAGGAAATTTCAAACTCGCTCAGCTCAATTGCCCACTTAGCTAGCCTGCCTGAATGCTCTGGTTTCTCTAGCACATTCTTCAAAGGTTGATCAGTAACCACCTGAATTGAATGAGCCTAGAAATATGGATGGAGTCTGCGGGCAGACATAACCAATGCCAAAGCTAGCTTCTCAAGGATGGGGTACCTTGCCTCTGCATCTTTCAGAATGTGACTGACATAGTAAATGGGGAACTGCCTCCTGCTCTCTTCTCGGACCAGGACGGAACTAACTGCCTCGGGACCAACCCCCAGGTATAGGAACAACATCTCCCCTGCTCGGGGGCTTTGGAGTAAAGGTGTCGAGGTTAGCTGCTTTTTCAACTGCTCGAAGGCCAAAGAACACTCTTCTGTCCACTGGAACTTGGACGCTCCCTGAAGAGTCTTAAAGAACGGCGCACTTTTATCCCCAACTCGAGAGATGAATCTCCCGAGTCCTGTCAACCTCCCCCCCAACTGCTGAACCTCTTTTGGAGAACGGGGAGGAGCCATATCAAGGATGGCTTTATCCTTATCAGGATTGGGAGCAAGACCCTCAGGAGTAAGGAGATGGCCGAGAAACTTCCCCTTACTCCCCCCAAAGATGCATTTTAACGGGTTAAGCTTTATTTTGTGCCTTCGCAGAGTGGAAAAGGTCTCTGCTAGATCTATCAAGTGTTGTGGAAGAGACCTACTCTTAATCAAAAGGTCATCCATATACACTTCGAGGTTTTTACTTTTTTGCTCTTTAAACACATGGTCCATCATGCGTTGATAAGTCGCGCCAGCATTTTTAAGCCCAAAGGGCATCACAAGATAACAATAGCAACCATCATTAGTGATGAATGATGTGCGAGGGATGTCAGGTTTGTGCATTCTTATTTGGTGATAACCAGAGAACGCATCTAGAAAGCTCATAAACGGATACCCTACCGCAGAATCAACTAATAAATCTATCCGAGGCAAGGGGTAGAAATCTTTCGGGCATGCTTTATTCAAACGGGTGAAGTCTACACACATACGCCACTTCCCCCCCGGGTTTCTTAACCATTACAACATATGAGATCCACTCGGGATATTGAATCTCTTGAATGAAGCGCGCTTTGAGGAGTTTGGCAACCTCCTCTCTGATGGGCTCTGCTAACTTGACAGCTACATCCCTCTTCTTCTGCTGGACGGGCTTGGCAGCTGGATCAACATTGAGATGATGGCAAGCCACGTCAGGATCCACCCCTGGCATGTCCTCCGCTGACCAAGCGAAGACATCCAGATTCTTCAACAGGCAAGATATCAACTCTGCCTTTTGATCTTCAGGCAACTCGGAGTTGATGGAGAGCTTTCTTTCTTCCCCTCCTGTAATGGGGACTTCTTGCAACACCTGGGCAGGTTCCAGGTGAGCACCTTCTCTATCCACAGTAGCTTCTGACGGAGGAGTGGCTTCTGCTGCTGCTGGAAAAGCTGGGGGGGAAACCTCAGTCATACTGACTATTCGGAGGTAACACTCTTGAGCCTGCCTTGGGTCGCTCCTGATCTTGCATTGACGGCCATCTTTGCTGAACTTGATGGCCAAATGGTACGTTGAAATGATGGCTCGATACTTGTTCAACAACGGTCTCCCAAAGATAGCATGATAGCTGCTTGGAGCATCCACCACTACGAACTGGATCTCTTTGGTCACCCCTCCGAGCACCATCGGGAGTGTGACATTTCCTTCAACTTCCTTTCTTTCGCCCGAGAAGCCGTAAAGTGGCCCCTCGGTGGAAAGCAGAGGCTTTCCTATCCTCAGGGCTTCAAAAGTTGACTTGAAGAGGAGATTCACGGAGCTGCCAGTGTCGATGAGAATTCTATCGACCGTGAAATCTCCGATGGCTGCTTGAACTACGATGGCATCATCGAAGGGATTAGCGGTCATAGGAAGGTCTGCAGGGCCAAAGGTGACGATTTCAGAAGGTGGGGCAGAAGAAGAAGCAGAAGCAATCTCAGTTCGGGAAAGCCTTGATAGAGAAGACTTCCGAGTAGACTCAGCCCCTGCTCCGCCATGGATGTAAAAGAGCCTTCCCAAGACTCCTTCGTCGACAACGTCAATACATTCACTTGGTATATCAATGAGCCCCAGATGGCCCTCATCCCTTATCTCTATACACTCCTGCTGAACTTCAGCCACCTCCTTGCCCTTGGAGGTGGAGGGCTTTGAAGAGTCACTCTTCCTGCCCAGGTCCTCGATTTTACCCTCGGCGAGCAACCTCTCAACTAGCTTCTGAAGAGCCTTGCAATCTTTAGTCAGATGGCCCTTCTCCTTGTGAAAATTGCAGAACTGAGAGTTGTCCCTGGGCTTCCAGTCTCTCTGAGGCCCTTGCCTCTTTTCTTCAGCCTTCCTCTGGATTATCTGGACGACCTCTTCAAAGTCGAGGCCCAGATCTGCAAGCTCTTCCATAGGACTGCTCTCATAAGGATTTGAAGCTGGCAGGGCGCTCTGAAGAATGGGGAGCGCTTGAAGGGGAACGGCGGGAGTGGAGGCCAACGGCAGTCTCTGACCATGAAACTGTTGATGGCCGAGGAAGGGTTTCTTGTGGCGGAGGTTACGTCCCCTCTGAGATGGAGGTTGGAAATCAGGCCGAGGAGGCTTGCTATGATATTGATTGTTGGAGAAGTTGGAGGCATCCCTTCCTCTAGCTTTGGCTGTCAGGGATGAGATATAGGTCGGGTTGGCATTTTCTCCCTCAATAAAGCGATTAGCTATCGCTATGAGCTCCTGATAAGTTGATGGTGCCTTAGTTGTCACTTTGAATTTCAATGGGCCCTCCCGGAGGCCGTGAATCAGGGCAACTTTATAATAATCGGGGTTCACATTCCTTACCCCTTGGATTTCTTTTTGGAACCGATCAACGAATCTTTCCACTGATTCGTTGTCTCTCTGCTTGATGTCAAAAAGGGCTGCCGGCCCATCCTATCTCTTCTTAGAGGTTGCAAACCTCAGGAGCAGCTCGCTGCGAAGCTCAGCGAAGGAAGAAATCGTGCCCAAAGGCAGCTCGTAAAACCATTGTCTCGCTTGACCATCAAGAGTGGTCACCAGAAGCTTACATTTCAAGGCATCGGAGAGGCTCCTTAATGCAACTGCCCCTTCGAATGCCTGCAGGTGGGAGACCGGATCAGTCTCCCCTGAATAAAAAGGGAGACGAGGTTCTCTGAAATTGCTTGGCGCTGACTCCCACCGGATTCGATCGACGAAGGGAGAGGGAGTCTCTGAATCAGCAGAAGGGCGGACTGGAGGGCGAAGCTCTGCGGGCTCTGCGGACTGCCGCTCAACAAAATCTAGTCGGCGAGCCGGAGTCCCTCGGGCTGCTTCCCTGAAGAAATCTATCAGGGGGGCGAACTCTCCAACCTGAGGTCGTAGGGGAGCTGCGTACTGAGCTTGGTGGAGAGGCGGAGGTGCGGTTGCAGACGACTGCTGAAGAGGGGGGTGACGAGCTGGGGTCCGGCGGACCGGAGTCTGGCGGACAGGAGTCTCAGCAACTTCTTCAGCGACCTGAGGAGCAAGTCGCTGAGTCAG
Organism: Platanthera zijinensis; assembly: GCA_039513925.1. Classification (NCBI taxonomy): domain Eukaryota; kingdom Viridiplantae; phylum Streptophyta; class Magnoliopsida; order Asparagales; family Orchidaceae; genus Platanthera; species Platanthera zijinensis. The sequence continues at coordinate 175,234,433 of CM077088.1, forward strand.
TGCTAACAGGGCCTGGCTGATTGTATCGAGCCGCTGGTCAGTCTCTCTTCGAGATACTTCAGCTTCCCAGCGGGACTGCTCCAACGCTTCCCACAATGAATCATCAGGCGAGCTGGATCGATCGGAGCGGCGAGCTCGGCGGTCCGACATTTCTATCCGCGGTTTTCAAAAAACTGCTCCAATCTGAATTCCGCGAAGGCGGAAACGAGCACCAGCAGCTAACTGTTCGAGCACTTAGGGAAGAAAGGAAAAACAAACTGCGAGCAGCAGTCTACTTGGCGGACTAGAAAAGGAACAGAAAAGCAAGAGCCGTGGAGCACGGCAACACCAGACTTCGCCCGTCGCGGCCTGAATGCCTCTCCTGCGACGGGCTTACTTTTGATTGCAAAGAAGGGGTTACAAGAAGGGAAAAGGAAAGCAATGCAGAAAGCAAGCTGGAGATCGCAAAGCCAGAGATTCGAGTCCGCAGCCTTTAACAAGTGGGCTCCTGGGCTCGAGTCAGCGTCCTTTGAGTGCACCACTTCCCCCTATTTATAGGCTGGGGGCCTGCCCAAACGGGCAGGGCTAAAATAACCGGCTGCCCGGGTACAAAGGAGCCGGGCAGCGGTGACGGGAAACAAAAGAGAAAGAAGAAGCAGTCCGTGCGGGACCGGCGGACTGGGCCTGCGAACTGGAATCCTCGGTCGCGTCGAGCGCGATCCTGTGACCAGTTGCGACCTGAGCGACCTGGGCGACCTGAATCGGAGCTCGCCGATCTGAGCTCGACTATCATCGATGGGAGTTCGACGATCCAGCTGAGTTGAGAACCAAGGGCGACCTTGGCGGACTGAGGTCTGGAATCCGGCCAAGGAGGAACAAGACGTCTAGCTAAATATGTTGTGGATTCTGGGGTTAACAACCATAGGGCTTCACCATGACTCCATGACCCCACCACAATATCCCTAAACTATTGGAAGGTCCATTAGAGCCCAAAGGGTCCATTGAAATCAACCCAAAGTGGTCAAATTGACCTAAGACCACCATAGGCCTAAATTGGGCAAGGTTCCCTAACTAAGGGCAATGTGCCCCTAATATGCCCAACCAACCCTACCTAAGTCTTCCTAGACCTTAAGTGAGGTCAATGGATCACCAAGGACCCATTGGGGACAACCCAAGAGGCTAAGTTGACCCAAGTCAACTCTAGCCCAAAAGTGGTCAAAGTGCCCTTACTAAGCGTTAAGTTGTAACATCTCATTTTCAACTAGACCCCTGGAAGTGGTTTTGTCATAACAGAACCTTAGGAAATCCAGGAATTTAAGTTTATCGACCAAGATTTCGAGTCAAGGGGTGGTCACGCCCGTGACCGACCCGTCACGCCCGTGACCTAGGGCGTGACCCCTTCGACGATCGTCGACCTCAGAAAGACGATCGGCGAGCTCAGAAATTTCAACATGGGCCTGACACGCCTGTGACCGATCCGTCACGCCCGTGACCTTGGAATGGCGTTGAGTGAGCTAAGCTCACTCAACGCCGTAGTCTGGATGGCGTTGAGTGGGATTAGCTCACTCAAAGCCATAAGCTAGACGACGTTGAGTGCACAGACTGCACTCAACGCAATCTGGTGTCGTCTGGTTGGCGTTGAGTGAGCTAAGCTCACTCAATGCCGTAGACTGGATGGCGTTGAGTGAGCTTAGCTCACTCAACGCCATAATCTGTCAGGCGGGATGGCGTTGAGAGCGTTTAGTGCACTCAACGCCATAAGTTGAACGACGTTTAGTGCACTGACTGCACTCAATGCCATTTGTTGTTGTCTGGATGGCGTTGAGTGACCAGAGCTCACTCAACGCCATAATCTGGACGGCATTGAGTGAGCTAAGCTCACTCAACGCCATCGTTTAAAAAGGCCATATTCTGGATGGCGTTGAGTTAGCAGAGCTCACTCAACGCCATAATCCGGATGATGTTGAGTGAGCTGAGCTCACTCAACGCCATAGTCTGGATAGCGTTGAGTGAGCAGAGCTCACTCAACGCCGTATCTGGGATGGCGTTGAGTGAGCAGAGCTCACTCAATGCCGTATCAAGGATGGCGTTGAGTGAGCAGGCCATTGTACTTAGAATTTTTCTGGCATTTTATTTTTGGTTGTGTGCTGGTTCAGCTGAACCGGGCCGGTCTAGGAGTGGGTCGTTTTCTCCTAATAAGACCTACTAAGTCTTATTTAAATTAAGTTGATCGGTCAACTGTGACACGTGGACCGACAGTTTTGCAAAAAGGGCGGTTACGGCCATGGCCGAGAGCTTGCTGTCATGGCAACAATGGCATTTGATGTCGTGGCCCTTTCCCTCCCCCTTTCCGGCTGGATTCAAATCCTCTAGGGAAGAGGAAGAGTTTCCAGCCGTTAGCTTGGCTGGATTGAACCGTTTCAGCCACCCTCCACCATGGCCAGCCCAAGCTTTAACTGACCATTAATGGTCATCAGCGGTTAGACGTTTCCCCTTCTTAACCGAGCTTTTAAACACCCTTAGAGGCCCAAGAGGAAGGTTTCCAATCCTTTACCTGAAGTTTTCGAGCCTCCCACTGTGCTATTGAGAATTCCAGCGACGCCACCACCGCACCAATGGCATCCCGACGGTCTGCGCACCTCCAGCCCGCGAACAAGGTCCTTCCCTCCTCTCTTTCTACGGGTAGATCTTAGCTTCCTTAGGATTAAGATTCGGGCTCAATTGAGCCTGATCGGAAGAGCTTCTCTTTCCGATTTTTCCGCAAAAATGAAGTCTCGGGCTCGCCGAAAAAGGCCCCTCCGGCGGCTGTGCCGCAGCCCGACGATAGCCACCACCTCAACGGAGGTGGTGGTGGCGGTGGCCGGCCAGGGAGGAGGCTGGACGGCCGGCAGCTGCGCTTTGAAGTGGTTCCAGGTCGGGCAAATCGTGGCCTTTGGCTGAAGGAAGAAGACAATGTCAGGTCCCTTAGATCTTGCTTCAAGATCTGTGCTATTTAAATTAAGTTTTTCTTTTATGTGAATTTCTATACTAGAATATCAGTCACATTAGAAAATTTAGGAAAAATACTTATGGGCTTTTTATGAAGAAATAGTTAACATGTAATTTGTAGCCCTATGGGTCTACGTTATTTTAAAATTGATTTGGGTCTATTTTGTCCACTGGTTTGACCAGGACACCTCGTTTGGTGGGATCTAGACCTATAGCTAGGCAGAGACTAAAAGGTGTGCCCACCCTTCATCCTTTGACCAAATGATCTGAAATTTTGGCATGGAGCCTATCCTAGCTATACCTAGGGCTTGTCCAAAAATGGGAATTTTTGGGGAATATTTTTCTATAGTTTTTAGAAAAATTTAATAATCTTAGGAAAATTTAATTAGTTAGCTTAATGACTTCCAAACCCTCCCAAATTTTGGTGAGTGGTCCATGGGTTAATCATGAGGCTCTGTATAATTTTTCATATCATTTAGAGATGTTTTAGATAGGAAATGGACAAACCTAAGCTATGCCCTATTAAGGGGTTTTTAGGTGGAAAGTGCACTTTAAGATTTGAGTGGTCAAATCACCTCAACAGAGGTTGAGATTTTTAACAATGACTAGGAATGCTCTCTGGCACCCTCTCATGGATTTTGAGGTGGATTGGGGTAAATTTTCCCTAGGACCCAAGGCCAAACCCTAAGGATTGCTCTTGGTGGCTTGTGAAGGGCAAGTGGTCAAATGAACTGGTTATGAGTTGAAACTTAAGAGATAGAATTCTAGGGTAGCTAAAATCTTATGGTAGAAATCTAAATGGATTTTAAAGAAAAGAAGTCCCTCAAAACCCTAACCCAAGTTTAGGGCACAAAACTTGTAGAGATAAAAAATGTCACTAAAACTCACTGAACAGTGATGAGATTTAGGTAGGGTGGTTTTTAGGGTTAGTACAAGCTCTGGAGATTTTATCATGAATTTAGGATCATTATTTTGGATACTTCATTAACAATTTAGTAGATTGTCTTATTTGCTTAGAAATTTATTATGGATAAAATACCTTCTGGAAATTGATGATCTTTAGGCACGGAACTTGTATTATGATTTTAAAGCTCTTTGAATTTTTATGGAATTTTAGAAGTTTAATTCTAAGTCTTGCTTCATTAGGTGTTGTTTCCCATGAAAAATTGATTAAATCTATTTTGATGTCTAAAAAGCCTGTAAAATTATGATATTTGTACAATGACCTTTTCTGTACCTTACTAATATTTAGTAATTTTTCTATAATTTTATAATGAGTAATTTCAGTACTTCCTTCTTTACTTAGGATTAACGGGATTATAATGGATAAATCAATTAGAGGTTAAATACTTTTTGTAAAATCATGAGAATTAGTATTTGATGATACCTTGCTGTTATTTCGTGATCATAATTTTTGGGTGGCCATTATTTATGAAGATCATGTAGTTCATGTTTAAAATTACCCATGTCTAATCTTTTGGGAAAATTAAATAAATATCAAATTAAATAGGAAAATTATAAATATCTGGATTTAGGTTAATTATGTCATGATAGACCTCCAGTAAATTTTATAGGAGATTCGGAAGACAATTTGGAGTACCTCCCCTTGTATACCTCATATAGCTTAGGATGGTCTGCATATAGTAAAACCGCAGAAACGGAACTAGAGTGAGTAATAAACTTGGGGAGATGGAATTTTGGTAGTTTGCTGGTTGAATAGGGTGAGTTAAATTAAGTTTATTATTGGGAAGTCAGGATGAGTAGAGTGTGAGATTGGCTAGAGTTAAGTGGTGTTCGGGAATGACGAAAGATCGTCCTCCCCGGTAGGCGAGGAAGAGTCTTAATACTCTAGGGCTAGATCTAAAGTAATTTAAAAGGGAATGGGTAAGGGAAATTAACCAATAACAATAAGTGCCTTGTGAAAGGGAACGGTTGGCTTCAGCTACCATCATAGTTCCTAGTGCCCTTTGAGAGCCCTTCATGGGGAATACTGGGGGCAGTTCTGGGCTAACGTAAACTATAGGAATAATAAATTAAAAGGGCAACTAGAATAATTAGGGTTGCACTTTGACACACTCCGGTAGCTAGGGATGTAGAATATGTTGGTTCGGTTGCCATTCAGACGGTAGCTCTGAAGGTAGATGCACGGACGGGACAGTCCGGGGAGCCGAGGGCTCGAGGGTTTGAGTGCAGAATAAGGTGGTGGTCTTCGGTATTTGATTGTCGTTCACACCGACATCGGTACGTTGACTCGGCGGTGTGGGACACTTAGCCAAAGAAAGCCTGGTGGATATAGCCAGCACTAGTACTCGGATACTCTAGGTTGTGTTCTTCTAGGGGCGTACGGAAGGGCTATGCCCGGTACTGTGGATACCCGCCTAGGAGTGGGGGGCCCGACCCACTGTCTCCGTTTGCCACTACGAAGGTTCCTGGGAGTGAAGCTAGCTGCCCGAACAGGGGGAACTAAAGGTCTGTGCTCATAGAGTCGTGTGCGTGAGTTGATCTTGCTTGAATCATGGCATAGCATATCACTACACTCATATTTGTAAACAAACGACACCCCAACGTATAAATCGGTATGGGACTTTTTATACGATGGGAGCCTTGCAGAAGACCCCTTAACTTATAAGTTTGTATGGGCATTCATATAAGTTAAGGTTACTCATTTATTTACTTCCTTACTTACTTACTTGCTTACTTACTTACTTGTTCTACTTGTCTTCTTCTGTTTATACTACTTACCACATGTCTACCATACTGTTAGATGTACCTTATTTTAGTTAGTTGCTTATACTCTTTGAGTAGTTGTTAGACTAGTTCCACTGTCATCTTCTTGATTACTCTCCATCTTGTAGCTTCCCTTTCCTCCTCTCCGCTCGGTGCTTAGGAGCCGTGGGGGGAGGGGGAGGGGATGATATGGTTTAGTCTTTATGACTAATGGTTTTCGAACCACAACATTACAGGAGCTCCGGATGGGAGACAGTGACCAGCAGTCCAGGGACCAGCACCAGCGGAGTACGGTGCGCATGGAGGTGAGTCAGTCTAGCACCGGTGCACCTACGACCAGCTCCGTGAGTGATTAGTATCTTTATAGCTTCCGCGATGAGTGATTTGTAGTGAGGACTCTGATGTATAGGGCTCGAGCCCATTTCTAGATTTTCATCTGAGCTGATCTTATGTAGTACTTTCTATTTGATATATACTGATGGACGTGATGTGATTCCATTTTATTCATGTGTTTCTGTGGACATATTTACATTTTATGTATACTCACTTCTCTCTCCTTGTGATTGAAATAGGCCGGCAGAATTGGCGTTTTATAGTGGCGGCCTTCCCGTGAGTCGGTGCCACCGCAAAGCGGCAATTCTGGGCTAAGACCCCGGTGTTCGAAAAAGAAAAAAAAGGGGGTCTTACAAGTGGTATCAGAGAAGACCTCGATCGGAAGAGAAGTAGTCCACAAAACCTTGGGTCACCCCCGTGCGAGCTTAGTTTGCAGACAATCTAGCAGCGGAAGCAGTGGTGTGCCCATAAGGGAAATCACATGTGAAAGTCCATCATACCCTTTCTTAAATTCCATTCATTCTCTCTCTAACAAATGGAATTCTTCCTTGTAGCCTGCGATGAACCCTACATCACAGCAAGGGACACCTCAGGCTCCGAATGTGGTCCCACCTCCGCCGGCTCCAGCTCCGTTCCAGGAGACGGATATGGGGCAAACACTGACGGCCATTCTGGAGGCCTTCAAAGCTCTGCAAGCCCCGGCTCCACAGCCAAACCCCGGGGCCAATTGGATGACTGTCTTCCGGGGACTTTCCCCTCCATCCTACCTGGGGACGGAGTCTGTAGTACGTACGGAGGAATGGTTGGATACCATTTACGAGATGCTTGCGGGGATTCGATGCCCCACTGAGGAGGAAGTTGCCTTGGCAGTCTCCTGCCTGGAGTCACACGGAAAGAGGTTGTGGAAATCTCAGCTGGACACCACCTTTGCGGGGATGGATTGCGCTGATATTATTTGGGAGGAGTTCAGAGCAGCACTCCTGGGACATTTTGTACCTCAGTCGGCGAGGGATGACCTGGAGGATAGGTTCCTGCGGTTGAGGCAGGGGAACAGGACGGTGATGGAGTACTACCAATAGTTTTCTCACCTGGCCCGCTATGCGGACGCTTACCAGTTAGATGATGCTGGCTATGCCAGGAGGTTTTATAAGGGGCTGCAAGACGACATGAGACAGGTCCTCCTCTTCATCTCAGAGGGGAGTCTGGCCAGGATTTTGGAGATGGCTAAGAAGAGGGAAGCGGATCAGCTTACAGTCAGGAGCCGGAAGAGACCGGCTGATGATACAGTAATTGGAGGTCGTAGAGACCGTCCTCGGGGCCAAGTTATTGGGGAGAGAAGGAACGGGGAGCAGCCTCGTCAGGAGATTGGGCAGGAGCAGAGGAGTCAGGGGGTATTGGCTCCCTAGCCTTTACAGATGTTGGAGATGCCAAGGACAGCATAGCAGGCACCGCTATGCTTTCAGTGCAATCAACCGGGGCATATCAAGAGGAACCGCCCTATAGGGCAAGCACCCCCACCAGCATATCAGGGCGCTCCACCTCCCCGATAGTTTGGCGGACGAGGACATGATCGAGGACGAGGATTTCAGGATCGAGGCCACAGGCCAGAGAGGGAGCAAGTGTATGCTCTAGACCTGACACAGCCCCAGAACCCGGAGCAGGTTATTGCAGGAATGGCAGTACTTTTAAGTTTTTCTTTATATGAACTAGTTTTCTAGACATAACCTAGTTAGAAATTAAGAGAAGACAATTGCAACAAGAATACTAAGACACTTAATTACCCCAAGCATAGTCTTCGTTAGCGGCAAGCCCGCTTACACTCTCTTCGACACTGGTGCTTCGCACTCGTTCGTGTCGGAGGATTTCGTGAAAGGATTGGCAGGCGTGGAGCCGTTCATTGGAAAGATGATGAGGGTGCGCCTACCCGATGGATCAGAGCTAATGACCTCTGCTCATTGAAATATGGAAGCGAGGATCGGCGGGAAGGCGTTTGAGGCACCATCGACGATTCTGAAGATGTCAGATTACGATCTGATCCTGGGCATGACTTGGCTGTGCTGGAACCATGCCCAGATCGACTGCGTGGTGAAGAGGATAACCGTGAGGCACGGCGACTCCTTCATTGTCATCGAAGGTATTATACCAGTACCCTGCACCTTATTATCATCTGTGCAGGCCGTTAAGGCCCACCTGTAGGGGGAAGAAGTTTATCAGGTCCTTTTTGAGGCGGTCGTTGCCAAGGACTCCATTTAAGATATTCCAGTAGTGCGGGACTTCGCCGACGTATTTCCGGAGAAGCTACCAGGGCTACCCCCGCACCGAGAGAAGGATTTCCAGATTCAGCTCGTACCGGGGGCTAAGCCGGTATCTAGAGCTCCCTATCGAATGGCCCTAAAGTATTTGGTGGAATTTCGAAGCCAGCTTCAGGAGTTAGTGGAGGCCGGGTTCGTTCGGCCTAGCTCTTCACCATGGGGAGCTCCGGTGTTATTCGTTAAGAAGAAGGACGGGACCCTTCGATTATGTATAGATTACCGGGCCCTGAACAGGTTGACGGTCTGGAATACTTACCCCTTGCCAAGGATAGACGAGCTATTTGACCAGCTTGAGGGAGCCCATTGGTTCTCAAAGCTGGATCTGAGGTCGGGGTACTACCAGCTTCGCATTCGGGAGGAGGACATCCCGAAGACGGCCTTCAACAGCAGATATGGTTTGTACGAGTTTACCGTGATGCCTTTCAGGCTCACGAATGCACCCTCCGCATTCATGACCTTGATGAACCGGGTGTTCGAAGAGTATCTGGATGTCTTCGTTATCGTATTCATCGACGACATCCTTATCTATTCAAGGTCGGAGGAGAAGCACGCGAGACATCTGGCCTTGACCTTGGATAAGCTGCGGGAGCATAAGATGTATGCCAAATACAGCAAGTGCCAGTTCTGGCTAAAGGAGGTGGCCTTTTTGGGCCATGTCATCAGTGGAGCAGGTCTGGAAGTGGATCCGGCGAAGGTCCAGGCAGTACGGGATTGGCCACCACTAAAGTCGGCCTCAGATGTTCGAAGTTTCTTAGGACTTGCCGGTAATTACCGGAAGTTCGTAAAGGGGTTCTCTCAGATTGCCCTCCCTCTTACGTCTCTGACGAAGAAGGAGTCCCCTTTTATTTAGACACCACGATGCGAATCTGCGTTTCAGGAGCTGAAGGATCGTCTTACCTCGGCTCCCATCCTTGCTCTTCCGTCAGGGAAGGAAGGATTCCAGGTGTACACAGATGCTTCCTATCAGGGGATGGGTGTCATTCTGATGCAGAACGGGCACGTAATAGCCTATGCCTCCCGTTAGTTGAGACAGCAAGAGCAGAACTACCCCGTGCACGATTTGGAGATGGGGGCAGTTGTTTTTGCTCTTAAGATCTGGTGACACTACCTTTACGGAATTCACTGCGATATCTTCTCTAACAACAAGAATCTGAAATACGTCGACACCAAGGAGTTAAATATCAGGCAGGGACGCTGGGTGGAGTTTCTATCGGACTACCAGTATACCATGCACTACCATCCGGGGAAGGCAAACGTGGTCGCAGATGCTCTGAGCCAGAGAGCGAGTACGTCAAGAGTAGGCCCGCAGCTGATAGCCTTGGAGTTGGTTAAAGCATTCGAGGAGATGCCGATATCACTAGTGCCTGGGGATGACCAGGAGTTATACATGGAGTACCTGGGGTCGATGGTTACTTCTGATGATATTCGAGACCGCATCAGGGATGGGCAGAAGCTGGATGAGAGAGCTGAGCCGATATTCCGAGCCTTGGAGGAAGGCATGACAGGAGATTACTCTTTGAGGGATGGTCTCCTGTGTTTCCGAGGTAGAGTCTACATATCGGCAGGAGGCCAGATCCGGGAGGACATTATGACGGAAGCTCACTGCAGCCAATATTCGGTACACCCGGGGATCACCAAGATGGTAAAAGATTTGAAGAGGACGATGTACTGGCCGGGTATGAAGAGGGACATTACGTACTTTGTGACACATTGTGAGGCCTGCCAACTCGTGAAGGCAGAGTGTAGGAACCCGGCAGGCTTGCTGCAGCCACTTTCGGTGCCGGAGTGGAAATTTGAGGATATAGCCATGGACTTCATACATGGGCTACCTCGATCCCGTGCGGGAAATGACTCGATCTGGGTGATAGTAGACAGGCTAACAAAGGTGGCCAGATTCATTGCAGTGGCGAAGGACGCTCCGGTTAGTGTATTAGTACGGAGGTTCATTGAGTAGTTTGTGCGTTATCATGGGGTGCCCAAGACTATTGTTTCGGATCGGGATGGGCGGTGTACATCATGGGAGTGGAGGTCAGTCCAGGCCCATCTGGGTTCTCGGTTGACATTCAGCACAGCTTTTCACCCTCAGACCGACGGGCAGACAGAGCGCACCAACCGTACACTGGAAGATCTTTTGCGCCTGTGTATTTTGGACCGCGGTGAGCTTGGGAGAGATTGCTGCCACTGGTCAAGTTTTCATACAACAACGCCCATCAGTCCAACATAGACATGGCTCCATACGAGGCGTTGTATGGAAGGAGGTGCAGGACCCCACTATCATGGGTTCAGCATGAGGATCCGCAGGTACTAGGCTCGGAGTTTGTGGGGGATACAAATTCTCAGATTAGATTGATCCGGGACAGGATGTTGGAAGCCCAGAGCAGGCAGGCCAAATATTACGATGCGTGGCATCGTCAAGTGGAGTTCCAGGTGGGAGACCGGGTTTTCTTGAAGATACGACCGATGCACGGAGTCTCGCGGGTTCGCGGGCGGAAGAAGCTCAGTCCGAGATATATGGGGCCTTACAGGATCCTGGAGCGGATCGGCCCCTTGGCTTATAGACTGGAGCTACCGCCGGAGTTAGCGGGATTGCATGACGTCTTCCACGTCTCCTCACTTCGGAGGGCTCTGCTACGCCCTGAGAAGCTGATTTCCTCGGCAGATGGCCCGGTGGCCTTGGATCGGTCAGTCAACCTGGAGCCTATCAGGATCGATGATACGGCAGTGCGGGTCTTGCGACGTAAGAAGTTTCTGTTAGTTAAGGTCTTGTGGAACAATCATGGGCAGGAGGAGCATACATGGGAGCCATAGGACTTGATACGACAAAAATACCCGGAACTTTTCAGTCAGGTATACCTCATAACCCCTCTGGACAATCAATTTACTTTCCTGTTTTAAACCAATAGGACTGAAATTTCAAGAATATGGGCTAATCTTTTGTTTATTGGGGTATATACCTAGTCAATTGGACGAATTGGTCTTAGATTTGACCATCACCTTCAAACCACACATAGCAAACGTAACATAGAGATGTAAATCTTTCAACTCTCATGGGATGTTACAAGCCTTTTTCTCCCGATAGGAGCCCCCGTAGGCTTAACCTTGATTTTGGGGACGAAATCTTTGGTTTGTTTATTGGGATTTGTAACATCCCATTTCAAACTAGACCCCTGGAAGTGGTTTTGTCATAACAGAACCTTAGGAAATCCAGGAATTTAAGTTTATCGACCAAGATTTCGAGTCAAGGGGTGGTCACGCCCGTGACCGACCCGTCACGCCCGTGACCTAGGGCGTGACCCCTTCAACGATCGTCGATCTCAGAAAGAAGATCGGCGAGCTCAGAAATTTCAACATGGGCCTGACACGCCCATGACCGATCCGTCACTCCCGTGACCGATCCGTCACGCCCGTGACCTTGGAATGGCGTTGAGTGAGCTAAGCTCCCTCAATGCCGTAGACTGGAATGGCGTTGAGTGAGCTTAGCTCACACAGAGCCATAAGCTAGACGGCGTTGAGTGCACAGACTGCACTCAGCGCCATCTGGTTTCGTCTGGTTGGCGTTGAGTGAGCTGAGATCACTCAATGCCGTAGAATGGATGGCGTTGAGTGAGCTTAGCTCACTCAACGCCGTAATCTGTCAGGCGGGATGGCGTTGAGAGCGTTGAGTGCACTCAACGCCATAAGTTGAACGACGTTGAGTGCACTAACTGCACTCAACGCCATTTGGTGTTGTCTCAACGCCATAATCTGGACGGCGTTAAGTGAGCTAAGCTCACTCAACGCCATCGTTTAAAAAGGCCATATTCTGGATGGCATTGAGTGAGCAGAGCTCACTCAACGCCATAATCCGGATGGCGTTGAGTGAGCTGAGCTCACTCAACGCCATAGTATGGATGGCGTTGAGTGAGCAGAGCTCACTCAATGCCGTATCTGGGATGGCGTTGAGTTAGCAGAGCTCACTCAACGCCGTATCAAGGATGGTGTTGAGTGAGCAGAGCTCACTCAACGCCATTGTACTTAGAATTTTTCTAGCATTTTATTTATGGTTGTGTGCTGGTTCAGCTGAATCGGGCCGGTCTAGGAGTGGGCCGTTTTCTCCTAATAAGACCTACTAAGTCTTATTTAAATTTAGTTGACCGGTCAACTGTGACACGTGGACCGACAGTTTTGCAAAAAGGGCGGTTACGGCCATGGCCGAGAGCTTGCTGTCATGGCCATCAATGGCATTTTATTTCGTGGCCCTTTCCCTCCCCCTTTTTGGCTGGATTCAACTCCTCTAGGGAAGACGAGGAGTTTCCAACCATTAGCTTGGCTGGATTGAGCCGTTTCAGCCCCCCTCCACCATGGCCGACCCAAGCTTTAACTGACCATTAATGTCCATCAGCGGTTAGACGTTTCCCCTTCTTAACCGAGCTTTTAAACACCCTCAGAGGCCCAAGAGGAAGGTTTCACATCCTTTACCTAAAGTTTTCGAGCCTCCCACTGTGCTATTGAGAATTCCGGCGACACCACCACCGCACCAATGGCATCCCGACGGTCTGCACGCCTCCAGCCCGCGAACAAGGTCCTCCCCTCCTCTCTTTCTACGGGTAGATCTTAGCTTCCTTAGGCTTAAGATTTGGGCTCAATTGAGCCCGATAGGAAGAGCTTCTCTTTCCGATTTTTCCGCAAAAATGAAGTCTCGGGCTCGCCGTAAAAGGCCCCTCCGGTGGCCGTGCCGCCGCCCGGCGATAGCCACCACCTCAACGGAGGTGGTGGTGGCGGTGGCCGGCCAGGGAGGCAGCTCGACGGCCGACAGCTGCGCTTGGAAGTAGTTCCAGGTCGGGCAAATCGTGGCCTTTGGCTGAAGGAAGAAGACAATGCCAGGTCCCTTAGATCTTGCTTCAAGATCTGTGCTGTTTAAATTAAGTTTTTCTTTTATGTGAATTTCTATACTAGAATATCAGTCACTTTAGAAAATTTAGGAAAAATACTTATGGGCTTTTTATGAAGAAATGGTTAACAAGTAATTTGTAGCCCTATGGGTCTACTTTATTTTAAATTTTTTTGTGTCTATTTGGTCAACTTGTTTGACCAGGACACCTCGTTTGGTGGGATCTAGACCTAGAGCTAGGCAGAGACTAAAAGGTGTGCCCACCCTTCATCCTTTGACCAAATGATCTGAAATTTTGGCAAGGAGCCTATCCTAGCTATACCTAGGGCTTGTCCAAAAATGGGAATTTTTGGGGAATATTTTTCTATAGTTTTTAGAAAAATTTAATAATCTTAGGAAAATTTAATTAGTTGGCTTAATGACTTCCAAACCCTCCCAAATTTTGGTGAGTTGTCCCTCGTTTCATTATGAGGCTCTGTATAATTTTTCATCTCCTTTAGAGATGTTTTATATAGGAAATGGACAAACCTAAGCTATGCCCTATTAAGGGGTTTTTAGGTCGAAAGTGCACTTTGAGATTTGAGTTGTCAAATCACATCAACAGAGGCTGAGATTTTTACCACTGACTAGGAATGCTCTCTGGCACCATCTCATGGATTTTGAGGCTGATTGGGGTAAATTTGCCCTAGGACCCAAGGCCAAAGCCTAAGGATATTTCTTGGTGGCTTGTGAAGGGCAAGTGGTCAAATGCCCTGGTTATGAGTTGAAAATTGGTAGATATAATTCTAGGGTAGCTAGAATCCTCTGGTAGAAATCTAAATGGATTTTAAAGAAAAGAAGTCTCTCAAAACCCTAACCCTAGTTTAGGGCACAAAACTTGTAGAGATAGAAAATGTCACTAAAACTCACTGAACAATGATGAGATTTGGGTAGAGTGGTTTATAGGGATAGTACAAGCTTTGTAGATTTTATCATGAATTTAAGATCATTATTTTGGATACTTCATTAACAATTTAGTAGATTGTTTTATTTGCTTAGAAATTTATTATGGAGAAAATACCTGCTGGAAATTGATGATCTTTTGGAAGAGAACTTGTATTATGATTTTAAAGCTCTGTGAATTTTTTTGGAATTTTAGAAGTTTAATTCTAAGGATTTCTTCATTAAGTGTTGTTTCCCATGAAAACTCGATTAAATCTATTTTGATGCCTAGAAAGCTTGTAAAATTATGATCTTTGCAAAATGACGTTTTCATATACCTTACTAATATTCAGTAATTTTTCTATAATTTTATGATGAGTAATTTCAGTACTTCCTTCTTTACTTAGGATTAACGGGATTATAATGGATAAATCAATTAGAGGTTAAATACTTTTTGTAAAATCATGAGAATTAGTATTTGATGATACCTTGCTGTTATTTCATGATCATAATTTTTGGGTGGCCATTATTTATGAAGATCATGTAGTTCATGTTTAAAATTACCCATGGCCAATCTTTTGGGAAAATTAAATAAATATCAGATTAAATAGAAATATTATAAATTTCTGGATTTAGGTTAATTATGTCATGATAGACCTCCAGTAAATTTTATAGGAGATTCGAAAGACAATTTGGAGTACCTCCCCTTGTATACCTCATATAGCTTAGGATGGTCTGCATATAGTAAAACCGCAGAAACGGAACTAGAGTGACTAATAAACTTGGGGAGATGGAATTTTGGTAGTTTGCTGGTTGAATAGGGTGAGTTAAATTAAGTTCATTATTGGGAAGTCAGGATGAGTAGAGTGTGAGATTGGCTAGAGTTAAGTGGTGTTCGGGAACGACAAAAGATCGCCCTCCCCGGTAGGTGAGGAAGAGTCTTAATACTCTAGGGCTAGATCTAAAGTAATTTAAAAGGGAATGGGTAAGGGAAATTAACCAATAACAATAAGTGTCTTGCGAAAGGGAACGGTGGGCTTCAGCTACCATCAGAGTTCCTAGTGCCCTTTGAGAGCCCTTCACGGGGAATACCGGGGGCAGTCCTGGGCTAACGTAAACCGTAGGAATAATAAATTAAAAGAGCAACTATAATAATTAGGGTTGCACTTTCACACACCCCAGTAGCAAGGGATGTAGAATATGTTGGTTCGGTTGCCATTCAGACGGTAGCTCTGAAGGTAGATGCATGGACGGGACAATCCGGGGAGCCGAGGGCTCGAGGGTTTGAGTACAGAATAAGGTGGTGGGTCTTCGGTATTTGATTGTCGTTCACACCAACATCGGTACGTTGACTCGGCGGTGTGGGACACTTAGCCAAAGAAAGCCTGGTGGATATAGCCAGCACTAGTACGCGGATACTCTAGGTTGTGTTCTTCTAGGGGCGTACGGAAGGGCTAGGCCCGGTAGTGTGGATACCCGCCTAGGAGTGGGGGGCCCTACCCACTATCTCCTTTTGCCACTACGGAGGTTCCTGGGAGTGAAGCTAGCTGCCCGAACAGGGGGAACTAAAGGTCTGTGCTCATAGAGTCGTGTGCGTGAGTTGCACTTGCATGAAACATGGCATAGCTTATCACTACACTAATATTTGCATACAACCGACACCCCAACGTATAAATCAGTATGGGAATTTTTATACGATGGGAGCCTTGCAGAAGACCCCTTAACTTATAAGTTTGTATGGGCATTCTTATAAGTTAAGGTTACTCATTTATTTACTTACTTACTTACTTGCTTACTTACTTACTTGTTCTACTTGTCTTCTTCTATTTATACTACTTACCACATGTCTACCCTACTGCTAGATGTACCTTATTTTAGTTAGTTGCTTATACTCTTTGAGTAGTTGTTAGACTAGTTCCACTGTCATCTGCTTGATTACTCTCCATCTTGTAGCTTCCCTTTCCTCCTCTCCGCTCGGTGCTTAGGAGCCGTGGGGGGAGGGGTAGGAGATGATAGGGCTTAGTCTTTATGACTAATGGTTTTCGAACCACAACATTACAGGAGCTTCGGATGGGAGACAGGGACCAGCAGTCCAAGGACGAGCACCAGCGGAGTACGGTGCGCATGGAGGTGGGTCAGTCTAGCACCGGTGCACCTGCGACCAGCTCTGTGAGTGATTAGTATCTTTATAGCTTCCGCGATGAGTGATTTGTAGTGAGGACTCTGATGTACCTGGCTCGAGCCCGTTTCTATATTTTCATCTGAGCTGATCTTATGTAGTACTTTCTATTTGATATATACTGATGGATTGGATGTGATTTCATTTTATTCATGTGTTTCTGTGGACATATTTACATTTTATGTATACTCACTTCTCTCTCCTTGTGATCGAAATAGGCCGGCAGAATTGACGTTTTGTAGTGGCGGCCTTCCCGTGAGTCGGTGCCACCGCAAAGCGGCAATTCTGGGCTAAGACCTCGGTGTTCGAAAAAGGAAAAAAAAGGGGGGTCTTACATAAGTGACCTCCACGGTGCCAAGTCAAGCATACCCAACCCTATCTAGACCTTAGGGGAAGTCAATGGGTCACCAATGGCCCATTGGGGTCAACCCAAATGGTCAATTTGACCAAGGTCAACTCAATCCTTGAAATAGGTCAAATTAGCCTAAATGGGCTAACCCAAGCTCAAGCCCTTTTTCATTTGGGCTAACCACCTCCTAATTAATTAATAGTATGAATTAGTGGGCTGCCAAAAGGCTAGGGAGATAAACAAATTCGGCCTTGATGACTAGGAGAGAGAAAACTCCATTTTACCCTTTAATGGAGGAGAGAGAAAGTGGTTTAAAGGGGTCATTCATGGCCAAGGGAGACCAGGGCCTCTCCATTTGATTCCAAGGGCTGAATATATTCTCCCTCATCAGTTTTGAGGAGTTTAATAACCATAACTAGTCATAAAAGTGGCTGAATTTAATTTCTCCCATAAGGAAGAGAGAGAAAGAGGGGAGAGAAAGCCATTAATGGCCATGGGAGAGCAAGAGTTCCTCTCCAATTGATTCCAAAGCCTTGATTCATCTTCCCCTCATTATTTAGAGGAGACCAAGGGTTTTCATCAGCCTCTAGGTGGCCTAATACAAGGGATATGCCATGGCCGAATTTCACCTTCATGACCTTAAATGCTTTACCCTTTCCCCTCCCCACTTGGTGATCTATAAAAGCCCCCTTAGAGCAAGATGAGAAGTTTACACTCTTAACCAAACGGATTAGAGTTGTTGTTCTTTCTGTAGGAGAAGTTCGGCAATGCAACCACCGCTCCATGGCAACCCGACGTTCATCTCGCCTCCAAACCGCAAACAAGGTCCTCCTCTACTTCTTCTTTTATGGGTAGATCTTGAAAGGATGTTCGTGCTCAACGGAGGGGGACCTATCTCGCGTTTTCATATAAAAACCATGAAAAAATATATTTTCGGGTCCGCCGGAAACCGTCACCTCCGGCGGCCAAACCACCGCCGACCGATAGTCATCGTAAAAACATTTTTATAATATAAAAAATATGTATATAGTATATAAGGAGAAGATACATTAAATGGGTGCATTTTGATGCTGCAAAACGAGGCACTTATAGGCCGATTTAGGAAAAATGGCCAGTCACAAAAGTTGTAGCCCTTCAAGTCTAGATTAATTTAAAATTAATTTCAACTCGTTTGGGTAAGTGGTTTGACCGCAGCACCCATTTTAGTTGGGGCTGTACCTAGAGTTGGGTAGAAACAAAAATGAATGCCCACTCTTCGTCCCTTGTCCAAACGAATTGAAATTTGGGAAGGGGGTTACCCTTAGCCATACCTAAAGTTTGTCCAAAATTGGGAATTTTTGGAGATACTTTGCCATAAGATTTTTGTTTTAATTTAATAAAGTTAGAGTAATTTATTTAAGTGGTCAAAAGACCTCAAAACCCTCCCAAATTTTGGTGAGTGGTCCCTGTCTATAAAACCTAGCTCTGTACAAAATTCTAACTAATTTGGATGGGTTTTGGGTAGGAAATCAGCTATCCTTAACTCGACATTAATGTGGCGTTTTTGAGTAAAAAGTGCACTAAAAGATTGGAATGGTCAAATCACCTCATCAGAGGCTGATATTTTGACCACTGACTTAGAAGGGTTATTATAACCCACTTGGAGAAAAATGGTGTGGTTTAGGGTTGATTTACCCTAGGATCCAAACTCAAACCCTAAAGGGAGGGTTTTGAGGGTTGTGAAGGACATAGGGGCAAATGCTCTTGTATTGCCTTGAAATTCGGTAGAGTCAACGTTAGCATAATATAAATCATCTGAATGGAATCTCGGAGGATTTGAAGATAGGTAGATACCTCAAAACCCTAACCTTAGTTTTATAGAAAAATCTCAAATAAGTAAAATCAGTCAATAAACATTATCTAAAAGCTGTGAAACTCAGGTAGAGTGAGCTTTGGATTGGGTAGAACCTATACCAATTTTACTGGAATTTTATGATGTTTATTTCTAGCACTTCATTTGTAAAGCTTGTTATAGCCCTAATTGATGTTTTAATTTTTTAGATCTTTCTGTTCATTGAAACCTCATGCATTGTTGGAAGTAAATGTTATAAGTCAGAATGGTTGCTCCTGAATTTTTGTATAATTTTTAGTTGAGTAAATCTAATACTTCATTCACAAATGTTCAAAAGGGGTTTTATAGTTTAAAAATTAATTATGGATTATATTGCTATTGAAAAATTATGAGACTTAGGAATTGATACTTTCAGGCCATTATATGATTGTAGACATTTATTCATGATTTTTAGAGTCTTAGTTACGGAACTTTCTTTACAAGTCCACCTTTTGGAGATTTTTGAAAATTAATTTATTCAGAGATTAATACTTGCTGAAAACTTATGAAACTTGGCCAATGCTATTTTTAAGGTTGTATCTGCACAGTATAATTAATTTATAATTTTTGGATTGATATTCTCTGTACTTGATTCATAAATAATGAAAGATAGAAAATATTGCTAAAATAGTTTTAGTGTCTTTTTGATGATAAAAAATTTGTGATACTTTGGATTTACCATATTGAGATAACATAATTTTTATAATAATTTTTTTTGGACATCTTGCATGAGTACTTGGGTAGTTCATGTCCAAACCGGTAGCCCTTGGAATTTTTGAGGAAATTAATTAAATGCCTGATAAATTAGGAAAAATTATAATTTTCTGATTATAGGCTAATTATATCATGATATACCTCCAGTAAATAAGTTAGGGTATTTGGATGAGTATTGGATCATTTTTTATCCGGTTCGACATATAACATTGGATAGTCTACAATTAGCAATTTGTGTTAACAATCATAGGATATGATTGGGCACAGCGTTGGAGTTAGTTTATCTGTTGAATTGGATGGATGTGAAAGTGTTCACCATATAAGGACGGGAAGGTTAGTGAGAAGTGGTGTTGGCTAGAGTTAAGAGGTGCTCGGGTTCGATGAAAGATCGTCTTTCCCGAAGAGAGGAAGGTTAAAAATCACACTAGGTTAGTCTATCGTAATATGAGAAGGGAATGGGTAAAGGGAATCAACCAATAACAATAAGTGCCTTGCGAAAGGGAACGATGGGCTTCAG
Organism: Platanthera zijinensis; assembly: GCA_039513925.1. Classification (NCBI taxonomy): domain Eukaryota; kingdom Viridiplantae; phylum Streptophyta; class Magnoliopsida; order Asparagales; family Orchidaceae; genus Platanthera; species Platanthera zijinensis. The sequence continues at coordinate 175,254,192 of CM077088.1, forward strand.
CTACCATCATAGTTCCTAGTGCCCTTTGAGAGCCCTTTACGGGGTATACCGGTGGCAGTCCTTGGTTAACGTAAACTGTATTAACAAGCTGAAAAGAGTAACTTAGTAATTAGGGTTGCACATTTCTCAAACATTGTTAGCACGGGAAGATTGTTGGGAGCTTCGGTTCGATTAGTTAAGAGACGGACGTTTTGGTCCGAGGAGTTTAGGTTCGTTTGTTTGAGACGGGCGTTTTAGTCCGGCGTGCTTCGGCTCGGTTTTTTTTCTGAATACGTTCAATTTTGCATGCATGTGCATAAAAGAGAGAAAATTCAGGTGGTGGGTCTTCGGTATTGGAGGGTCGATGCATCGACACCAATACGCTGACTCGGCAAGTGTGGTTAGCACTTCGCCAACAGAAGTCCGGTGCGCCAGCCGGCAAGAGTACGCAGGAGTCTGCTTCGTGCACCAAGCGTTGAGGCGTACGATAGGTCTGACCGGTAGTGCTTTACTTATTTAGAGGTGGGCGAAGCCCAACCCACCGCTTCCATCTGCCACTACAGAGGTATCCTGGGAGGTTACGGCTCTGGAAAAGGGGAACCAAAGGTCTGTGTACACAGAGTCGGGTGGGTGAGTTACACTTGCATGATCACTTCATACCCACTTGCATGTCATAACATCATCATTGCATTTAACCCCTGATACCTAAGGTATAAGTGGAATGGGACGCTTATACATTAGGACTTGCAAAATGACCCCTTGGTCAATAAGCTTGTGTGGGCAAGTTTATAAATTAAGGTCAATTTTGATATATATATATATATATATATATATATATATATATATATATATATATATATATACTGCTGTTTGATAACCGACACCCCAACATATAAATTGGTATGGGACTTTTTATACGATGGGAGCCTTACAGAAGACAAGGGCTTATGTGTTCTCACATAAGTGAAGGTTACTTTTCATATTTCGTCTTATTGCCATTATTTATTATAGAATTGCTAGATTAGTTCCGCTGCCAACTGTTTCTTTTGATTTAATCTCCACCTTCATGTCCTTCCCTTTCTTCCTCTCTGCTCGATACCTAGGAGCCATGGGGGAAGGGGTAGGGGATGATAGGGCTTAGTCTTTATGACTAACGGTTTTCGAACCGCATCATTTTAGGGAATCATGGAGCCCAGTACGGGGGAGCAGCCCAGAGACCGGTGTGCTTGGAGATGGGGCAGTCTAGCTCCGGAGTTCATACAACCGGGACCGTGAGTCTCGACCTTGAGTAGATGTTCTGTTTTTGCTTCAACATGAGTGATTTGTAGTGAGGACATGATGTACCGGTCATAAGCCCGTATTTTAGTACTCTGATATATTATTCTGTGGGCACTCCCTTCGTGGAGACTTTTATTTCTATATATGTGATTTTTCTGTGGACTTGCTTTTACTTTATTGTGCTACCTTTCTGTGATCGAATTGGTCGGCAGAATCGGCGCTTTGTGGTGATGACCCTTCAGGGCGTGAAGGTATCACCGCAAAGTGGCAATTCTGGGCCTAAGACCCCAGTGTTTTAAAAGAAAAAAATGGGGTCTTACAAGTGGTATCAGAGGAAACCTCGATCAGAAAAGTAGAAGTCCACTAACCCTGGGTCACTCCCGCGCGAGCTTAGTTTGAGGACAAACTAGCAGTGGTGTGCCCATAAGGGAAATCACATGTAAAAGTCCACTTCATCATTAATTGGAATTCTTCTTTTTAGCCTGCGGCAAACCCTGCCCCCAGCAGGGAGCACCTCTGACTGCGAAGATCTCATCTTATAATTCTCTAACCAACGAGTTAGACTCAACCCACTAGGACTTACGACTAACCATGACGACTTATAGTATGCCCTAGTTCAAAATAGAACTTGGGTATGAACTTGGTTAAGGTAAGGAGATACCCAAAGAGAATAAAGGAACAGTTTAGCACGAGAATGACTACCTAAGACGTAAACTCAGGTGTCCCTACTATCCCAATCAAGGATTAATCAAACTGGTAGGACGGCCTTAAGGAGAATTGAGGCCAATGATCTATTAGCAGAATGGCAGAAGTCATTTTATCTCGATTCTTGTACCAGTAACAAAATTACATGGAGGCAACCACCGAGACAAACACTGAGGGTCGGATAGGAATTCAAGTTCGGAAGAAACCCATTTGGGATTGGGAACATTTTGACCCCGATAGATCGTCGTAAATGTGACTCATAGAGTTTAAACTATGGAGTATATTGACGAGTTTCAGGTTGGAATCCCAAGTCGAAGATTGATGCCCTAGGGATTGTGCACCCAGCTAGGACTGATATTGCATGGTAATATCAAAGATACTTAGCCCAAGGTAGGTAGGGGCTTATCTTTTATTTATTGGGGGCTTATCTTTTATTTATTGGGGACTTGTCCTTTGTTTATTGGGCAAATTAGTATTGACTTGGGTTTCCTTAGACCTAATTTAGAGAATGCAGCGTAACAAACATAGTGAGGTTGAAGTCGATATAATTCGACGTTCTTCGGGCGAAGATAAGATTTTGTAAAAACATGTTTGGAATGTTTACCTATAGCATTACCAAGACAATGACAATAAGACGTAGTAATTTCGAGGATTAACTATTATCATGTAAAATTAGATGACGGATAACAAGATTCAGGATATTTGAGAAGGTAAAAATTTAATCGCTATGTTGTATCATCGGAAGTATGGTGTATCTCAGAACATGTACCCCCGGAGTGAAGAAAGGTGTCATTGGTTTGGTGATGCACGGTAATGTCCGTCAGTTGATGTAGGTTATGTGAAAGAGTTTTTGGGGAACTATTACAGCCACTGCCCAAGTTGGAGTAGATGTTCGAGGGTATAATTAGGGATTTTCATACACAGGATTCCTCATCCCCACTCCAGGCATAATTATAAAGGGAACATCGAGGATAGACTGGCCGAGGAAGCTAGGGTCACCCCGACCCGGAAGAAAACTCCCATGGTTATTTCTTGAAGTTTGGGAGTAGAAGTCCGTTATCATGGTATTCTTAAGGTGATCATGTCAAATCAGGATGGATAGTGTATGTCCAAGGAGAAAATGTCAGTCCAGGCTTATCTAGACTCTCGGCCGACATTTAACACAGCTCTCCACCCTCGTACGGAGGTACAGGATTCCACTATCATGGATCTAGGACGAGGATCCAAAGGCACTCGACTCGGAATTTATGAAGAACCCCAACACCTGGGTGTGACTAATTCACGATAGGATGCTGGAGGCCCAGAGCAGACCAGCCAAATATTACGATGCGCGAAATTTCCAAGTAGAGTCTCAAGATGGAGACCATGATTCCTGAATATACGTTTGGTGCAAGGAGTCTCGCGGGTACGTAGGCAGAAGAAGCTTAGTTCATGGAATATGGGGTGTTACAGGATTCAGAAGCAGATCGGTCCATTGGCTTACAGGTTGGAGCTACCGCCAGAGTTAGCGGGTTTGCACGATGTATTCCACGTCTCCTTTCTCACGATGGATCTACTACGGACGGAATAGCAGGTTCTTGGCATAGATGGCTCGACAGATTTGATCAATCGGTAACAAGATGAGCTGGTCAGGATAGATGACACAACGGTGCAGGTCTTGCGGCACAAGAAGGTCCCACTGGTCAAGGTCTTGTAGACAAACCATGGGCAGGAGGAGCATACCTGAGAGCCATCGAATCTAATGCAGTGGAGGTACTCGAATATCTCCGGTTAAAGTTTATATTCAAATTCCTATGGGATGTTACAAGCAGTTACCCTTAGTAGAAACCTCGCAGGCCTAACTTGAATTTCGAGGACGAAATTTTTGTTTTTGTTTATTGGGATTTGTAACATCCCATTTCTAGCTAGACCCCCAGGAGTGGTTTTGTCATGACTAGGTCATGACAAAACCCTAAGAAGCCAAAGAAGACCAAGTGAGCTTCGGCATGAAGGTGGAGATCACCATTGTCTGCAAATAGTAGAATTCTAAACACTAGTTTAGGATGACCATAGGGCTTCACCATGACTCCATGACCCCACCATAATATCCCTAAACTATTGGAAGGTCCATTAGAGCCCTAAGGGTCCATTAAAATCAACCCAAAGTGGTCAAATTGACCTAAGACCACTATAGGCCTAAATTGGGCAAGGTGGCCTAACTAAGGGCAATGTTCCCCTAATATGCCAAACCAACCCTACCTAAGTCTTCCTAGACCTTAAGTGAGGTCAATGGGTCACCAAGGACCCATTGGGGACAACCCAAGAGGCTATGTTGACCCAAGTCAACTCTAGCCCCAAAGTGGTCAAAGTGCCCTTACTAAGGGTCAAGTGACCTCCAAGGTGCCAAGTCAACCTTACCCAACCCTACCTAGACATTAGGGGAAGCCTATGGGTCACCAAGGACCCATTGGGGTCAACCCAAATGGTCAATTTGACCAAGGTCAACTCAATCCTTGAAATAGGTCAAATTAGCCTAAATGGGCTAACCCAAGCTCAAACCTTTTTCCATTTGGGCTAACCACCTCCTAATTAATTAATAGTATGAATTAGTGGGCTGCTAATAGGCTAGGGATATGAACAAATTCGGCCTTGATGACTAGGAGAGAGAAAACTCTTTTTTACCCTTTAATGGAGGAGAGAGAAAGTGGCTTAATGGGGCCATTCATGGCCAAGGGAGACCAAGGGCCTCTACATTTGATTCCAAGGGCTGAATATATTCTCCCTCATCAGTTTTGAGGAGTTTAATAACCATAACCAGTCATAAAAGTGACTGAATTTAATTTCTCCCATAAGGAAGAGAGAGAAAGAGGGGAGAGAAAGCCATTAATGGCCATGGGAGAGCAAGAGTTCCTCTCCAAGTGATTCCAAAGCCTTGATTCATCTTCCCCTCATTATTTATAGGAGACCAAGGGTTTTCATCAGCCTCTAGGTGGCTGAATACAAGGGATATGTCATGACCGAATTTCACCTTCATGGCCTTAAATGGTTTACCCTTTCCCCCTCCCCACTTGGTGATCTATAAAAGCCCCCTTAGAGCAAGATGAGAAGTTTACACCCTTAACCAAACGGATTAGAGTTGTTGTTCTTGCTGTAGGAGAAGTTCGGCAATGCAACCACCGCGCCATGGCAACCCGACGTTCATCTCGCCTCCAAACCGCGAACAAGGTTATCCTCTACTTCTTCTTTTATGGGTAGATCTTAGGATCTTAGAAAGAAAGTTCGTGCTCAACGGAGCCGGACCTATCTCGCATTTTCATGGAAAAACCATGAAAAAATATATTTTTTGGTCCGCCGGAAACCGTCACCTCCGGCGGCCAAACCACCGCCGACCGATAGCCATCGTAAAAACATTTTTATAATATAAAAATTATGTATATAGTATATAAGGAGAAGATACATTAAATGGGCGCATTTTGATGCTGAAAAACGAGGCACTTAAGGGCCGATTTAGGAAAAATAGTCAATCACAAAAGTTGTAGCCCTTCGAGTCTAGATTAATTTAAAATTAATTTCAACTCGTTTGGGTAAGTGGTTTGATCGCAGCACCCGTTTTAGTGTGGGTTGTACCTAGAGTTGGGCAGAAACTAAAATGAATGCTCACTCTTCGTCCCTTGTTTAAACAACCTGATATTTGGGCAGGGGTTACCCTTAGGAATACCTAGAGGCTATCAAAAAATGGGAATATTTGGAGATACTTTGCCTAAAGTTTTTATTTTAATTTAATAAAGTTTGAGTAATTAATTTAAGTGGTCAAATGACCTTCAAACCCTCCCAAATTTTGGTGAGTGGTCTCTGGCTATAAAACCTAGCTTTGTACAAAATTCTAACTCATTTGGATGAGTTTTGGGTAGGAAATCACCTATCCTTAACTCGGCATTAATGAGGCGTTTTTGAGTAAAAAGTGCACTAAGAGGTTGGAACGGTCAAATCACCTCATCAGAGGCTGATATTTTTACCACTGACTTAGAATGGTTATTATAACCCACTTGGTGAAAAATGGTATGGTTTAGGGTTGATTTACCCTAGGATCCAAACTCAAACCCTAAAGGGAGGATTTTGAGGGTTGTGAAGGACATGGGGGCAAATGCTCTCTTATTGCCTTGAAATTTAGTAGAGTCGACGTTAGCATAATATAAATCACCTGGATGGAATCTCGGAGGATTTGGAGATAGGTAGATACCTCAAAACCTTAACCTTAGTTTAAGGGAAAAATATCAAATAAGTAAAATATGTCACTAAACATTATCTAAAAGCTGTGAAACTCGGGTAGAGTGAGTTTTTTATTGGTTATAACCTATAGCAATTTTACTGGAAATTTATGATTTTTATTTCTATCACTTCATTTGTAAAGTTTGCTATAGCCCTAATTGACGTTTTAATTATTTAGATCTTCATGTTCATTGAAACCCCGTGCAATCTTGGACGTAAATGTTTTAGGTCAGAATGGTTGCTCCTAAATTTTTGTATAATTTGTAGTTGAGTAAATCTAGTACTTCATTCACAAATGTAAAAAAGGGATTTTATGGTTTAAAAATTAATTATGGATGATATTGCTGTTGAAAAATTATGAGACTTAGGAATTTAGACTTTCAGGCAATTATATGCTTGTAGATATTTATTCATGATTTTTAGAATCTCAGTTACGTCACTTTCTTTACAAGTTCACTTTATGGAGATTTTTGATAATTAATTTATTCAGAGATTGATACTTGCTGAAAAATTATGAAACTTGGCCAATGCAATTTTTATGGTTGTATCTGCATAGAATAATTAATTTATAATTTTTGGATGGATATTCTCTATACTTGATTCATAAATAACGAAAGATAGAAAATATTGCTAAAATAGTTTTAGTGCCCTTTTCATGATAGAAAAATTGTTATACTTTTGATTTACCATATAAAGATAACATAATATTTATAATAATTTTGTTGGACATCTTGCATGAGTACTTAGGGTAGTTCATGTTCAAACCGGTAGCCCTTGGAATTTTTGAGGAAATTAATTAAATGTCAGATAAATTAGGAAAAATTATAATTTTCTTATTATAGGCTAATTATATCATGATATACCTCCAGTAAATAAGTTAGGGCATTTGGATGAGTATTGGAACATTTTTTATCCGGTTCGACATATAACATAGGATAGTCTACAATTAGCAATTTGTGTTAACAGTCATAGGATATGATGGGGCACAGTGTTGGAGTTAGTTAATCTGATGAATTGGATGGATGTGAAAGTGTTCACCATATAAGGATGGGAAGGTAAGTGAGAAGTGGTGTTTGCTAGAGTTAAGAGGTGCTCGGGTTCGACGAAAGATCGTCTTTCCCGAAGAGAGGAAGGTTAAAAATCACACTAGGTTAGTCTATCGTAATATGAGAAGGGAATGGGTAAAGGGAATCAACCAATAATAATAAGTGCCTTGCGAAAGGGAACGATGGGCTTCAGCTACCATCATAGTTCCTAGTGCCCTTTGACCTTCACGCGGTATACCACGGGCAGTCTTGGGTTAACGTAAACAGTATTAACAAGCTGAAAAGAGTAACTTAGTAATTAGGGTTGCACATTTCTCAAACACTATTAGTACACGAAGATTGTTGGGAGCTTCGGCTCGATTAGTTAAGAGACAGACGTTTTGGTACGGGGAGTTTCGGCTCGATTGTTTGAGACGGATGTTTTAGTCCGGGGAGCTTCGGCTCGGTTTTTTTTCTAAATACGTTAAATTTTGCATGTGCATAAAAGGGAAAGAAAATTAAGGTGGTGGGTCTTCGGTATTGGAGGGTCGATGCACCGACGCCAATACGCTGACTCGGCAAGTGTGGTTAGCACTTCGCCAACAAAAGTCTGGTGCGCCAGCCGGCAAGAGTACGCAGGAGTCCGCTTCGTGCACCAAGCGTTGAGGCGTACGATAGGTCTGACCGGTAGTGCTTTACTGGTTTAGAGGTGGGCGAGGCCCAACCCACCGCTTCCGTTCTCCACTACGGAGGTATCCTGGGAGGTTACAGCTCCAGAAAGGGGGAACTAAAGGTATGTGTACACAGAGTCGAGTGGGTGAGTTGCACTTGCATGATCACTTCATACCCACTTGCATGTCATAACATCATCATTGCATTTAACCCCTAACACCTAAGGTATAAGTGGAATGGGACGCTTATACATTAGGACTTGCAAAACGACCCCTTGGTCTATAAGCTTGTGTGGGCAAGTTTATAAATTAAGGTCAATTTTGATATATATATATATATATATATATATATATATATATATATATATATATATATATATATACTGCTGTTTGATAACCGACACCCCAACGTATAAATTGGTATGAGACTTTTTATACGATGGGAGCCTTGCAGAAGACCCCTTGGCTTATGTGTTCTCACATAAGTGAAGGTTACTTTTCATATTTCGTCTTATTGCCATTATTTATTATAGAATTGCTAGATTAGTTCTGCTACCACTTGTTTCTTTTGATTTAATCTCCACCTCCATGTCCTTCCCTTTCTTCCTCTCCGTTCGGTACCTAGGAGCCATGGGGGAAGGGGTAGGGGATGATAGGGCTTAGTCTTTATGACTAACAGTTTTCGAACCGCATCATTTTAGGGAATCGTGGAGCCTAGCATGGGGGAGCAAACCCAGAGACCGGTGCACTTGGATATGGGGAAGTATAGCTCCGGAGTTCATAAAGCCGGGACCGTGAGTCTCGACCTTGAGTAGATATTCTGTTTTTGCTTTCGCATGAGTGATTTGTAGTAAGGACATGATGTACCGGGCATAAGCTCGTATTTTAGTACTCTGATATATTATTCTTTGGACACTCCCTTCGTGGAGACTTTTATTTCTATATATGTGATTTTTCTGTGGACTTGCTTTCACTTTATTGTGCTACCTTTCTGTGATCGAATTGGCCGGCAGAATCGGCGCTTTGTTGTGATGACCCTTCAGGGCGTGAAGGTGTCACCGCAAAGCGGCGATTCTGGGCCTAAGACCCCGTTGTTTTAAAAGAAAAAAAGGGGTCTTACATACGGTATGGCGACTATGCGGGTTGAGCAGACACCGTAGATTAGTGGTGCAGTAGAGGCTTGGAGGTCTCAGCGGACTCGGCGGACTCAGCGGTCTCTAAGGCAGTCCGCACATCTTAAAGCACTTGTTTGCTTTTTGCTTCTCCTCTGTACTTTGCGAAATCAAGTCTCGCCATGTATGTTCGCCTTGTAAAGATTATTTAATACAAGATTCTTGCTCTTCTGGTTTGCATCTGATTTATTTGGGCTCGGATAGGTTGAGTGTTCCTGCGCCTAGTTTCCCGTCTTCCGCTATATCAAATTTTAACATGGTATCAGAGGGAATAGAGACATGTGTAGTGGATCAACCGACAGTTTGCTTCAGTGCTTCTGTGAGTCTTAGTGAACCAGGGTTAAGTGTAATGGAAGGTGAGTTTGCAAGGGATCTTGGAATGGAGCTTCTTACATGGACTAACTTTGTTAAGTTAAAGTCATGTATGGAATGCTATCTTCTTGACGAGGACTTCTGGGAGATGGTTTGCGGAGATGAAAGGCAAGAGGATACAGCTAGCAATGCTGAACTGATGATAGCTTGGAAGAAGACAAATGCGAAAGCGAAGGTTGTTCTCAAGCAGGTGATCTCATCGAAACTCTTGGACCACATCGGCGGATGTCGGTCAGCTACGGAGATTTGGACTTCCCTCGATGGGTTGTTCAATAAGGAGGTGAAGTTGGTTGTGGAGGTTGGTCCCTCTACTTCTGATCAGCAAGAGAGGAGTGTTTCTCCTAGGCGTGATGGGAAGAGGAAGGGAGGACCAATGTGATATAAATGCAAGCAGCCTGGTCACCTCAAGAAGTAGTGTAAGGTTGTCCTGCACTCAGTGAACGTCGCTCATATTGAGAGCAAAGGGAAGGACTTAGTTGAGTCGTCAACAAGTTCTGATGCTGATCAGTTTAAGGCCAGTGATAGTGGAGCTATCTGGCATGAAGACTGGGGCACGTGGGAATGGAAAAGCTGATAGCAATGACGATGAGAAGCCTTGTGAGAGGTTTTGCCTAGGATGTCATCCTTCGGCGACGGTCAAGTTTGCGCGAGATGTCAACACTGTGAAGCTTATCGCTTTACGGTTGATAAGGTGCAGTCTAGGTGTAAGGTACCATTGGAGGTTTTCCATGGTGATCTGGTGAGACCGACTGTCATCGCCAGTCTTGGAGGCAGCAGGTACATGCTAATATTAGTTGATGACTACTCAAGGTATACTTGAGTGTACTTCATGAGGGAGAAGTCGAACGTGTTCCGGTTGTTTGTGGAGTTCAAGAAGCTTGTGGAAGGCTAGTTTGGTGTGCGGATCAAGAAGTTTAGAACGTGCAACGGAGGTGAGTTCGGCTCAACCATATTCTCTAACTTTTGCAGGAAGCATGGAATCCAAAGGGAGCTCTCTTGTGGACCTACTCCAAAACAAAGTGGAGTTGCAGATCAGAAGATCCATCTCTTGACGGAGACTTGCAAGTGTTGGCTTTAGTGCAAAGGAATTCCTAAGGCCTTTTGGGCGGAAGGGATGGCCTGCCTGGCTCATGTCATCAATCGGATGCCTCTGAGTCTGATCAATATGAAGACTTCGTATGAACTGATGTTCAGGATAAAGCCTAGTGTGAAGCACCTTCAGGTGTTTGGATCTATCTGCTATGTACACGCTCCGGATTCTCTCAAGACGAAACTATTCTTTGTTGGGTATGATGAGCAGAAGAGGAGATGGAGGTGTATGAATCTTACATTGAAGAAGTTCATCGTGTCGAGAGACGTTATCTTCGATGAGCTGACGTCGTATTGGGGTAGCTCAGATGAGGAGCTAGAGGTGAGCAGGTCAGATGGTGGGCTTGAGTATGTTGCTGCTAAGGTTCAGATGGAGCTGCCTGTGTCATAAGGAGATCCAGGTTGTTTTAGCTCCGGGGCAAAGGCGTCTGGGTCAGGAAGCAGAGGGAGCGATGCTCTAGGTGCTTCTGGCTCAAAGACGGTTGTTTCTGGTTCAGGAAGCAGGGGGAGCATTGCTCCAGGTGCTTCTTGTTCAGGTAGCAAGGGGAGCGATGTTCCGAGCAGTTCTTATTCAAGAGCGGAGGATTCTAGTTCAGGTAGCAGGGGAGCGTTGCTCCAGGTGCTTCTGGTTCCAGTGCGGTGTCTTTTTGTTCAGGAAGCAAGGAGAGAATTGTTCCGTATTTGCCCGGGAACGGAGCTAGTTTAGGAGCAGCGGAGGTGGTTAGCCGTGATCAGACTCTTCGTAGGTCGAAGAGCGTCATCAACCCACCAGTTCGATATTGCCGAGGAAACACGGTGAGCTTGGTCTCATGTTTTCTTACAGTCCTTCAGATCGAGCAAGGGTATTCTAGTTGTGACGACACTGCTAGAGTCTAGGAGGCGAATGATGCCAAGGTTGAGAAGATGACTACTCTCAGAGGAGACGAGGCTTTGGGCTTTGTGCCCAAGATCGTTGGTGATACTCCTGTGATGCACGAGTGGAGGTCGAAGCTGAAGAAGATGGCAGAGGGAAGCATGGCTCCCTTTGGGAGATGTTGGAGGGATCCTTCATGGTCCAGGATATGCGGGACGAGGACTATGTCTCGGACATCTTCTCAAAGGACCTATCGGAGGGACCAGGTGCAGGGTTACAGGAACTGCTGGGGTTGCTCACTACTTCTCACTTCAAGGGGGAGTGTTGAAAATGGTGAAGTGAAAGTGGGTGATTGGGCGACCTGTCCGTGCAGCCTATGCGAACATGACTAGCGGTTATCCAGGTCGGCGGAGTTGTTGCAGTCAACTTGTTCTTTGGCAGCTTGGGCGGTTTGTTCGCACGGACTATGCAGACAAAGGCGGCGGATTGCCAGACCGGCTTATGATCAGCCAGCGGTTTGGTCCCAGAAGGTAATCGGGCAGATAACTTCTCTATCCGCGGAGTCTGGCAAGGAGCGGGCAGGGCTGGATCTCGGCAGACCGGCATGGGAGTTGCCTTGGTCTAGCTCTGGTAGAGCGACAGGCGGTAGCTGCAGAGATCGCCGGTTAGTGCGGACTGGTGGAGTTTGCCGGGATTGACGGACTGCTTCTAGTGTCACCCAGTAAGTGCTGACTAGCCCTTGTGGCCGGTGGTGTATACTTGGTTCTAAACCAAGTCCAGGGTTGGCTCAGTCCTGCGAGATCGCGCAGTTAAGCGCGGACTGATTCTCAGTCTGCCAAGCTCGGCAGCAGTGCTATGTGCCTTCGTTGCGAGCTTGGGGTACACGGACTGGAGGTGAGTCCGCACGATGCGCAGACTAGAGCGGTGTCCGTTGATAGGCAGACAAGATGTTGCTGTAAAGTTCGGTTGTTGGCGGCGGCCTGGCTGGGCCTTTGGCGATAAGGTGGATAGAGGTTGCTATCCGGCCTAGGTAAAGATACTTGGCGAGCTGTGTAACATCCCGATTTCGATTTCCTAGACCCCCTTCGTGTTATTTGACCTGTTAGGGTTTTGTGGGCCGGATTGATGCCCGAATAATAAGTTCACGACCTATTGAGTACTATTGACCCAATAAGTCACACTCTCCACCTTCCGGGTCACGCATAACCATCGTGACGAGTACACTCCTATCACCCCCAAAATTTTTATCAAGACGCTCTAAGAATATTTGAAGTAATGTGCCAATAAAGAGCTAATTTATTTTCATAATTAATTTATTATTTAAATAATTAATTTATTCAATATACTTTGGAAAATTAAGATAAATAGCAAAAAATATTTTTATTCACCCAAATTTTTATCATAGCACCCTAAATATTTTTTGGAAGAGATGTAATAATTAAAATTTATTATTTAAAATATATATTATTTATTTTGATTTATTATGTTTAGAACACCAAATAAATAAATAAAAATACGAAAATACGTTCAAAAATTACGAAATAATTTCTAAAAATAAGTTATAACTTCAGTAGGCTGCCATAAAAATTTTGGTTAAAAATAATTAACGGTTAATTAATTAATACATTTATAAGCATCTATTAATAGGTTTAAACCCTCAAACTAACTCCTCATTTAATATGGCGGCTGAACATTCATCTTCCCCCTCTTTTCAAGGCTTTGGGAAGGCAGATCTGGCTGGCATGGGCGGACTCACCAAAGAGGAGTAACTCCTCCTCATTAAAACCCTCCCAACACCCCAAAAGACCACCACCTCCTATATAAACCCCCCCATGGTTAGGTTCTCATTTTTTCTACACTCTACCCTCCCCAACCAGCAAGAGTCCAAGCCCGGCGACCGTCCGACGAACCTCCTCCCCGAGCTCCGGCGAACTCCACCAACAATGGCCGCTCGACGATCCCCTCGCCTAAATAAATCCAATGTAAGTTCTTACGACTCCTCCCTGCCCTAGATCTTCTTCTTCGACCTCCGCCGCCTCCAACCACCGGAGGCGGTGTTCCCGGCCATGGAAGCTTCGGACCACCCCCACAACCTCCGCCACCGTTGCGGGTTTCGACCTTGCATGGGGCGTGTGAAGGGAGGAGGAGTCCCCACGACCCCTCCTCAAGGCCCTTGAGGCGAAGGGGCTCGACGGAATCCGCTCCGGCGGCCTCTTCATCCGAACAAAAAAAAGAGACAAAAAAAGGGGGCCTCTGTTCAGTTTTTTCGGCCACCACCGGCGACGGCCGGCCGCCAGAAGTCTCCCCACCGGAGGCCCTCCCCGGGGTACTCTCATTGCGGGTAGTGGCCGGAGCCAATGCCTCCACCACCGGAGGAGGGGCAGCCCGTAACTCCCACTGCCTCCTGTTTCACGGTGGCATTCCAGCCACCGTGGATCTGGAGAAAGTTTTCTCCAGATCGCCGCCGGCGGCGGCGGACGACCGCCGGCCGACACCCTGCCGGAGCGCCCATCCCGTGCGGGCTTACTGGGAGTAGTGGTCGGAGCAACCAGTGCTCCGGCCGGCCATAAGACCACCCGCATGGCCTCACGGTGGCTGCATGCATGCAGCCACCGTGAGGCCCTATTTATTTAAATTAATATATATATATATGTATATATATATATATTATTTACTGTTTTCTTTCAGCCAACGCTGACGGTGATGGCGCCGGACCACCGCCGACCAACGTCTGCCGAGGCACCCAACCTGGACGGGGCCATCGGTGGTGGTGGCCGGAGCAACCAGCGCTCCGGCCGTTTACTGGAATGCCGGCCCTGTAGTTTCATGGTGGCTGCATACATGCAGCCACCATGGATCTGGATGTATTTTTCATCCAGATCCATCGTCGCCACCGGCGGCGGTAGGCCGCCGGCCAGCTCCTCGCCGGTGTACCCTTCTCGTGCACCGCCATTCGAGTGCGATGGTCGGAGCAATGGTTGCCCCAGCTGGCCACGGGAGATCTCCCGAACGCCACCACCGTTTAAAGCCAAAAAGAAAGGGGAGGTTTTTATTAACTGTGCTCGATCATGGGGTCGAAATATTTATAAATACAACTTCCCAAATGGAAGCCATGATTTTATATATTGGTTTTGTTGCTATAATTAGATATATGTACAACTTATTCTTTTTTTTTATGAAATATTCTTATGAGATACACTGCTTTAGCCATAATTTCGTACAAACTACTGTCCGCGGGTTATATTTCATTTGACTTGGTACATGGGTTTTTTTTAAATCTTAAATATTTCAAAATTAATTTGTGCCCAGTTATCTTATAAGAATATAAATCTCCTAAGTGTGTCTTCATATATCTTTTTGTTGAAACTGGACGTCTATAAAATTTTTATGGTGAAAACTATTACACCATCTTACCTAATATGTGCAAAGAACTAATGACACACGCGTCAATTAATTTGTATTTACTTGGGGCTAATATTTGAGTCGTGGATTTATTGGTCATGCTTAAACAGTTCCAAAATATTGAATTCATGAAGCTATGATTCCTAAATGTGTAAGTGTGTCAATACTAGCGTAAGCATGTGATGAAAATCAAGCCATGGATATCTCACAATTACGAGTCAAACCATAATTATTTATTGGTTTATTTAGTTTTGCAATGTAGTCATTTCATTCATTCCTATTGCATGGGAAAAAGGGAGGGTGCATGGTCACCGATGTGGCGGGTTCGTCGGCTTTCCCTATTATACACTATGGGCGAAGTTGTGACGACGAACTCTATGTTTGTTGGGTGGTGGAGAGGACCGGGGGCTAGCTACCCCTTTCATATAGGTCCGTCTCACCCCCGTTTGATTATGTGCCGAGAGGGTCGATCTCCGCACGAGGTGAGGATGTGTTCCCACCGAGAGTACCCGTTTCTTTTGTGGTACGAAGGCCTAGGAAGTTGGGGTGTATCCATAACCTATAAGTGGGAGCGACCGACCCACTGTCACCGTCTGGCCACGGCGGTGAGGCCTGGGAAGTGAGCTCCTTCTCTTAACAGGTCACTATGTCGACATAGGGGAAAATGATTGTGACGCATCATTCGAGTGACCGTGAGAACATCATACATGCTCATTACATCAATTATACATGATATGTTTACATATGCTATCACCTTGGTCCGTCATCGTATAACCACCGTCAGGAGGAGTTATACGATGGCGGGTAAACTTACTACTTCAGTACTCTCTTTATAAGCCATTGTTTTCTCCTGCTACTACACTTTTTGTCGTTTATACAAGATATGTTGCTTCGGCTATTGTACTAACTTTCTTTGCAGGTTTCCTTCCTTGTACCCATTAGGGGGCTGGGGAGGAGCGTGGGATTTACTTGGTCATGATGTGGCTAACGTACTTTGTACGTATCATTTTAGGGCCCGATGCGCCTACCCACGGAGCAGGAGCGGATGGAGGACCATAGGCGTGATCCCGTTGATGAGGAGTTCCAGGAGCCGGTTCGGACAGTCTACGAGGATTTTAGGGTACTATTTTGAGGAGAGAGGATGAATGATTTCTTTTGTAGACTCTATGTTATCATCTCATATTTGGATGACCATTTTGGACACCTATACCCCTCTTGGGTTTTATTTTGTTTCACTTATTTCTACCATGATGATATATCTATGTTCTGTGATGCTTCCGCAAAATTTCTTTTATACTCTGTGAATGATTTTCTATTCTGATATACATAGCCTCACAAAGCGCATGTCCCGCCAATTGGGTCGTGGTTCGGGTGAGAGGGGTGGGTCCTCTACCGAAACACGAACCTTTTGGTGGGGCAAGCGCTTTGGGCATAAGATCCTCCTGGTTTTCAAAGGGGGGGATCTTACAAGGGTATCAGAGGCGAAAGTGATTCAGATTTATAAAAATAATCACAGGCGGTTCACCACCTTATGATAGCTAGTTCGAGGACGAACTGCGCAGCGGAAGCGTGGTGGACCGTAATAGAATCATGATGAAACATCACGTGTCTGCTAGTAAAACCCAACTGAATCAATTCTTCGACCAAGTACCTACCCCTTTTAGCTTAATTACACAGTTCTGATACGTATATATTTTATAATCTGACACAGGAATTTCGGGAGCCTAGTCTTAGATTGAGAAATGAGAACACGGATGACACCGATGAGGACAGTTACACTCCTGACACACCAGTTGATGAGTGGGCCCCTCCACCTCCTCCCGCACCCACAGGTCATGCAGTGCCGGCCCAGCCGGCCCCGTTTCACCAAACAGAGCTAGGGCAGACTCTTACCGCACTACTAGACACTTTTCGAGCCTCACTGCAGCAGCAGCAGCTTCTACAGGCACAGGGCCCTACAGATGCAGATAGATTGGTGATGTTCAGGAGCTTTCGTCCCCCGACCTACAGAGGGACAGAGTCGGCCATCCAGACAGAGGATTGGCTAGAGAGGATTGAGGAGTTACTCAGGGGAATGCACTGTCCTTCCTACTACGCAGTCTCCCTAGCTACCACCCTTTTGGAGGGCTATGTTAGGTAGTGGTGGAGGTCTATCCTACAGACCACTTATAGGAACCGCCGTCTGACTGATGTTTCTTGGAGAAGTTTCTCTACCTCGATGATGGAGCACTTCATTTCTGGCTCTGACCGGACAGAGCTCCAGGAGCGCTTTCTTCACCTTCGGCAGGGCACTATGACAGTTACAGAGTACCAGCGAGAGTTCTCCCACCTTGCCCGATATGCTGGCATCATGGCCATAGAGGATGAGAATCGGGCCAAAAGGTTCTTTCAAGGCCTCAACGACTCCATTCGACAACCGCTGATGATTGCGGCTCATGCTCCCTTTGAGGTTATCGTCCACCTTGCAAAGACGATGGAGGCCGATATAAAGACCACTCGAGAAAGGAACAGGTTGAAGAGAATATCAGAGGCACACCAGGGACAAGATCAGAGGGTTCAGGGGAGGCATCAGCGCGCGCGTGGAAACGACAGAGGAGATCATAGGGGCTATGATCGAGGGGATCACCACCAGCCACCCCGCGACCACCATCGGAGAAGGACACCCCCACCTCCCCCAGCACAGCAGAGGGCCCTCCCCGCACCAGCATGTGCGGCTGAACAACGCCCTTTTGAAAGGCGTTGTTTCCACTGCAATGAGTTGGGACATTTGCGACCCCAATGCCCCCTCTTAGCACCCAGGGAAGGGCATCGAGACAATTACCGTGGTGGAGGTCGTGGTCGGGGCCAACCCGGTAGAGGACAACAACAACCTCCCCAGCAGGCTTATGCCTTGGACCTAGGAAGGGATCGAGCCACTGCAGACGTGGTGAACGGTACGAATTTTATTTATACTGCATCTCAAATTGTGATACTTTTATTACATTCGTATATACATTACCATTTCAAAATCAATCGAAACCACAGGGATCCTCTAGATCAATGATCGGGCTGCTCGAGCGCTCTTTGACACGGGCGCCACTTGCTCCTTCGTGTCTCATGATTTCATACATCAGGAGCCAGGAGTGGTTTACCTCACAGGAAACCCGTTGCGGGTACGACTCCCCGATGGGTCGGAGATGATCTCTTCGGATTTGTGCAAATTTCGAGTAAAGATAAATGATCAGGAGATGGAAGTTGAAGCAGCGGTACTCCAGTTGTCAGGGTTTGACCTGATATTAGGGATGGATTGGCTCGCAGAGCATGCAGCACAAATAGACTGTCAGAACAGGAGGGTGACCCTCCAAGCACCAACGGGAGGAACGTTCACCTACCAAGGTATACCATTCATTTCCCGCCTCATGTTGAATTCCATACAGGCGACGAAGGCCACCATGAGAGGTGATGAGGTGTTCGTGGTCTACTTTGAGATGGTGGGGCAAACCATGGAATTGGCTGAAATAAAGGTGGTAAAGGAGTTTCCGGATGTCTTTCCGGAGAAACTCCCCGGACTACCTCCTCATCGGGAAGAGGACTTCAAAATCCACCTCCTACCCGGGGCTCGTCCGGTATCGAGATCTCCTTACAGGATGGCGCCAAAGGAGCTGGAAGAATTCAGAGTGCAACTACAGGAATTGGTAGACTCAGGATTCGTCCGACCCAGTTCTTCCCCTTGGGGAGCACCCGTGCTCTTCATATAGAAGAAGGATGGATCCCTTCGGCTCTGCATAGACTACCGGGAGTTAAACCGGCTGACCGTGAAGAATACATATCCCCTCCCAAGGATAGAAGAATTGTTTGATCAATTGCATGGGGCTCGATGTTTCTCCAAACTCGACCTCAGATCGGGGTACTACCAGCTCAGGATTGATGACAAGGACATTGAGAAGACCGCATTCTGCTCTCGTTACGGGCAATACGAGTTCACTGTAATGCCATTCGGTCTCACCAATGCTCCAGCAGCGTTCATGTCTTTGATGAATCGGGTGTTCGAACCCTTTCTCGACCAATTCGTCATCGTATTCATCGATGACATCCTCGTGTACTCGGCATCGGAGGAGCAGCATGTCACACACTTGGAGAAGGTGCTCCAAAAATTGCGAGAGCACCACCTTTACGCAAAATTCTCAAAGTGCGAATTTTGGCTTAAGGAGGTTGGTTTTTTGGGTCACATCGTCAGCGCTAACGGTATAGCAGTGGACCCAGCAAAGATTCGGGCCGTTCGGGATTGGCCGCAACTTCGTTCAGCGGCTGATGTGAGGAGCTTTCTTGGGCTTGCGGGATATTACCGTAAGTTCGTTGAAGGATTCTCTAAGATTACACTGCCACTAACATCGCTGACGAAGAAAGATGCGCCGTTCGTATGGACACCGCAGTGCGAAGGGGCCTTTCAAGATTTGAAGGAGAGACTTACCTCAGCCCCTATACTGACTATACCATCAGGCCAGGAAGGCTTCCAAGTGTACCCTGATGCATGCCAACAAGGTCTGGGAGCAGTCTTAATGCAACACGGGAAGGTGGTTGCCTATGCCTCAAGGCAACTAAAAGTGCATGAGAAGAACTACGCCACACACGACCTAGAGTTGGGAGCAGTGGTCTTCGCCTTAAAGATATGGAGGCACTACTTATACGGCGTCCGGTGTGAGGTGTTTTCGGACCACAAGAGCCTCAAATACGTCTTCACGCAGAGAGAGCTGAACCTGCGGCAGAGACGGTGGTTGGAGTTTTTGTGCGACTATGATTTTGATCTCCAATATCACCCTGGCAAGGCAAACACCGTGGCAGATGCTCTGAGTAGGAACCCTGTGGCCTCAGCTAGCTGGATGATCGGTACACCGAGAGATATTGTGCGAGGTCTCGAGGAGATGGGAATTACACTGATCGCGCCAGGAGATGCAGTTGTGGCTGCACATCAGCTATATTGGACAGAGATCAAGTGCGATCTTCGGGATAGGATCAGGGATGCTCAGTCGGATGACCCACTATTCGAGGACGGGATTGCCCGTTTAAAGGCCGGAAAAGAGCACCCGGACTTTCAGATAAGGGACGGGATTCTTTACTTCCGTGATAGGATGTTCGTTCCTTCTGGTGGACAGTTTCAGCACGAGATTTTGTATGAGAGCCATCACACACGCTACTCGATCCACCCGGTCATCATAAAGATGTATGCAGATCTGAAGAAGACATTCTGGTGGCCAGGGATGAAGCGAGATGTCATCACTTTTGTGACACATTGCCCGACGTGCCAGCTTGTTAAGGCGGAATGCAAGAGCCCCGCTGGGTTATTACAACCGCTCCCCGTCCCCGAGTGGAAATTCGAAGACATATCCATGGATTTCATCCATGGCCTACCCCGCTCTCGGACCGGGAACGATTCTATTTGGGTGGTGGTCGACCGATTGACAAAGGTTGCACGGTTCATCCCCAACCGCCAAGACGACGGTGTTGGGAAATTGGTGCGCCTTTTTATTGAGAATGTGGTTCGTTACCATGGTGTGCCAAGGACCATAGTTTCGGATCGGGATGGTCGATTCACCTCGAATGAGTGGAGGAGTGTCCAAGCATATTTGGGGACCAAACTAGCATTCAGCACATCATTTCACCCCCAAACTGATGGGCAAACCGAACGCACAAATCGGACTTTGGAGGACCTTCTCCGGTTATGTCTGGTGGATAAGAAGGAGCCATGGGAGCGGCTCCTACCATTAGTCGAATTCTCCTACAACAACACGTATCAGGCAAGTATTGGCATGGCTCCATACGAAGCTTTATACGGCCGGAAATGTCGAACTCCGCTTTCTTGGGCTCAAGATGCGGACTCGAGGGCTTTGGGGCCCGTTTTCATGGAGAACGTGACAGAAATTATCCAGATGATACAGGAACGGCTGCGTGAAGCTCAGAGCCGGCAAGCAAAATACTACGATGCCCGCCATCGTCATGTTGAGTTTGCTGTGGGTGATAAGGTTTACTTGAAGATCCGCCCTAGACACGGTGTGTCTCGGCTCCGTCGGCAACGCAAGTTGAGCCCAAGATACATTGGCCCATATACCATAACGGAGCGTATCGGTGAAGTGGCGTACAGATTGGAGCTACCCCCGGAGCTTCAGGGGTTGCATGATGTATTTCATGTCTCTTCATTGAGGCGTGCACTGTTACGCCCTGAGCATGCTATCCAAGAGGCCCCAGGACCGGTAGAACCCGACCGATCCGTACCCCTCAAGCCGGTGCGAATCATGGATACCGAGACGAAGGTTCTGCGGCGTAAGAGGGTTCCCCTTGTCCGAGTGCAGTGGGACAACTGCGGGACCGAGGAGTCTACTTGGGAACCTGAGGACCAGATGCGTGAACTTTACCCCGGCCTCTTTACGTCAGGTAACACATAACAAATTTAATCTTTTATTTAGGGTATGTTTTCTTTACGTTTTCAAAATTACTGTGACCTAATCGAATTTTCGAGGACGAAAATTTTGTTAGACTTTTTAGATTTGTAACATCCCGATTTCGATTTCCTAGACCCCCTTCGTGTTATTTGACCTGTTAGGGTTTTGTGGGCCGGATTGATGCCCGAATAATAAGTTCACGACCTATTGAGTACTATTGACCCAATAAGTCACACTCTCCACCTTCCGGGTCACGCATAACTATCGTGACGAGTACACTCCTATCACCCCCAAAATTTTTATCAAGACGCTCTAAGAATATTTGAAGTAATGTGTCAATAAAGAGCTAATTTATTTTCATAATTAATTTATTATTTAAATAATTAATTTATTCAATATACTTTGGAAAATTAAGATAAATAGCAAAAAATATTTTTATTCACCCAAATTTTTATCATAGCACCCTAAATATTTTTGGAAGAGATGTAATAATTAAAATTTATTATTTAAAATATATATTATTTATTTTGATTTATTATGTTTAGAACACCAAATAAATAAATAAAAATACGAAAATACGTTCAAAAATTACGAAATAATTTCTAAAAATAAGTTATAACTTCAGTAGGCTGCCATAAAAATTTTGGTTAAAAATAATTAACGGTTAATTAATTAATACATTTATAAGCATCTATTAATAGGTTTAAACCCCCAAACTAACTCCTCATTTAATATGGCGGCTGAACATTCATCTTCCCCCTCTTTTCAAGGCTTTGGGAAGGCAGATCTGGCTGGCATGGGCGGACTCACCAAAGAGGAGTAACTCCTCCTCATTAAAACCCTCCCAACACCCCAAAAGACCACCACCTCCTATATAAACCCCCCCCCCCCCCATGGTTAGGTTCTCATTTTTTCTACACTCTACCCTCCCCAACCAGCAAGAGTCCAAGCCCGGCGACCGTCCGACGAACCTCCTCCCCGAGCTCCGGCAAACTCCACCAACAATGGCCGCTCGACGATCCCCTCGCCTAAATAACTCCAATGTAAGTTCTTACGACTCCTCCCTGCCCTAGATCTTCTTCTTCGACCTCCGCCGCCTCCGACCACCGGAGGCGGTGTTCCCGGCCATGGAAGCTTCGGACCACCCCCACAACCTCCGCCACCGTTGCGGGTTTCGACCTTGCATGGGGCGTGTGAAGGGGAGGAGTCCCCACGACCCCTCCTCAAGGCCCTTGAGGCGAAGGGGCTCGACGGAATCCGCTCCGGCGGCCTCTTCATCCGAACAAAAAAAAGAGACAAAAAAAAGGGGGCCTCTGTTCAGTTTTTCCGGCCACCACCGGCGGCGGCCGGCCGCCGGAAGTCTCCCCACCGGAGGCCCTCCCCGGGGTACTCTCATTGGGGGTAGTGGCCGGAGCCAATGCCTCCACCACCGGAGGAGGGGCAGCCCGTAACTCCCACTGCCTCCTGTTTCACGGTGGCATTCCAGCCACCGTGGATCTGGAGAAAGTTTTCTCCAGATCGCCGCCGGCGGCGGCGGACGGCCGCCGGCCGACACCCTGCCGGAGCGCCCATCCCGGGCGGGCTTACTGGGAGTAGTGGCCGGAGCAACCAGTGCTCCGGCCGGCCATAAGACCACCCGCATGGCCTCACGGTGGCTGCATGCATGCAGCCACCGTGAGGCCCTATTTATTTAAATTAATATATATATATATATATATATATATATATATATATATATATATTATTTACTGTTTTCTTTCAGCCAACGCCGACGGTGATGGTGCCGGACCACCGCCGACCAACGTCTGCCGAGGCACCCAACCTGGACGGGGCCATCGGTGGTGGTGGCCGGAGCAACCAGCGCTCCGGCCGTTTACTGGAATGCCGGCCCTGTAGTTTCATGGTGGCTGCATACATGCAGCCACCATGGATCTGGATGTATTTTTCATCCAGATCCATCGTCGCCACCGGCGGCGGTAGGCCGCCGGCCAGCTCCTCGCCGGTGTACCCTTCTCGTGCACCGCCATTCGAGTGCGATGGTCGGAGCAATGGTTGCCCCGGCTGGCCACGGGAGATCTCCCGAACGCCACCACCGTTTAAAGCCAAAAAGAAAGGGGAGGTTTTTATTAACTGTGCTCGATCATGGGGTCGAAATATTTATAAATACAACTTCCCAAATGGAAGCCATGATTTTATATATTGGTTTTGTTGCTATAATTAGATATATGTACAACTTATTCTTTTTTTTATGAAATATTCTTATGAGATACACTGCTTTAGCCATAATTTCGTACAAACTACTGTCCGCGGGTTATATTTCATTTGACTTGGTACATGGTTTTTTTTTAAATCTTAAATATTTCAAAATTAATTTGTGCCCAGTTATCTTATAAGAATATAAATCTCCTAAGTGTGTCTTCATATATCTTTTTGTTGAAACTGGACGTCTATAAAATTTTTATGGTGAAAACTATTACACCATCTTACCTAATATGTGCAAAGAACTAATGACACACGCGTCAATTAATTTGTATTTACTTGGGGCTAATATTTGAGTCGTGGATTTATTGGTCATGCTTAAACAGTTCCAAAATATTGAATTCATGAAGCTATGATTCCTAAATGTGTAAGTGTGCCAATACTAGCGTAAGCATGTGATGAAAATCAAGCCATGGATATCTCACAATTACGAGTCAAACCATAATTATTTATTGGTTTATTTAGTTTTGCAATGTAGTCATTTCATTCATTCCTATTGCATGGGAAAAAGGGAGGGTGCATGGTCACCGATGTGGCGGGTTCGTCGGCTTTCCCTATTATACACTATGGGTGAAGTTGTGACGACGAACTCTATATTTGTTGGGTGGTGGAGAGGACCGGGGGCTAGCTACCCCTTTCATATAGGTCCGTCTCACCCCCGTTTGATTATGTGCCGAGAGGGTCGATCTCCGCACGAGGTGAGGATGTGTTCCCACCGAGAGTACCCGTTTCTTTTGTGGTACGAAGGCCTAGGAAGTTGGGGTGTATCCATAACCTAGAAGTGGGAGCGACCGGCCCACTGTCACCGTCTGGCCACGGCGGTGAGGCCTGGGAAGTGAGCTCCTTCTCTTAACAGGTCACTATGTCGACATAGGGGAAAATGATTGTGACGCATCATTCGAGTGACCGTGAGAACATCATACATGCTCATTACATCAATTATACATGATATGTTTACATATGCTATCACCTTGGTCCGTCATCGTATAACCACCGTCAGGAGGAGTTATACGATGGCGGGTAAACTTACTACTTCAGTACTCTCTTTATAAGCCATTGTTTTCTCCTGCTACTACACTTTTTGTCGTTTATACAAGATATGTTGCTTCGGCTATTGTACTAACTTTCTTTGCAGGTTTCCTTCCTTGTACCCATTAGGGGGCTGGGGAGGAGCGTGTGATTTACTTGGTCATGATGTGGCTAACGTACTTTGTACGTATCATTTTAGGGCCCGATGCGCCTACCCACGGAGCAGGAGCGGATGGAGGACCATAGGCGTGATCCCGTTGATGAGGAGTTCCAGGAGCCGGTTCGGACAGTCTACGAGGATTTTAGGGTACTATTTTGAGGAGAGAGGATGAATGATTTCTTTTGTAGACTCTATGTTATCATCTCATATTTGGATGACCATTTTGGACACCTATACCCCTCTTGGGTTTTATTTTGTTTCACTTATTTCTACCATGATGATATATCTATGTTCTGTGATGCTTCCGCAAAATTTCTTTTATACTCTGTGAATGATTTTCTATTCTGATATACATAGCCTCACAAAGCGCATGTCCCGACAATTGCGTCGTGGTTCGGGTGAGAGGGGTGGGTCCTCTACCGAAACACGAACCTTTTGGTGGGGCAAGCGCTTTGGGCATAAGATCCTCCTGGTTTTCAAAGGGGGGGATCTTACAAGCTGGGTATCCGGGACAGGTCGCGGCGGACTGGATGTGTATCCGTGGCTTGCAGATACACTTGGTTCTTGCTGTGAGATGGGGTTGTTATCCTATTGGCTAGGGCGGTGACCACACTACTCACTGTACCTATAATTAGGACCCTCTGTCACATCAATGATAACCGAATGAACAGTAAGTGAACTCGCGGATAGTTGCTGCAGACTGGATTTTTGTATCCGCGCGGTTTGAGATGGTTGACCGGGTTGTGCCGTATAGGTTGTGCGGATAGCGCTGGAAGGCCAGGACTTGGTTCTGACTGCGGTCAGGGACAGTGCGGGCTCTGCGGATAGCAATCAGCGGTTAACATCAGGTCGTGGGTTGCGGCTAGGAGGTCTCTCTTCTACAACTAGTTTCCCAGTTCAATAAGTTGTCTACTTCTGGCTGCCTGTTCAGTTCGGCAGCAGCAGCTCACGCGGTCTGGCAGCTAGGCGACCTCGCGGTTAGGCGGCTTGCAGATCAGCGGTTAGTGTTCAGCATTGGAATAACAGGTAGTCCACGCAGCTTGGTTGCAGTCTGGCGACTAGGGGGGTTGAGCGGACTCCGTAGATCAGTGGTGCAGTAGCGGCTTGGCGGTCTCAGCGGACTCGACGGACTCGGCGGTCTCTGAGGCAGTTCGCCCGGCTTAAAGCTCTTGTTTGTTTTTTGCTTCTCCTTTGTACTTGGCGAAATCATGTCTCGCCATGTATGTTTTTCCTTGTAAAGATTATTTAGTATAAGACTCTTGCTCTTCTGCTTTGCATCTGATTTATTTGGGCTCGGATAGGTTGATTGTTCCTGCGTCTGTTTTCCCGTCTTCCGCTATATCAAATTTTAACAGGAGAGATTTTTATTTCTGTCCATGTTCCGATCTAGATCGGCGGCCGACTGAAAATTGATTCAGAATAACGTCAGGCGGTGCTTGCTCCTCTACAGGCGGCGGCAGGCGAAAATCGCGAAAAAACAGGCAATATTTTTTTTTCTCTCTTCCCGATTTCAGCGACGGGAAGAGAACAATGGTGCCCTGTTTCTTCGCCCACGAGCGACGTCGACGGGATCAAGATACGGGAGGAGCGGCGGTCCAGTCCTCTTCTTCTTCTCTCGATCAGCAACAAAATCGGCGGGTTTTCCTCTTCCCGATGGGAGCAACAGGCGGCCGCGATCAGGAGAAAAAAATGAGAACATGAAAGAGGCGGTTACGGGATGCACGAGCAAAGGGGCGACTTCGAGAATGTGAATGTTGCTCGAAGCATCCGGATGTGGATCTAAGTCGAATCCCCTACCCGTTGCCTACGGGTATCGGATCTACACGTGTCCGAACTGACCCGTTATGCCTCCGAACCCATTATTCATCCAAATATACACTAACATATACAACGATACACCTTTTTTTGATGTCATCTATTGAAAAAAAAAACATCTAACGTAGGTTGAGAAATGGAAAGCAATTAATAACCAGATAATGATCTTGCCGAGATGACCCACAAAGAACCAATGCGTGCTATCTATATACGGCATATATCAGGATCCTCTCCATTTCAAATGAAATGGAGGGGATCCATTTCACGGACATGATTTCCTACTTTTTGATCCGACGGGTTCTGCTTTTCCCATCCTTTTATATTTTCTTTTATTCAAAAAAAATCTGTCCACAAGATTCTTTTTGAACTAATCTTGTCCACTAATAACTGAAATGGATCCCCTCCATTTCATTTGAAATGGAGAGGATCCGGATCATACGGCATAGGTATCTCTCTCTCTCTCTCCATGTATCTGTAGTAGCTAATTCTCAAAAGCAACATTTATTAGTTAGTTAATGTTCAAGTGGTTGTGTGCGCAACAAAACAATTGCATCACAAAAAAGATGATCAAAAGTCGATCCACCCTTGTCATGAAGTTATTGCCACTTTGTGCAGCTGTACTAAACAATTGGAAACCTCCCAATTATTTACTCTTTAAGCGGAAAGCATTCTAGCTGTACCATAAAGAAAACAGCACTTGCTGTCAAATGGATTAATGGATAGAGGCTCAAGGATAAGTTATCAAATATTACTTTGATACAAGTTGCATTCATATAAGAATATCATTACTCACGGGACCCTTGTGCAATTTTTCTGTCCTCAATTTATGTGAAATTGTAGAATAAATATTAAAATATTCATTTTTATCCACAGTTCATTCTAAAAATATTACAATGACCTACTGTTTCTGTACTGCTACTCTAAAATTAATTTATTTAAAAGGCTCCATTATTAAATGGCTCCATTATTAAATGTTATATTTATTTGAGATATTTTACGTCACACTCTGTTACTCTTGTCCTTTAAAAGAACAAATAACACCTTCATCCCCTTCATGCCACAACTTACACTCAACCAACTCAAAGAAGTCCTCAAGCTTTACCTTCTTCTCTCCCTAGCTACAACACTTCTCTATCCATTTTCTTCTATCACGTCTGCATGCCTCTATTAACTTTAAATATGTCGTCCAAGATCCATCCTTCAGAGATACCGGCGGAGGAAGGCGGGGCACCTATTCGAGATAAGTTCATAGAGTGGACGATATGGAAGAAGTCTAGTATCTCATTTGCTGGCTCCGATGGCTTCTCGGTGTATGATAATAAGGGGCAGCTGTCCTTTCGTGTGGATAACTATTCAAGGAGGAGCAAATACCTTGTCGGAGAGCTTCTCCTCATGGACGCCGTCGGAAAGCCGCTAATTTCACTCAGACCTCAGATTTTGAGCACGCATGGTCAATGGAAAGGATACAGTGCTGATGGTGACAACAACTCAAATGCAAAGTGTAAACCCCTTATCTTCACTATGAGACGACGGAAGTCATTCTCTCTGAAGAAAAACCACGATGCCGTCGAGGTTTTCATGCATGGTGGCGGCCGAGGCGTCGTCATGGCTGCAGACTTCAGAATAGAAGGGTGCTTCAAGAAGAGGTGCCTCAAAATTAATGGCACGGATGGAGTAGTGCTGGCCCAGATATCGCCGAAGAGAGCAAACCCGTCGGTGGTACTCGGAGACGACGTCTTCCGCCTCTCGGTGAAGGAAGGAACGACGGTCAGCGCTGAGATGATAACGGCGTTCATCATTGTCATGGATCGCATTTGCTAGATTTGCCCTTGCCAAGTAATCCTCCAACAGACGATCAGACTCTGAGTCGGGTCATACCTGCAGCCACTCGTGACATTGATGTGGTCGAGCCGAATGGAAAAAGCTGCCGAACGGCCAGTCATTGTTAATATTATGCGCATGTAACCAAGCAGGGGACCGTCCACGTGGTTTAATGAATGCTTTCTCGGAGTGGGCCCCTGAAACGGGGATGCCATTTAATGAGTGTGCAGGCCAACATGTACAACCCCACCCAACCTGGTCGTCGATCAGCTATAGCCGATGTTAAATAATTTTCATACTGTGAATAAAATATCGTACAATTTTAAGACCACTTATTTCTTTTTTTTTTAAGAATTCCGAATTTGATGGTGTGATTAATTTGTTAAAATTTGATTTCATCTCAATAACCAGCCACGTGCTAGCACAATCATTCATCTTGGGTCCACGGTCACTACTCATGCATTCAGGGGTGGACACAATTTTTTTTGCGTGGGCGTGGAATAAAGTTATTCAAGAAAATAATATGTCCAATATAAAATATTTTGTCTACATAATTATTTACAATATGTTAAAATTATTGAATATTTCAAATATTTAATATTTATGTGTTTTTTATGAATTTTCGGATTTTTTACGGAATATTCCCGTCTCCCCTATAAATAAAAGTCCAAACCCGTCTCTTTTTCACGAAACATCAGTTCATGCGAAACATTTTGGAGGTATGTGATTAGCAAGTTGCGTCTAGGAGAAAAGGTCTACAGATAGAAGTCACGAGCAGTGGGACTAC
This sequence comes from Platanthera zijinensis, assembly GCA_039513925.1. Lineage (NCBI taxonomy): Eukaryota > Viridiplantae > Streptophyta > Magnoliopsida > Asparagales > Orchidaceae > Platanthera > Platanthera zijinensis. The sequence continues at coordinate 175,283,273 of CM077088.1, forward strand.
TGCTCGATGTAAGATGGCAAGGGATGGGTGTCAAGTGCGCGACCACTCCGGTTAGAAAATGTTTTGTGTGAAGTTGTAAAACCCACTTTGGATACTTTGAATGTTGTGTTGAGTTGTAATAGTGAAGAAAAGTATGATTTGTATTTTCTAACCTTTTATTTAAATAGAAGTTTTTTCTTGTACTTTCTTGTGCCCATTATTAATGCTTTTAACAGTGACATCAAATCTAGGTTTCAAACCTTAAAAGCAATTTTGAAGAGTTCAACAATGTGGAGATGGTTAATTCTCTTCCATCTTTGGTTCCCAAGTTGACTAAGAGAAACTATGGGAACTAGAGCATCAAGATAGGAGTGTTGTTATCATCAAGGAGCCGCTGGAGAGTCGAAGATATGAAGATCCAACTAAAAAACAAGAGGCGACATTGTCTTATTCTTAGAAGACAACACTTAAAGACGCAAGGAAGAGAGATAAGAAAGCTATTTTCTTACTATACCAAGGTGTTGATTGTATCATCCTAATTTTGTTTTTATGGTATAAAAGTTTAGTGTAGTGTCTATGCGCACCCAAGGTAGTGTACTTAGCTTGGGTGAGCCTCTAATGTATACACTTGGTCTTGTTCATGATCTAATAAGCTTAAGGTGACCTCAAGGGGTCGGGTTGGTGCATTGGACTTAGTATGTGCACCTATGTCACCAAAGGCCATTCATGGTGTGACACATCACCTAAAGTTAACCCTAAAACTCAACTCTAATGAAATTTGATATTTCATTCTATAACACCCCGGTTTTCTAGACCTTGAATCTCTGGAAGCTACCGCGCGGAGATAGTAGCTATCGCCCGACGGTAGCCTTGTTTCGTCGGGTGTAGTTGACTCGACGAAAGCCCATTCGTCGAGAGCTGAGAGGGCTATCACTCGACGGTAGTTAGGTACCGTGCGACGGTAACTCCAGGGTTTGCGTCGAGCGCGTTGAGTTCTCGAGAAAGGAGTTACCGCGCCGCATTAGCCGTACTGCCGGCGTTAGCGTGACTTTATTTTTTGTCCTGCTACTCTGGAAGCTATCGCTGGCGTTAACTAGCTTGTGCTCGGCGGTATCTTGGCGTTGAGTGCATTGAGTAGTAGGTGATGAAGCATAATTTAGCTTAGTTTATTAGGGCAAAAATATTTATATTCTCGTTTAAACCTTTTGCCTTTTTGTATTTTTAGGTTCTTTTTAGTTTCTTTTCTTAATTATTGTTCTAACTTAGTTTATTTTTTGTTTTTCAGTTTTTTTGGGTTCTCTCCTTTTACACGCCCCTGGGTCATGCCCTACCAGGGCGTGTACTTAGGGCGTGTAACCCAACTGGAATGAAGCTATCGGTCCGAATTCAGATTCCAGGAAACATTATGCTTACACGCCCTCGGTCACGCCCGTGTCCCACCACCACGGGCGTGTTTCTGGGGCGTGTCCCGCCAAGTCCCGAAAAAACTCCGCAGTGCGACTTTTCGCCGCTCCATCGTCACGCCGAATCTAACACGCCCCTCGTGCACGGGCGTTCCATTAGCGTGTGTAGACCAACTTCCGCGCCAGTCACTTCCGAACTTCAATTTCAGTCAGCCAAAGTCACGCCGAATCTGACACGTCCTAGGTACACGCCCGACCCGGGCATGTAAGGGGGGCGTGTACTTCCCGAAAAATTTCTATAAATAGCCACAAGCTCCAAGTGTTCTGGGGCAGATGGAAGCCTTATAGAGAGCTGTTGAGAGTTTATTTTCAAAATATATTTGCTTAATGTTTTCATTTCTTAGCATTCTTGTAATCTTATTTATCGTATTTGTAAATTTTTTGGAAAATCTCTTTGTAATGTCCTTTGGTCCTTTCGGTAGCTTCTTTCCAATAAGAAATAAAGTACTTTGTTATTCCTTTTCTTTTTCTCTCCTTCTTACTATGCATATTCTTAACATGATTTTTATTCACTACTTCCTCATGAGTAACTAAATCTTCCTAGTACTCGGTCTTAATGATCCGAGGTTGAGTTGATTAAGTTATGATGCTCAATTTTACTTTCTCATTTTAAGGTTTAGGCCTTCGATTTACCCTTGAGATATCATGTTTGGAATTATACCATTGATATATAATCTCCATCTCTAGTTTTCACTCTTAGCTAGCCGAGAGGCTCATAGTTTGAAGTGAACACTCAAGAGTAAAGAGAGTTGCATGCACCCCTCGAGAGAGGATGACGTAAATCTCCCGGATTGGAGTGAAATCCAATAGCAGGGTTCATTACTTAAATCGAGTTTTAGGTATTCATATACGGACAAGAGTCCAATCTGGTTTACCTAACCTCAGTTGGGCACGTCTTCGAGAGAAGCGTATTTATGTTTTGGGAACCCCCACGGTCAAGGACCTTTACCTTATTAAGTTTTAGTTTGATTTTTGTATCTTTGATTAACTTAAGCCGAGGTGATTCATGATCGAGTACTACCCCTTAACCATCGTTCAACCCCCCCTTTTTTAATCATTAGTAGTAGTTTTTCTAAAAAAATTGCAAGAAATTTCCTTTTTCCAATTTAGTAATCAAACCCTAAATCCTTCGATAAAATAATAGTAATTCGTGTGAGTATAAGTACTCAACAGTTCCCGGATCAAAATATAACACTTGTGTCCCCTTACTACAATTTGGTAGGTATACTTGTCTTCATTGGATTGCTAGTTCGGAATTATTTTCGAAACAGATTTGTAGACATTAAGTTTTTGGCACCGTTGCCAGGGACACAACTTTCGTTGACATTTTGAAAACACAAACCTATTACTTTTATCATCTCTTTTTCTTGCCTCTTTTCTTAAAAATTTAAAATTCAAAAAAAAAAATTAACGCTAATATTTAGAAACCCACATCATCTTTTTCTACACCACTTAATTCCCTCGAAACGGGCAAGGTGGCTTAAATACCACTATTTTGTCTAGTACCCTGCAAACCCTTTATTAGGTAGTGCTCGGGAAGTACGGGAGTTAAACCGTTAAAAAAATCTATTTTTAAAAAAGTAACTCTCTTTTTCTATCTTTTTTTTCTCTTTGTTTCTCTCTCTTCTCCTAGTGTAAGACCCGCGGAAATCAGTCAGTTATTTTTGATTTGGGCCAAGAAATTGAGCGTACTCTTCAGAAAAATTGCGATTTCAAGGCCCTACTTTCTAAATACCAGTTGTGGATTCCGAGTCAATCTTGAATTCAAAAATGGAAGAACCCAACCTAGAGGAAGCCCTACATAGGCCTATGTCCAATTATGCAAGGTCGAATCTGGATGGTATAAAATCAAGCATAGTTCGCCCTGCTATAACTAATAATAGTTTCGAACTAAAGCCTAGAATTATTCAAATGGTGCAATAGTATGTGCAATATGACGGACTTCAAGATGAAGATCCGAACGCGCACATCGCTAGCTTTCTTGAAATTTGTGACACCTTCAAAATCCATGGTGTTACAAATGATGCAATTAGGCTGATACTCTTCCCCTTCTCTCTAAGAACTAAAAAAAACAGTGGTTGATGACTCTCCCAAGAGGGAGCATCACCTCTTGGAATCAACTAACTGAAAAATTTCTGACGAAGTACTTTCCGCCAGCCAAAACTACAAAACTTAGGAACGATATTTCTGCTTTCTGTCAAATAGACTCTGAATCTTTATACGATATCTGAAAAAGATTTAAATAACTTTTAAGATGATACCCCATCACGCGTTGCCTGTATGGTTATAGGTGTAGACGTTTTATAATGGGCTAAATCAAAATACTCCCTACAGCTTGCTGCTTTCCACCAAGATGAAACTTCATCTTTGCAATATCTAAAAGAGAGGGAAGTAGCTCATCTGAAGACCATGGTAGATATCCATGTTGATTCCTTAAAATATAAGGACTCTGTCATCAAGGATCTTGAAGAGAAACTTTAAAGGGAGAAGAAGATTGTGACCAATTTCTCTAAGATAGATGCTATCAAGAGAAAATCTGAATCTGAGTGGATTTCTAAAGTTATTCAATCTCAGAGGAGAGGCCAAGCTCCTGTCAGGCCTCAGTCAACCTCTCACAAGTTAATTCTCCCATCCAACAGGCATGACTTAGACTTTAAGTGTGGTCACTAGAGGTGTGAGAATCTTCTTTGTAAGGTTACAAGAGTACCTTACTATAACACCCCAAAAACCATAAGTCCCAAAATAAGGTTGGGCTGGGTGACACGGCCTGGGACACGGGCGTGTCCAGTGCACACGGTCTGGGACACGGGCATGTCCTAGGGCGTGTCCTTTACTGTAGGCGTCAACTCGAGTTATCGAGATAGTATGGTCGACGATCGTCAAGGGGCGACATAGCCTGGGACACGGCGTGTCCCAGGGCATGTCCTGCTCGGGGTAATAACCAGGTAGCGTTGAGTGGAGGGCACGACCTAGGACATGAGCGTGTCATATGGGCGTGTTTGGAACACGGCTAAGGATACAGGCGTATGCCTTAGCCGTGTTCTTCTCGGGTGATCTAGTCCTGTGTTAAAGGAGTGATATTGCCAGTCACACAGTCGTGTGCTTTCTAACACGGGCCTGTCAGGTGTTTGACACAGGCGTGTCTAAGCCCGTGTTCTGGACTGGGTGAGTCAGTTCTATAGCTGCTTAAGGTACACGGTCTGTGATACAGGCGTGTCACGACCCGTGTTCGGCCCAGGAAAATCAATTTAAGGGCTGATCTGAATCGTTCATTTTCTTTGACCAAGATCTAATGGTCTAGGCTCTTCCCTGGGGTGATAAGGTCGGCCTTAAGGAGGAGAAAGCTCATTTTGAGTTGTGTCATTCTCTTCCTAAAGTAAGAGAGAGAGAGGAGAGAAAGAGAAGGAAGAAGAAGGGAAAGCCGGCTGCCGGTGGTGCTACGGTGGTTTAAATCGCGAGCCGAGTTTAGATTTGCGAAGGCAAGGCTGCCGCGAGAACTTTCATCCGTTTACTTTTCTACCCATGGCTCCGAAACGTCTTCCAAGGGTAACGATTTCCTTCTTGGACAAGTGAAGTCCTTCTTTCCTACATGTGCATAGGAATCCTCCACCAAAAAGGTGGATGGCGAAGTGATTCCCTTGGGTCGGTGGTTCATCCCTTGTTGTATTGCATTAGAACCAGAAGTGTGAGTATGGTTAGGAATGCTGTGTGAAGCCCATCTAGACATGTTGTTCTGGATTGGTGATGCTTATTTGCACATCAGAGATGACTCCGTATTTATTACTTGTGTGCATGAAATCTATGGTGGATACCTGTGGCTTGGTGCCGCAGGAAGTACTGGAGGAATTTCAGGAAATTATGAGAGTTGGGTTCAACTCTTGTGGCCGTGAGGGCCATGTGGTATGAAGTTGAGCCGTTGGGCTGCAACTAGAGTAACTACCTTGGTGGTGAACAGGAAAAGTGAAGCTGTACCCGCGTCAGTCTAGTCTTGAGTATGATGATTTTGAGCAACGGGAAAGGTTGATCCGTACCCGCGTTATGGTTGTCTAACCTTGGGTTCTTTAGTCCCTGTTAGGATCATATAGCGAGAGTCGATGGCTTGCGTGCCGATCAGACTAGGAATGCTCAAATTGGACTGTCATGTCTGGGACCTCTGAATGGTGGAGGGATCCGGTGTTTCCGGTACACCAGAATGTGCCCTGAGTGCACGGAATGTCGGGTCGTCGTTCCGACATTTGTGATATGTATTGCCTTGGTGGCTGAATATATATGTATGTGATGTAAAATGATATGCAGGGAACGAATTCCGCTGCCCCATGCCAGGGGCAGAGTCGTTATAATTGGTCTGCTGAATGCTGACTGTTGCCCTATTTGCCACCGGTTGGTGGATTGGTTCTTGCAGGTGCAGGTGGTACTGGTCCAAGCGGGACTTAGCGGGCTGAAGCCCAAGCTGCGCTGCTGCCCTTGAAGACCTTGTTTTGTTTACTCTTGTTCATATGTGGCCGGCCTACGTGCCGATGTTTGGAAACCACACCTTATGTTTAAGGAGACTTGTAAAAGCCATAAGGCTGTGTACCTTGTGTATGTGGTTGTATACATTCCTATTTTAGTAGAAGTGGACAATTCTGTTGTTGTTGAGTTCAAGTTTTCAACCTTGAAGCTTCCGCTAGAATTCTCTGTATTTGGATGCAATGGTTCTTGGTATTATTTAGTGACGTCTCCGCCTGTTTGTGGAATATGGTGTGGGGCCCCAGCCAGAACTTCTATTATATCTCACTTGACGGGTAGAGGTGTTACACATACAATGGAAGAAGAGAGGTCATGGGATTGAGTGCACATAAGGCTCTGCATGTAGAAGTCCAAAAGGCCCAACCTGGAACTTTTGTATTTGGTGCCCCAGCCCCCTCATTCAAGGATAAGGTTGTGCCCTATTCTAAGGTTCTTCAAGCAAGAACACAACCCAAAAGTCCCTCAGTCAGTAAGGCTTACTTGGCTGCCTCTGAAGCCATTAAGAACATGCCTACTATAAAGAAGGCTATTACTAATGAAGTTCAGAGCAAGCCAAGTGCTCCCACTAGCAGATTCACTTTTGGTCAAGCTCTTGCTGAAAGAAACATGAAGAAGGCCACAGTTCTCCCCACTGAACAAGCTGCTATAAATGGCTTGCACACTTCATAGTGTGTTCAGAAAAGGAGGTACAACATCCATGAATATTGGTGTTGTGGCAAAGTGGGCCACTTTGCCATAGATTGTTGTCACAACTCATGTGTGGCAAAGGCAAGGCTATGTATTCCTAACAGGACTCCTATAGGTAGACATATGCATTCTTATAATAACAGAAACCTAGGACACAAGTCAGCTTGGGTTCCTAAGGTAAGGTAATTTCTATTTTATAAGATAGTCCAAGTGTCCATGCCCAATTATGATCCTTGGACAGAGATGTACCAAACCTAAGTCTTGGTACAAGAAATGATTAAACTAATCATCAAGATCAAGTTATCAAAGACATGTGAAATCAGAGAGGCAAGTGTCCTACCCTCTAAGTGCAACTATTGAGGGGGAGCTAGCCAAGGAAAGTTAGATGCACATTAATGGCTCAAGTCCAGAGGCAAGGATGCTGGTGTGCTCAGAGACTATGAATCCAGCTTCTGCTTCAAGTCTTCTGGTCAAAGATAAGTATATTTCCTCTAGCTGGTGATTATACATAATCTAGTCTAAATTGCAAGAAACATGCACTCTAGAGATAAACAAAGTATAGATGAATGTGAGGAAAAGTTTGAGACAAATTCAGGGAATTTGTCTCAAAAATTAAGTTACTGGCTAAACTAGTTATTTAAGTCACTAGATATATCTAGGCTTAAATGGCCTTGATGAACTCAGTCCTTGGTTGGACTCCTCTAGAGGCATAAATTAGGTATGTATTTTTCAAAACACTTTAATCCCTGTAGGTTAGACCAGTCAAATAAGAATTAGGGCTAAAAGGCAAATTTGTCAGCCTATGGCTAAGAAGCTGGATTCATTCCTGACAATTGATCAAAAATTGTTCATCAAACAGGTAAGTGCCCTTCCGCATTCCTTACTAGAAATAACTATAAATTGAATTGCTTGTGCATAAAGCAAAAACATTATTCCTTGCCCTCTCCTGCCCGTAATTTTCGAATCGACGGAAAGCCATTCTCGCAAGGTATCCGAAATTCTCATACAAAATGGCGCCCAAAAGTCAGGATTTTCTCTTTGAGGGAGCAGAGGTTGCTTGAAATGGATTCAAGGATGCTCTAGAGGAGGAAAAGTATGTTCTTCATCTACTTCGCACTTTGGACCTAGAATTCATACTGTTAGAACCTTATTTACTCTTGAAGCGAGAGGTTCTGGAATTGTTCTCCAATGTCAGGGGAGATGCTACAACAAATAAAATTAAGACCACTGTTAGTGGAACAAGAGTCAAGATAACACCAAGAAGGCTGGCAAAAGCCCTACAGATGACTAAGTTCTCCGCAAATGATGATGAAGATGAATTGTCGCAGGAAGATATAAAGTCTGCAGTTAAATGGTGTTGATTATCTAAGCACACCTCCGGCTCCATTTTGAGAATGGAATTGAATCTAAAGGGAAAGTTACTGGCCAATGTCATTGGAAAAGCCCTACTCTGCAAGACAGACTCACATGACAAAATTTCTAAGAAGATGTTTGAGTTGATGACACGGGTCATTCTGAGCAAGAGGACTGACTGGGGAAGGATAGTGTTTGATCGAATTGTGGACTGCATGGCTGAACAAAATTTAGGGAGAATTCTATCTCTATTTTTGAGAGAAACAATCCCAGAAATTCTGAATCTGAATCTTGGGGCAAAATTCACCACATGAGAAGAATGGATATCAGGATGCTTGAGAGATGGGACAGGGTCCTTCAGCCCTGTGGTCCAGTAGCTACTGAGAAGAAAGGGAAGAAGGTAGCTAGTGCAGAGCCCAGATCCTCTAGCACTGAAAGACTTATTTCAAGAGCCTAGACACCTAGAAGGGGGGGGTGAATAGGTTCTAATTTTTCTTTTATAATTCAGGAAATTAACAAGTATTAACACAGCAGAGGAAATACAATCTACAGTACAGAAATCACAGCACAACAAACACCAGATTTATAGTGGTTCCCCAAGGTATGGGTACATCCACTTTCCCCCTTTGCCTATCCAGTAGAGAACTGGATTCAGCCCAACTTCCTTCCACTAGCTCAGATCCACAGATCTTACAACTCAGAACCAGATTGGTTCCAATAGCTCAGACCTATACAAGTCTTACCTCAGATTCTTCCCAAGAATCCTACCTCAGGCCTCAGCCCTACCTCAGCCTTTATCACTAGGCTTACAACTCAGACTATCACAAGTGCTACACCTCAGGCCCTCAGCCCTACCTCAGCCTTTATAATTATAGGCTTACAACTCAGATCTTACAAAAGTTCATACAAGAAATTAATTGTTTAAGAGATACAAAGATATCACCAGATAGATCTCTCTATAGGTGTGAGCTTCTTGATCAGTTCTTGAATAAACTGAATTTTTAGATTCAACCTGACTTAGCTGTTTTAAGCTTCTTGATAGAACAAAATAAGGTTGAACTCTTCTTTATGTAGAAGTTGATCTCCTATCAGCTCCTTCCTTGAATTCAGTATAAGATCTGAATCTTCTCTTGCAGAATGCTCTGGATCTTCCTTCTTAAAGGTTTCCCCTTTTCTTGTTGTCAGATTCTCTTTCCTAAAATAGCTTGATTACTTCCTTAGTTCTGTTGTTGTTTTGGTTGTCAAGGATCAATCCCTTATATAGAGTTTCCTTATGCTTACCGGCTGATCTGGTTTGTAACAACCTTCTGATAGTTCTGACAAAGGTGTCAGACCTGTTGGTTATGACAGCGTCGAGTCACCAGTCATGACAGCTGATTCCTTAAATACTTTACAACTCAGCATAACCACTCAGCAAACTGCTTCACATGTGTCGACACAAATAGACTAAGCGTCGACACAATACTCCATGTGTTGACATAGACATTCTTCTACTACTCGACACTGCTTCTGTTTGTATGTGTCGACACAAGTCCTGTGTATCGACACAAGCCTTCTAACTCAGTATAGCTGTTGCTGTTAGATGACGTTGAGTGTCGTCCAGATGTCGTTGAGTGTGTTTCGACACAATTCCTGTGTGTCGACACAACTGCTTCTGGTCTTGACTTAGCTGTAGACAAATGGCGTTGAGTGTGTGTCAACACAAGTCCTGTGTGTCGACACAAACCTTCTTTAGGTGTCGACATAATTCCTGAGTGTCGACATATGCCTTTCTTCTGGTGTCGACATAACTCCTGGGTGTCGACACAACTTCTGCTTTAGGTGTCGACACAATTCCTTCCTTAGGTGTCGACACAATTCTGGGTGTCGACACAACATCTTCTTCAGGTGTCGACACAATGCCTGAGTATCGACATAGGCCTTGCTTCTAGTGTCGACACAAGTTCTGCGTGTCGACACAATTCTTCACAAGTGTCGACACTTGTACTTAGAAAAATTTCTTTCAAACCTTACACCTGCACAATGAAACTCAAACATCCATCAAATACAAATTGATGTATATCATTGAGTAAGATGAGGCTTCTCCAAATCTGGTATATATTTTTCAGTGTACCCAATAATCTCCCCCTATTTGGAGAAGCCATAACCCTTAGTCAAAGATATCATCACTCATAATAAAGCACATAAAAAAAGATGTACATTCATTTCAATGCAAGATAATATATAAACAATGTAAACAACTAAAATCAATAGTGAAGCTGATTTTATTTATCAATCAGAAAGTTCTTGGTTTACATGTTTTTTCTTAGAACAAAAGCAAAAAGTTATATTATTCTACACATAAGCCTATCTATCCTATGATTGACTAGACTCCTTAATTACAATGCCTTTTCCAGACTTAATCTTTTCCTTCACAGTAGGTTCTGTATCCTCAGAAGATTTCTTATCTTTGAGATCCTTCTTCTTTAGTTCTTCAGCCTTTATCCTTTGCCTTTCAAAATAGTGAAAAGGCTTGGGGAAGTACCTGCTAGGCTCTAGAGCATTAGCAGCTAACTTCCTAGCTTTTGCACTTCTTCTGTACTGAAGAATGGATTCTTGCCTGGCTTGATACTTATTCCATTCTTGCTCGAATACCATTTACCCCTATCATAGGTCTTATCGTTTACAGCCTTCAAGGCAGTTAAAATAATATTCCTAGAAGTGGGGCTCCATTGCTCAAAATCTGGCTTCAACTCAGCCTGTTCTCTGAACCTTTTCTTTGATAGCTGTGCTTCCTTCTGAGATTCCTTGGCAGCCTTTGACATGTCTACTTTTTTAATAATCACATTTTGTGCCTCCTGTGGAGGGTTGTACATTTTTTACACTTCTTGTTGAACCATGCCAAAGTCAGCAGGAGGGTAAATAACCTGTGCAACTTCAGGCTGATATCCTTCAACATTAGCAGGTTGCACTCCAGACTCAACAACATTGTCATCATCACACAAAGGAGGAAAGCCAAGTGTAGCTTTGATGGAATTAGAGATCCATTTTGGATGATCAGAGCTAGCTTTGACTAACAATCTCTCCCCTTTATGACTTTTCTAGTGATATGATCTCTCAGATCAGTCTTTTGAAATCTTATCTGATCAGCCAGATATTCTGTACCTTCTTGATAGTAAGCTTTGAACTTAGTTAGGTACTTAGAAATGGTCTTTTGAGAGGCTCCAATAGCTGTGTGGATAGCAGCTAGATCTTCTTGTAGTTGCTTTGATATTTCAGTTTTCGAATCTGTTGAAATACTTCCCAGTTTCTTGATGATTTCTGTATGGGAGTCTTTGAGGTTTTCATTGGACCTGAATTGATTTTCTAAAACATACCCTTGCTTTGTGGCAATGTCCTCAACCTCAGTCTTCAGCAGCAATTGTTGCTCAGCCAAATATACTACAACATTGCCTCCTTTATGGAAGCAATCTATCATCTCTTTCTTATGCAGATTGACTTCAAATCTGATTGACTTTATGTCCCGAGCTAGCTGAAACTGCAGTTCTTTATTAGACTCATCTACATACTTCTCTAAAGACTGCCTTTGTTCATCCAATTTTACTTGCATTTGGACCAGTAATGAACTGAAGTCCATGCTTGGAGCAGGTGGTTATGTGACTGTGTGCAAGGCTTTCTTGTAGCCTGAGCTCCATTTCCTGATTTCAACCATTTTTCTCTTCTTATCCATAGTGGCTTCCTCATCATTAGAGGGTTGTGATGAGCTTTCTATGTCTACTATGTCTTTATTAGATGGGTCATTCAGTAGCTCCTCCCCCTCATTTCTTGGCAGGACCTTTTCTACCTGTGATTACTCCCCCTCAGTCCTTACAGCTGGTAAATCAGGAAATAGCTCTTCCATTGTTACCTCTTGCTGTATCTGTATAGGAGGAACAAGTTTAGTTTGGAAAACAAAAGGTTCTCCCTAGACATCCAGATTTTTGTCCAGGGCCTGTTCTATAAAGGAGATACTTGCTTATTCTGCACATCTTGTGCCTCCTTCTCAGCAATGTCCAGTGCTTCTTTATTTATATCTGATACAATATCCATTACTGTATCAGATGCATACTCACTCCCTAGAGTAGCAGCATCAATTCCTTCCCTTTGAGCAGGTATCTCAGAAAGTATAGTATCTTGTGCTGTTGGTTCAGGAGTTTCTTCCCCTGGAGTGGAGACTACCTGTTGCTCTGGGAGCATATTACTCTCTACTTGATCTTGAACATCTTTTTGGGGCCTGTCTTCATCTGAACTGAAGACCACTTCCTCTTCAGAATCACTAGAAGATTCTGCTTGCTGAACAACTTTCTTCTTCTTCTTTTCTTTCTTTGTCTGTTTTTATGGAGTAGAAACCTCCTTGGTTAATACTCTATCCCAACTAGACAAAATTCTTACATCCATTCTCCTCATATGGTTGATGTTGGATCCTATAAGTTGGCTCGTTACATCTGGTATTGCTGAAGCTAGACATAAGCTTAAAATCCTTCCCAGATTTGGTTTCTTTATTCCTTCTTGTATTTTGTCAAATACTACAGATGCCTAGTTTGTTTTTACAGTGAAGATGACCCTTGTCATTAGATTGAACATGGAGACTGAAACTCTGTCATGTCCACCAGTCTTACACAGAATTACCATGCCTATGATTTCAGACAGAAACTTTCCTTGTGAATTCATCCCTTTCCTGGTAATGGATGATCCAACATTGATATTAGGGCTTAACCCGCACCAACTTAATGCATCTTTTGTCATTGATGGAATGATGTCATCGTCATCCTTAACCTTAGGAAGTTGGTGTGATTTCCTAATCATCTTCAGAGTAAGTTTCACTCAGGAATCTTGTATTGTGGCCTTAATCTTCTTCCCGTCTATGTCCACAGTGGCTGATGAATAAAATTTCATGACTTCCTTCTTCCAGATCTTAGTTGGTTCTAAGACCAAGAATTCCAAACCATTCTTTGAAATTAGGGTAATTACACCCTGGATTTCTGGAGACGCTGTCGTGAATCCACCACGAATCAGCTCATAGCCTTCATTCACTTTATCTTCCTTGATGGGCGCCATTGATGAAAGGGAGAGTGAGAGAAGAGAATATCGAAGTCGACACAAGGTCTAGAGTCGAGAAATCTAAAAGCGTAGTCGACAAGATTTTGGCTTCACCTATTTATAGTCTAGGTGTAAAGGGGAGTTCAAAAGACGCTCCTTAGTAATAATACTAGGTCTCGACAACACTTATATGTGTCGATAGAAAAGATCTAGGTCTAGACACTACTTAGGTTTAGTCGACACATCTATGTGTCGACATACTTATGTCAGTGTCGACATGGACTGGTCATGTCTCGACATAGAGTGTCGACTTTAATTTTTGTGTGTCGACACAAAATCAGTTAACTTAAAGTCTCGACATAGTTGTGTCGACACCTATTCTTCTGTCGACACAGATACTGTGTCTGTGTCGACACATCCTTTTCCTTTGTCGATACAACATACTGAGTGTGTCGACACAATTTGTTTGTGTCGACACAAACATTGTACTTAGACAAATTTCCTGAGAAATATTGTGTTTACATAGTCTACTTAGAAATGCTTGTGTTGACCTACTCTTGGTTCAACATACCTAATTCAATTTTAAAATTATTGAATTTAGTTTCATCCAGAGATTTTATAAAGATATCAGCTATTTGATTATTTGTGTTTACAAATTCTAGATTAATATCTTCCTTCTCCACATATTCTCTTATAAAATGAAACTTAATTTCTATATGCTTGGTTCTAATGTAAGATATAGGATTCTTAGCAATAGAAATAGCACTAGTAGAATCACAGAATAGTGGAATTCTACTTACCTTGATGTCATAATCTTCAAGTTGGTGCTTTATCCACAATAATTGTGCATAGCAACTGCCTGCAGCTACATATTCAGACTCAGCTGTTGATATAGCTACACTGGTCTGCTTCTTGCTTCACCATGACACCAGCCTTCCACCTAGGAATTGACAGGTTCCTGTAGTACTCTTCCTGTCTTCTTTGCATCCTGCAAAGTCTGCATCTGAGAAACTTGTTTGTAAGAAATCTCTATTCTTAGGGTACCAAAGACCTAGATGAGGTGTGCCCTTAAGATATCTCAAAATTCTTTTAACTGCAGTATAATGAGATTCCTTTGGGCAAGCTTGGTACCTAGTACAAACACATGTAACATATATGATGTCAGGTCTACTAGCAGTCAAGTAGAGTAGGGAGCCAATTATCCCTCTATACAAAGACTCATCAATAGGTTTCCCTGTCTCATCTTTTCCTATAGGCATACTTGTTCCCATTAGAGTTTTCATGGTGGAGGCTGAGTCCATTCCATATTTCTTACTCAACTCCTTGGTGAACTTAGACTGGGATATGGACAATCCATCATCTGTCTGTCTTACTTGAAGTCCCAAGAAGAACTTCAGCTCACCCATACTACTCATCTCAAACTTCCCTTGTATAAGTTTGGCAAACTTTCTACAAAGGTTTTTTTAGTAGATCCAAAGATAATACTATCAACATATATCTAGACTAGGATTATCTTTCCTTTAGATTCCCTAAAGAATAGAGTTTTGTCTATCTTTCCTCTAAAGAATTAATTCTCAATAAGAAAAGTAGACAATGTTTGTCACAACCCGCATTTTCTCCGAGGAAAACGGATTATCAGAGTAGGAGAAAACACGCGTCATGATGCCACGTCGAGCAGGGGATAATTGCCGATGCTCAGGCAAACCACTAACAACTATACTTTAAGAAAATTCCTAAGTTATATGACAAGAAAATCAGTTATATTTTTAAAGGTCGTATCCCTCGGCTCGGTGGATCACCTAGTCCACAATTTAAAAACTATACTTATACGCTGCAGAAAATACTTTATTCAGGTTTGACATCCTAAAAGAGTGCATAAGTGTCCCTAGAGGACAACTTATACTATGCAGGATCCTACTTTTGATTTATACTATATATAGGAAAAATGATCTTTTTATGTTATTTGAAAAATAGTGATGAGTTTTATAAAACATGCTGATCATGAGGAGTACTTATAATAGTGTTTTTAGGTTTAAAAGTAACTAGCAACCTAGCATAAATCATCCTAAGAGCAAGTAGACTAACTCCAGAAAGGTAGCAGCAAAAAGTAACACATCTAGTATCAAGGTAAAACTACTAGTGGGCGCCAACAAACTGACACGAACCCACTGGCAAGTATGTATGTCTGTAAGAAAAACAGTAAAACTACCTCACAAGACCAAGGAACTAATCTCCACAGAACGAGAGACCACCAACAACAGCATAGCACAACTAGCCGCCTAATCGGCTACTAACCAGAACCTGAGGCATTCAAAGAAGAAAAGAATACCTGAGCAAGCTAAACAAGTAAAAAACTGTATGGAAAAGTTAAGTTATAAGGTAAGCAAGAAGTGTAAGCAAACCGAAATAAGCACCACTGTCCAAGGCAAGACAGAAGAAAAAAACACTAAGTGCGTGGAAACAGCAACAACCCTGCCCAAAAATAAATCCTGCAGAGTTTACCAGGCTACCATGAGCCCAAACGTTGCAAATTTACAAAGTAAGAAACGTCTAACACCCTAAGCTGTGAGATATGGTAGTAGCAAAAACAACGCGGATCCGGGTTGGAGGCAAACTCAGTCCCCCAACCACCATTTCCAAGAAAAAAAGCTCAGGGGTCTACATATGAAAGCACTAGGGACCTCCCACCCCCTTGCCCAGCCCGTACCTGGAGCAAGATAAAAGAAAAAGGGTGGCCTTGGCTAAATTACACAATACGTCCCCCATTAAGAGCTTCAAACCACCACTACTAACCACGACCAACGATTCGGCCTTTTTGGAAAAAAAAGAAAATAGTCGACAAGGAACCTCAAAATCAAGGAATTCACTCGGGGGAGAAAATCAAGGTAAGGGGAAAATGTTGAGATGACTCAACACGGCATGGCGTTGAGTGAGCTCCACTCACTAAACGCCTAAATAGACGGTGGCGTTGAGTGAGCTAGCCTCACTCAACGCCAAAACAGCAATGGCGTTGAGTTAGGTTCACTCACTCAACGCCTTCTGCAACACTGGCTGTGGCGTTGAGTGAGCTAACCTCACTCAACGCCAAAATAGCTATGGAGTTGAGTGAGGTCCACTCCCTCAACTCCTTCAGCAAAGCAGGCTGTGGCGTTGAGTGAGCTACCTCACTCAATGCCAAAACAGCTATGATGTTGAGTGAGGTCCACTCCCTCAACGCCTTAGCACTAAACCGCAAAACCCAACTGTGGCATTGAGTGAGTCCACCTCTCTCAACGCCAAAATAGCTTTGGCGTTGAGTGAGGTCGACTCACTCAACGCCAAAGTACTTAGCCGCGAAAACAAACTGCGGCG
Source organism: Platanthera zijinensis (assembly GCA_039513925.1). Taxonomy (NCBI): domain Eukaryota; kingdom Viridiplantae; phylum Streptophyta; class Magnoliopsida; order Asparagales; family Orchidaceae; genus Platanthera; species Platanthera zijinensis. The sequence continues at coordinate 175,299,673 of CM077088.1, forward strand.
TTGAGTGCGTCCACCATTCTCAACGATAGAACATCTTTGGCGTTGAGTGAGGCCGACTCACTCAATGCCAAAGTACTTACCCGCAGGAAAGGGCTGCGACGTTGAGTGAGCCCGCCTCACTCAGCGCCTAAACTGCCATGGCATTGAGTGAGGCCCACTCTCTCAACGCCATCCGGAAGAGGTCGGCGGGAATGCAGATTGATTCTCGCCGAATCAGCGGGAATGCAGATCGATTCTCGCCGAATCAGCGGGAATGCAGATCGATTCTCGCCGAATCGGCGGGAATCACTAACGATTCTCGTCGAAGTCGGCGAGAATCACTTAGTGATTCCCGTCGATTTTGACTTACAAGAATTTCTCACTCAAGGCCACACTACTTAGCCGCAAAAGAACAGATCAAGGGGCAATGACGTTGAGTGTGTGCACCACACTCAACGACAAGTCCCAGCAGACCCGGCGTTGAGTGTGTGCACCACACTCAACGCCAAGTTCAAGCAGACCCGACATTGAGTGTGTGCACCACACTCAACGCCAAGCCCTGAATCCTCCTTCGCTAACTCCAACAAGTCTATTCCTGTAGCAATATTAATCTAACAGCCAAACATGTTTCTAGGGTTATAATGAGGACTAGCACAATTTTCAAGTTAAAGCCTCTAACTCCTACCTGGCTACATCTACGACACAGGAAAATGCTAACCTAACCCTTACTTCCTTCCCCGGCCCGAGAACAAACAAGCTACAACGAGGGAAAAAGAACAGAGAACATACACAGCTGTTTTGGGCAAGGTTCTGTATAGGGAATTTTCTAACAACAAGCTTAGGCATCATCACCGGTTCTTTCACAGGAAAAGAAAGCATCTATTGTACAGGAAAGGAAACTGACTATTGTTAAAGCAATGCTCGGTTATATCAAATAGGCAGACTGGGCATAAAATAAAACAGGAAAACAAAATGGCAAGGGCAAGAGTACAACTTGCCTCGATTTCCAGCGAAGCTTGGTCGGCCTCCCTTATCCTCACTCGATACCAGCAACAGCAACACCTAAAGCAGAAATCTGGGGCTTTAATGGCGGAAACGGACAACCCAAGAAATTTGAGACCCCTAGAAACACCACGAAAACTGAATTTCTTACCTTAGGAATGAAGGTCTAGGCGAGAGCAATCCAAATCCACTTTCGGAATCGAATTCCGTCCACAAACGCTCCCGAAATCGGCGTCCGAAGGTAGCAGTTCCGGCGGTTTCTCCGCTTCTTTTCGCGAACAGGCGCAGACTGGTTCGGTCTTTCGGGAAGATGAACAGGAGCGGTTTCCTCTTAAGTCTAAACTATCTTATATATAGCATCCTCTTAATCTCAATTAACTAATCAATTAATTAAGGATAAAAATGACAAGGCAAAACCGCCAAGCATCCGCACCCTTTCAGAAAAAATAATATTTAATATAATATTTATTAAATAGCTTTATTTTTCATAAAATACAAAACGACGCGAAAACCGAACATCCTCGGAATTCGACGAAATTCGCACCGTAGCTAAATATTCACGCTACGAACACAACAGCGAAGTCGAAATTAACTTTCGACGAATAGAACTCGAGTTATACCCACCCAAAGCCAAAACACAAGCATCCCCTGAGAGGCCACACCGGGTCACCCAAAACGACTCGGCTTGCTAGGGAGATCTTATCAATAGGCTATAAAATGGGCCACTCAGTTCTAAGGAGTTAAGACCACACTCCACAGATGACACAAACCAAGAAAACGAGTCAACGTAACGCCAAGCAAGAATTAAAAAATCGCAGAAAAAAAATTAGGGGCGTTACAGTCACTCCCCCTAAAAGAAAGTTTCGTCCCGAAACTTTACGCACAACGCCTCAACTATATAAGGAAAGGTAACAAGCCAAACATTACAAGAAGAAAACAAACCAATCTAATCAGGGAAACAGTTGAGGGTGAGCCTCCCTCATAGCCGACTCTAACTCCCAAGTCACGCTTTCCAAACCCTGATTCTTCCATAGAACTTTGACCATCGGGATGGACTTCCTTCGCAGCACCCGATCTTGAGTATCCAAAATGCGGACCAACACTTCAATAAAAGAGAGATTAGGATCCAACTGGGGCACAACATCCAAGACTTGCCCACTACTGCGCACACACTTCCGCAATTGGCTTACGTGAAATACATTATGAACACTTGGGAAGTTTGCTGGCAATTCCAACCTATAAGCTGACACGCCAATCCGTTCAACAATCTTAAACGGACCCACATACCTCGAGTCCAATTTCCGGTTCTTACCGAACCTCTTAATACCAACCATCGGGGAAACCTTAAGGAACACAAGGTCCCCTACAGAAAACTCCAAGTCAGACTTACGCCGATTGGCGTTCTTTTCATATCTCTCCTGAGCTATACGAAGCTTTTCTCGAATAAGCTTCACCGCGACTTCCATCTCCTCGAGCGCATCCGGACCCAACAAGGGTCTCTCACCTGCCTCAGCCCAAAACAGGGGGGTTCTGCAGCGCCTCCCAAACAAAGCTTCAAACGGAGCTATTTGCAAACTTTCTTGATAACTGTTATTGTATGCAAACTCCATAAGTCGCAATCGCTCATCCCATGCTCCGCCGTGGTCTAGAATGTAGCATCTGATCATATCCTCAACTATCTGGTTCACCCGCTCCGTCTGCCCATTGGTCTGTGGGTGGTAAGCAGTAGAGTACCTCAGATCTGTACCCAAACCCTCCTGCAGACTCTGCCAAAAGCGAGAAGTAAACCGGGAGTCTCGATCAGAAATGATGCTAACAGGCACACCGTGCAATCTGATGACCTCATTCAAGTACAACTCTGTTATCTTCTTCATCGGATAGTCAATCTTATACGGCACAAAGTGAGCACACTTCGTTAGTCTATCCACTATGACCAAAACAGAATCAAATCCCCTTGGATATTTTGGTAAGCCCTTGATGAAGTCCATAGAAATACTTTCCCACTTCCAAGTCGGGATCTCTAGTGGAGTCAACGTGCCACCAGGACTTCCGTGATTGGCCTTCACACGCTTGCAAGTGTGGCACTCAGCAACAAATCGGACTATATCACTCTTCATCCCATACCACCAGGCAATTTTCTTCAAATCACGATACATCTTTGTAGATCCCGAATGGTAGGCAACACTGGATCCATGAGCCTCTCTGCATATCATACCCCTGATGTCTCCGACAGCGGGGATGCAAAATCTGCCGCGGTACTTCAAAGTACCCACATCATCGATGGAAAAATCCGACAACTCCCCTCTCTTAGTCCTGAGGTATAAGTGCAGAAGGTCCGGATCATCCTTCTGGTGCAACCTAGTAAGGGAAATCAAAGACGGCTCTGCCACTGCCAAACAACTTTGCATGCCACAGCATCCCACCGAGATATCCATAAGGAGGAACTCTTCCACTAAACGATCGGCGGAGAGATTAAAGATCTTCCCCGTCTTCCGGCTCAGGGCGTCGGCCACTACATTGGCCTTGCCTGGATGATACTTGATCTCTACGTCATAATCGGCCACATACTCTAGCCACCGCCACTGGCGCAGATTCAACTCCTTTTGCGTGAACACGTACTTCAGGCTCTTGTAATCAGTGAAGATCTTGCACTGAGCCCCATAAAGTAGATGCCTCCACAGCTTCAACGCATAAATCACCGCCGCAAACTCAAGGTCATGCGTAGGGTAATTTCTCTCGTGAGTCTTTAATTGCCTTGACCCATACGCAATTACTTTTCCAACTTGCATCAACACGTAACCTAGACCAACGTGCGAAGCATCCACGCACACATCATACTCCATACCCTCAGTAGGTAGGGTCAGGACGGGAGCAGAACACAATCTGTTCTTTAGCTCCAAAAAGGTTTCTTCGCACTTCTCGTTCCAAACAAAGGCCGCGTTCTTCTGAGTCAACCTGGTCAAAGGTGCAGCTAGGGTAGAGAAACCCTCCACGAACCTCCTGTAGTAGCCGGCCAACCCTAGGAAGCTTCTGATCTCCTTGGGCGTGCCCGACTTACTCCAATCCATCACTGCTACGATCTTTTCCGGGTCGACCGAGATCCCATCCTTGTTCACCACGTGGCCCAGAAACGAGACCTGAGGTAACCAAAATTCGCACTTGCTCAACTTGGCGAATAACTTGTGATTTCTCAACTCCGATAGAACCAAGCGCAGATGCTGTTCATGCTCCTCAGCGCTGCGGGAATAGACCAATACGTCATCGATGAAAACCACAACGAACTTGTCTAGGAAATCCTTGAACACCCGGTTCATCATATCCATGAAAGCTGATGGTGCATTGGTTAATCCAAACGACATCACCAAGAACTCAAAATGACCATGCCTCGATCTAAATGCAGTCCGTGGAATATCTGCCTCGCGGATCCTGAGCTGATGATAGCCAGAACGAAGATCGATCTTGGAGAACACCGTGCTACCACGCAATTGATCAAATAAGTCATCGATCCTCGGCATAGGGTACCTGTTCTTAATAGTGACTTTGTTCAACTCCCTATAGTCGATGCAAAGCCGCATCGACCCATCTTTCTTCTTTACAAACAAAACAGGAGCACCCCAAGGCGACGAACTCTTCCTGATAAACCCTTTTGCCAATAACTCATCTAACTGGACTCGCAACTCCTCTAGCTCACGAGGGGCCATCCAGTACGACGCCTTAGCAATAAGACGCGTACCCGGTTCCAAATCGATCACAAACTCAACATCCCGATCGGGAGGAAGACCAGGAAGGTCATCAGGAAAAACATCAGCGAAACCACGAACAACGGAAATCTCCTCTAAGCGCGGTACACTAACAGCGGTCCCAACCATCGAGACTAAACAAGCAAAACAACCAGAAAGAAACAACTTCTGAGGATATACTGCAGAAATGACAGGAGAAACTTGACACGGTTCAGCATACACGCTTCCCGGCTGACCATCGTCCTTGATGAAGTCCAAGCGCTTCCCTTTGCACTGAATGACCGCATCATACTTAGACAGCTAGTCCATGCCCAGAATAATATCGAAGTCCTCCAGATCAATCATCTTCAAGTCTGCCCTCACAAGAAAATCCCCTAACAAAACAGGGCAATCTAGAATGCCCAAATCTGATAACACAGATTCACAAGAAGGGAACTTGACGCGGAAGGTATCACAAACTCGATCTAGAGTTAACCGATGTCGCTCCACAAAGGCTCTAGCCACAAATGAGTGGGTAGCGCCGGAGTCGAAAAGAATGCGCGCCCATCGGTTCTTCACCTTAAATTTCCCTATAGGAGTATATACAACTAAGATCTACCAAAACCCAACTGTAACCATTCTAGTAAATAAAACTTTCAAGCTGGAAAAAGGAACAACTAACTTGAGATGACCTGAGTCGAAGCTTGAGCCTCCTCGGAAGAGATCACGTTCAGCTTTCCTTTACCCTTGTCCACACGCTGAGGCGGAGGTAGTGCCTGAAGTGGAACTGCATGAAGAGCAGGCTGGACCTGAGGACACCTAGACTTGATGTGACCCTTCTGCCCGCACTGATAGCAGACTTTATCCTTGGACCAGCACTGGGCAGCATTATGCCCGGGTCGCTTGCAAACAGAACAGGAAACAGCCCTCCTAGGAGCACCCTGAATAGCATGAACTTGCTCCTTCTTCTGAGCTGCTGCCTTTTTGAAACACCTGTCAACAGGGTGGCCTGACCGACCACAGAAGCTACACACCACCTTACTATTCTTTCCCGAAGCAGCACCGGGTACCTGGGGTTTCTTCTCCTCAATAGACATCCTCTTGTCCTTCCTCATTTGCTTGTCTCTGCTCTTTGCGGTCTCGATAGCCTCCACTTTCAGACCAGCCTCCACTACCCCTGCATAAGTCTCTGATCCATAAGCACTGGTCAACTGCTGCACCTCGCTCCTCAAGCCACTAAGGAATCGCTTGACTCGATCAGCCTCAACACTTACCAACCCAGGAGCAAACCGGCTCAACTTGCTGAACTCTATCTCATACTCACCGACCGTGAGTTGACTTTGCTTTAGGTGGAGGAAGTCGTTCTTAAGACGGTCACGCTCGACTGAAGGCATGAACTTCCTCAGCAGCATTTCCTTGAACACTTCCCAAGTGCAACCAGCTACCAAGCTCTCCTTTTCTCTAAGCCACCAACTCTTAGTCAAACCCTTAAGCTGATAGGCGGCTATCATCACTCTCCGATCGTCTGAAATACCGGAGTACGAGAACATCTCCTCCATTTAGATCAGCCAATCGTCTATGACCATAAAATCTGCCTTCCCATCGTAAGTAGGAGGGTTAAGTCTCTAAAACTGTGAGATAAATGCCATCTCCGCTGGCACCACCACTGGAGGTCTCAGGGGTGCAGGAGGAGGAGGAACAGCTAACCCCCCTGCAAGGCCTTGCACTCCCTGAGTCTGCCCTGGCACAACTGCTACCAAAGACTGGATCTGGGCTCGCACCTCCACCATCTGCCTGCTCAAGGAATCGCTACTCTGTCGCAGGCTCTCGATCACCGAATCATTCTGCGCTCCCGATGACTCACCCTCAGATAGGGGGGTCGATCTAGTCGAAGGGCGTCTCGCCATCCTAAAATCATAGCAACCTTAGACAGATCCTAGTACGACAACTGCAACTAACTACAAGTACAGACAATACATACATAAATATGAACTTAAAGCTGCTAAACTTGCTCTGGGAGTTTATTTTTATAAGAATTGATGTTATGCCCTAACCTAGGATGGTTAACCACCACCATACTAACTCTTGTGCCTAGACTGGGAATGCATGACTTTATATTATTTTTGAATCGAAAACTTATGTGTGTACATATGTCATCCTGCCAGTCTTTAGCTTGGCACACTGTGCTTATGCAATGTTATGCTATGCATGTTTGTGCTATGCATTCTAAAAAGGCCCTTATGCATATTATGAACGACGTACACATGAAAATGTTATGCATCTCATACTACATAACATTTTCATGCAATGAAAAGAAAACGAGCTAGTCGCAGCCATGTGGTGAGGTTATGCATCCTATACTACATAACCCTCACATGTTGCCCCTATGGTGGATCCATATACGAACACATATTATGTATCCCATACTACATAATATGCCCCGTATACTTCGTGTTATGCTATGAGTGTAGTTTTTGTGCTGTTGCCAAGATGTGCTGATGACATATCGGTGTGTGAATGACATGATGCTGAACCACTAATGCAATCAAAAGGGAAGGTTGCCCGACTAACTTGTCAAGCAACCCCCCTCTGATACCAACTGTCACAACCTGCATTTTCTCCGAGGAAAACGGATTATCAGAGTAGGAGAAAACACGCGTCATGATGCCACGTCGAGAAGGGGATAACTGTCGACGCTCAGGCAAACGACTAATAACTATACTTTAAGAAAATTCCTAAGTTATATGATTAGAAAATCAGTTATATTTTTAAAGGCCGTATCCCTCGGCTCGGTGGATCACCTAGTCCATAATTTAAAAACTATACTTATACGCTGCGGAAAATACTTTATTCAGGTTCGACATCCTAAAAGAGTGCATAAGTGTCCCCAGAGGACAACTTATACTATGCAGGACCCTACTTTTGATTTATACTATATATATATGAAAAATGATCTTTTTACGTTATTTGGAAAATAGTGATGAGTTTTATAAAACATGCTGATCATGATGAGTACTTATAATAGTGTTTTTAGGTTTAAAAGTAACTAGCAACCTAGCATAAATCATCCTAAGAGCAAGTAGACTAACTCCAGAAAGGTAGCAGCAAAAAGTAACACATCTAGTATAAAGGTAAAACTACCAGTGGGCGCCAACAAACTGACACAAACCCACTAGCAAGTATGTATGTCTGTAAGAAAAACAGTAAAACTACCTCACAAGACCAAGGAACTAATCTCCACAGAACGAGAGACCACCAACAACAGCACAGCATAACTAGCCGCCTAATCGGCTACTAACCAGAACCTGAGGAATTCAAATAAGAAAAGAATACCTCAGCAAGCTAAACAAATAAAAAACTGTACGGAAAAGTTAAGTTATAAGTTAAGCAAGAAGAGTAAGCAAACCGAAACAAGTACCACTATACAAGGCAAGACAGAAGAAAAAAACACTAAGTGCGAGGAAACAGCAACAACCCTGCCCAAAAATAAATCCTGCAGAGTTTACCAGACTACCATGAGCCCAAACGTTGCAAATTTACAAAGTAAGAAACGTATAACACCCTAAGCTGTGAGATATGGTAGTAACAAAAACAACGCGGATCCAGGTTGGAGGCAAACTCAGTCCCCCAACCACCATTTCCAAGAAACAAAGCTCAGGGGTCTATATGTGAAAGCACTAGGGACCTCCCACCCCCTTGCCCTGTAAGACCCCCTTTTTTTCTTTTTCAACCACCGGGGTCTTAGGCCCAGAACCGCCGCTTTGCGGTGACACCTTCACGTCCTGAAGGGTCATCACCACAAGGCGCCGATTCTGCCGGCCAATTCGATCGCAGAAAGGTAGCACAATATAACAGTAAGAGCAATGCAGTCCACAATAATAAAATCACATATATATAATAAAGCTCCACGAAGGGAGTGTCCACAGAAACATCAGAGTGCAGCATAATGTAAACTAGAAATAAGGGCATAAGCCATGTACATCAGAGTCCTCACTACAATATCACTCATGCGGAAGCAAACACAAGAAACTACTCAGGGTCGAGACTCACGGTCCCGGCTGTGTGAACTCCGGAGCTAGACTGCCCCATCTCTAGGCGCACCGATCTCTGGGGCTGCTCCTCCATGCTGGGCTCCACGATCCCCTAAATGATGCGGTTCGAAAACCGTTAGTCATAAAGACTAAGCCCTATCATCCCCTACCCTTTCCCCCATGGCTCCTAGGTACCGAGCGGAGAGGAAGAAAAGGGAAGGACATGATGGTAGAGATTAATCATGAAACAGATGGCAGCGGAAACTAATCTAGCAAGTTGTATTAGGTGAGCAGATAATATGATTGTTATAATAGGTCTAGCAATAAGAAAAGCAATTATATGAATTTAAACCTTCACTTATGTGAGAACACATAAGCAAAAGGGATCTTTTGCAAGGCTCCCATCGTATAGAGTGTCCCATACCACTTATACGTTGGGGTGTCGGTTATCAAACAGCAATGGTTGTTATATATTGAAATTAACCTTTGATTTATAAACTTGCCCACACAAGCTTATAGACCAAGGGGTCGTTTTGCAGGTCCTAATGTATAAGCGTCCCATACCACTTATACTTTAGGTGTCAGGGTTAAATGAATCGATTATGCTATGACATGCTAGTGGGTATGATGAAACATGCAAGTGCAACTCACACACCCGACTCTGTGCACACAGACCTTTAGTTCCCCCTTTCGGAGCCGTTACCTCCCAGGATACCTCCGTAGTGGCTGACGGAAGCGGTGGGTTGGGCCTCGCCCACCTCAAAACCAGTAAAAGCACCACTGGTCTGACCTATCGTACGCCTCAACGCTTGGTGCACTAAGCGGACGCCTGCGTACTCTTGCCGGCTGGCGCACCTGACTTCTGTTGGCGAAGTGCTAACCACCTCGCCGAGTCAACGATATCGGTGTCGGTGCAATCGAACTCCCCGATATCGTAAAACCCACCACCTTAACTTTTCCTATCTTATGCACATGCAAGTTTAATCGCAAACACACAAAACCGAGCCGAAGCTCCCCGGACCAAAACGTCCGTCTCCCAACCAACCGAGCCAAAGCTCCCCGGACCATCCCGTCCGTCTCCAAACCAACCGAGCCGAAGCTCCTCGGACCATCCCGTCCGTCTCTTAACCAACCGAGCCGAAGCTCTCATCAATCTTCCTGTGCCAACAGTGTTTGTGAAAAGTGCAATCCTAGTTACTAAGTTACTCTTGCTAGTTTATTATTACAGTTTACGTTAGCCCAGGACTGCCCCCGGTATACCCCGTGAAGGGCTCTCAAGGGGCACTAGGAACCAAGACGGCGGCATTACGGCCCGAAGTTCCCTTTCGCAAGGCACTTAATATTATTGGTTTATTTCCCTTAACCCATTCCTTTCTCACATTACGATAGACTATCCTAGGGTGATTTTTTTTAAACCTTCCACTCTTCGGGGAAGACGATCTTTCGCCAAACCCGAGCACCTCTTAACTCTAGCTATCACTACTACTCTCTACTCTTCATATTTTCCTATTGTAATTTCCTCCACAAATGTCCACCCAGACAAAATGTTTAACTCCAAAAACTTCCTCAGATCAAGTCCTATTGCATTTCTCAAATTGCTATATGCAGACCGACCTAGGCTACATGTCGAACCGGTTATGCAATGATCCATTACTCATCCAAATGCCCTAAATTATTTACTGGAGACTTACCATGATATGAATGTCCTAAATCCAGAAAATGGAAATTTTCCTAATTTATTTGGCATTTAATTAAATTCCTCGAAAATCCCAAGGGCTATCGGTTTGAACATGAACTACCCTAATTATTCATGCAAGATGTCCAGCAAATTTATGATAAATAGTAGGTTATCTCAGAAGGTTAAATCCTAAGTATCATAATTTTTCAATCATCAAAATGGCATGAAAGCTATTTTAGAAATAATCTCTAACTTCTATTGTTTATGAAGCAAGTACAGAAAATATTCTTCCAAAAATTATAAATAATTCATGACATGCAGATAAAGGCCTAAAATTAGCACTGGCCAAGTTTCATAATTTTCCAGCAAGTATTTTATCCATAATTAATTTTTAAACATAAAAGCCCTTTCTATCATCTGTGAATAAGGTACTAGATTTACTCAACATAAAATTCTATAAAAATCCAGGGATCATTGTGCTACTAATCAAGGTCTAAATCCAGAATTTCAACTGATTATAATTAATTTAAAACCTCCAAATAATTGAAACAATAAATCGGGCAATTATTCTTTTAACACATGAAGTATAACATTTATTAATCATAAAATTCCAGAAGATTTACTTTAAGTCTAAAACATCCTAAAACTCCCTCCTCCTGAGTTTCACAATTTTTAGATTAGGTTTAGTGCTTAAAATAACTAAATCACATTTTTATCCTAATCCGACATCTCAACTTTCGAGGTACCTAACTACCTCCAATTCCTTCACTATTTCAACCAGAGAGTTTTCATCATATCATCCCCCTCTCCTCCAAATTTCAAGGGCATACAAGAGCTTTTGCTCCTATGTCCTTCACAAACCTCAAACTCCCACCCGTTGGATTTGAGCCAATCTCTTAGGGTAAAATCCACCCTAAGCCACACCATGTTACCCAAGAGGGTAGACATAGACTCAACAAATCAGTGGCCAACAACTTCAGCCTCTTTTGAGGAGATTTGTCCACTCCATCTCCAATCGTACTTTTCCCCAAAGTACCCCTCACCAAGACCTATCTAGGACTTGATACTTCCCTATTCAAAACTCGACCAATCGAGTTGAAATTTTGTACAGATTTTAATATTGATGCCAGGGACCACCACCCAAAATTTGGGGGAGTTTGGACTTAATTTCATCTCCTAATTAATTTTATATTGTTTATTAAATTTTTACAAAAACTTTAGGCAAAAGTTCTCCAAAAATTCTCATTTTTGGACAGCCTCTCGATATACATATTATAGACCTCCAGTCCAAATTTCAAGTCATTTGGACATGTTATGAACCGTGGGCAACCATTTTAATTTCTGGTTAGCCTAGGTCTTGATCCCACCAAAATGAGTGCTGTGTTCAAACCACTCACCCAAATTGAATAAAATCAATTTTAAATTAAAGTAGACCCCGAGGGCTACAACGTTTGTGTCTGGTCATTTTTCCTAAAACAACCTCTACGTGCCTCGTTTCGCAGCCTCAACATATATCCAAATAATCTATTTTTCCATATGTAATATATAATAATCTATATATTATAAAATTATTTCTACTGTTCATCTTCTACATGAACCCGAGAACCAGACACAGAAAAATCATTTTTCCTGTAAGCATTCCGTGATCCGTCGCCGGCCGTTCGGTCACTTCCCTGGCCAGCCACCACCACCACCACCTCCGTTGAGGCGATGGCTATCGGTCGGCGGTGGTTTGGCCGCCGGAGGTGGCGGTTTCCGGCGAACTCAAAATACCCTTTTTCATGGTTTTTCCATGAAAACGAGAGACGGGTCTGGCTCCGTTGAGCGCGAACCTCCTTTCTAAGAATCCTAAGATCTACCCATGAAAGAGAAGGAGCAGAGGAGGACCTTGTTCGCGGTTTGAAGGCGAGAAGAACGTCGGGGTGCCATGGCGCGGTGGTGGCGTTTGCTGAACTTCTCCTACAGCAAGAACAAATGTCTGATCCGATTACTTGAGCGTGTAACCTTCTCCTCTTGCCCAGGTGGGCTTTTATAAATCAGGAAGTGGGAAGGTGAATGGGTAAAACCATTATGGCCATGAAGTTCCCCCCCTTAACGTTTCGGTTACAGTGAAGGGATAAGAAACGGTGGAAACTGAACAGGTGTGTCCAGCTGGCGGTTTTCTATTGGACCACCTTTTCCTCATTTATTATATAATTATAGAAGGAAAACGGCCGGAAGTTACTCCTGGTGTAACTTCCCACACCAGCATTTATTACCACGCGTTGGAATAATTTCGGGCCTGAACCGTCGTTTCGGCCAATGTCACGGGCGTGACACATAGGTCACGGGCGTGACAGGCCCGGATAGCCAATTCTGGGTTCGACGATCGTCGAACTGAGATCGACGATCGTCGATGGATGGTCACGGGCGTGACCCTTGGGTCACGGGCGTGACAGGCCCGAACGGCAGATTTTGGGTTGACGATCGTCGAATTGAGATCGACGATCGTCGAAGGCTGGTCACGCCCTAGGTCACGGGCGTGACCTCTAGGTCACGGGCGTGACATGCCCGAACGGCAAATTTCGAGGTCGACGATCGTCGAATTGAGGTCGACGATCGTCGAAGGCTGGTCACGCCCTAGGTCACGGGCGTGACCTCTAGGTCACGGGCGTGACATGCCCGAACGGCAAATTTCGAGGTCGACGATCGTCGAATTGAGGTCGACGATCGTCGAAGGCTGGTCACGCCCTAGGTCACGGGCGTGACACTCATGTCACGGGCGTGACATGCCCGGGCCGCAAGGTCGACGATCGTCTCACGGCGATCGACGATCGTCGATGGGGTCACGCCCATAGTCACGGGCGTGACATCTTGGTCACGGGCATGACATGCCCAGACAGCACGTTCGACGATCGTCTCGTGGAGATCGACGATCATCGAAGTAGTCACGCCCAGGTCACGGGCGTGACGGGTCGGTCACGGGCGTGACCAACCCTTGACCCGAAAACTCGGTCGATTTATTTTCACTTTTTGTGCTCCCTGGGGTTCTGACTCGACCAACCGACTCCTAGGGGTCTAGCCGGAAATGGGATGTTACAAATCCCAATAAACAAAACAAAAATTTCGTCCCCGAAATTGAGGTTGAGCCTACGGTGATTTCTATCGGAATAAATTAAACTTGTAACATCCCATACGATCTTTCTATTGGGTTTAGGCGACTGTTCGTTTGATAACGAAGACAATCTCCCCAATAAACAAAAGATTAGCCCCTACCTTTCTGATTAAGTGCGCATGCCTAGGTCCTGGATTTTCCGTATCTAGTCTTAACATTCCAAAATAAGAAGGCAATCTATAGTATACCGAGAGGTGGTGAGATGTACCTGACTGAACAACTCCGGGTATCTTTGCCTCATCAGATCCTGCGGTTCCCAGGTGTGCTCCTCCTGACCGTGGTTTCTCCACAGAACCTTGACTAAGGGGATCTTCTTGCGCCGCAAGATCTGCACTCCTTTGTCGTCGATCCGAACCGGCTCCAAGTGAACAGATCGGTCTGAAGCTACCGGCCCTTCGGTGGTCAAAATCTGCTGGTCCGGGCGTAGTAGAGCCCTTCTCAGCGAAGAGATGTGGAAGACGTCGTGTAGAGCTGCCAGCTCCGGTGGCAACTCTAGCCTGTAGGCTAGGGGTCCGATCCGCTCCAGGATCCGGTAAGGGCCCATATACCTAGGGCTGAGTTTCTTCCTCCGACCGCGCACCCGTGAGACTCCGTGCATGGGCCGGATCTTCAAGAACACTCGATCCCCTACCCGAAACTCCACCTGACGATGCCGGGCGTCATAGTATTTAGCCTGTCTGCTCTGCGCCTCCAACATCCTATCTCTGATCAGTCTCACCTGAGCCTCGGTGTCTTCAACGAAATCCGATCCCAGCAGCTTCGGATCCTCGTCTTGAACCCAAGAAAGCGGGGTCCTACATTTTCTTCCATACAGGGCTTCATAAGGTGCCATCCTGATGCTGGACTGGTAGCTATTATTATAGGAGAACTCGACCAACGGTAACATCTTCTCCCACGGCTCCCCTCGGTCCAGTATACACAGCCGTAGTAAATCCTCCAAGGTCCGGTTGGTGCGCTCGGTCTGCCCGTCCGTCTGAGGGTGGAAGGCCGTGCTAAAAGTTAACCGGGTGCCCAAATATGCCTGCACTGACCGCCACTCCCTGGATGTAAACCGTCCATCGCGGTTCGACACTATCGTCCGGGGCACGCCATGATATCGGACATACTGCTCCACAAACTTCCGTACCAGCACTCCCACCGAGTCATCCTTCCTGATCGGTACAAAGCGGGCCACCTTCGTCAACCGATCGACAATCACCCAAATCGAGTCGTTCCCTGTCCGAGACCGGGGAAGACCATGTATAAAATCCATCGCTATATCGTCAAACTTCCACTCCGGCACCGGGAGTGGCTGTAACAATCCTGCGGGGTTCCTGCACTCCGCCTTCACCAACTGACACGCCTCGCAATGGGTCACGAAGTACGTAATATCCTTCTTCATGCCCGGCCAAAACATCGTCCTCTTCAAATCAGCGGTCATCTTTGTGATCCCTGGGTGTACCGAGTACCGGCTGCAATGCGCCTCCATCATAATATCCTCTCGTATCTGGCCTCCTGCGGGTATATATACTCTGCCTCTGAAGTGGAGCAAACCATCTCTCAGGGAATAATCTCCTGTCGAACCTTCCTCCAAAGCTCGGAACATCGGCTCCGCCCACGCATCTGTCCTCTGTCCGTCCCGAATGCGATCCCGAATATCGTCAATGGCCACTATCGATGCCAGATACTCCCTATACAGATCTGGGTCATCCTCAGACACTAGGGATATCTGCATATCTCTGAATGACTGGACTAGCTCCATGGACATAACCTGGGGCCCAGCTTCGGAAGTGGCAGCTCTCCGGCTCAACGCGTCGGCCACCACGTTTGCCTTCCCTGGGTGGTAGTGCATCTCATACTGATAATCTGCTAAGAACTCCACCCAACGCCTCTGTCTGATATTCAGCTCCTTCTACGTGTCCACGTATTTCAGGTTCTTGTGATCGGAGAAGATATCGCAGTGGACTCCATAAAGATAATGGCGCCAGACCTTCAGAGCAAAAACGACCGCTCCCATCTCGAGGTCGTGCACCGGGTAGTTCCTCTCATGGATCTTCAGCTGGCGGGAGGCATATGCTATGACATGTCCGTTCTGCATCAGCACCGCTCCCATCCCTTGGTATGATGCGTCGGTATACACCTGGAATCCCTCCCTTCCGGATGGAAGGGCCAGGATAGGGGCCGAGATGAGTCGGTCCTTCAGCTCCTGGAAAGCCGCCTGGCACTGCGGGGTCCAAACAAAAGGTGCCTCCTTCTTTGTCAAAGATGTGAGGGGGAGGGCAATCCGAGAGAACCCCTCCACGAACTTCCGGTAGTAACCGGCAAGTCCCAAGAAACTGCGTACATCGGTGGCTGTCCTCAGCTGCGGCCAATCGCGAACTGCCCGAATCTTTGCTGGATCTACTGATAACCCGGCTCCGCTGATGATGTGGCCTAGGAAGGCCACCTCCTTCAACCAGAACTGACACTTGCTGAATTTTGCATAAAGGCGATGCTCCCGCAACCTCTCCAAGGTCAGTGCCAGATGCCGAGTGTGCTCCTCCTCCGTCCTAGAGTAGATCAGGATGTCGTCTATGAATACTATGACGAACACATCCAAGTAGGCCTCGAAAACCCGGTTCATGAGACTCATGAACGCCGACGGAGCATTCGTGAGCCCAAAGGGCATCACGGTGAACTCATACAGGCCATATCTGCTACTAAAGGCCGTCTTCGGGATATCCTCCTCCTGGATCCGCAGCTGGTAGTATCCTGATCTCAAGTCCAGCTTCGAGAAATAATGGGCCCCCTCCAGCTGGTCGAATAATTCGTCTATCCGTGGGAGCGGATAGGTATTCCGGACGGTCAGCCTGTTTAGTGCTCGATAATCGATGCACAGGCGGAGTGTCCCATCCTTCTTCTTCACGAACAGGACCGGTGCTCCCCATGGCGAGGAACTCGGTCTAACAAAACCTGCCTCAACTAATTCCTGCAACTGAGTCCGAAACTCTGCCAACTCCTTTGGGGCCATCCGATAAGGGGCCCTAGACGCCGGCTTGGCTCCCGGCACAAGCTGTATCTGAAAATCCTGCTATCGGTGTGGAGGTAGTCCTGGCAGTTTCTCCGGAAAGATGTCAGCGAAATCTCGCACCACCGGGATGTCTGTCACCGACTCCTTAACTTCCGCCACCTCAAAAAGAATTTGATAGACCTCCTCTCCCTGCAGATGGGCCTTAACGGCCTGTACCGAAGATAAGAGTATACGAGAGACAGGTCTTATACCTTCGATGGTAATGAAAGAGTCCCCGTGTCTCACGGTGATCCTCTTTGCCTGGCAGTCAATCTGGGCATAGTTCCAGTGCAGCCATACCATGCCCAGGATCAGGTCATAGTCCGTCAGCTTCAAAATTGTCGCTGGAGCCTCGAACGCTTTTCCACCAATCTCCGCCTCCATATTGCAGTGATCCGTGGTAAGGAGCTCAGATCCATCCGGTAGTCGCACCCTCATCCTCGAGCCTGTGAACCGCTCCACACCTTCCAGTCCTTCCACGAACGACTCCGACATAAAGGAGTGAGTAGCTCCAGTATCAAAAAGCGTGCGGGCAGGCTTGCCGCTGATGAAGACTATACCTGGGGTGATTAAATATCTCAGGGTTCTATAAAGAGTTTTCTTTCCTTGTTAATCTATCTAGTGCGGTTCTGAGTTTTAACAACTTAAAGGAAAATTCTATGAAAGTAAAGAAGCATTGCAGCGTACCTGCTATGACCTGCTCCGGATTTCGAGGCTGCGCAAGGTCCAAAGCATATACCTGCTCTCTTTCCTGTCTACGATCTCCCCACTGGTTTCCACGACCACGGTCGCGTCCTCGGCCTCCATAATGCTGAGCTGGTGGGCCGCCCTGATGTGCTGGAGGTGGTGCCCCCCTCATGGGGCAGTTCCTCAGAATGTGCCCAATCTGATGACAAAGAAAACACTCTGGTGGGGGATACGCCATTCCCCTGGGTCTCGGCATCTCCTGCATCCGAAGAGGGGGAGGGGCTAATACCACCTGTTCCCTCGGCTCCGGCCTCACGTCCTGACGAGGCTGGTCCTCTGTCCTCCTCCCCTCTGGTACAGCACCCCGCCGCTGGTCATTCCTACCTCTCCGTCCCTGATCCTCTGCTGGCCGCTTCCGGCCCCGGGTGGCGTGCCAATCTGCCTCAATCCTTTTGGCCATCTCCAAGATTCGGGAGATGGGCCCGTCAGATACGAACAACAGAGCCTCCCTCAAGTCCTCCCGCAGGCCCTTATAGAACCTCCTGATATACCCTGCCTCGTCCAGCTGGTAGGAATCTGCGTATCGAGCCAGATGGTCAAACTCTCGATGGTACTCCACCACGGTCCGGGTACCCTGCTTCAGCTGTAAGAACCGCTCTTCCAAATCATCCCTAGCCGACTGCGGAACGAAATGCTCCAGCAGTGCGGCCCTGAACTCCTCCCAAGTAACCTCCGCAACCTCCCTATCAGCAAAGGTCGTGTCCAACAGCGTCTTCCACCACCTCTTTGCATGGGACTCCAGGCAGGAGACAACCAGAGCCACCCTCTCCTCCCAGGGACATCGTATCCCGGTCAGCATCTTGTACATGATATCTAGCCACTCTTCCGTCCGAACAGCCGACTCTGTCCCCAAATAGGACGGGGGAGCAAGTCCTCGGAAGATGCTCAGCCAGTTGGCCCTCGGATTTGGCTGCGGGGCCGGAACCTGCTGGGCCCTGAAGGCCTCCAGAATGGCAGTCAGGGTCTGTCCCATGTCTGACTGAAGGAAAGGAGTGGGGGCCGGTGGGGGTGGTGCAACATCCTGAGCCTGTTGAACTCCACCTTGTGGCGTAGTCCGTGCTGGAGGCTGCGTAACAAAAACACACGCTGAGAAAACGTTCAAATATTACATAAAGGTGGACAATTATATGTGATCCTCATATGGGCACACCACTGCTTCCGCTGCTTAGTTTGTCCCCAAACTAAACTCGAGCGGGGGGTGACCTAGGGTTTGTGGACTGCTACTTCCGTCTGATCGATGTTTCCTCTGATACCACTTGTAAGACCTCCCTTTTTTTCTTTTTCAACCACCGGGGTCTTAGGCCCAGAACCGCCGCTTTGCGGTGACACCTTCACATCCTGAAGGGTCATCACCACAAGGCGCCGATTCTGCCGGCCAATTCGATCGCAGAAAGGTAGCACAATATAACAGTAAGAGCAATGCAGTCCACAATAATAAAATCACATATATATAATAAAACTCCACGAAGGGAGTGTCCACAGAAACATCAGAGTGCAGCATAATGTAAACTAGAAATAAGGGCATAAGCCCTGTACATCAGAGTCCTCACTACAATATCACTCATGCGGAAGCAAACACAAGAAACTACTCAGGGTCGAGACTCACGGTCCCGGCTGTGTGAACTCCGGAGCTAGACTGCCCCATCTCTAGGCGCACCGATCTCTGGGTCTGCTCCTCCATGCTGGGCTCCACGATCCCCTAAATGATGCGGTTCGAAAACCGTTAGTCATAAAGACTAAGCCCTATCATCCCCTACCCTTTCCCCCATGGCTCCTAGGTACCGAGCGGAGAGGAAGAAAAGGGAAGGACATGATGGTAGAGATAAATCATGAAACAGATGGCAGCGGAAACTAATCTAGCAAGTTGTATTAGGTGAGCAGATAATATGATTGTTATAATAGGTCTAGCAATAAGAAAAGCAATTATATGAATTTAAACCTTCACTTATGTGAGAACACATAAGCAAAAGGGATCTTTTGCAAGGCTCCCATCGTATAGAGTGTCCCATACCACTTATACGTTGGTGTGTCGGTTATCAAACAGCAATGGTTGTTATATATTGAAATTAACCTTTGATTTATAAACTTGCCCACACAAGCTTATAGACCAAGGGGTCGTTTTGCAGGTCCTAATGTATAAGCGTCCCATACCACTTATACTTTAGGTGTCAGGGTTAAATGAATCGATTATGCTATGACATGCTAGTGGGTATGATGAAACATGCAAGTGCAACTCACACACCCGACTCTGTGCACACAGACCTTTAGTTCCCCCTTTCGGAGCCGTTACCTCCCAGGATACCTCCGTAGTTGCTGACGGAAGCGGTGGGTTGGGCCTCGCCCACCTCAAAACCAGTAAAAGCACCACTGGACTGACCTATCGTACGCCTCAACGCTTGGTGCACTAAGCGGACGCCTGTGTACTCTTGCCGGCTGGCGCACCGGACTTCTGTTGGCGAAGTGCTAACCACCTCGCCGAGTCAACGATATCGGTGTCGGTGCAATCGAACTCCCCGATATCGTAAAACCCACCACCTTAACTTTTCCTATCTTATGCACATGCAAGTTTAATCGCAAACACACAAAACCGAGCCGAAGCTCCCCGGACCAAAACGTCCGTCTCCCAACCAACCGAGCCAAAGCTCCCCGGACCATCCCGTCCGTCTCCAAACCAACCGAGCCGAAGCTCCTCGGACCATCCCGTCCGTCTCTTAACCAACCGAGCCGAAGCTCTCATCAATCTTCCTGTGCCAACAGTGTTTGTGAAAAGTGCAATCCTAGTTACTAAGTTACTCTTGCTAGTTTATTATTACAGTTTACGTTAGCCCAGGACTGCCCCCGGTATACCCCGTGAAGGGCTCTCAAGGGGCACTAGGAACCAAGACGGCGGCATTACGGCCCGAAGTTCCCTTTCGCAAGACACTTAATATTATTGGTTTATTTCCCTTAACCCATTCCTTTCTCACATTACGATAGACTATCCTAGGGTGTTTTTTTTTAAACCTTCCACTCTTCGGGGAAGACGATCTTTCGCCAAACCCGAGCACCTCTTAACTCTAGCTATCACTACTACTCTCTACTCTTCATATTTTCCTATTGTAATTTCCTCCACAAATGTCCACCCAGACAAAATGTTTAACTCCAAAAACTTCCTCAGATCAAGTCCTATTGCATTTCTCAAATTGCTATATGCAGACCGACCTAGGCTACATGTCGAACCGGTTATGCAATGATCCATTACTCATCCAAATGCCCTAAATTATTTACTGGAGACTTACCATGATATGAATGTCCTAAATCCAGAAAATGGAAATTTTCCTAATTTATTTGGCATTTAATTAAATTCCTCGAAAATCCCAAGGGCTATCGGTTTGAACATGAACTACCCTAATTATTCATGCAAGATGTCCAGAAAATTTATGATAAATAGTAGGTTATCTCAGAAGGTTAAATCCTAAGTATCATAATTTTTCAATCATCAAAATGGCATGAAAGCTATTTTAGAAATAATCTCTAACTTCTATTGTTTATGAAGCAAGTACAGAAAATATTCTTCCAAAAATTATAAATAATTCATGACATGCAGATAAAGGCCTAAAATTAGCACTGGCCAAGTTTCATAATTTTCCAGCAAGTATTTTATCCATAATTAATTTTTAAACATAAAAGCCCTTTCTATCATCTGTGAATAAGGTACTAGATTTACTCAACATAAAATTCTATAAAAATCCAGGGATTATTGTGCTACTAATCAAGGTCTAAATCCAGAATTTCAACTGATTATAATTAATTTAAAACCTCCAAATAATTGAAACAATAAATCGGGCAATTATTCTTTTAACACATGAAGTATAACATTTATTAATCATAAAATTCCAGAAGATTTACTTTAAGTCTAAAACATCCTAAAACTCCCTCCTCCCAAGTTTCACAATTTTTGGATTAGGTTTAGTGCTTAAAATAACTAAATCACATTTTTATCCTAATCCGACATCTCAACTTTCGAGGTACCTAACTACCTCCAATTCCTTCACTATTTCAACCAGAGGGTTTTCATCATATCATCCCCCTCTCCTCCAAATTTCAAGGGCATACAAGAGCTTTTGCTCCTATGTCCTTCACAAACCTCAAACTCCCACCCGTTGGATTTGAGCCAATCTCTTAGGGTAAAATCCACCCTAAGCCACACCATGTTACCCAAGAGGGTAGACATAGACTCAACAAATCAGTGGCCAACAACTTCAGCCTCTTTTGAGGAGATTTGTTCACTCCATCTCCAATCGTACTTTCCCCAAAGTACCCCTCACCAAGACCTATCTAGGACTTGATACTTCCCTATTCAAAACTCGACCAATCGAGTTGAAATTTTGTACAGATCTTAATATTGATGCCAGGGACCACCACCCAAAATTTGGGGGAGTTTGGACTTAATTTCATCTCCTAATTAATTTTATATTTTTTATTAAATTTTTACAAAAACTTTAGGCAAAAGTTCTCCAAAAATTTTCATTTTTGGACAGCCTCTCGATATACATATTATAGACCTCCAGTCCAAATTTCAAGTCATTTGGACATGTTATGAACCATGGGCAACCATTTTAATTTCTGGTTAGCCTAGGTCTTGATCCCACCAAAATGAGTGCTGTGTTCAAACCACTCACCCAAATTGAATAAAATCAATTTTAAATTAAAGTAGACCCCGAGGGCTACAACTTTTCTGTCTGGTCATTTTTCCTAAAACAGCCTCTACCTGCCTCGTTTCGCAGCCTCAACATATATCAAAATAATCTATTTTTCCATATGTAATATATAATAATCTATATATTATAAAATTATTTCTACTGTTCATCTTCTACATGAACCCGAGAACCAGACACAGAAAAATCATTTTTCCTGTAAGCATTCCGTGATCCGTCGCCGGCCGTTCGGTCACTTCCCTGGCCAGCCACCACCACCACCACCTCCGTTGAGGCGATGGCTATCGGTCGGCGGTGGTTTGGCCGCCGGAGGTGGCGGTTTCCGACGAACTCAAAATACCCTTTTTCATGGTTTTTCCATGAAAACGAGAGACGGGTCCAGCTCCGTTGAGCGCGAACCTCCTTTCTAAGAATCCTAAGATCTACCCATGAAAGAGAAGGAGCAGAGGAGGACCTTGTTCGCGGTTTGAAGGCGAGAAGAACGTCGGGGTGCCATGGCGCGGTGGTGGCGTTTGCTGAACTTCTCCTACAGCAAGAACAAATGTCTGATCCGATTACTTGAGCGTGTAACCTTCTCCTCTTGCCCAGGTGGGCTTTTATAAATCAGGAAGTGGGAAGGTGAATGGGTAAAACCATTATGGCCATGAAGTTTCCCCCCCCTTAACGTTTCGGTTACAGTGAAGGGATAAGAAACGGTGGAAACTGAACAGGTGTGTCCAGCTGGCGGTTTTCTATTGGACCACCTTTTCCTCATTTATTATATAATTATAGAAGGAAAACGGCCGGAAGTTACTCCTGGTGTAACTTCCCACACCAGCATTTATTACCACGCGTTGGAATAATTTCGGGCCTGAACCGTCGTTTCGGCCAATGTCACGGGCGTGACACATAGGTCACGGGCGTGACAGGCCCGGATAGCCAATTCTGGGTTCGACGATCGTCGAACTGAGATCGACGATCGTCGATGGATGGTCACGGGCATGACCCTTGGGTCACGGGCGTGACAGGCCCGAACGGCAGATTTTGGGTCGACGATCGTCGAATTGAGATCGACGATCGTCGAAGGCTGGTCACGCCCTAGGTCACGGGCGTGACCTCTAGGTCACGGGCGTGACATGCCCGAACGGCAAATTTCGAGGTCGACGATCGTCGAATTGAGGTCGACGATCGTCGAAGGCTGGTCACGCCCTAGGTCACGGGCGTGACCTCTAGGTCACCGGCGTGACATGCCCGAACGACAAATTTCGAGGTCGACGATCGTCGAATTGAGGTTGACGATCGTCGAAGGCTGGTCACGCCCTAGGTCACGGGCGTGACACTCATGTCACGGGCGTGACATGCCCGGGCTGCAAGGTCGACGATCGTCTCACGGCGATCGACGATCGTCGATGGGGTCACGCCCATAGTCACGGGCGTGACATCTTGGTCACGGGCGTGACATGCCCAGACAGCACGTTCGACGATCGTCTCGTGGAGATCGACGATCATCGAAGTAGTCACGCCCAGGTCACGGGCGTGACGGGTCGGTCACGGGCGTGACCAACCCTTGACCCGAAAACTCAGTCGATTTATTTTCACTTTTTGTGCTCCCTGGGGTTCTGACTCGACCAACCGACTCCTAGGGGTCTAGCCGGAAATGGGATGTTACATGCCCAGCCCGTACCTGGAGCAAGATAAAAGAAAAAGGGTGGCCGTGGATAAATTACACAACACCTCCCCCATTAAGAGCTTCAAACCACCACTACTAACCACGACCCACGATTCAGCCTTTTTGAAAAAAAAAAGAAAATAGCCGACAAGGAACCTCAAAATCAAGGAATTCACTCGGGGAAGAAAATCAAGGTAAGGGAAAAACGTTGAGATGACTCAACACGACATGGCGTTGAGTGAGCCCCACTCACTCAACGCCTAAATAGACGGTGGCGTTGAGTGAGCTAGCCTCACTCAATGCCAAAACAACAATGGCGTTGAGTGAGGTTCACTCACTCAACGCCTTCTGCAACACTTGTTGTGGCGTTGAGTGAGCTAACCTCACTCAACGCCAAAACAGCTATGGCGTTGAGTGAGGTCCACTCCATCAACGCCTTCAGCAAAGCAAGTTGTGGCGTTGAGTGAGCTAACCTCACTCAATGCCAAAACAGCTATGGCGTTGAGTGAGGTCCACTCCCTCAACGCCTTAGCACTAAACCGCAATACCCAACTATGGCGTTGAGTGAGTCCACCTCTCTCAATGCCAAAAAAGCTTTGGCGTTGAGTGAGGTCGACTCACTCAACGCCAAAGTACTTAGCCGCGAAAACAAACTGCGGCGTTGAGTGCATCCACCATTCTCAATGATAGAACAGCTTTGGCATTGAGTGAGGTCGACTCACTCAACGCCAAAGTACTTACCTGCAGGAAAGGGCTTCGGCATTGAGTGAGCCAGCCTCACTCAGTGCCTAAACCGCCATGACGTTGAGTGAGGCCCACTCTCTCAACGCCATCCGGAAGAGGTTGGCGGGAATGTAGATTTATTCTCGCCGAATCGGCGAGAATGCAGATCGATTCTCGCCGGATCGGCGGGAATGCAGATCGATTCTCGCCGAATCGGCGGGAATTACTAACGATTCTCGTCGAAGTCGGCGAGAATCACTAAGTGATTCCCGTCGATTTTGACTTAGAAGAATTTCTCACTCAAAGCCACACTACTTAGCCGCAAAAGAACAAATCAAGGGGCAATGGCATTGAGTGTGTGCACCACACTCAACGCCAAGTCCCAGCAGACTTAGTGTTGAGTGTGTGCACCACACTCAACACCACGTCCAAGCAGACCCGGCATTGAGTGTGTGCACCACACTCAATGCCAAGCCCTAAATCCTCCATCGCTAACTCCAATAAGTCTATTCCTGTAGCAATATTAATCTAACAGCCAAACACGTTTCTAGGGTTATAATGAGGACTAGCACAATTTCCGAGTAAAAGCTTCTAACTCCTACCCGACTATAGCTACGGCACAGGAAAATGCTAACCTAACCCTTACTTCCTTCCCCGGCCCGAGAACAAACAAGCTACAGCGAGGGAAAAAGAACAGAGAACATACACGGCTGTTTTGGGCAAGGTTATGTACAGGGAATTTTCTAACAACAAGCTTAGGCATCATCACCGGTTCTTGCACAAGAAAAGAAAGCATCTATTGTACAGGAAAGGAAACTGACTATGGCTAAAGCAATGCTCGGTTGTATCAAATAGGATAACTGGGCATATAAGAAAATAGGAAAACTAAATGGCAAGGGCAAGAGTACCACTTGCCTCGATTTACAGCGAAGCTTGGTCGGCCTCCCTTATCCTCACTCGGTACCTGCAACAACAACACCTAAACTAGAAATCTGGGGCTTTAATGGCGGAAACAGACAACCCAAGAAATTCGAGACCCCTAGAAACACCACGAAAACTGAATTTCTTACCTTTGGAATGAAGGTCTAGGTGAGAGCAATCCAAATCCGCTTTTGGAATCGAATTCCATCCACAAACGCTCCCGAAATCGGCGTCCGAAGGTAGCGGTTCCGACGGTTTCTCCGCTTCTTTTCGCGAACAGGCGCAGACTGGTTCAGTCTTTCGGGAAGATGAACAGGAGCGGTTTCCTCTTTATTCTAAACTATCCTATATATAGCATCCTCTTAATCTCAATTAACTAATCAATTAATTAAGGCTAAAAATGACAAGGCAAAACCGCCAAGCATCCGCATCCTTTCAGAAAAAATAATATTTAATATAATATTTATTAAATAGCTTTATTTATCATAAAATACAAAATGACGCGAAAACCGAACATCCTCGGAATTCGACGAAATTCGCACCGTAGCTAAATATCCACGCTACGAACACAACGACGAAGTCGAAATTAACTTTCGACAAACAGAACTCGAGTTATACCCACCCAAAGCCAAAACACAAGCATCCCCTGAGAGGCCACACCGGGTCACCCAAAACGACTCGACTTGCTAGGGAGATCTTATCAATAGGCTACAAAATGGGCCACTCAGTTCTAAGGAGTTAAGACCACACTCCACAGATGACACAAGCCAAGAAAACGCGTCGACGTAATGGCAAGCAAGATTTAAATAATCGCAGAAAAAAAATTGAGGGCGTTACAATGTTTCATACCAAGCCCTAGGGGCTTGTTTCAAACCACATAGAGCTTTCCTAAGCCTATATACATAATCGGGATAATGAGAATCTACAAAACCTGATGGTTGTTCAACATAATCTTCCTCTTTTAAGTCACCATTTAGAAATGCTGACTTTATATCCATCTGATATACCTTGAACCCTTGAGAGGCAGTATAGGCCAAGAACATCCTTATAGCCTCTAACCTTACTACTGGGGCAAATGTTTGATCAAAGTCAATCCTTTCCTCTTGCATGTAGCCTTTTGCTACCAACCTGGTCTTATTCTTAATTATAATGTCATTCTCATCAAGTTTGTTTCTGTAGATCCACTTGGTTCCTATAATGTTGTGACTCTTTAGTTTAGGAACCATTTCCCAGACTTTACACCTTCTGAATTGATTCAGCTCTTCTTGCATAGCATCAATCCATTTTGTGTCTTGCATGGCTTCTTCAAACTTCCCGGGTTCTATCTGTGACAATAAACTTGAACATAAACTGTGTTCATGTTCTTATTCCTGGTTAGTACACCTTTGTTGATGCAGAAAATGCGCTCTCGAGTTCTGGCAAAAAGGAAAAAGAGAAGATGGAAACTGCAAGCAACCGTTTACTAACGGACCGAGGAAATATGGGATCAACACAGATTAAAGACCGAAAAAGTCCGAGATCTGAGTCCGTAGCCTTTACTAAATGCGCCTCTGGGCTCGAGCCAACCTCCCTTAGGGTGCACCACCTCCCCCTATTTATAGGTTTGGGGGCCTGCCCAAACGGGAAGGGCTAAAATAACCGGCTGCCCGGGGTACAGGAGAACCGGGCAGCGGTGACAGGAATCAAAAAACGAAAAGACAAATAGTCTGCTCAAGAGGGGCGGACTGGACTCGCGAGCTGGAGCTTCCTTCCAACTGGGGCATTATCCTGTCTGGAGGTCTGCGACCTGTGCGGACTGACTCTGGAGTCTGCTTTGCAAACCTGGCGGGTGATCTGGAAGCTGATCGAGCCTGGGCGAATTGGGCGGACTGAAGGATCGAGTCCGCACTGAATGAGGTGGTAGAACCGTGATGCTGCGACCTATGCGGACTGGCTCTGCAGTCTGCTACTGGGGAAAATCCTGCTTCAAGGACGCGACGACCTGTGCGGACTGAGACTTTCGAGTCCGCTTGGAAAAAGAGGAGGATCTACCCCACTGAACATGTTGAGGATTCTGGGGTTAACATGATCCCCGCACATTTTCGGACTTTTGGAAAATTCCGAAAATGTTTTCTTAACCGCCGAGTCTGCAACTGTCATAAATGCTGATATTTCTATAAATACCGCTGGGAGCGCTGCATTCTGACCAGATTACCTACGCCACGGGTCGGTTTTCGCCCCTTGCGGTCTGCATTCTCCAGTCCGGGATGGCAAGACTTGGAGCTTTCTTTGGCAATTTCGCTCCGAGCATATAAAAACGTAAAGCGACCACAAGGACTAAAAAGATTATCCCCCGGAGCGGGACGCCTGTCCGTCACACGGGAGAGAGTTCGGGACAGAACAGGACTGACTCAGTCCCCAGTACCGAACAAGGGAAAACTGTGACTGCTCCTCCCCCGCAGTGTCAACCAACTGAGAGTGCGAAAAATTAAACGAATCTGCCATCCATCTCTGACCAGAACCCTGTGAGTTCTTCAAGTATGGAGGTGCACCGTTTTGCCTCAGGAACCATCATGTTGCGGATAGATCCGGACAATAAGGTCTCATCACCTAAGATCCAGCAGCCAAACTCTAAGGGAGGGGATCCTGTTAATGCACAGACGGAGGAAAGGGTAGAGGAGGTGGTTGAGAAACAAGCTGAAGAACTTGTTTAGAAACAAGCTGAAGAACTAGCAGAAGTAGTGGCTGAAAATCCGGTGTCTTCCATGGCTCTGATTGTCGCACTAATCTCAGTCCACGAGGGCCTAGCGAGCTCTCCACAAGTTGTCACAGACTTGGATAAGACGCCAGAGAAAAGAAAGAGGAAAAGGGACAAGACTACGGCTGCTGAGTGGGTGGAGAAAAAACTGCGAGCTCGGAAGGAGAAAAATATCTCAAAGCGGACTGGGGCTGCGAGTTTGCAGCATAAGCTGCGAGAGAAGGAAGTTCTAGGTACTGATCTTGTTACCCCCGATGCTCTGCCCGCAGGGGATGATCCTCCCTCAACGCTCAGCTTATCAACAACCGAAATACTTGACACCATCTACAACGAGCAGCTCGCGGACATGAACCGATCTCTGCTGGAGGTGCTGCAGCCTGGTGTTAAGGCTGTGGGAGAAAATCATGCTGATCTTCCCTCCTCCCTTACAGCTGAGGAAAGAGTGAAGACAACTAAGAAGCAGTTTGCTGTTATGAGGGCAAATATTGAGGCGGTCTCAGAAAAACTTGCTGCGGACAAGCGGACTGAGGATCTGCAGACTGCGGCGGAACTCATGCGGTCAGGTAAATTGCGCCTAGGAATTTTCGGAGTTCGTGGCTTTATAAGTCTCCTCCCCGAAAATCGCGGCCGGTTAATATTATTACGGAGACCGGCAATATAGTTGCTTCTAGCAGATTGATGGTGGAAACAAGAGCGACAGTTCATCGATAATGGAGGCACCGCCTAGGCGCCTTTGATCCAGAGCGCGCGAGGCGACCTGTCTTTGATAGTCGCCAGATCGCTGCAATGATTTCAAAAAGTGAATTAACCTTTTACCTTTTAAATTGGTCGCAACCTGGATATTGACTCGAATTTTATTTTCTTTTGTAGCAGGACGAAAGTCGCCTCCCGGCTCTGTTGAGGCTGGCGAGATTGTGTTGTCACCCGAAGTGGATGCTCCAGTGCGAACTGAGACGATCCATCCAGTTGAGTCTGCGCAGAACGAGCAGCCCGGTCTGAACTTGGCAATTTTAGAGAAGAAATACCAGGACAAGCTGAATGAAGCGGAAGGAGAGTTAAGAAGGCGGGTAGAGCGAGAGAAGATTTTGGAGAACCAGGCCGCCAGAGTTTCTGCTGAGGTAGAGAGACTGAAGAAGGATAGGCGGCGATTAATCGAGGATGCCTGCTACTACAGAGGGAGGTACTTCGCGTTAGTGCGGGAAGGGAAGAAACAAGTTCCTAAGGTCGCCGCAGTGAGGCCGCAGCAGCCGGTTCAGCGCGCCCCTACAGAGGCTTCTGTCCCAGCAGCGAGTGTGCAGCCCGCGACGGTTGAGGAACCGAGGCTGGTAGGCGAGCACTTGGTGCATGTTAGCCGGATCCATAGGGACACTGCCCACATGAATCGTACCTTCAACTTTATGCATCATCTCGTCCAACAATTGTATAGAGAAATTTTAAGAGGGAGCGATCAGGCGGCCCATATTGGGATGGAAAAGGAGGAGCGACCTGCTCATCGTGACCGAAGAAGTCGCTGAGTGAGAAAAATGTCTAATGTGAACTACTGTATGTTATATAATTTGGTGTGCTTCTTGAACATTAGTTTTGTTTTACTTGTAGTGTGATGTTAGTTTTATCTATTGCATGATGTTTTTAAGACTTGAACAATATTATTATTTGTGATGAATGCGAGCTACGCGGACTAATTAGATGCCCGCCTAATTTATAAATACAGAAGACTGCGGTCTTGGCGGACTTCCTGTGAGTCCGCAATTACTTGTAGGTATTCGTTTGTAGAAAACATGGAAGAAGCAAACTATGCGGACTACGTTTGAGTCCGTTGCGGACTGACTTAATATTGTCAGACTGATTTTTCTATAAATAGAACCTGGTCTTCATTATGCTTAGGAAATGCAATCAAAGCAAAAGTCCCTGCAGTCTGAAGAAATGGTGTCCGCATGTACCGATGCTGCGACTGCTTTTCACGCTGCTGACCATAAGAAGTGTAAATTGACCGAGGCCGATCTGGACGTGTTTGTAGAGAAGCATATGGTGGGTTCGTCAGTGCTTGTGCGCTTGCCAGAGGATCAGGAGAGAATAAAATTTTCTACTGCCACGCAGATCGCGATACCTATTGATCATTTCGAGAGCGGGTTCAAGTTTCCTTTGTTATGGGAGATCGCGGAAATCTTCGAACATTACGGCATGGTTCCTGGACAACTTGCACCGAATACTTTGGCCACAATGTACAGCTATCTTTCTTATTTGCGATTTGAAAAAATCGTATTTTCTTTAAACATCTTCAGAAAGATCTTTTAAGCCCGCTCAGTGACTCCTTCCGGAGGCCGCCAATACAAAGGCGTTATTTACTTCTACTGCCGAGGGATGAAGGTTATGGGTTTGCCGAACAAGATTCTTAACTGGACTTCAAGGTATCTTATTTTTGAGGGCGATCTAGGGTTTGCCCATACCTATCTGCAGGTACGGGCGGGCTCCGTTTTCAAAAGCGTGGAGCTGGATATAGTGGAAAACGCCATCGTCGAATTCTTGGCAGGGGCCAGGCTCGACATTGATTATTATATTTCACTTCTTCCTAGCTTGGACACCGTAACCCGCCAAGAGAGTAAGTACCCGCCGCGACCTGCAGTATACCCGTCGCGACCAGCTGTGTACTAATTTTGTCCTTTCTTACTCTTGCAGCGACCTTGGCGATGCCGGCTAATCTGCCCCGGACACCGTGCGGGCTGACACCCACTCAAGGAGAAAAAAGGAAAGAGATTGTGATGAAGAGGAAGGAGGAGGGGGATCCCGTCGCGGATTACTCTTCCTTAGAAAGTTTTGATATGCAAGGCTTTGGTGAAAAGCAGAAAGATCTAAGGGGTAAACCGATGATCCACTAGCATGGGAAAAAAAAGTATGTCCGCCTTTCTACAGCTCTTCCTTCCTGGAGAAGTCCGCAGATCTCCCGTCACGCTCACGTGGCGATCTCCACACTTTATGGGAAGCACAATCTGCATGACCTGAAGAGAATGGAGCCTGCCGATATCCCTCTGCTTCCGGCTCAAGCCAGCGCGAACCGCGCCATCACTAACCATTTTGTGGGTCGCCTGACCCGCGATCTGCTTAGAGAGAATGAGCAGCTTCTGCAGGAAAATAAGGTATTAACGGGTAGAAATATAAAGTTAGGAAAAAGGATCAACCAGCACAAGGAAAATGAAACGGTAAGTTCTTTTATTCGCTGCAGCTTCTTTTAATTTATTCGCAGCGGACTGAATCCATTCCTCTTTTTTCAGACCGCGTACGATGTCACCAACCGCAGTTTTAAGAACGCCATGTTCCCTTTCGTGAAAGAAAGTGTTGAGGTCGTCATTGAGCGCCTTGTCAACGACGGTTTCATGAAAGAAGGGGTGAGCCAGGTGCCTTTCTTGCAAATCTTCCCTGAATTGAAGGAGAGGGTTGCTGAATGGGAGCGGCTGAAAAAGGGAAGGCGGTTGCCGTCGAGGAAGAAGAAGAGGAAGAAGACGAGTTAGCTGATGACGAAGCTCCCGATGATGCTGCTTTAAGTCAGCAGCAGGATGGTCAAATCGAGCAGGCCGCCTCTTCTTCGGATTCTGATGGCAGCGCGGGGACGGAGTCTGCGGATAGCTCGAGCTCTAGTGATAGCAGCGGCGGCGATTCAGAAGGATATTCTCCTGAAGTTAATATTGACAGATCTAGCCCGGACATGCCTGTGGAAAAAAGGCGAAAGACTACGGAATGAAAAGTGATCTTTTGTTTTTGTTTTTGCTTATTTGTAAAGTGGCGGACTTCATTCGAGGTCGCCTGACGATAAATAGATGCAAATATTGTATACATATTTTTTTTGAATGGGTATAAAGGATATTTTGTTCAGTCCGTGTATTCTGCTATTTTTATTTCTTATTTCCAGCTTCCTTTATGCTCCGGTGGGATTTGTTTCGTATTTGATCAATAATCTTTGTTGATTAGTAAAAACCAGTCCGCGCAGCTTATGTTTTAAGCTGTATGCTTGGGATGTATAAAGGTTGACAGTAACTAGGGCCGACAATAGTATAGGCCGCGATGTTTGCCTTGTAGTTCGTCAGGTTCTTGCAACTTAGGATATAGATAATCGTCAGATTCTGACGGATATCAACTCCAGTCCGCAATAAATTGAGTTATAATTTTACAGCTTGAAAAGGTCAAACTTGCGGACTGCTGCGATTATCAATGTCGCTGTAAGAACTGCAATAAGTGATGAACTGCGCGGATTCAGTCTGACAAGAAATGATCTATAACCAAACCGTGCGGGCAGGTGCATGCGGCATTGCTTTCCACTCAAGGTTGGTTGCAAGATCAACCCAGCTTGCCGGAAGTGGCGGACTGCGCGGATAGTGAGATAGAGTCCGACTGACAAGAAATGATCAACCAAACCGTGCGGGAAGGTGCATGCGGCATTGCTTTCCACGCAAGGTTGGTTGAGATCAACCCAGCTGGTCGGAAGTGGCGGACTGCGCGGATAGTGAGATAGAGTCCGACTGACAAGAAATGATCAACCAAACTGTGCGGGCAGGTGCATGTGGCATTGCTTTCCACGCAAGGATGGTTGAGATCAACCCAGCTGGTCAGAAGTGGCAGACTGCACGGATAGTGAGATAGAGTCCGACTGACAAGAAATGATCAACCAAACCGTGCGGGCAGGTGCATGCAACATTGCTTTCCACGCAAGGTTGGTTGAGATCAACCCAGCTGGTCGGAAGTGGCGGACTGCGCGGATAGTGAGATAGAGTCCGACTGACAAGAAATGATCAACCAAACCATGCGAGCAGGTGCATGCGGCATTGCTTTCCACGCAAGGTTGGTTGAGATCGAAAGCCTCTTTTTAATTTTGAAAGAAAAGGAAAAAAGAAAAGGAATAAACCGCTCTCTTGCCTGGGATTTAGACCAATTTTATCAATTGGGCAGGTGCATGCGGGATGCATTGCTTTCCTCAATGGATCAACTGGGTCGTGAGCTCCATGCAGGCACCGCTTGAGAGTTCCAAAGAGTGTTCGAGAGTACGAACTTTGATGATTTATGGGCAGGTGCCAGGTGGCATTGCTTTCCTCAAAGAGATCATCAATGTGTACGCTATCCACGACAAGCTTAGTAGAGCTGTCAACCACCCTGTCCCTCCAAAAAAGCAGTGGTGGAGTCAGGTACTAACTGGGATCCAAAATCCAGTATCCCACCGCACAAGAATCTACAAGCTCCCACTATACGGTGCGAAATCTCCCCGCAACACGTGGTCATTGTTTACCCAGAAGACCGCTACCCTGTTTCTCCCCTAACCGCGTAACCGCGCGACTGAGGAATAATCTGCAAGCTATTCTTTCCGTCTGAAAGCTGCCGGTCTCTCTATTCAAGACCGCATAATCGTGCGGTTAATAGCTTGCTCTGTCTCTTCGGCTATGCATCCCGTCACCGCTGCCCGCTCTCCTGTCCCCCGGGCAGCCGGTGATTCTAGCGCCTGCCCGCTCGGGCAGGCCCCGAGCCTATAAATAGGCATGAACAGTACTCTCTAGGGATCGCGAATCGAATCCTCAAGCTCGCCGTCTGTGGCAGCGGTCTCGAATCCTTTGCCGAGCGAGTTACTGTCCGATCGGGTTTTCCTTGGTAACCGTTGTAATCGTCTCATTTATGGCAATCGCAAAGCCCGTCGCAGGAGTGGTTTTAGCCGCGACGGGCGAATTCTGCTGTCGCCGCTTCCCGCGGCCCTCTTCTCCTTTTTCCATTTTCTCATCTAACCGCTAGTAACCGACAACTCGCAGTCCATTCTTTATCGTTTTCTCTCTTGCAGGTTCTCTAACGACCAAGAGACATTCTCGGCACGAACATTGAACACGCGACCTTCAGTGTTATGGGCCCTAAGAACTACGCCTTCCAGCTCCACAGGAGAAACTCCGTTCAAGCTCTCGCATGGGTCAGAGGCCCTCATCCCAATAGAATTTGAAGTATCAACACCCATGGTCTTGCTGGCTAGGCAAAACTGGGAGGATTGGCTGGAAATAAATGACGAAAAGATGAGATATTGCCTAGACCACATCGAGGAACTCCGAGATGAGGCTACCATCAGGCAGGAAGAAGTAAAAAGGCGAACATCATTATATTTCGATCAGAAAGTAAGGGTTAAGCAATTTCAGGTGGGAGACTTAGTTCTGAAAAAGGTAGACGCAGCAGCAAGAAATAGCTCGGTCGGAAAATTGAATCCCAACTGGACCGGACCTTATATCATAAAAGAAGTCTTGAAAAAAGGAGCTTACAGATTACAAACATATGAAGGGGAGGACATCACCCATACTTGGAGCGGGGATGATCTGAAACGATTTTATTCTTAAAACGAAGCGCGAGGTATTTATTTTCAAGCCTCAAGTTAAGAAATGATAAACTCGAGGTAACACTGCCGAGTTTAGCTTGATCCCCCGCGAGAATCGTTGTCATTAGCGTAATTCCACCAAGACCACGTGTAGCGGGGAGTTTTCGCACCGTGTAGTGGGAGCTTGCAGATTCTCGTGCGGAGGGCTTCTAGACGTCGGATCCCAGCTGGCATTCTAACACACCACCTCTGCATATCAGGAGGGTCAGGGTGGGTGCTTAGCTCTACCATGCGTCATATAGGATATTATCACGTTTTTATTGATCCTCCTTGAGATGAGATGGTGCGAGTCTCAGCACCCACCAGCCTCATCCTTGATGATCAATCTAGGCCGTGGTAATCGGGCACACCTCCCTACTTTTCTAACTTCAGGTTTATTCGCACGACCGCGCGACAACATAAGATTCAGTTAACCGCAGGACAAGATTTACAAATTTGCTCTCGGACCAGGGATAAGTCAACAATAGCGGACCGGCGCATGACCTAGGCTATTCTTAAATAATGAAATTCGCGCGGGTAATGATGTTGCTAGCCGCAGATGAAATATGGGAATTCTTGTATCATTTTTCTTATGAAATTCGCGCAGGTAATGATGTTGCTAGCCGCAGATGAAGTATGAGAATTTTTGTATCATTTTCCTTATGAAATTCGTGCGGGTAATGATGTTGCTAGCCGCAGATGAAATATGGGAATTCTTGTATCATTTTTCTTATGAAATTCGCGCAGGTAATGATGTTGCTAGCCGCAGATGAAATATGGGAATTCTTGTATCATTTTTCCTATGAAATTCGCGCAGGTAATGATGTTGCTAGCCGCAGATGAAATATGGGAATTCTTGTATCATTTTTCCTATGAAATTCGCGCAGGTAATGATGTTGCTAGCCGCAGATGAAATATGGGAATTCTTGTATCATTTTTCTTATGAAATTCGCGCAGGTAATGATGTTGCTAGCCGCAGATGAAGTATGGGAATTCTTGTATCATTTTTCTTATGAAATTCGAGCGAGTAGTGATGTTGCTAGCCGCAGATGAAATATGGGAATTCTTGTATCATTTTTCTTATGAAATTCGAGCGAGTAGTGATGTTGCTAGCCGCAGATGAAATAAGGGAATTTTTGTATCATTTTTCTTATTCAAATAAAATTCGCAGGTTTGGTATGAGAGTCCTTACGATTGTCTTTCTTATAAATGGTAATCGCGCGAGCATAAGTCTTCAAATCGTCGGATTAATACAAAGGCTAATGATCCGAGAAAATAAATCATTCAACCACGCAACACCACGCCATGAGAAATCAAAACCGTCATTTATAGAAAAGTTCGTTACATTTATACCGAGCGGTTTACAAAAAGGGAGTTCGCACGATCTGAAAGGAGAAAATAAACACGTTCTGAATTACACCTTGGCCTTTTTCTTTTTATGATCCCGCTCCAAACCAGACGAACTTGAAGCACTCGAAGGGTCGCTCGATCCAGAAGATTCTGACGAATCGAATTCTCGGTCCTCAGAATCCTCAGTAACCTCTTCAGCATCATTCTCTTCGCCATCGCGAGTATCGGCTTCAGCCTCAGAAGCGGGAGGAAATTCGACTACCGTAGCCGCGCTAGCCGCTTTATCTCGCTCGGCCTCTAACATTTTGAAGTCGGGAAAGAGCTCGTCGAATGTAAGTGTTTGTTCCGTCGGAACTAAAGAACCCCTTTCCTTCAGAATTGAATGTAAAGAATATCTTCTCCTCCTTCCCGCAAATGGGAGATAACTTCGTGCAGAAAGGCCGGGTTCTCCCGGTCATACATTCGCTGTAAGAGTAAGAGTACTATGAGATTTATAATATTTAAAACCGAGCGGATAGAAGAAAATAAGTGAGATTCTGGTTACCTCAATCTTCTCTCTCAGCTTTTTGTTATCCGCTCTCAGAGCCTCATTCTCTTCCTCAAGTTCGTCTACTTTTACCTCTAGCCGCTCGGCTATGCCAGTAACCTCGGCCAAGGCCTCACCCATGAAATGATCAAGGGTGAAGCTTCTCGCTTGAGCTTGGGCGGCTAAGGTAGGCAGGCGCGCGGTCGGAACTGATTTCATTTCAGCCATATTTTTCTTCCCATATAGGGCAAAGCCAGCCGCCCGGGCATGACGAGTGAGTTTGGAGCTCGAACAAGGCGGAAGAGAAGTAGAAACCGAAACATGTTCCCCGCTCCGATGAAATCGCACGGCCTGTTTACCGCGCAAATCCGTCAGGGGCTTCTCGATCCAATCCGGAACGAAGGGAACTGCCGGACTTTCACGTACAACAGGCTCATCGGCTTCGATACGGTCGGCTTCCCTCTGCTTGCGCAGCTTGCCTTGGGTCAGCACCGGACCTTCTGGAGAGATCGGCTTACCCGCCGGGATTTCCAACCGAACTGTAGAAAAAATGTTAACAATACCGCACGAATGCAAAATTTCTTAAAACAACAGAATGCTTACAATCAGATGTGTTGTAATCGGCCGCGACTAGCCGCAGTGGCAAGTAATAAGTAACGTTCAGCTGCTCATTCTTATAGAAGTTGGCGATTTCCAACTCCTTTCCCCCGAGCTCTATTCTTCTGAAAACACTAGCCGCGCGGGCTTGCGGACTTAGGGGAAGAATTCCTAAGTTACCAGTAAAAACCAGATACCTGGTCGACCAGTCCGTAACCTTGTTGGGGAGGTTTACTACCTTCAAACCCTTGCAGCCGAAGTATATTATGCCACGGAAGAGTTTGTTCTCCTTTTTACCCGCTCGGATCGATCGAGCCACGAAGCAGTTTCGGAAAAGGTTCATTGTAAACTTTACTTGCTCCGATCGCAGGTAGATCAGAAAGCTCATTATAGCGCCTATCGTGTTCGGGGGGAGCTGACTGAGGACGACCCCATAGAAGTCCATAATCTCTACCAGCTCTATGAATGGCGGAAAAGAAAAGCCGTGTTCGAAATGATCAATGGGTATGACGGTGAAGTTATTTCCAACGGTGTTTAACCGTTCCGCCATCGAAGGTAACTACGCGATTACAGACTCATCATGCATATGCCTTTGCACGAACTGAATGAGCTCGCTTTCGGTCAAAGAAGAGCTCCTGAATTCTGATCGGAGAAATACAGCAGAAGCACTAGATTGCTCGGACACCATTTTTTCTATCCGGTGAAAGCGTCGAACTCTATTTTTATTAAGAGGGAAGAATCTTCTCTGCTATTTATAGTTATAATCGAAAGTATAAACGGTCGGACACATAATGTTAAAACCGCGCGGGTACATCTGAATGGGAAACTGAACAGTCGAAAGATATTATAGCAAAGGAAATTTAAAATTCATACAACAATACACGGATAAAAATAACCGCACGGCATCATCAAATTCGAATAAACATACAAGGTTATTTTCCCTTTACTTTCTCTTGTTTTCTCTCCTCACTCGTTGGTTCGCTGCGATCTGGCAGGTTCCCGCCAATATGAGCCACCAAATCACCCGCGTGCAGGATCGTGGAGATCGTAGCGGACAGATGGTGAAGCACAGTATGATGGTGCCGATGAATCTTCGCAGCATCGCGGCCTACACGACCAAGATGCACTCCCATCTCAGTAGAGGCCGCTTGTCCGTCAGGCCGTGAGGTCGAAACCGCCTGATTCATCGACAAGGTCTCGTCCCGAACCATGCCATCGTCCTTGTTCCCAGACCGGCGTCGCATTTCGTTCTCCGCCTGATGGGAGCGATTTCGATAATGGGCGACATCATCAAGTAACCGTCTTTGCCGCTGGTCCCGATCCCTCATTTCCTTCTCGTGCGCGGCAGCCTGGGCGATCAGCTGCGCTTTCCCGCATCTTGTTTCTTCCCGTGCAACTTTGGCCTCCTCCAAAGCCGCAACGACTTCGGTCCGGATCAAATTCACCTTTTCAGCAAACTCCTCCACCAACAGTCTCAGCGCATCTTTTTCCTTCTCCGAAGATTGAAGCTTTTTCTCTAACCGCACGATCTTACGGGTAGGTTCATCAGGAGACCTCTGTCCCTCATCAGGGGGAGGTGGGCTGTTCGCAAGGATGGTCGCCGAGTCCGCACCCTTCTCCGCTGGAGAGACAATACAATAAGCGGTTAGAATAAAGACCATCAACAGGTATGACAGTTTAGAGCGATACTTTGGAGCAATGGGGCGAATTCAAGTCTTTCTCTTGCTGCCGATAATTCACGGTCGGAGAATATTGGTCGGCGCGCGTTCTCCGGATCAATCTCTCTTATCTGGGCTTTCCAAAGTCGCGCGGATTTGGTTCTTCCCGCCTCGTATATCTCTTTGGTCATCGGGATGTCCCTACCTTCAGAGATCAAGCAGACTGGGCGTTTTCTCCGCAGTACCCTCTTCACCAAATTTTCCCTACTCGAAGCTATCAGAAATTTACCTGGCCGGGGAGTCTCAGCCTTGCCTACTCGATCAGACATGTTCGAATGGGTCTTATCGTCAGCAGCAAGCCCAGCGGCTAAGAGTGTTTCTTCAACGACAAGTTCTTTGTGAGGCTCGGCGAGAGATCCAGTTGCCAAGTTTGCATCGCTCGTCACTTGCATGCCATGAAGAATCTCCTCCATCCCCTGCAAATAACCGGCGTTATCAGGGAGATCAACTCCCGGAGAATCTTTGTCCAGGATAAGAAATCTCTCTAGCTTGGCCATCGCGGTTACCTCTGACGGCTGTTCAATCTCTTTTTGCGAATCCGCGGATACCTCCCCCTCCTCAGAAAGAGTAGATAGCGGGGCCGTGGTGACTTTGAGAATAGATGACTTCTTGCTCTCCTTCCCTTTTTGGCGAAGTCTCTTTTCTACCCGATCCTTGACGGTCGGGCCGGATCGACGCTTTCTTTTCTCCAGAGTAAACCCGCTCATTCCCAACCCAATTTTTTGCTTGTCCGCCGCGGTCAGAGCGGCTTTCATAGCTTTCTCGCAGGCATCAGTAAGGCTATCGGCCGACGAAGGCAATTCGCCGTCTTGGTTGCGTGGGGTGATGCTTGTGATGTTGACGTCAGGAGTAATGGCGGTCTCAGGAGTGGCAGTTAGGTCGATTTTTACCCCGCCTATACTGCTCACCTCACTCGGTCTTTCGGCTAGGTCGGTTGAGGAGGTAGAGGCGGCGACAGTTTTCTCTGTCAATATGTCGGGCGAACTGGACATTTTGTCCTCTTTTTCCCGAGCAAGCGGTTTCGCTTTCGAATCGGATTTCCTGTACATGTCTCCCAGCAAACTTTTCATCGGCATAGCGGCAAGCGAAGGGGTAACCGCAGTTCAAGCAATCTCCCAGAGAACATCTGAAACTCTCTTTCCAACGATATTTATAGCTCTGAGGCGCATTAAACAGAATATCGGTCTGGCGGATAAAGCTAACATTTCCGAATTTCGCTGACATTCGCAAATGTGCGGGGATAATGTTTACCCAGAAGACCGCTACCCTGTTTCTCCCCTAACCGCGTAACCGCGCGACTGAGGAATAATCTGCAAGCTGTTCTTTCCGTCTGAAAGCTGCCGGTCTCTCTATTCAAGACCGCATAATCGTGCGGTTAATAGCTTGCTCTGTCTCTTCGGCTATGCATCCCGTCACCGCTGCCCGCTCTCCTGTCCCCTGGGCAGCCGGTGATTCTAGTGCCTGCCCGCTAGGGCAGGCCTCGAGCCTATAAATAGGCATGAACAGTACTCTCTAGGCATCGCGAATCGAATCCTCAAGCTCG
Organism: Platanthera zijinensis; assembly: GCA_039513925.1. Classification (NCBI taxonomy): domain Eukaryota; kingdom Viridiplantae; phylum Streptophyta; class Magnoliopsida; order Asparagales; family Orchidaceae; genus Platanthera; species Platanthera zijinensis. The sequence continues at coordinate 175,339,838 of CM077088.1, forward strand.
CCGTCTGTGGCAGCGGTCTCGAATCCTTTGCCGAGCGAGTTACTGTCCGATCGGGTTTTCCTTTGTAACCGTTGTAATCGTCTCATTTATGGCAATCGCAAAGCCCGTCGCAGGAGTGGTTTTAGCCGCGACGGGCGAATTCTGTTGTCGCCGCTTCCTGCGGCCCTCTTCTCCTTTTTCCATTTTCTCATCTAACCGCTAGTAACCGACAACTCGCAGTCCATTCTTTATCGTTTTCTCTCTTGTAGGTTCTCTAACGACCAAGAGACATTCTCGGCACGAACAGTCATCGTGGTTGTTTATGCACGAAATGTGAAGGAGAAAACGAACACCACCAGCTAACTGTTCGAGCGCTAGGGGAAGAAGGAAAGAAAACAAACTGCGAGCAACAGTCTACTTAGCGGACTAGAAAAGGAACAGAAAAGTAGAAGAGTCGTGAACCACGGCAACACCAGACTTCGCCCATCGCGGCCTGAATGCCACTCCTACGATGGGCTTGATTTTGATTGCAAAAAGGGGGTTACAAGCAGGGAAAAAGGAAATGATGCGGAAATCAAGCTGGAGATCGCAAAGCTCGAGATTTGCGTCCGTAGCCTTTAACAAGTGGGCTCTTGGGCTCGAGTCAGCGTGCTTTAAGTGCACCACTTCCCCCTATTTATAGGCTGGAGGCCTGCCCAAATGGGCAGGGCTAAAATAACCGGCTGCCCGGGATACAAAAGAGCCGGGCAGTGGTGACAGGAACCAAAAAAGAAAGAACAAGCAGTCCGCGCGAGACCGGCGGACTGGGCTTGCGAGCTGGAATCCTCCCTTGGTCGCGTCGAGCGCAATCCTGTCAGAAAAGTCGCGACCTGGGCGACCTGAGCGACTTGACTCCGGAGCTCGCTGAAAGCTGGCAAGATCTGAGAGCAAACCAAGGGCGACCTAGGCGGACTGAGAGCTGGAGTCCGCCTAGGTGGCTGGGATAAATACTGGCCAACTAGCGAGCTTGGCGGACTGAGAGCTCGAGTCCGGCAAGGGAGGGGCAAGATGCCTAGCTAGAAATGTTGGAGATTCTGGGGTTAACATAATCCCCGCACATTTTTGAGTTTTGGAAAATTCCGAAAATGTTTCCTTAACCGCCGAGTCCGCAACTATCATAAATGCTGACTGTGCTATAAATACCGCAGAAAATCCTGTCTTCTGTCAGCATTGACTGCGCGACGGGTCGTTACTCCCCTCTTGCGGTCTCAACTTTCTAGTCCGGCATGGCAAGATTAGGATCCTTCTTTGGCAGCTTTTCCACCTCAACCGAGAAACCCAAAGCGAGTTCCCGATCAAAGAAAGCAAGTCACCGGAACGATATGCCTGCCCGCCACCAAGGAGAGAGTTCAAGTAAGAAGAGGACAGACCTAGTCCCTCTTGCTTCTCAGAATCCACTAACTGAGAGTGTGAATAAGAAACCGAATCCGCCATCCGTCTCTGATCAGAATCCCGCGAGCTCTTCAAGTATGGAGGTGCACCGCTCTGCCTCCGGAACTATTATGTTGCGGTTAGATCCGAACAAAGAGGTGTCGTCACCAAAGGTCCAGCAGCCGAACATCGAGGAGAAACTTCCAGCTGAAGAACGGGTGGAGGAAAGAGTAAAAGAGGCGATTGAGAAACGAGCTGACGAGCCCTCGGAAGTCGCGGCTAAAGATTCTGTTGAGAAGCAAGCTGAGGAAATGGTGTCCCCCTGGCTCTGGTTGTCGTACCAACCTCAGCCCGCGAATCCCAGCAGGTTGTCATCGACTTGGATAAGATGCCTGAAAATAAAAAGAGGAAGAGAGACAAGACTTCAGTTGTGGAGCGAGTAGAGAAGAAGCTGCGAGTTTGGAAGGAGAAGAATATCTCCAAGCGGACTGGAGCTGCGAGCTTGCAGCATAGGCCGCGAGAGAAGGAAATTCCAGATTCGGATCTCGTCACCCCTGATGCTCTGCCCGCAGAAGGCGACACCCCCTCAACGCTCAACTTATCAACCACCGAGATACTTGACTCCATTGACAACGAGTAGCTCGCGAACATGAATCGTTCTCTGCTGGAAGTTTTGCAGCCTGGTACTTAGACTAGGGGAGAGAAACTTGCTGATCCTTCCTCTTTCCTTCCAGCCGAAGAAGGAGAAAAAACAAAGGAACAGCTCGCAGCAATGAAGACAAAGATTGAGGTGATCTCAGAGAAGCTTGTTGCGGATAAGCGGGCTGATGATTTGCAAACCGCTGCCGAGCTGATGCAGTCAGGTAAGTTGCATCCGACGCCTAGGCATTTCCAGAGCTCGTGGCTTTATAAATCCCCTTCTCGGAAATCGTGGCCGGTTAATATCATTACAAAAACCGATGACATAGTTGCCTCAAGCAGATCGCAGGCCGAGAAAAGAGCGAAAGTCCGTCGAGAATGGAGGCAGCGCCATGGCGCTTTTGATCCGGAGCGCGTGAGGCGACCTGCTTTTGATAGTCGCCAGATTGCTGCCATGATTTCAAAAAGTGAATTACTTTTTTACCTTTTAAGCTTATTGCGACCTGGAAACTAAGCCGAGTTTTATTTCCTTTGTTGCAGTACGAAAGTTGTTAACCCAGAATCCGCGACTAGTTCTCCAGTCTTTTCAGTTCGGGCGGCTTGTCATTTCCAGCCGCCGTTCTCAGCTAACCGGCTTATTGTCAGACAAACCGGGCGGCCTCTACGTCAGACCGCCGCCAGTTCCAGTCCAACCATCATCTAAGGGTCGGCCTGTCCTTGCCCTAGCTGCGCGACCTATGTCCCAGGTCGCCGTCAGAGGAGGTCCAGACCAGCCCGCCCAGAGGCCGAGTCCTGCAGCTCGGCAGAAGAAGATCGCCAGGCCGCTCGGCCTGTCTCTTGGCTTTTCTTCTTCTTCTCGATTCCCGTCACCGCTGCCCGATTCTCTTGTACCTCGGGCAGCCGGTAATTTTAGCCCTGCCCGTTTGGGCAGGCCCCCAAGCCTATAAATAGGGGGCGGGAGTACACCCAAAGCACGCTGACTCGAGTCCAATAGCTCGCTTGTTAAGAGCTGCGGCCTCGATTCTAGTCCTTTGCGGTCTATTGTCCGGCTAGCTTCTTCCTTTCTTCTTTCCTTTCTAAGTGTAATCGCTTAATTTCTTATAAAAGGAAAGCCCGCCGCAGGAGAGGCATTCAGGCCGCGGCGGGCGAACTCTGGTGTTGCCGCTGGTAGCGGCCCTTTCTCCCTTTTTTCTATTCGGTCCTATCCGCCATTCCTAGCCGCTAGTAACCGACTAGCCGACAGTCTTTTCCCAATACCTTCCCCAGTGCTCGAACGGTTAGCTGGTGGTGCCCGTTTTTCCCGTCGTATTTCGTGCATCAACAGTTAACACGCGACCTTCAGATCTCGGTTAGCCGGTGAAATCCGCGGCTAGATATTGTCAGACCGCTCGGCCACTAGTGCTTAGCATCTAATCGAGCAAGCAGCGGCAAGGGTGGTTAACCTGCTCAATAACCGCTGGCCATTCTATCCGCTCGGTCAGACTGTAACTGTCCGGCGGTCTCTAAGTTCGTGTTGGTTGTTATCTATAGTTTGCAATGAATCTCCCGAGGAATGACAGTAATTTCTTATCATCTACTCGGGATCTCTTAGAGAGGGAAGAGGAAGTTTCTTTTCCGTTCGTTGATTAAATTCGCTGGGATACCGTTGCTAATGATTTTAGAGAGCCTCGCTTACCACGTTATTCTGGGATTAGTGATCCAGTTTCACATCTACAAGCATTTGAAGCGGCTTCTTCTCTAAAAACCATGTTAGATGGAATCAAATGCAAGCTTTTTCTAATGATCTTTGACGGTCTTGCTCAGGAATGGTTTCATGGTTTACCATCTCGGTCCATCACTTGCTTTGGGGATTTTCAAAAACAGTTCCTTTTGAGATTTGATACTTTCAGGAAGCGGAAGAGAAACCCAGTAGCTCTTTTCCAAATCAAGCAGGAAGTTGACGAGTCTACTGCTCATTTCGTTGATCGGTTTCAAAAGGAAACGCTCGATATCGTTAACGTTCCTCCAGACTTTTACAAATATGCCTTGATAAGCGGACTTCGAGAAGGTCCTCTCAAATTTAAAGTTAGCAAAAAGGAGCCAAAGACCTATGGAGATCTTATTGAAACAGCTAATCAGTTCATAATGGGTGAAGCAGCAAATGCCAACTATATATCCTTCTTAAATCAAATGGCTAAGTAATATCAGAAAGATTCTTATCATCAACAGCCCGGTTCTTCCCGAAATGCTTCAAAACCTCCGCAACAGGATAAATCATCAGAGTGTATAGAAGCTTGCCCTATCATGTCTTTTGATCCTAAAACACTCAAGTATGAAAGGTACTCGGACAGGTATGTCAAGTTCAAAATTTCTATGGAAGATCTTCTGCCAATTCTTGCTAGTATGAAAGAATTTAAAAAACCTCGACGTATGAAATCAAAGATTGAACATCGACATGAAGAACTTTTTTGTAAATATCATAAGGATATTGGTCACAACACAGAAGATTGTCGGGCTCTCCGGAAACTAGCAGATCAATTTGCAAGGGCAGGGAAATTACAAGACTATGTTGTCCTATGATCTTCCAGCACATTTTCCACTGATGAAGCCGATGTTGCAAATAAAGATTCTGTTGTTAAATAGTGGAAGTGGTAGAAGCGGTAGTATCTTGTTTGTCTTTCTTTTACATATTTCGTATATCTCCCATGTGTTCGGAGTTTCTTGCATTTGCTTCTTTTCTTTTGATAATGACAGTTGTAATAGATATAGCAACAAATCAGTCCTCACCAGCCTCCAGCTTCACAAATATTTCTCAACGATCATCGATAATTGGGTTCAATCAGGCTTCAAGCCCATATCCTTTTACTAAGCTTTCCTCTAGAAATAAGCATTCATATGCCCTCTAAATTCTGCTTCTTAGCTTTACATTTAACATTGACATACGTATGTGAACATTTACTTATAACAAAAATAATATTACTTTTTTGGCCCTCCACATCCCGCACGACATTAGTTGTAGATGTGTAGTGGCAATCCCGCACGACATCAGTCGCAGATGCAAATCCAGCACGACATCAGTCGCAGATGTAAACCCCGCTCGAATCATTCGAAGATGAGTTGAAATGAGATCTTCTTTAGAAGAATAATGATTCTCAGTTTATGTTGTAAGACAGTGCATGCAGAGTTTTCGTTATCTTTTCAACCTGCAAGTTACAGTGGTAGATAAATTATGGTTTTCACATATGATTATCGATATGCTAGTCAGTTCATAGACCTCGCAATTATCCGTTCCAGCTTATCCACCGTCTCATGGTCTTACAGCCTAGCCGATTTATATTGCACAGTCCGCAGACCGCGCGGTTACAAGTGTCGGTTTATTCAATTCGGTTATGAAATCTCTCTCGGATTATTACTAATATATTCTGGAATTCGGCCGACTTGATCCTGTCAACTAATTCTAGTCCGCCGGCTTATGGTATTCATTCAAATCAATTCGCGGCTTGCTATGTAAAGAAGTCGCAATATGTTTAACTCTATTGTTCAATAGACTGCGGCTTCATTCAAATCAATTCGCGGCTTGCTATGTAAAGAAGCCGCCACAATCAGCTTGGTTTTTACAATATCTATCCGGTTTATCCCTTTAGCCGAGCGGCTTGTCGATCGCCATGTATCTTCTTCATCTCCAATAAAATTACGGCTTATACATTAATCGTGGGACTTCGTGGTTGAATATGAACCTTCAACAGTTGAACTGCCTTATCTTCTTGGTGAATAATCTCCTGGCCGCCCGGCTTATTGCTCTATATACGCTCAAGGATGATCGGATTGTTATTATTTCACAGACGACTAATATATCCGGTTACCGGTATTCTACTCGAGTTTAACCGGAGCAAAGGTAGTTATTATTCGGTGAAGTCATCGATGAGATTTCTTAAGTCGGAAACGAGTAAGAAAGATTAAGCCGCATAAACAAACAAGTAAGTAAAATTACAATAGATTCTCACAAAAGGTAAAATATTGTCATTTCTAATGTCAAGTATAAAAGGTAGACCGCGCGGTTTACAAAATCTTACCGGCGGTCTCAAAAAATGTAAAGACAATAACAAGTAATCTATCCTAGCTATTCGGCTTCAGTCTTTTGGACGCAGGAGTGCCGGAGTCCGGTTCACCGTCGATGTCGATCTCAGAAGGCGAGTAGTCGCCGCTGTCAGACGAGGATGAACGCGAACTTCCAGTGCCCCTGGTCTCTGACGTGCTGGCAACAACCCGCACGATCTCAGACGCTTGACCGCCGGTTTCTGAAGAAGCGCTCTCGCTCCTGCTTCCCTCGCTGTCCTCCTCTTCCTCTTCTGCCTTGCCCTCACCCTCTCCATCAATCTTCTCCTTGCCTTTCAGCGCTCGATAAACCACGGCCACCCTTTTCTTCAAGGGTGGATACAGGTCGGCGCAGGTGAAGTCGGTGAATCCCGGGGCGAAGCCGCCGCGATCTCGAAGGCGTTTCAGTGCTCCGTCGATCCCTTGGACAAGCTGCGGAAAGACCGCGTCCTGAAAGGCCGAGTTGGCCGGATCATACATTTTCTGCAAAGGAAGGAAGAAGGTCAGTCCGAGCGGCTTGTTAAATGAGGTCGCATAAATCAGGTAATATCTTACCGCATTTGACTCCTTTAGCTGTGCGATTTCTTCATCCTTTTCGGCGAGTTGCCGCTTCAGGCCGCCTTCACTTGCGACTAACCGCCTATGGGCCAGGCCCATATAGTGGTTAGCCATGAAGCTTCTCGCGCCGACCTGCGCGGCAAACCGCGAGAAGTCCTCTGCTGGTATCTTTTTCAGCGCTTTTAGGTTGCGCCTACCATACAAAGCCGCGCCAGCCGCGGAGGCGTGGCGGCTTATCGTTTCCTTCCCCCAGTTAGGGAGGGCGGTGGAAACTTGGACCGATTCACCGTCGGCGGTCCACTGCATGGTGGGGTTGCCGCGGAGATCCTTCAAGCGGCTGCCCATACCATGCAGCGTGAAGTCGCTCGAGGAGTCCGATGCTTTTTCCTCTTCAGCCCGCTCCGGCCTGGCCCTCTTGGCCCTTTTCTCCCGCTGTGTAAGGGTTAGGCCGCCAGGAGTTAGCGGCTTGTTTAGCGGGACCGCGACGGCAGCTGCAAGGCAAAGTTAACAAGTCAGTTGGTAAGCCGCACGGCTAGCAGAGCAGTTCGGCTGGGCGATACTTACTGTCCTGCGCATGGACATCCTCCAAAGTCGGGAGAAGCGGGGGGTAGTGGGTGACGTCGAGCCGCTCGCCCTTGAAGAAGTTGAAGATCTCCTTCTCCACGCTGTCCAGTCCGCTGCTGCCAAAAGCGGCTTCGTCACGAACTTGCGGATGGACCGGCAGGAGTCCGAGGTTACCCTCGAAGATCAGGTATCTTTCTGACCAATTCGGGATTTTGTTCGCCAGGTTGACGACCTTTAGCCCCCGGCAGCCAAAGTACAGATGCCCTCTGAAGATCTTTGTCCCAGAGTCCGGAATAGACCGGACCGAAAAGCATTCTCTGAACAGCTTCATTGAGAAGCGAACTCTCTCCGACATGACGTAGGAGATGAAGTTGTAAATTGCCGCAATAGAGTTCGGCGGTAACTTTCCTGGCACCACTCCATAGTGGTCGAAGACCGCAACGGCTTCCATTAGCACAGGGAAGACGAAGCTGCAGTCAAAGTGATCGATTGGGATAGCGATCTGGTTGGCTACGGAGGTGTTAATCCGCTCGTGAGGAAGCAGAAGCCGCGCAAGGAGCGGGCTGTCTTTCATATGCTTCTCTGCAAAGCTGTCGAGCTCGGCTTGGGTAAGCCGACCTTCCTTATGATCCGCCGAATGGAAGGCAGAAGCCGCATCGGTCCTAACGGCTGGAGCTTTGTCAGACCGCATCGCCATTGCTTTTGCTCGCATTTTGATCTTCTGTGCCGAAGACTACGGGATCATCTCAATTTATAGATTTCCTACGCATCTACATTAGTGGTTGTCAAATCGCAGTTAGATATCAGGCCGCACGGCTCAACCTGCAAGGTAAAATATTCCAACCGCATTCTAGTTCGACAGTTCGAGCGACTAAAATTCCAGTACTTGGCGAAATTTCTAAAGAAGAAAAGACAACGACTAGAAAGTATTCAAACCGCACAAAGCCACAAGCGATTCACACTAATATACAAACAGACAATAACAATTGTCCACAGGAATCAAACTGTCCGGCATCACGAGTTGATGCTTATTACAAAGCCAAATTAAAGGTCTCATAATTATCTCTCTCCACTCTCTGGAGCCTCTCACCCAACCCGCGTGACTTGGTCGCCGGCCTGTACCAGATGGACATACACTTGACTGACAAGGTTGTGGATAGAGTGCAGAGTCCGATGAACTCGCGAGGTAGAGCGCGATCTCCCGGGTCGCCAGAAGCAGTGACCTGCCTAACCGCCGCGACTACTGGTGAATCCGAAGTCTCTCCGGAAGCCGGGCGATTTGGTAGTTGCTGCTGTTCAGCAGTCGTCCCAGCAGGTCGCAAGCCTCTGCCGGCCTCCTCTGGTCAATCCTTATCCCTTTCCTCATTAAGTCGAGCGGTGTCCGCCCTTTCCCTCTCAATCCGGCCGAGCATCAGCACTAAAGCCTGCAGGTCAAGTTTCTCTGTCTTCTCCTGCTCCAGGTGGGCCAGCGCCTCCAGTGTTCTTTGCTCAGCGGCTTCAAGCGCAGTCCGCATCGTTGTCTTCTCCTCCTCCCAGCTGGCTAGGGACTCCTGCATCCTTTTGTCAGCGGCCTACGGCGCAGTCCGCTTTGCCGTTTTCTCCATGTTCGCGCTGGTCAGTGCCTCCTGCACCCTTTTGTTAGCGGTCTCCTTCGTAATCCGCATCGTCGTTCTCTCCAACTCCAGGCTGACCAGGGCCTCCTGCGTCCTTTTCTCAGCGGCCTCCACCTCAGACCGCATCGTTTCTCTCTCCAGCTCCAAGTCTTCCAGCACTTCCTTTGTTCTCTTTTCAGCGGCCTCCAGCATAAACCGTTGATCTTCTTCTTGAAGTCGCCACTCTTCTTCCCTGGCTCGAAGGGCCTCGGCATGCTCCCTTATCCTAGCCTGCAAGGCAGCGACTTCACACTGGAATTCGGCTGTCCTTTGATCGCGGATATTGGGAGGTAACGGTGGTATCAATGGAAGTAGGCAGGTGGTCAGATCGCCCGGCTTGATGGCAGTTTCAGGTGCACCTGCAGCGAACAAACAAGCGGTTAGATTCAGTAACATGACCGGCACCTTTTAAAAGATCTCGTTAGAACGAGACCGCAGCCCGTGATTATCTCTCCTTCAAAAGCCGCAGTATAAAGTCTAGCCGCTGGTCGCCTAAACCTTTCAGAGTCTATTCGCTTCAGCTTTTCTTTCCATAGCCGCGCGGTCTCTTTAGCTTTGCTTTTCAGTTGTGCCGTAGTCAGGAAGAAGCTCGCCGGCGGATTAAATATTGTGTCCGCTCCCTTCTTCCGTGACCGCGGCTTGTAGAATTTTACAATACGCTTAACTTCTTCGTGTTTACCTTGCAGGGCAGGAAATGTAGTCGCCACCTGCTTCCCGGCGATTAATTTCTTCATCTCCTCTATCTTCTCTCTGAGTTTTAGTTTTTCAGCTCCTTCTGAAACCGCAGGAGCCGGTTCGCCAAGCTTCTCTCCTGTAACTTCGACATCGGTGTCGGCGACCTCCGCAGAAGCCGGCAGAGTTGCCAGTAACTTGTCCTGCTGCTGGAATTTCTCCATGCCCTTCAGGATATCGCTCAGAGATTTGCTAACCACAGGCGTACTCTCTGGCTCGTCTGGCTTGGAAGATGGAGTCGACAGACACTCAGACACGTCTTTCTCACGCGGCTTAAATTGCACACTAGCCGCTCCAGTCTTCACAGAAACATTGCGGTTATCAACCCGCATCTTCCGCGCCTTCCTCTCCATCCTTTCCTCAAGGGTCTCGACCTTTTTCTTACGTCGCTTCAAGTGGCCGACGATTGTCTCTGTCCGCCTCCTCTTCTCGACCAGAGACCGCTCGGCCTCCAGTAGCTTCTCCGAGTCGTCCTCTTCAACAATGATCAAGTCAGTAGATGCGGGAAACTCGCGCGGTTTGGAAGAGTCGACACTCTTTTCCTCCGCCCCGGCGATCTTCAAGAGGGGTTCACCTGATGGCGAGTAAGTAATGTCGAAGGATTTGGTGGTTTCGGTTTGCGGGAGAGCAGATTTGGAAACCACTTTGACTTTGATCGCAGCCTGCGAGGATTCCGCGACGGCTTCCATCGATTTCTTTCCAGAAGAAGAAGCCGCCGGTGTGATCGACTTCTCAGCTTTCTTCTCGGAATGTTGGTCAGAACTGTCCGCTCTGCTGCTCCTCCTTTTCGACCCAGACGACTTCTTTTCGCGATCTAGCATCGAGGACATGACGTCCATCTTGTAGAAGTCTCTGTCGGCTTGGAGGATTCTAACCGCGAGTGGTGAATAGTGACCCGTGGCTTGGCAGAAATCTTGACGAAATGGCAGGGCCCTCGGCATTTTATAGACGCAGGAGCATTAATGGCAGTCGCGGTCTCCGGCTTAGTTCTACATTTTCGAAGTTTTACAGAAACTTAAAAATGTGCGGGGATTATGTTAACCCAGAATCCGCGACTAGTTCTCCAGTCTTTTCAGTTCGGGCGGCTTGTCATTTCCAGCCGCCATTCTCAGCTAACCGGCTTATTGTCAGACAAGCCGGTCGGCCTCTACGTCAGATCGCCGCTAGTTCCAGTCCAGCCATCATCTAAGGGTCGGCCTGTCCTTGCCCTAGCTGCGCGACCTATGTCCCAGGTCGCCGTCAGAGGAGGTCCAGACCAGCCCGCCCAGAGGCCGAGTCCTACAGCTCGACAGAAGAAGATCGCCAGGCCGCTCGGCCTGTCTCTTGGCTTTTCTTCTTCTTCTCGATTCCCGTCACCGCTGCCCGATTCTCTTGTACCTCGGGCAGCCGGTAATTTTATCCCTGCCCGTTTGGGCAGGCCCCCAAGCCTATAAATAGGGGGTGGGAGTACACCCAAAGCACGCTGACTCGAGTCCAATAGCTCGCTTGTTAAGAGCCGTGGCCTCGATTCTAGTCCTTTGCGGTCTATTGTCCGGCCGGCTTCTTCCTTTCTTCTTTCCTTTCTAAGTGTAATCGCTTAATTTCTTATAAAAGGAAAGCCCGCCGCAGGAGAGGCATTCAGGCCGCGGCGGGCGAACTCTGGTGTTGCCGCTGGTAGCCGCCCTTTCTCCCTTTTTTCTATCCGGTCCTATCCGCCATTCCTACCCGCTAGTAACCAACTAGCCGACAGTCTTTTCCCAATACCTTCCCCAGTGCTCGAACGGTTAGCTGGTGGTGCCCGTTTTCCCCGTCGCATTTCGTGCATCAACAGAAGTCAACACCCGATTCTATTGAGGTCGGCGAGATCGTGTCCTCGCCCGGAGATGTGCCCGCGCAGGCTGTGATGCGGTCTGGCACTGAGCCCGCGCAAGGGGAGCAGTCTGGCCAAGAGACATATGCGTTATTAGCGAGGAATTATGAGGAGGAACAAAACGAAATTCGAGTTGATCTAAAGAAAGGTAAAGAGCGAGAAAAGATCCTGGAGAACCAGGTCGCCAGCCTTTCTTCCACCATTGAAGGTCTAAAGAAAGAGAAGGAGCGGCTAAGCGGAGACGCCTGCCATTACAGGAGCAGGTACTTGGCTTTAGTGAGAGAAGGGAAGAAACAAGTCGGTGAGGTCCCTGGGGCGAAGCCGCAGACGTCTGCTCAACCTGCTGTAAGAGAGGTGTTAGCCCCGGCGACAATCGGGCAGCCCACGGTGGTCGCAAATCCTACACCAGCAGGCGCCCTGGCAATCCCGTTTAACCGGGTAGTTAGGGACACTGCTCGCATGCACCGCACCTTCAACAACATGCACCATCTAGTCCAGCAATTGTACAGGGAAATCTTGCGAGGGAGCGACCAGGCGGCCCATGTCGGGGTGGACGATGAGGAGCGACCTGCTCATCAAGATCGCAGAAGCCGCTGAGTCCGAAACATTAATTTAAACTCTGTATTGTATAATTTGGTGTCTAAACATTATCTTTGCTTTATTTGCGCTGTGATGTGGCTTTCACTTGTCGTATGACATTTATTTTTTAAACTTGAACAATCCTGTTGTGATGCAAATTATGCGGGCTGATTTTATGTTTGCTCATTCCGTTTCTTTGAAAATTGCGATCTTTGCGGACTGCCTGTGAGTTCGCGATTACTTGTAGATAATTTGCAGAAAAAAACCTGAAATGTGCGGGCTGTGCGAACTGCCTTTAAATTCGCAAAGCTTTGAGAAATTGTCTGAATTTGCAGGGAAAAACAGGGAAGAAGCGAGCTGCGCGGACTGAGCAATCGATCTGGGCGGATTGACTGCTGTCATGTCAAACGATTTTTCTATTAATAGGGTCTTCATTTTCTCTTTGCATAGGAAATAGTCGAAGCTGAAGCCCTGCGGTATGAAAAGATGGTATCCGCACATACTGATGCCGCAGTCGTCTTCCATGCCGCCAAGCACAAAAGAAGCAGACTGACCATAGTTGATCTGGAAGCTTTTTTGGGTGTGCACATGGCGGGCTCGCTGATGCTCGCACGGCTTCCTGAGCATCAAGAGCGGTTGAACTTCTCCACGGCTACCCAGCTCGCGGTGCCCATTGACCATTTCGATTGCGAGTTCAAATTCCCCCTGCTTTGGGAGATCGCGAAGATCTTCGAGCACTACGGAGTGGTTCCAGGCCAACTCGCGCCAAACAGCATGATCGCCATCTGCAGCTATCTCGCCTACCCGCGATCTGAAAATATCGAGTTTTCCTTGAAGATCTTTAGAAAGATATTTTCTGTCCGCTCCGTAACTCCAAGAGGAGATTGCGAGTATAAGGGTATTGTGTACTTCTACTGCAGGGGGATGAAGGTTGTGGGCTTGCCGAATAAGATCCATAACTGGACCTCTAGGTACCTCATTTTTGAGGGTGACCTGGGGTTTCTCCACACTAACCCGCAGCTGAGATCAGACGCCGACTTCAAAAGCATGCAGCTGAGTGATGCCGAGGCCGCCATCGTCAAGTTTCTTGCTGGAGCAAGGCTCGACGTTGACTACTACATTCCGCTGTTGCCCGGACTAGACACCGTAAGCCGCTAGGAGAATAAGTCCCGCGGCTTTCATTTGCATTCGCAATGACCTGGAAATTTGGCTAACTTTTCTTCTTGCAGCGACCTTGGCGGTGCCCGCAAACTTGCCCTATGCGCCAGCTGGACAGACTCCTGCACAGGGAGAAAGAAGAAAAGAGATTGCAAGGAAAAGGAAGGAGTACGGGATCCCTCCGCGGGTTATTCCTCCAACGATAGTTTCAACATTGCGGGCTTCGGCGAGAAGCAGAAGGATCTAAGGGGCAACCCAATGATCCATTGGCATGAGAAGAAGAAGTATGTTTGCCTTTCAACAGCTCTCCCCTCCTGGAGGAGTCCGTGCCCAACTCGCCACACCCATGTCGCCATCTCCGCTTTGTACGGGAAGAAAAGCCTTCGCGACCTGCAGAGTGTGGCCCCTGACTACCTTCCTCTGCTTGCCGCCCAGGCCAGTGCGAACTGCGTCGTCACCAACCATTTCTTGGGCAGGCTTATGCGCGAGCTGCTTAGGGAAGATGCACGATATAGGAAGGAAAACAACTCGCTGAAAGACAGAAATAAGAGACTAGGCGCAAAGATTAACCAGTATAAAGAGGACAAAGCTGTAAGTGACAGTTAATCACCGTTATCTTTGTCGCTTATCTGCAACAGACTGACATTTTGATTTCTTCTGCAGACTGCATATGAGGTAACCGACCCCGACTTCCAGAAAGCCATGTTTCCTTTCGTCAAGGAAAGCGTGGAAGTCACAATCGAACGCATCATCAATGATGGGTATGCGAAGGCAGGGGTGGACTCTATTCACTTCCTGGAGCTATTTCTAGAGCTGAAGGACAAGGTTGCTGAGTTCGAGCGAGCTGCTAAGGGGAAGGCGGTTGTTGAAGACGACGAGGAGGAGTTTGCCGATGATGAAGCTCCTGAAGATGTGGCCTCAAGTCAACAACAGGGAGGCCAGTCGGATCAGTCCACCAGCTCTGGCTCTAATGAGAGCGGTGAGCGGACAGAACCCACGACTGCTTCTGATTCCAGCGACAGTAGCAGCAGCGACTCAAGCGACTACTCGCCTGTGGTGGATGTGGAGGGGTTAAGCCCGGAGAAGCCTGCAGAGAAGAAACAGAGGACTGGATAGTATTTTTTTGGTTTTTAATGTAAAGGGGGCGGACTCTGCACGAGTTCGCTGGAACACGTGCTTATAATATATTTTTGAATGAATAGAAAAGGATATTTTTTGATGTCTTCTGAGATGTTCTGCTTATTTCTTGCTTGTACTTAGAGTTCGCACTCCTTATATCAATCCGCGTCATATAACTTTGTAGCATTATAAAACTCTTGCTGAAATTGCTTAATCACAGCTCGCTTCAAGATTAACAGAATTAACGTGCTTTCTTAACAAAGGGAATGAATGAGGCGGATTCTGACGAGTTCGGTCAGCAGTCCACATCTTGCAGAACAATCTTTGCCAGTTTTAAGAGAACCAAGATGACGAAAGCCGCAATCTACTAAAATATTGTTGATATGCGAACTTGGCGGACTGGTATCATCGTCCGCTGATATTTATAGTTGAACTTTTTCAAATAAATAATCATTAAGTTATATAAACTGAATGAATCCCGCGGACTAGGCAGACTAGAAAACCGAAATCCGCACTTAAATCAATGATAACAGAAATGACCATAGCTCTTAACCAGGTGGGCAGGTGCGACCGGAGTGGCATTGCTTTCCTTACCGGGCTATGAACTATAGAATCAACCCAAGAGGCGGCGGACTGAGTGAACTAGAGAACCGGAGTCCGCACTAAAACCAGTGATAAGAGAAATGACCTATAGCTCATGACCAAGTGGGCAGGTGCGGCCGGAGCGGCATTGCTTTCCTCACCGAGCTATGAACTATAGAATCAACCCAGAGGACGGCAGATTGAGCGGATAGGAAAACTTGAGTCCGCAATGAACTGAATAATAATGGAAAACCCCTGCGAAGAAAAAAGCTGCAGACTTGTGATCAAGTTGGCAGGTGCGGCCGGAGCGGCATTGCTTTCCTCACAAGATCTCAAGATCTGCATACTTAACAACACAATCTACTGCCCTCTTGCCTGGAGTAACGTCTAAGTCGATCTTTTGGGCAGGTGCGGCCGGAGCGGCATTGCTTTCCTCTGAGATCAACAAGACTGTGGGTCTCCTGCAGGCACTGCTTGAGGGTACCAAGGAGTGTTCGAGGGTTACAACCTTAAGATGATTTGGGGGCAGGTGCGTATAGCATTGCTTTCCCCGCGCGATCATCTAGGTTGTAATGATATCCCTTACATAGCATGGTAGAGCTGACCACCACTCCGCTCCTCCATAATGCAGAAGTGGGGTTAGGTACTAGCCAGGATCCGAAATCCAGTGTCCTGCCGCACTAGAACCGGTAAGCTCCCATTACACGGTGCGAAATCTCCCCGCAACACGTGGTCTTCGTGGTGTTATGCTGACAACCACGGTTCTAAGGGAGGTTTTTGCTGAACTCGGCGATATCTCCTGGTATTAGGCAACTGTTGGAGTTGCCTGGGGGGGGGGCAAAAGAGAGAAAGCACTTGAAGAAGTGTTAGTATAAAAACTTTTATAAACATCCATTTTTGAGAAACTTGTATAAGATAGAAAAGAGAGTTCAGGGATAGAACCGTTTAGAGTTGTCCTTGCTCAACATATTAACTGTCAACACTTGAAACAAAAAGACACTTGATGAAGTGTTAGCAAGGAGCTTGTATTAATAATGAACCTCTGAAAAAGTTTACATAAGAAGGAAAGGAAAAGAAGTTCAGGAATAGAACCGCTTTAAGTCATCTCCACTCCATGTGTGCGGCATATCTTATCCCTCATATGTTTGCAACCGGTAGGCCCTATTCTCAAGCGCTTCTTTAAAAATGAATGGTCCAGCCCAATTGGGATTAAGCTTCCCCACTGAGCCGGCTCTTGCAACAACATCGACCTTCTTAAGAATCAGATCTCCCACTTGAAAGTGTTTGATCCTTACATTCTTATCAAAGTTGCGGGCCATTCTCCTTTTGACTTCCTCTTGCCTGATGGCAGCCTTGTATCTAACCTCTTCAACATGCTCCAAGTTGAATCTCATCTCCTCATTGTTCAGCTCAAGCCAATCCCCCATGCCTTTCCTAGCAAGCAGCACTCTGGGTGACAGGACTTCAAACTCAACTGGAATTAACGCTTCAGACCCATGAGAAAGCTTTAATGGGGTTTCCCCTGTTGCAGATGAAGGCGTTGTTCTCAGGGTCCAGAGAACTGAAGGAAGTTGATCAACCCAACTGCCCTTGAGATTTTTAACTTTCTTCTTAAGCAGGCTGAGGATTTGCTTATTGGCTGCTTCTACCTAACCATTACTCTTAGGATGATGAACTGATGCAAAGCGCAGCTCTGTTCCGATCTGCTTGCAAAAATCTATCATCTCAGTATTATTAAATTGTGGTCCATTATCTGTGATTATTGCCATGGGATACCGTGCCGGCAGACTATCTCGCCCCAAACAAAATTCTTCACGACCTTAGTTGTCGTCTTTTGCCAGCGCCTTAGCTTCGATCCACTTACTGAAGTAGTCAATCATAACTATAATGAAACACTGCTGCCCACTTGCCATGGGAAAAGGACCAAGGAGATCCATTCCCCAAACAGCAAAGGGCCAAGGGGTTGCAATTGATCTGAGAGATTGAGCAGCTTGATGTTGAAGAGGAGCGAACTTTTGGCACTGAACGCATTTTCTCACATAGGTCTCCAAGTCTTTTTTCATGGTGGGCCAGAAGTAACCCTGCCACAGGATCCTTTTTTCCAAGGTTCTTGTCCCCGAGTGGCTTCCACACTCGCTAGAATGAATCTCCCGAAGAACGGTAGGAACTTCATCTTCTGAAACACACCTTGCCATTGTAGACAAGAAGGTTTTTCTGTAGAGAGTACCAGATATCAAGTAATAATACGCTTCTTTCAACTTAAATCTCTTCTTATCTTTGACTGACTGATGCAGATCTCCAGTTGATAGGTAGAGGAAGAACGGATCCATCCAAGAGGAACGCTTATCGATTTGCATTAACTCTTCCTCATCCACTGCCGGGTGGAAAAGTTCGGAAGTTGTCCCTCCTGACGAGAGCCCGTACTTGGCAAGAACATCGGCCTCCTCATTTTCCGTCCTCGGGATGTGCTCAATAGTAAAACTTTTAAAACTGCCAACCTCAACTTTTACCAACGAAAGATACTTCTTCAACACTGGCTCCCTGGTCTCGAAGTTACCAAGAACTTGTGAGGCCATTACAAGAGAGTCAGTCTTCACATGAGCATGATCGATTCCGAGCTCTCTTGCGAACCTCAAGCCGGCCAATAAAGCTTCATACTCCACTTGATTGTTGGTTACTGGAAAATAAAACTTGATGGCTTGCTCAAGCTTGATGCCATTCGGATTTATCAGAACTACCCCTGCTCCAGAAGAGTTTCTACCTGAAGCCCCATCAACATAGATGGTCCAAGCTAAAGGAGACCTTACTGCCTGATCTGAGGTAGATTCTGCTGCGTCAACCAAAAATTCTGCAAGTACCTGTGCCTTGATAGCTGTCCTGGGCACATAGGAGATTTCAAACTCGCTTAACTCGATTGCCCATTTGGCAAACCTGCCTGAATGTTCCGGCTTCTCTAGCACACTCTTCAAAGGTTGATCAGTGACCACTTGAATTGAATGCGCCTGGAAATAGGGATGGAGCCTGCGAGCAGACATAACTAATGATAAAGCCAGTTTCTCAAGGATTGGGTACCTTGCCTCTGCATCTTTCAGAATGTGACTGACATAGTAAACTGGGAACTGTCTCCTGCTCTCTTCTCGAACAAGAACAGAACTAACCGCCTCGGTACCAACTCCCAGGTATAAGAACAACATCTCCCCTGCTCGGGGGCTTTGGATTAAGGGTGTCGAGGTCAGTTTCTTTTTTAGCTGCTCAAAGGCCAAAGAGCACTTTTCCGTCCATTGGAACTTGGACGCTCCCCGAAGAGTTTTAAAGAATGGCGCACTTTTATCTCCAACTCGAGAGATAAATCTCCCGAGTCCTGCTAACCTCCCTCCAACCTGCTGAACCTCTTTGGGAGAACGGGGAGGGGCCATATCAAGGATGGCCTTAACCTTATCAGGATTAGGGGCAAGGCCCTCGGGAGTAAGGAGATGACCAAGGAATTTCCCCTTACTTGCCCCAAAAATGCATTTTAATGGGTTAAGTTTTATTTTATGCTTTCGCAGAGTGGAAAATGTCCCTGCTAGATCTAGTAAGTGCTGTGGAAGAGTCTTACTCTTAATCAAAAGATCATCCACATATACTTCAAGGTTCTTACTCTTTTGCTCTTTAAACACATGATCTATCATGCGTTGATATGTTGCACGAGCATTCTTAAGCCCAAAGGTCATCACAAGATAACAGTAACAACCGTCATTAGTAATGAATGACGTGCGAGGGATATCGGGTTTATGCATTCTTATTTGGTGATAACAAGAGAACGCATCTAAAAAGCTCATAAATGGATACCCTACCGCAGAATCAACTAATAAATCTATCCGAGGCAAGGGATAGAAATCTTTTGGGCACGCTTTATTCAAACGGGTGAAGTCTACACACATCCTCCACTTCCCCCCTAGTTTTTTAACCATTACAACGTTTGAGATCCACTCAGGATATTTAATTACTTGAATAAAGTGCGCCTTGAGGAGTTTGGCAACCTCCTCTCTGATTGGCTCTGCCAGCTTGACTACTACATCTCTTTTCTTCTGTTGAACTGGTTTGGCAGCTGGGTCGACTTTGATATGATGGCAAGCCACGCCAGGATCTACTCCTGGCATGTCCTCCACTGACCAAGCGAATACATCCAGATTCCTCAGCAAGCAAGATATCAACTTTGCCTTCTGATCTTCCGGCAGCTCGGAGTTGATGGAGAGCTTTTTTTCCTCCCCTTCTGCAATGGAAACTCCCTGCGTCACCTGGGCAGGTTCCAGGTGAGCGCTTTCACTATCCATAGTAGCTTCTGACGGAGGGGGAACTTCTGCTGCTGCTTGAAAAGCTGGGGGGGGGGGGCAACTTCAGTCATGTTGACTGTGCGGAGGTAACACTCCCGAGCTTGCCTAAGGTCACTTCTGACCCTGCACTGACGATCATCTTTATAGAAGTTGAGGGCTAGATGATAAGTTGAGATTATTGCTCGATACTTGTTCAGCAATGGCCTTCCAAAAATAGCATGGTTGCTGCTTGGAGCGTCTACCACTATGAACTGAATCTCCCTGGTCACCCCTCCGAGCCTCACCAGAAGTGTTACTTTTCCCTCGACTTCTTTCCTCTCACCCGAGAAGCCGTAGAGCGCCCCCTCGGTTGAAAGCAGAGGTTTTCCAGTTCTCAGGGCTTCAAAGGTGGTCTTGAAGAGGAGATTCACGGAGCTGCCAGTGTCAATAAGAATTCTATCGACCGTGAAATCTCCGATTGCTGCTTGGACCACAATGGCATCATCAAAAGGATTTGCGGTTGCGGGAAGGTCTGCAGGACCGAAGGTGACAGTTTCTGAAGGAGGGGGAGAGGAAGAAGTAGATGCAATCTCTGTTCGGGAAAGTCTTGACAGAGAAGACTTCCGGGTAGACTCAGCTCCTGCTCCGCCATGAATGTAAAAGAGTCTTCCCAAGACTCCCTCGTCGACAACATCAATGCATTCACTTGGAATATCAATAGGCCCCAGACGGCCCTCATTCTTTACCTCTACGGACTCCAGCTGGACCTCAACCACCTCCTTGCCCTTGGAGGTGGAAGGTTTCGAAGAGCCATTCTTCCTGCCCAGATCTTTGATCTTGCCTTCTGCAATCAGCCTCTCAACCAGCTGCCGGAGGGCCTTGCAATCTTCGGTCAGATGGCCCTTATCCTTGTGAAAATCACAGTACTGAGAGCTGTTTCTGGGCTTCCAATCTCTCTGAGGCCCTTGCCTCTTTTCTTCTGCCTTCTTCTGAATTATCTGGACGACCTCTTCGAAGTCGAGCCTCAGATCTGCAAACTCCTCCACGGAGCTGCTCTCATGCGGATTTGAGGCTGGCAAGGCACTCTGAAGGATGGGAAGTGCTTGGAGATGTATGGCGGGGGTGGTGGCCAACAGTAGTCTCTGATCATGAAACTGCTGATGGCCAATGAAGGGTTTCTTGTGACGAAGATTTCGCCCCCTCTGAGAAGGAGGCTGGAATTCGAGCCGAGGAGGCTTGCTATGGTACTGATTGCTGGAAGAGGAGTTGGGGGCATCCCTTCTTCCAGCTTTAGCTGTCAAGGATGAAATATAGGTGGGGTTTGCGTTTTTTCCTTCAATGAAGCGATTAGCCATCGCTATTAGCTCCTGATAAGTCGATGGCGCCTTTCTCGTTACTTTGAACTTCAATGGGCCCTCCCGGAGGCCGTGAATCAAGGCAACTTTGTAATAATCGGGGTTCACTTTCCTTACCCCTTGGATTTCCTTTTGAAACCGATCAACGAACCGTGCCACAGATTCGTTGTCTCTTTGCTTGATGTCGAAAAGGGCTGCCAGCCCATCCTTTTTTTTCTTAAAGGTAGCAAACCTCAGAAGGAGCTCGCTTCAAAGTTCAGCTAAGGAGGAGATCGTGCCTGAGGGCAACTCATAGAACCATTCTCTCGCCTGCCCGTCGAGAGTGGTGAAAAGAAGCTTGCATTTCAAGGCATCAGAGAGGCCCCTCAATGCAATTGCCCCCTCGAATGCCTGCAGGTGGGAAACCGGGTCAGTATCCCCTGAATAGAAAGGGAGACGGGGCTCTCCGAAATTATTTGGCACTGACTCCCATCGGATTCGATCGACGAAGGGAGAGGGGTCTCAAAATCAGCAGAAGGGCGGACTGGAAGGCGAGGCTCTGCGGGCTCTGCGGACTGCCGATCAACAAAATCTAGTCGGCGAGCCGGAGTCCCTCTAGCCGCTTCCCTGAAGAAGTCCATCAGGGGAGCGAATTGATCAGCCTGAGGTCGCAGGGGAGCTGCGGGCTGAGCTTGGTGGTGAGGCGGAGGAGCGGTCACAGGCGACTGCTGAAGAGGGGTTTGACGAGCTGGGGTCTGGCAGACCGAAGTCTGGCAGACTGGAGCTTCAGCAATCTCTTCTGCAACCTGGGGAACAAGCCGCTGAGTAAGCACTAACAGAGCTTGGCTGATTGTATCGAGCCGCTGGTCAGTCTCTCTGTGGGATAACTCGGCCTCCCAGCGAGACTGTTCCAATGCTTCCCACAACGAGTCATCTGGCGAGCTGGAGCGGTCTGAGCGGCGAGCTCGGCGGTCTGACATTTCTACCCGCGGATTTCAAAAAGCTGCTCGGATCTGAAGGTCGCGTGTTAACTGTTGATGCACGAAATGCAAAGGAAAAAACGAACACCACCCGCTAACTGTACGAGCGCTATGGGAAGAAGGAAAGAAAACAAACTGCGAGCAGCAGTCTACTTAGCGGACTAGAAAAGGAACAGAAAAGCCGTGAACCACAACAACACCAGACTTCGCCCGTCGCGGCCTGAATGCAACTCCTGCGACGGGCTTGATTTTGATTGCAAACAGGGGGTTACAAGCAGGGAAAAAGGAAATGATGCGGAAAGCAAGCTGGAGATCGCAAAGCTCGAGATTCGAGTCCGCAGCCTTTAACAAGTGGGCTCCTGGGCTCGAGTCAGCGTGATTTAAGTGCACCACTTCCCCCTATTTATAGGCTGGGGGCCTGCCCAAACGGGCAGGGCTAAAATAACCGCCTGCCCGGGGTACAAAAGAGCCGGGCAGCGGTGACGGGAACCAAAAAAGAAAGAACAAGCAGTCCGCACGAGACCGGCGGACTGGGCTTGCGACCTGGAATCCTCCCTTGGTCGCGTCGAGCGCAATCCTGTCAGAAAAGTCGCGACCTGGGCGACCTGAGCGACCTGACTCCATAGCTCGCTGAAAGCTGGCAAGATCTGAGAGAAAACCAAGGGCGACCTGGGCGGACTGAGAGCTGGAGTCCGCCTAGGTGGCTGGGATACACACTGGCCAACTGGCGAGCTGGGCGGACTGAGAGCTCGAGTCCCGCAAGGGAGGGGCAAGATGCCTAGCTGGAAATGTTGCGGTTTCTGGGGTTAACAGTGGTGTTACGCTAATGTCAACAATTCTGGGGGGGGGGGGGGTCCAAGCTGGACTTGGCGATGTCTCTTGGTTTGGTGATTTCTTGCCTTGAATTGCAGATAAGGGCAAATGATTGTGTTATGTAAAAAAACATCATTAGCCAGAAGTTTTTATTGATATAACTATCAAAATGAACATGGATGATAAATGTTTTGCTTAAGCATAAAATCGCTTTAAATCATCGCCATTCCAAGTATGGGGTACATCTTCTCCGTCATAGGTTTGTAGCTGGTTGCCCTGTTTCGCAGAACTTTCTTAATGATAAACTGTCCGCTCCAGTTTGGGTTCAACTTCCCTAAAGAACCAGTTCTTGCGGCCGCATCTAGCTTCTTCAGGATGAGATCTCCTACTGAAAAATGTTTGACCCTGATGTTTTTGTCAAAATACCTCGCCATTCTTCGTTTGACTTCCTCTTGCCTGACGATGGCTTCGTCCCGCATCTCTTCAATTTGATCCAAACAAAGTTTCATATTCTCATTATTAATCTCAAGCCAATCCTCCCAGCTTTGCCTGGCCATTAATACCCTAGGAGTTGGGACCTCAAATTCCCCTGGGATGAGAGCCTCCGAACCATGAGATAGTTTAAAAGGAGTTTCCCCGGTAGCTGTGGAAGGGGTTGTTCTGAGGGTCCATAGAACTGAAGGAAGTTCCTATGCCAAGTTCCCTCTCAGATTTTGCACTTTCTTTTTCAGCAAATTATGTATCTGCTTATTCGCAACTTCCACTTGGCCATTGCTCCTAGGATGGTGAACTTATGAGAATCGCAGTTCTATGCCGACTTGTTTGCAAAAGTTCTTCATCTCTTCATTATTGAATTGCGGCCCATTATCTGTAATTATTGCCATCGGGATTCCATGTCTGCAAATTATCTCCCCCCATAAAAAGTTCTTTATCACCTGGGTCGTTGTCTTTGCTAGTGCCTTTGCTTCAATCCATTTGCTGAAGTAGTCAATCATAACCAAGATAAAGCGTCGCTGTCCACTTGCCATAGGGAATGGTCCGAGGAGGTCCATTCCCCATACTGGGAAAGTCCATGACGTGGTGATTGACACAAGCCACTGCGATGATTGGAGTTGAAGCGGAGCAAATTTTTGACATTGGGCACACTTCTTTGCGTAGGATTCAGAATCTTTCCCCATGGTGGGCCAGAAGTACCCTTGCCGCGATATTCTCCTCTCCAGGGTTCTAGCCCCTGAATGGCTGCCACATTCTCCAGAGTGAACTTCTCGGAGCACCGTAGGAATCTCTTCTTCAGACACACACCTTGCCATTGGCGAGAGGAAGGTCTTTCTATAGAGAATTTCGGAGATAAGTTTGTAATCTGCTTCCTTCATTCTGAATCTTCTTTTATCTTTCAAAGCCTGTGGCAATTCTCCTGTCGAGAGATATGAATTGAATGAGTCCATCCAAGAAGCTCGTTGTTCTATTTGCATCAATTCTCCTTCTTCTCTAGCCGGATAAAAAAAGCTCTGAGGTCGTTTCCCCTGAGGGGAGGCCAAACTTTGCTAGCTCATCTGCCTCAGTATTGTGTATTCTTGAAACATACTCAATCATGAAGCTCTTAAACTTTCCAATCTCCGCCTTTACAAGTATTAAGTATTTCTTCAGGGTAGGCTCTTTGGTCTCGAAATTTCCCAATACTTGGGATGCCATTACCAACGAGTCGGTTTTAACATGCACATAATCTATTCCCAACTCTTTTGTGAACCGCAGGCCTGCCAAGAGTGCTTCATACTCTGCCTGGTTATTAGTGGTTGGGAAAGAGAACCTTACCGCCTGCTTCAATTTGACCCCATTGGGATTAATGAGAACTACTCCCTCCCCCGAGGAGTTTTGCCATAAGCTCCATCTATGTAGATTGTCCATGCTAGTGGGGATTGATTGGCTTGATCAGCATTAGACTCAGTTGTGTCTATCAGAAAATCTGCTAATACCTGTGCTTTGATAGCTGTTCGAGGTACATATGAGATATCAAACTCACTGAGTTCAATCGCCCACTTGGCCAGCCTCCCGGAGTGCTCCGGTTTTTCAAGAATATTTTTTAATGGTTGATCTGTAATCACTCTAATTGAATGCGCTTGGAAGTATGGTCGAAGCCTTCTGGCAGACATTACTTTTAATTAGAAGGTCATCGACATATACTTCAAGATTCTTTCCTTTTTGTTCTTTAAACACATAGTCCATCATACGTTGATAGGCAGCGCCTGCATTTTTTAAACAAAAGGGCATCACTAGATAACAGTAGCAACCATCGTTTGTGATAAATGATGTATGGGGGATGTCAGGCTTATACATCCTAATCTGGTGATAACCAGAAAATGCATCTAAAAAACTCATAAAGGGATATCCAACCACAGAATCTACTAAAGCATCTATTCGTGGCAGCGGATAACAATCTTTTGGGCATGCTTTATTTTACTTGGTAAAATCAATGCACATCCTCCATTTTCCTCCTGGCTTTTTCACAATTACAACGTTTGACACCCAATCCGGGTATTGGATTTCACGAATGAACTTAACCTTTAGAAGCTTCGCAACCTCTTCCTTGATTGGCTCGGCTAGCTTTGACGCCACTTCCCCCTTCTTTTACTGAATAGGTTTGAAGTCGGGAGCGATATTGAGGTGATGGCAAGCTACATCAGGATCCACTCCCGGCATGTCTTCTGCAGCCCAGGCGAAGACATCCAAGTTTTTTAGTAAGCAGGTGATCAACTTTTCTTTTTCCTCTTCGGGGAGTTCTGAGTTGATTGTAAGTCTTCTTTCTTCACCTGCTCCAATTGGAACTCCCTTGGTTGCTTGAGTAGGCTCCAGATGAACCCCTTCTTGGATTTTCTTCTGATCTTTGACCTCTTCTTGGGGAGCTTTTTCTTCTATGGTAGCGACAAGAATCGCTCGGGGAAGCGTTTGCTCGATCATGCTGACTGCTTTGACGTAGCACTCTCGTGCCTCCCTTGGGTATCTTCTAACTCGATATTGCTTTCCTCCTGCCGTAAACTTGATCGCCAAATGATAGGCGGAGACTACTGCCCGATATTCATTAAGAAGAGGTCTTCAAAAGATGGTGCAATAACTTCTTTCCGCATCGACTATCACGAACGTGATAAGCTTTGACACTCCCCCAAGTGTCACTGAGAGCTTGACACTCCCTTCAACCTCTTTCTTCTCGCCCGCGAAGCCGTACAGTGGCCCTTCGGTGGAGAGCATAGTCTTCTCGGACCTCAGGGCCTCATAAGCATTTTTGAATATAAGGTTCACCGAACTTCTAGTGTCAACTAAAATCCTTGGGACTGTATAGTTCTCAATGATTTCTCTGATTACGACTGAATCGTTGAATGGTTTGGATGTCTTTGGGAGATCGTCTGGCCCAAAAGTAACAACTTCCTTGGGGGGGGGGGCTGTAAAATTCATGGCTACCTCATGTCGTGAGATCCTTGCCAAGGAAGACTTTCTGCTTGACTCTGCACCCGCTCCTCCATGGATGCAAAATAGATCTCCGAGGACACCCTCGTCGTCCGCATCGATGCTCTCTCCAATCTTAATATTGCCACAGTACCCCATTCTCTCAGTGTCCTCATTTTCCCAAGAGACTTCGGCCACTTCCTTGCCTTTAGAGGTTGACGGCTTTGATGAAGCCTCTTTTACTCCGAGGCCCCTCATCTTCCCTGCGGGAATCAGTCTCTCCACAAGGTGCCAGAGAGCTCTACAATCTTCAGTCGGGTTCCCCTTTTCTTTATGGAATGCACAGAAAAGATCTGTATTTCGAACCCTTCCTTCTGGCTTCTGGAATTCTTTCTTTGACTCTGTTTTCTTTTGCAAGATCTGGAGAACTTCATCTATCGTCAGACCCATAGCTGCGAGCTCTTCCAAGGGATCATGGCTCTGCTGATCATCTGAAGGCGTGCTATCCCGAATTTGTACGACAGGTAGAATTCAAGGAGCAACAGGAACAGGGTAGCGGCCAGCGGTGGTTTTTGCTCATGAAATTGCTGATGATTTTGATAAGGTTGCTTGTGCCGGAAATTTCTTCCTCTGTGCGCCGGAGGCTGATATTCTGGTAAAGGGGATCTGGATGCCTGGTTGGCTGCATAAGAACTTGCGGTGTCTTTTTTCTCTGCCTTCGCAGTTAAATTGGATACATATGAAGGATTGGCGCTCTCCCATTCTATGAAGGTGTTAGCCAAGGCTTTTAGTTCTTGGAATGTGGCCGGATCTTTGGTTGTTGCTTCGAACTTCAACGGCCCTTCTTTGAGTCCGTTAATTAGGGCGATCTTATAGAACTCAGGGTCCACATTCCTGACTCCCAGCTTTTCCCTCTAGAAGCGATCCACAAATTGCACCGCTGACTCATTATCTGCTTGCTTGATCTTGAAGAGGGTAGCCGACCCACTCTTCCTTTTCCTGGAAGTGGCAAACCTCAGCAGGAGCTCTTTACGCAACTCAGCGAAACTGGCGATGGACCCGGGATACAGTTCATGAAACCATTCTCGGGCCTGGCCGTCGAAAGTGGTTACTAAGAACTTGCACTTCAAGCTATCTGACAAACACGTCATTGCTACAGCGTCTTCAAAAGCTTGGAGATGAGCGATAGGATCTGTTTCTCCAGTGTAGAATGGGATGCGAGGTTCCCGGAAGTTATTAGGAGCCTGCTCCTGACGAATCTTATCAACAAAAGGGGATTCCCCAGCTTGGGCTGCAGCAGAAATCGCTGGAGGTAGCATGGCTTGATCATCTCCCGCAAAGTCAAGTCGGCGGGCTGGACTTCCCCGGGCTACTTCGCGGAAAAAATCCATAAGTGGAGCGAACTCGTCGGCTCGAGGACTTGGTGGGGCTGCGAGCTGGATGGGCGAGCTTGCGGTCGGTAGCATCGCAGCTGGCGCATGGCGGACAGGCGTGTTGTGGACTGGCGCTTGGTGGATAGGCACATCCGTGAAAGCCACCCTAGGCTTGTCGAGCCGCTGAGTGAGCGCGACCAGATCCTGGCTGATCGCGTCAAGGCGCTGGTCGTTCTCTCTCCGGGACTGCTCTGCCTCTCCCGGGGATCGATCGAGCACGTTCCACAGGTCATCAGAGGAGCTCGAGCGACCTTAGCGGGCATGATAATGAGACGATCGGCGATCAGACATCTCGGTCCGCGAACTTCAACGATAGCTTGAATCTGAAGGTCGCGTGTTGATGTTGATGCAAAAAATGCGCTCTCGAGTTCTGGCAAAAAGAAAAAAGAGAAGATGGAAACTACAAGCAACCGTTTACTAGCGGACCGAGGAAAGAAGGGATCAACACAGATTCGAGACCGCAAATATCCGAGATCTGAGTCCGCAGCCTTTACTAAATGGGCCTCTGGGCTCGAGCCAACCTCCCTTAGGGTGCACCCCCCCTATTTATAGGTTTGGGGGCCTGCCCAAATGGGCAGGGCTAAAATAACTGGCTGCCCGGGGTACAGGAGAACCAGGCAGCTGTGACTGGAATCAAAAAAGGAAAAGACAAATAGTCCGCTCAAGAGGGACAGACTAGACTCACGAGCTGGAGCTTCCTTCCAACTGGGGCATTATCCTATCTGGAGGTCTGCGACCTGTGCGGACTGACTCTGGAGTCTGCTTTGCAAACCTGGCTGGTGATCTGGAAGCTGATCGAGTCTGGGCGAACTGGGCGGACTGAAGGATAGAGTCTGCCGCTGAATGAGGTGCTGGAACCGTGATACTGCGACCTATGCGGATTGGCTCTACAGTTTGCTACTGGGGAAAATCCTGCTTCAAGGACGCGATGACCTGTGCGGACTGAGACTTTCGAGTCCGCTTGGAAAAAGGGGAGGCTCTACCCCGCTGAACATGTTGCGGATTCTGGGGTTAACAACCTTGACTTGCATCACCAATGATTTGGTGAGATGGATGATCCTTCAGGTGTCTTCTAGCTGGAGGAAACCTTCAAGCTCATGGCCTTCTTCATTTTGCTCAACCTGATGCTCCTCATTGTCTTCTTCATCCAGTGAGTCTTGTTCTCCTCCTGGACAACATGCATCCTTTTCTTTATCCATCCTAACAGGAACTTCATCATTGATGGTCAGCTTGTAATAACTATCTGTTAGACCTGTAGAACTAACTGAAGAACTAAACAATTAACTGTTAATTAATTTAGACTCATCAAATACAACATGAACTGATTCTTCTATAACTTGGGTAGTCAAGTTATAGATCCTGTATGCCCTACTATTATTGCTGTACCCAACAAATATCCCTTCTAGGGATTTGGCAGCAAACATAGTTTGGTAGTGCTTACCATTAACTAGGACATAACACTTGCTACCAAAGATTCTGAGGTAGAAAATGTTTGGCTTTCTGCCTTTAAAAATTTGATAGGAAGTCATCTTATGTTTCTTATTGATGGAGTCTCTATTGAGTACATGACATGTAGTATTTACTGCCTCTACCCAGAAGTACTCAGGGAGAGTAGTGTCACTAAGTAGTGTCTTACTTGCCTTAATTAGAGTCCTATTCTTTCTTTCAGCAAACACCATTTCTGATGGATCCCTAGTTCTTCACAGAACTTTGTCATACATTCAGACTAAAATTCAGTTCCATGGTCACTTCTGATTTTGACCACTGAATTGTTAAATTCATTCTGAATTTGTCTAACAAAGGTCTAGAAAACAGTAGGAGTTTCAGATTTCTGCCTCAAGAAGAAAACCCATGTGAATCTAGAATAGTCATCCACAATAACTAATGTGTATACTTTCCTACCAAGACTATGAATTAGCATAGGACCAAACAAATCCATATGCAAGAGATATAAACATCTCATTGAATCTTTGGTATCTAGTGCATGGAAAGAGGACTTAGTCTGTTTGCCCTTTTGGCAAGCTGAACACACTCCCTCTTTAATGCACTTGACTTGAGGACCATTCCTCACTAATCCCATGTTAAACAGCTGTCCAATAGACTTATAGGTCAGATGAGCTAGCCTCTTGTGCCATTTAACATATAATGAAGCTTTCTCACCTATAATTAGGCAAATGGGTGAGTTGTTAAACTCACAATCTACGTTAAGACAATATACATTCCCTTTCCTTGTGCCAGTCAAAATGATCTCTTGATCACTTGACCTCCTTATTTGGCACTCCCCTTTGAGGAAAGAGATGACATAACCTAGATCTCTGAGTTGACTTATGCTAATCAGGTTATGTTTTAGACCCTTCACATAAGCCACTTTAGTGATGGTAATTGAATCACTAGAAATGTTACCAAATCCTTTGATGATTCCTTTTTCTGATCCACAAAAGATTACTTTGGGTCCATTCTCTATGGGTACATAGTCCCTCAACATTCTTCTTATTCCAGTCATGTGTCTGTAACATCCACTATCCAAGTACCATATAGGGGTATGCCCACTTGGATTCACCTGCATCATATAAAGAATCACTCATCCTTAGAACCCAAATTAGTTTTGGGTCCTAGGTTCTTGTTAGTTTGAAAACTATCATGTTTACCTACAGCTTTTCTGATAGGTAAACTATTCTTGGTTTTAACACTTGTGTTAAACAAGTAATCCATAGCAAAGTAGCCTACCTTGCCACAACACCAACACTCAAATCTGTTGTAACTTCTCTTAGGTACAGACTTCACAACCTTGTTGCCAGCAGTTCTTTTGAGTGTAGGTGCTGGAGCAGCAAACCCCAAGAATTCCTTTTGAACCTGATGGGCTTGCCTATAGAGTTGCCTATTGGCATTTGCACACTTGCCAATGTGATCTCCATACTCACAGTGACCATGAGTAATTTCATGATCTTACCTGTTTTTAGGTTACATCACCTTCCTAAAGAAAATATGGGGCTTAGAGGCTAGTGGCTGAACTGGGGCCTTATCTTTTCCATGTGAATTGGTGGCCCTTGTTCTTCCCTTAAAGCCTAGACCAGTCTTACCTTTTTTAGAAATGAAGTTGTCTATTAAAGGCAAGACTGATTTTGGCTTAGAGAATTTAGCCACTAACTCTTTTTCTTTCCGAAGTCTTGCCTCCAGATTCTTGATATGATTCTCCTTGGAAGAGATTGTGCCCATCTGAATGACAGTTATGTTCTTCAGTTTGACAAACTCATTCAGTTTTAAATCAATCAGCATGGCTGATTCTGATGCTGCTTGCTTAAGAGATTCAATCTCCTTGGCCTGCTCCTTGACAAGAAGCTTGCTTCTCTTTAGAGCTTGCGACAACCCACCATACTCATCAATGAGTTGGTGTACATCCCCTTCAGACTCAGAACCATCCACATCTCCTAATGCAGATGCATTTGATTCTAATCCAGTAAAATAATCAGACTCTAAGGGAGAATTGTAAACCTTGCTTGGACCAGGCTGATCCAGGCACTAAACATTTTCTGACAAAGCCATCAGCCCTCTACAACAATGGTCTTCCACTCTATTTATGGAGTCCAACATTTGTAGGAATTCTAGTTTCCTAGAATCCTCTTCTTTTGAGAACAGCCCAACATATGCTTCTGCATCATCTTCTTCTCCTGATCCTGAAGATGAAGAGTCTGTCCAACTCTTCTGTTTTTGAGCAACAAAGGATTTCTCCTTCTTGCCCTTCAGTTGATGCTTCTTCTTGTCCTTAGATTCAGTCCTCTTGTTTGGACAGTCAACTATGACATGTCCTGGCCTGTTGCAACAATAACAAACAATCTTAGAATTTGTTTGTTTACTAGGTTTTGAGACATACCTGTCCTCCTTGGGAGTCTTCTTTTTCTTGTAATACTCATCCTTGGAAAAGGATGATGATGGTCTGGATATCCACTCCTTCTTTTTCATGAACCTTTGGAACTGCCTTGTAAAGGCAACAAAGTCCTCATCAAAGGTATGGCTATCTAATATGCTATTGTCAGGAATTCCTTCTTCTGCCTCAGCACTCCTTCTAGGTGGAGAAGGAGATTTTCTCCTACCCTTTCTTGTGCCTTCAGCCATGAAGGCTACTGACTTATCCTTGTACTCAGACCTGCTGCTCTTCTCTTCCTCCTTTCTTGCAGTGAGCTGCATTTCATATGATAGCAGCTTTCCAAACAGTATGAGAGGAGGTGTATCAGCAAGCTTGGCCACCTCTCTGTTGGCACAAATCTTTGTGTACCAGTCCTTTGTCAAAGACCTGAGAAACTTATCATTCAGTTCATATGTGCTGAAGACTCTTCCATATGTCATCAGCTCATTAACTATCCTGAAGAACTTTTTGTAGCATTCAGCTATGATGTCAGTCTTGGCTTGTCTAAAGCTCTCATATTCTTGATTCAGCATAGATTTCTTGTCCTCTCTAACTTCTTCTGTCCCCTCCATATAGACAATCAGGGTGTCCCACATTTCCTTGGAGATTTTATAATGTACCAGATTCTTAAATGTGGCATCATCTATAGCACTTACAATAATGTTCTATGCTCTTTTGTCTAGGTTTGTCAGGATGATCTCATCCTTTGTCATTTTAGAATAGTTCTTAGGGGTTTTCGTATTTTCATCTAGAGCTGATATCTTCATTGGAATGAATGGTCCTTCTTGTACAGTAATGTAGATTCTTGGATCAGAAGCTTCCATAAACAATCTAACCCTTTCCTTCCATATGTCGAAGCATTCTTTCCTAGAGATAGGCAGTTTGATAGATCCAAACTCCTTTTGATTCTCATTTGAACCCATTCTTGAAATCTGTTAATTGCCTTGGAGATTCACTCAGACTGTTAGGTCAATCTTTGAGAAACCTCCCTCTAATTCCACTTGAAAGACTTATTTCAAGAGCATAGACACCTAAAGGAGGGGGGGTGAATAGATTCTAATTTTTCTTATATAATTCAGGTAATTAACTAGTATTAACACAACACAGGAAAAACAATCTATAGTACAGAAATCACAGCACATCAAACACTAGATTTATGGTGGTTCTCCAAGGTATGGGTACATCCACTTTCCCCCTTCGCCTATCCAGTAGAGAACTGAATTCTGCCCAACTTCCTTCCACTAGCTCAGATCTACAGATCTTACAACTCATAACCAGATTGGTTCCTACAGCTCAGACTTATACAAGTCTTACCTAAGATTCTTCCCAAGAATCCTACCTCAGGCCTCAGCCCTACCTTAGCCTTTATCACTAGCTTATAACTCAGACTATCACAAGTCTTACACCTCAGGCCCTCAGCCCTACCTCAGCTTTTATAATTATAGACTTACAACTAAGATCTTACAAAAGATCCTACAAGAAATTAATTGTTTAAGAGATATAAAAATATCACCAAGTAGATCTCTCTATAGGTGTGAGCTTCTTGATCAGTTCTTGAATAAACTGAATTTTCTGATTCAACCTGACTTAGCTCTTTCAAAGCTTCTTGATAGAACAAAATAAGGTTGAACTCTTCTTGATGTAGAAGTTGATCTCTTGTCAGCTCCTTCCTTGAATTCAGAATAAGATCTGAATCTTCTCTTGTAGACTGCTCTGGATCTGCCTTCTTAAGGATTTCCCCTTTTCTTGTTGTCAGATTCTCTTTCCTGAAATAGCTTGAATACTTCCTTAGTTCTGTTGTTATTTTGGTGTTCAAGGATCAGTCCCTTATATAGAGTTTTATCATGCTTACCGACAGGTCCAGTTTATAACAACCTTCTGACAGTTCTGACAAAGGTGTAAGACTTGTTTGTTATGACAGCTATCGAGTCACCAGTCATGACAGCTGATTCCTTAAAGACTTTACAACTCAGCATAACCACTCAGCAAACTGCTTCACACGTGTCGACACAAATTGATTAAGAGTGGACATAGGTCTTGATGATGTCGACACAATACTCCATGTGTTGACATAGACATTCATCTGCTACTCGACACTGCTTCTGTTTGTATATGTCGACACAAGTCCTGTGTGTCGACACAACTGCTCCTGGTCTTGACATAAGTGATGCTGGCAGATGGCGTTGAGTGTATGTCCAGCTGTCGTTGAGTGTGTATCGAGACGTCGTTGAGTGTGTGTCGACACAAGTCCTGTGTGTCGACACAAGCCTTCTGACTCAGTATAGATGTTGCTGTTAGATTGCATTGAGTGTCGTCTAGATATCTTGAGTGTGTGTCGACACAAGTCCTGTGTGTCGACACAACTGCTTCTGGTCTTGACTTAGCTGTAGACAAATGGCGTTGAGTGTGTGTCGACACAAACCTTCTTCAGGTGTCGACACAATTCCTGAGTGTCGACATATGCCTTTCTTCTGGTGTCGACATAACTCCTGGGTGTCGACACAACTTCTGCTTTAAATATCGACACAATTCCTGCCTTAGGTGTCGACACAATTCTGGGTGTCGACACAGCTTCTTCTTCAGGTGTCGACACAATGCCTGGGTGTCGACACAATGCCTGGGTGTCGACACAGGCCTTGCTTCTAGTGTCGACACAACTTCTGGGTGTCGACACAATTCTTCACAAGTGTCGACACTTGTACTTTGAAAAATTTCTTGCAAACCTTACACCTGCATAATGAAACTCAAACATCCATCAAATACAAATTGATGTATATCATTGAGTAAGATGAGGCTTCTCCAAATCTAGTACATATTTTTTAGTGTACCTGATAGTTTTACTTTCAAGACAATCTAAACACCTAGAGGGGGGGGGGTGAATAGGTACTTTTCCTTGATTTAACTTAAGGCAGAATATAACTATAGTTATTTTAATAAATCAGATATAACTAATCTAACATAGCACAACAATCACAAACATACACACATCACAGATTGCACACAGATTTATAGTGGTTCCCCAAGGTCTGGGTACATCCACTTTCCCCCTTCACCTATTTAGCAGTATGCTAGAGTCGGCCTAACTTCTTCCTTTAACTCAGATCCGCAGATCCTACAGCTCAGAATCCAGAAGGATTCCTACAACTCAGGCAAACAAGCCCTACCTCAGCCTTGCCACAAGGCCTACAACTCAGAAAAAATCTTCTCCTACAACTCAGGCTAACAAGCCCTACCTCAGCCTTGCCTAAGGCCTACAGCTCAGAGAATACCTTCTCCTACAACTCAGGCATAAAATGCCCTACCTCAGAGAATAAATCTTCTACACTCTGCCTTTATAAAATAGGCTTACAACTCAGATCTATGAATAGATCCTACAGAATTTGATAAGGAATATTTGTAATCTCTTACCCCTGTTGAGAGAGAAGGGATAAGAACTTTCTTGATCAGCTTCTTGAAGAGGCTGATGGCTGAAATCAACTTGATCTTAGCTTTCTTCAAAGCTTCTTAAATCTGAACTTAGTTGAGTTGATTTCCTTTGAATAAAACTGACTGACTGCTTCCTTCTTAGACTTCAGAAATAGATCTGAATCTCCTTGATAGATTAGTTCAGTATCTGCTTTTTGAGAGACCTGTGAACGTCTCCTCCTTGTCTTCAAATAGCTGGATCTCTCTCTATCCAAATCTCTTGAAGATACTTCTGAATTCTTGATTGAATTCCACTTAGACAGAATCTGAATAGTAAACTACTTCAGATCGTCTTCTTAGATCTTCTCTATTGATGCGCGAAAAGCGACGGGGAAAACGGGCACCACCAGCTAACTGTTCGAGCACTCGGGGAAGAAAAGAAAAACAAACTGCGAGCAGCAGTCTACTTGGCGGACAGAAAAGCAAGAGCCGTAGAGCACGGCAACACCAGACTTCGCCCGTCGCGGCCTGAATGCCTCTCCTGTGACGGGCTTGCTTTTGATTCCAAAGAAGGGATTACACGAAGGGAAAAGGAAAACAATGCAGAAAACAAGCTAGAGACCGCAAAGCCAGAGATTCGAGTCCGCAGCCTTTAACAAGTGGGCTCCTGGGCTCGAGTCAGCGTGCTTTGAGTGCACCACTTCCCCCTATTTATAGGCTGGGGGCCTGCCCAAACGGGCAGGGCTAAAATAACCGGCTGCCCGGGGTACAAAGGAGCCGGGCAGCGGTGACGGGAAACAAAAAGGAAAGAAGAAGCAGTCCGCGCGGGACCAGCGGACTGGGCCAGCGAGCTGGAATCCTCCCTTGGCCGCATCGAGCGCGATCCTGGCAGGCTAGTTGCGACCTGAGCGACCTGGGCAACCTGACTCAGAGCTCGCCGATCTGATCTTGACTCGTCGATGGGAGGTCGACGATCCTGCTGAGATGAGAACCAAGGGCGACCTTGGCGGACTGATATCTGGAATCCAGCCAAGGAGGAACGAGGCGCCTAGCTGGATATGTTGCGGATTCTGGGGTTAACATAATCCCCGCACATTTTTGAGTTTTGGAAAATTCCGAAAATGTTTCCTTAACCGCCGAGTCCGCAACTATCATTAATGCTGTTTGCGCTATAAATACCGGTGGAAACCCTGTCCTCTGTCAGAATTGGCTGCGCGACGGGTCGTTACTCACCTCTTGCGGTCTCCACTTTCCAGTCCGGCATGGCGAGATTAGGGGATTTCTTTGAAAACCTTGCTACTTCGACTGAGAAGCCCAAGGCCAGCTCCCGCCCTAAAAAGACCAGCCGCCGTCACGATAACCCACCCCGCAATCGAGGAGAGAGCTCGGGTCAAGAGAAATCAGACCCAGCCCGCGACATAGAGCCTGAGAAAGTCGCGACTGTGGCTCCTCCAAACCCACCAAATGAGAAATTGAATCCGTCATCTGTTTCCGACAAGAATCCTGCGAGCTCTTCCAGCATGGAGGTACACCGCTCTGCTTCTAGGACTATTATGCTGCGGATAGATACGGGCAAAGAAGTATCGTCGCCGAAAATCCAGCCGCAGATGATCGAGGAGAAGCTTCCTGCTGACGAACAGGTAGAGGAAAGGGCAGAAGAGGCTGCTGAGGAACGAGTTAAAGAGTCCGCCGAAGTCGCAGCTAAAGATTCCATTGAGCAAGCTAAGGAGCCAGTGCCTTCCCCGGCTCTGGTTGTCGCACCTACATCAGTCCGCGAACAGCAGCATGTCGTCATTGACTTGGATGAGGCGCCTGAAAAAAAGAGAAAAAGAGACAAGAGTACTGTTGTGGAGCGAATAGAGAAGAGGCTGAAGGTTAGGAAGGAGAAGAATGCCTCCAAGCGGACTGGTGCTGCGAGCTTGCAGCATAAGCCGAGAGAAAAGTAGGTTCATGATAGCGATCATGTCACCCCTGCCCCTCTGTCCACAGAAGGTGATCCCCCTTCGACGCTTAGCCTATCGACTACTGAGATCCTTGACTCAATAGATGACGAGCAGCTCGCGAGCATGAATCGCTCTCTGCTGGAAGTGCTGCTGCCGGATGCCGAGGTTAGAGGAGAGAAACTCGCTGATCCTTCTTTTTCTGTAGTTGTAGAGAGGGAAAAGGCTAAGGAGCAGCTTGCCGTAATGAAGGCAAAGGTCGAAGCGGTCTCGGAGAAGCTTGCCGCGGATAAGCGGGCTGAGGATCTTCGGATCGCTGCCGAGCTAATGGGGTCAGGTAAGTTGCAGCCGGCACCCAAGCGATTCCAGAGCTCATGGTTATATAAATCTCCTCCCCGTAAATCGCGGCCGGTGAAGACCATCACAGAAACTGGTGATATAGTCGCATCAAGCAGATTGCTGGCCGAGACGAGAGCGATAGTCCGCCGAGAATGGAGGCGTCGCCTAGACGCTTTTGACCCGGAGCACGTGAGGCGACCTATCCTTGATAGTCGCCAGATCGCCGCAAGGATTACCAAAAGTGAATTGAACTTTTTTATTTTTTACCTTTCTGGGCCTATTGCGACTTGGATACTGAAGCGAATTTTATTCTTTGTTGCAGTTCAGAAGTCAACACCTGATTCCGTCGAGGCCGGTGAGATCGTGCCCACGCCACTAGATATATCAATGGAAACTGCGGCGCGGACTGATGCTGAACTCGTACAGGAGGGGCGACCTGCTAAGGAAACGTACACGTTATTAGCGAGAAAGTATGAGGAGGAGTTATGCGAAATTCGGGCCGAATTAAAGAAAAGTAAAGAGCGAGAAAAGATTCTAGAAAACGAGGTCGCCAGCCTTTCATCTGCGCTCGAAGGAGTGAAGAAAGAGAAGGACCGACTAAGCGGAGATGCCAGCCACTACAGAAACAAGTACTTGGTCTTGGCGAGAGAAGGGAAAAGACAAATGAGCGAAGCTGCTGGGATAAGGCCGCAACCGTCTTCTCAACCTGTTGCTGGAGAGGGGTCAGCCCCGACGGCGAGCGGGCAGGCCGCGGTGGTCGCAGATCCGACCCCGGCAGGTGTTCACTTAATTCCGTTCCCGCGGGCAGCCAGGGATGTCGCTCATATGCACCACACTTTTAACAATATGCACCACCTAGTTTCTCAACTTTACTGTGAGATCCTGCGAGGGAGCGACCAGGCGGCTCATGTTGGGATGGATGAGGAGGAGCGACCTGCCCCGCGAGATCGCAGAAGGCGCTAAAGCCGAAAAAATTGTTGTATGATTCGATGTTTGACCGTCTTGTATAACTGTGTTTGTGCTGTGATGCTACTTCTGCTTGTTATGATGTTATTTTTTAAACTTTGGATAACCTTATTGTTGAACGCAAATTGTGCGGGCTGGCTTTATGCTCACTTACTTTGTTTACTGGAAAATTATGGTCTCTGCGGGCCCTTTGTGAGTTCGCGGTTACTTGTAGATTGCAGGAAAACAGGGAAGAAGCGAACTGCGCGGACTGCCCTTAAATCCGCAAAGCCTTTAGAATTGCTTGAATTTGCAGGAAAAACAGGGAAGAAGCGAACTGCGTGAACTGCCCTTGAATCCGCAAAGCCTTTAGAATTGCTTGAATTTGCAGGAAAAACAGGGAAGAAGCGAATTGCGTGAACTGCCCTTGAATCCGCAAAGCCTTTAGAATTGCTTGAATTTGCAGGAAAAACAGGGAAGAAGCGAACTGCGCGAACTGCCCTTGAATCCGCAAAGCCTTTAGAATTGCTTGAATTTGCAGGAAAAACAGGGAAGAAGCGAACTGCGCGAACTGAGAAATCGGTCCGGGCGGATTAATTGCTGTCATGTCAGATGGTTTTCTATAAATAGGGTCTTAATCTTCTCTTTGTATAGGAAACAGTTAGAGCTGAAGCCCTGCGGTCTGAAAACATGGTATCCATGCTACTGATGCCGCAGCTGCCTTCCACGCTGCCGAGCACAAACGCAGCAAGCTAACCGCAGTTGACTTGGAAACCTTTTTGGAGAAGCACATGGCGGGCTCTCCAGTACTTGCGCGGCTTCCGGAGCATCAGGAGCGATTGAACTTCTCCACAACCACCCAGCTTGCGGTGCCAATTGATCATTTTGATTGCGGGTTCAAATTTCCCCTGCTTTGGGAGATCGTAGAGATCTTCGAGCACTATGGGGTGGTTCCAGGCCAGCTCGCGCCGAACAGCATGGTCGCTATCTACAGCTACCTCGCTTACCTGCGAGCTGAGAAGGTCGAGTTCTCCTTGAAGATCTTCAGGAAGATCTTCTCTGTCCGCTCTATAACCCCGCAAGGAGACCGCGAGTACAAAGGTATCATCTACTTCTACTGCAGGGGGATGAAAGTTGTGGGTTTGCCGAATAAGATCCACAACTGGACCTCTAGGTATCTTATCTTTGAAGGCGACCTTGGATTCCTTCACACCAACCCGCAGCTGCGCCCAGACGCCGATTTCAAAAGCGTGCGGCTGAATGACACTGAGACCGCCATCGTCAAGTTCCTTAAGGGAGCGAGGCTTGACATTGATTACTATATCCCACTGCTGCTCAGACTGGACGCCGTAAACCGTCTAGAGAGTAAGTTTCGCGACTTTCATTTGTATCCGCCGTGACCTGGAAGTTGCTAATTTTTCCTCTTGCAGCGACCTTGACGGTACCCGCAAATCTTCCCTTCACGCCAGCTGGACAGACTCCTACACAAGGAGAGAGAAGAAAAGAAATTGCGAGAAAAAGGAAAGAAGACGGAGATCCCGCCGCGAGTTATTCTTCTAATGATAGCTTTAATATCGCGGGCTTCGGCGAGAAGCAGAAGGATCTAAGGGGTAACCCTATGATCCATTGGCATGAGAAGAAAAAATATGTCCGTCTGTCAACGGCTCTTCCCTCCTGGAGGAGCCCTCGCCCATCTCGCCATGCCCATGTCGCCCTCTCTGCCCTGTACGGGAAGCAAAACCTTCGCGAACTGCAGAGTGTGGCTCCTGACGACCTTCCCCTTCTCGCCGCACAAGCCAGTGCAAACTGCGCCGTCACTAACCATTATATGGGCAGGCTCATGCGCGAGCTGCTCAAGGAAGATGCGCAGCATAGGAAAGAAAGCAGCTCGCTGAAAGAAAGAAATAAACGACTTGGCGCAAAGATCAACCAATATAAAGAGGACAAGGCTGTAAGTGTCAGTTAGTCGCTGTTTATCTCACTTATCTTTCGCGGACTGACATTTTTGGTTTCTTCTCCAGACCGCATATGAGATAACGAATCCCGCTTTCCAGAAGGCTATGTCTCCTTTTGTTAGGGAAAGCGTGGAGGTTGCCATTGAATGCTTCATCAGCGGAGGGTATGCAAAAGCAGGGGTGGAATCCATTCCCTTCTTGGAGCTTTTCCCGGAGCTAAAGGACAAGGTTGCTGAATTCGAGCGAGCGGCTAAGGGAAAAGCGGTTTCTGAGGACGACGAGGAGGAATCCGCTGATAAGGAATCTCTAGAAGACGCGGCCTCCAGTCAGCAGCAAGGAGTCCAGTCTGACCAATCCTCCAACTCCGGCTCTGATGAGAGCAGTATGCGGACAGAACCCCTGGCCGCTTCTCGTTCAAGCGGCAGCAGCAGCGGTGAGTTGGGCGGCTATTCGCCCGTGGTGGATGTAGACGGGTTAAGCCCGGAAGAGCCTGCAGACAAGAAACAGAGGATCGAATAGAAGGACAAACAGTAATTTTTTTTGTTTTCAATGTAAAAAAGGGGGGGGGGGCGGACTCTGCGCGAGTCCGCCAGGACATGTATGTAATTCTGGATGAATAGAAAAAAGGATATTTTTTGACTTCTGAGATGCTCTGCTTATTTCTTGTTTATACTTTAGAGGTCGCACTTCTTATATCAATCTTCGTTATAGCTTTATTGCCTGTTAAAAACTCTGGCTAAAATTACCTAACCACATCTCGCTGCAATATGAACGG
This sequence comes from Platanthera zijinensis, assembly GCA_039513925.1. NCBI lineage: Eukaryota > Viridiplantae > Streptophyta > Magnoliopsida > Asparagales > Orchidaceae > Platanthera > Platanthera zijinensis. The sequence continues at coordinate 175,380,289 of CM077088.1, forward strand.
AATGCCTTCTTAGCGAAGAGAACGAATGATGCAGACTTGGGCGAGTTCGGTTTGCAGTCCGCATCTTGCAGAACTTTTCAGTTTTTGCGAGAACCAAGATGAAAAAACCATACTCTGCTAACTCAAACAACGTGAATAAGCGAACTGGGCGGACTAGGGTCCCCGCCCGCAGATATTTGCAGTGAATCTTTTCTAAGTAATCATTAAATTATATAAGTTGAATGAATCCTGCGGATTACGCAGATAAGATAAATGGAGTCCGCACTGCATTAATAATATCAGAAATGACCCGTAATTCATAATCAAGCGGGTAGGTGCGGCCAGAGCGGCATTGCTTTCCTCACAGGATTATGAACTACAGAATCAACCCAAGGACCGGCTGACTGAGCGGATAGGATATATGGAGTCCGCACTGTATCAACAATAATATCAGAAATGACCCGTAATTCATAACCAAGCGGGTAGGTGCGGCCGGAGCGGCATTGCTTTCCTCACAGGATTATGAACTACAGAATCAACCCAAGGACCGGCGGACTGAGCGGATAGGATATATGGAGTCCGCACTGTATCAACAATAATATCAGAAATGACCCGTAATTCATAACCAAGCGGGTAGGTGCGGCCGGAGCGGCATTGCTTTCCTCACAGGATTATGAACTACAGAATCAACCCAAGGACCGGCGGACTGAGCGGATAGGATATATGGAGTCCGCACTGTATCAACAATAATATCAGAAATGACCCGTAATTCATAACCAAGCGGGTAGGTGTGGCCGAAGCGGCATTGCTTTCCTCGCAGGATTATGAACTACAGGATCAACCCAAGGACCGGCGGACTGAGCGGATAGGATATATGGAGTCCGCACTGTATCAACAATAATTAAAGACCCTTGTGAAGAAAAAAACTGCACTCTAGAGGGTAAGCGGGTAGGTGCGGCCGGAGCGGCATTGCTTCCCTCACAGGACCTCAAGATCTGCAGACTTAACAACCCAATTCACTGCCCTCTTGCCTGGAGTACAGTCTAAGTCGATCTCTCGGGCAGGTGCGGCCGGAGCGGCATTTCTTTCCTTTGAGATCGACAAGACTGTGGGTCTCCTGCAGGCACTGCTTGAGGGTACCAAGGAGTGTTCAAGGGTTATAACCTTAAGATGATCTAGGGGTAGGTGCGGCCGGAGCGGCATTGCTTTCCCCGCGCGATCATCTGGGTTGTAACAATATCCCTTAAGTGGCGTGGTAGAGCTGACCACCACTCTGCTCCTCCATAATGCAGAAGTAGGGTTAGGTACTAGCCGGGATCCGAAATCCAGTATCCTGCCGCACTAGAGTTGGTAGGCTCCCACTACACGGTGCGAAATCTCCCCGCAACACGTGGTCTTCGTGGTGTTACGCTGACACCAACGGTTCTAGGGGAGGTTTTTGCTGAACTCGGCGATATCTCTTGGCATTAAGCAACTGTCGGGAGTTGCTCGAGGAGGTAAGAGAGAAAGAGGAACTTGAAGAAGTGTTAGTATGAGTATTTAGAAAAATACCAATTTTGAGAAATTCGTATAACATAGAAGAGAGAGTTCAGAAATAGAACCGTTTAGTGTTGTCTTTGCTCAACACAGTAACTGTCAACACTTGAAACACAAAGACACTTGATGACGCGTTAGCAAGGAGCTTTCATTAATAATGAACCTCTTAAAGAGTTTACATAAGAAGGAAAGAAAAGAAGTTCAGGAATAGAACCGTTTTAGGTCATCTCCACTCCACGTGTGCGGCATATCTTCTCCTTCAAATGTTTGTAACCGGTAAGCTCCATTCTCAAGTGCTTCCTTGATAATAAAAGGTCCCGCCCAACTAGGATTAAGCTTCCCAACTGAGCTGGCTCTTGCAGCAGCGTCGACCTTTTTAAGAACTAGATCTCCCACTTGGAAGTGTTTGATCTTACATTCTTATCGAAGTAACGGGCCATTCTCTTTTAACTTCTTCCTGTCTGATGGCAGTCTTATCTCTGACCTCTTCAACATATTCCAAACTGAACCTCATCTCCTCGTTGTTCAGCTCAAGCCAATCCTCCGTACTTTGCCTAGCAAGCAGCACTCTAGGTGACAAAACATCGAACTCAACAGGAATTAATGCTTCGGACCCGTGAGAAAGCTTGAACGGGGTTTCCCCTGTTGCAGATGAGGGCGTTGTTCTCAGGGTCCAGAGAACTGAGGGAAGTTGATCAACCCAACTGCCCTTGAGATTTTGAACTTTCTTCTTAAGCAGGTTGAGGATTTGCTTATTAGCTGCTTCTACTTGACCATTGCTTCTGGGATGATGAACTGATGCAAAGCGCAGCTCTGTTCCGATCTGTCTGCAAAAGTCTATCATCTCTGCATTATTGAACTGTGGTCCATTATCAGTGATTATTGCCATAGGGATTCCATGCCGGCAGACTATCTCCCCCCAAATAAAATTCTTCACGACCTGGGTTGTTGTCTTTGCCAGTGCTTTAGCCTCAATCCACTTGCTGAAGTAGTCGATCATAACTATAACGAAACGCCGCTACCCACTAGCCATGGGAAAAGGACCAATGAGATCCATTCCCCAAACAGCAAAGGGCCAAGGGGTTGCAATCGATCTGAGAGATTGAGCTGCTTGATGCTGAAGAGGAGCGAATTTCTGGCATTGAACACATCTTCTCACATAGGTCTCCGAATCTTTCTTCATTGTGGGCCAGAAGTAACCTTGCCGCAGGATCCTTTTTTCCAATGTCCTTGCTCCCGAGTGACTCCCGCATTCACCAGAATGCACTTCTCGAAGGACAGTAGGAATTTCACTTTCTGAGACACATCTTGCCATTATAGACAAGAAGGTTTTTCTATAGAGGATATCAGATATTAAGTAATAATGTGCTGCTTTCAACCTGAATTTCTTCTTATCTTCTACCGACTGATGCAGGTTCCCAGTCGATAGGTAGAGAACGAATGGGTCCATCCAAGAGGAACACTGATCGATTTGCATTAACCCCTCCTCCTCCACTGCTGGGTGAAAAAGTTCAGAGATGGTCCCTCCTGACGGGAGCCCATATTTGGCAAGAACGTCAGCCTCCTCATTTTCTGCCCTCGGAATATGCTCAATAGTAAAGCTTTTGAACCTGCCGACCTCAACTTTTACCAGCGCAAGATACCTTTTCAACACCGGCTCCCTGGTCTCGTAGTTACCAAGAACTTGTGAAGCCATTACCAGAGAATCCGTCTTAATATGGACATGATCAATTCCAAGCTCTCTTGCAAGCCTTAAGCCGGCCAATAAAGCTTCATACTCTGCCTGATTGTTAGTCACTGGAAAATAGAACTTGATGGCCTGCTCAAGCTTGACGCCATTTGGGTTTATCAGAACCACCCCTGCCCCCGAAGAGTTTCTTCCAGAAGCTCCATCCACGTAGATGGTCCAAGCTAAAAAAGATCTGGCTGCTTGATCCGAGCCAGATTCCGTTGTGTCAATCAGAAAATCTGCAAGTACCTGTGCCTTGATAGCTGTCCTGGGCACATAGGAAATTTCAAACCCGCTCAGCTCAATTGCCCACTTAGCTAGCCTGCCTGAATGCTCTGGTTTCTCTAGCACATTCTTCAAAGGTTGATCAGTAACCACTTGAATTGAATGAGCCTGGAAATATGGACGGAGTCTGTGGGCAGACATAACCAATGCCAAAGCTAGCTTTTCAAGGATGGGATACCTTGCCTCTGCATCTTTCAGAATGTGACTGACATAGTAAACGGGGAACTGCCTCCTGCTCTCTTCTCGGACCAGGACGGAACTAACTGCCTCGGGACCAACTCCCAGGTATAGGAACAACATCTCCCCTGCTCGGGGGCTCTGGAGTAAAGGTGTTGAGGTTAGCTGTTTTTTCAACTGCTCGAAAGCCAAAGAACACTCTTCTGTCCATTGGAACTTGGACGCTCCCCGCAGAGTCTTAAAGAACGGTGCACTCTTATCCCCAGCTCGAGAGATGAATATTCCGAGCCCTGCCAACCTCCCCCCCAACTGCTGAACCTCTTTTGGAGAATGGGGAGGAGCCATATCAAGGATGGCTTTGACCTTGTCAGGATTGGGAGCAAGACCCTCAGGAGTAAGGAGATGGCCGAGAAACTTCCCCTTACTCGCCCCGAAGATGCATTTTAACGGGTTAAGCTTTATTTTGTGTTTTCGCAGAGTGGAAAAGGTTTCTGCTAGGTCTATCAAGTGTTGCGGAAGAGACCTACTCTTAATCAAAAGGTCATCTACATACACTTTGAGGTTTCTACTTTTTTGCTCTTTAAACACACAGTCCATCATGCGTTGATAAGTCGCGCCAGCATTTTTAAGCCCAAAGGGCATTACAAGATAACAATAGCAACCATCATTAGTGATGAACGATGTGCGAGGGATGTCAGGTTTGTGCATTCTTATTTGGTGATAACCAGAGAACACATCTAGAAAGCTCATAAACGGATACCCTACCGCAGAATCAACTAATAAATCTATCCGAGGCAAGGGGTAGAAATCTTTCGGGCATGCTTTATTCAAACGGGTGAAATCTACACACATACGCCACTTTCCCTCAGGTTTCTTAACCATTACAACATTCGAGACCCACTCGGGATACTGAATCTCTTGAACGAAGCGTGCTTTGAGGAGTTTGGCAACCTCCTCTCGGATGGGCTCTGCTAACTTGACAGCTACATCCCTCTTCTTCTGCTGGACGGGCTTGGCAGCTGGATCAACGTTGAGATGATGGCAAGCCATGTCTGGATCCACCCCTGGCATGTCCTCTGCTGACCAAGCGAAGACATCCAGATTCTTCAACAGGCAAGATATCAACTCCGTCTTCTGATCTTCTGGCAACTCGGAGTTGATGGAGAGCTTTCTTTCTTCCCCTTCTGCAATGGGGACTTCTTGCAACACCTGGGCAGGTTCCAGGTGAGCACCTTCTCTATCCACAACAGTCTCTGACGGAGGAGTGGCTTCTGCTGGTGCTGGAAAAGCTGGGGGGGAAACCTCAGTCATGCAGACTGTTAGGAGGTAACACTCTCGGGCCTGCCTTGGGTCGCTCCTGACCCTGCATTGACGGCCATCTTTGCAGAACTTGATGGCCAAATGGTACATTGAAATGATGGCTCGATACTTGTTCAACAACGGTCTTCCAAAGATAGCATGATAGCTGCTTGGAGCATCCACCACTATGAACTGGATCTCTTTGACCACCCCTCCGAGTACCACCGGGAGTGTGACATTCCCTTCAACCTCCTTTCTTTCGCCCGAGAAGCCATAAAGTGGCCCCTCGGTGGGAAGCAGAGACTTTCCTGTCCTCAGGGCTTCAAAAGTTGACTTGAAGAGGAGATTCACGGAACTGCCAGTGTCGATGAGAATTCTATCGACCGTGAAATCTCCGATGGCTGCTTGAACTACGATGGCATCATCGAAGGGATTAGCGGTCATAGGAAGGTCTGCAGGGCCAAAAGTGACGATTTCAGAAGGTGGGGCCGAAGAAGAAGTAGAAGCAATCTCAGTTCGGGAAAGCCTTGACAGAGAAGACTTCCGACTAGACTCAGTCCCTGCTCCGCCAAGGATGAAAAAGTGTCTTCCCAGGGCCCCCTCGTCGACAACGTCAATACATTCACTTGGTATATCAACGAGCCCCAGATGGCCCTCATCCCTTATCTCTATACACTCCTGCTGAACTTCAGCCACCTCCTTGCCCTTGGAGGTGGAAGGCTTTGAAGAATCACTCTTCCTGCCCAGGTCCTCGAGTTTACCCTCGGCGAGCAACCTCTCAACTAGCTTCTGAAGAGCCTTGCAATCTTTAGTCAGATGACCCTTCTCCTTGTGAAAATTACAGAACTGAGAGTTGTCCCTGGGCTTCCAGTCTCTCTGAGGCCCTTGCCTCTTTTCTTCAGCCTTCCTCTGGATTATCTGGACGACCTCTTCAAAGTCGAGGCCCAGATCTGGAAGCTCTTCCATAGGGCTGCTCTCATGAGGATTTGAAGCTGGCAGGGCGCTCTGAAGAATGGGGAGCGCTTGAAGGGGAACGGCGGGAGTGACGGCCAACGGCAGTCTCTGACCATGAAACTGTTGATGGCCGAGGAAGGGTTTCTTATGGCGGAGGTTACGTCCCCTCTGAGATGGAGGTTGGAAATCAGGCCGAGGAGGCTTGCTGTGATATTGATTGCTGGAGAAGTTGGAGGCATCCCTTCCTCCAGCTTTGGCTGTCAGGGATGAGATATAGGTCGGGTTGGCATTTTCCCCCTCAATAAAGCGATTAGCCATTGCTATGAGCTCCTGATAAGTTGATGGTGCCTTTGTTGTCACTTTGAATTTCAACGGGCCCTCCCGGAGGCCGTGGATCAGGGCAACTTTGTAATAATCGGGGTTCACATTCCTTACCCCTTGGATTTCTTTTTGGAACCGATCAACGAATCTTGCCACTGATTCGTTGTCCCTCTGCTTGATGTCAAAAAGGGCTGCCGGCCCATCCTTTCTCTTCTTAGAGGTTGCAAACCTCAGGAGCAGCTCGCTGCGAAGCTCAGCGAAGGAAGAAATCGTGCCCGAAGGCAGCTCGTAAAACCATTCTCTTGCTTGACCATCAAGAGTGGTCACCAGAAGCTTGCATTTCAAGGCATCGGAGAGGCTCCTTAATGCAACTGCCCCTTCGAATGCCTTCAGGTGGGAGACCGGATCAGTCTCCCCTGAATAAAAAGGGAGACGAGGTTCTCTGAAATTGCTCGGCGCTGACTCCCACCGGATTCGATCGACGAAGGGAGAGGGAGTTTCTGAATCAGGAGAAGGGCGGACTGGAGGATGAAGCTCTGCGGGCTCTGCGGACTGCCGATCAGCATAATCTAGTCGGCGAGCCGGAGTTCCCCGGGCTGCCTCCCTGAAGAAATCTATCAGGGGGGCGAACTCTCCAATCTGAGGTCGCAGGGGAGCTGCGGACTGGGCTTGGTGGAGAGGCGGAGGAGCGGTTGCATGCGACTGCTGAAGAGGGGGCTGACGAGCTGGAGTCCGGCGGACCGGAGTCTGGCGGACAGGAGTCTCAGCAACTTCTTCTGCGACCTGAGGAGCAAGTCGCTGAGTTAGTGCCAACAGGGCCTGGCTGATCGTATCGAGCCGTTGGTCAGTCTCCCTTCGAGATACTTCAGCTTCCCAGCGGGACTGCTCCAACGCTTCCCACAACGAATCATCAGGCGAGCTGGAACGATCGGAGCGGCGGGCTCGGCGGTCCGACATTTCTATCCGCGGTTTCAAAAACTGCTCGAATCTGAAGGTCGCGTGTTAACTGTTGATGCGCGAAAAGCGATGGGGAAAACGGGCACCACCAGCTAACTGTTCGAGCACTCGGGGAAGAAAAGAAAAACAAACTGCGAGCAGCAGTCTACTTGGCGGACAGAAAAACAAGAGCCGTGGAGCACGACAACACCAGACTTCGCCCGTCGCGGCCTGAATGCCTCTCCTGCGACGGGCTTGCTTTTGATTCCAAAGAAGGGATTACACGAAGGGAAAAGGAAAACAATGCAGAAAGCAAGCTAGAGACCGCAAAGCCAGAGATTCGAGTCCGCAGCCTTTAACAAGTGGGCTCCTGGGCTCGAGTCAGCGTGCTTTGAGTGCACCACTTCCCCCTATTTATAGGCTGGGGGCCTGCCCAAACGGGCAGGGCTAAAATAACCGGCTGCCCGGGGTACAAAGGAGCCGGGCAGCGGTGACGGGAAACAAAAAGGAAAGAAGAAGCAGTCCGCGCGGGACCGGCGGACTGGACCAGCGAGCTGGAATCCTCCCTTGGCCGCATCGAGCGCGATCCTGGCAGGCTAGTTGCGACCTGAGCGACTTGGGCGACCTGACTCAGAGCTCGCCGATCTGATCTTGACTCGTCGATGGGAGGTCGACGATCCTGCTGAGATGAGAACCAAGGGCGACCTTGGCGGACTGATATCTGGAATCCGGCAAAGGAGGAACGAGGCGCCTAGCTGGATATGTTGCGGATTCTGGGGTTAACATTCTCCTTTGTTACTTGTATGTTCTTGATCAGAGAATAATCTCTAATTATGTTAGTGGTGACAATACTTCTTCTCTATGTGTTGTTGTTATGTTGTTCTTATGTTGTTATGTTTCTTCTTCTGAATCCATCTATTTATAGACTTCATCCTTGGTAACCGGCTGATCCAGTTTATAACTAACTTTTGACAAGTCTGACAGCTTCAGTAAACCTGTCATAACCCACAGCTGTCAAGTCTTCAAACACTTCTTGTGCCTTTGACTCTGTCAGCAAAGCGTCGAGTCCATCTGCCATAAAGTGTCGAGACCATCTGTCAATATGTGTCGACACAAGTGACTTAAGTGTCGACACAGCCTTTGGTGATGTCGACAAAGCTGCCATGATGTCGACACAGCTCCTTGATTCTGCATCTTGAGAATGTGTCGACACTGATTATTTGTGTCGACACAAACACTTCACCATTCATCAACAATCAACTTGGTCTAGACTCAGCTGTGTGTCGACACAAGTCCTGTGTGTCGACACAGTTGATGTAGACTCAGAACATAGTGTGTGTCGACACTGCCTCCAGGTGTCGACACAGTTGTTGTCGACTCTGCCTCTGTGTGTCGACACTGCCTCCCGGTGTCGACACAGCCGATGTCGACTATAATCTTCTGTGTGTCGACACTGCCTCCCGGTGTCGACACAAATTCTTTGAAGTGTCGACACAGCTATTTCCAAGTGTCGACACAATCTTTCTAAAGTGTCGACACAACTTCCTCAGGTGTCGACACATGGACTTAGAATATTTTTCCTTCATTCTAGCACATTCTTAACCTGCACATATAAACTCAAAATAATATCAAATACACCTTGATGTATATCATTTAGCTAAGTGAGGCTTCTCCAAATCAGGTACATATTTTCCAATGTACCCAATAATCTCCCCCTATTTGGAGAAGTCATAACCCTTTAGCCAATGATATACACCACTTATAAAATAAACATGATGATGTATATAAGCATTATATGACAGGGTACTATATAAACAAAATACATATCATAGTTACATCACAGAATAAAGATGTAAAAGCAAATGATCACAGAACAATGTTTTGTATAACAACTCGAAAAGTTTGTTACACAATATTTACATTGATTTCTTTTAACAAATTATCAATTACATAGTTCTTGAACAAAAACTAGTAAAGCTAGGACTAAGGCTGGGAAGGCTCCTTGATGATTATCCCTTTTCTAGATATTATCTGAGCCTTAGTAGGAGGTTCTATATCTTCCATGGGCTTCTTGCCTTTCAGATCATCTTTCTTCTGTGCTTCAGCCTTGATCCTTTGTCTTTCAAAATAATGAAAGGGCTTGGGAAAATACTTGCTAGGCTCCTGAGTATCAGGAGGTAGCTTCCCCATCTTAGCCTTTCTCCTGTGTTGAACTATGACTTCTTGTCTGGCTTCATACTTTTGCCATTCATGCTCATTGTACCATTTTCCTCTTTCATGTACTCTATCTTTTATAGCCTTCCATGCAGTTAAAATGATATTCCTTGAAGTGGAGCTCCACTGCTCAAAGTCTGGCTTTAATTCTACTTGCTCTCTAAATCTTTTCTTTAATAATAGAGCATCTTGCAGAGCTTTGATAGCAGTATCTGGCATATCAACCTTTTCAATAATCACATTTGTAATAGGTTGTGGAGGGTTGCATATTGACTGAACCTGCTCATGTATCATTCCAATATCTGCAGGAGGGTAAATGACTTGGGCAACCTCAGGTTGATTACCTTCAAGTAGAATTGGTTGCACCCCTGACTCAGCCATGTTATCATCATCACACAGGGGTGGATATCCAAGAGTGACTCTTATGCTGTTAGTTACCCATTTGGAATGGTCAGACCCAGCATAGACTAACACCCTCTCCCCCTTTATGACTTCTCTAGCCACATGCTCTCTCAAGTTATCTTTCTGAAATCTGATTTGTCCATCCAGATAGTTGATTCCATCTTTAAAGAATGGCTTTAATTTTTGAAGCTTGGCACTAATCAACTTCTCAGATGAAGTGATGACAGTTTTAACTTCATCTAGGGTAGCTTGTAGCTTCTGATCATATTCTTCTTTTTCTTTAGCCCTTGCAGCAGTCATTGCAATAACAGTGTTTGTGAACTCAGTGACTATCACATTATGTGATTCAGTCAGATTTTCATTCATTCTTATCTGATTCTCAAGGACATAGCCTTGTTTAATAGCCATCTCATCCACTTGCTTCTTTATGTCTGCTTGTTGCTTGGCAAGAAATACCATAACATTGCCTCTCTTGTGGAAGCAATCTGTCATCTCTCTTTTGTTCTAATTAACTTCAAATCTTATAGATTTTATATCTTGTGTCAGATCAAATTGAAGAGCCTTTTGGCTTTCATCCACATACTTTTCAAGAAGCAATCTCTGCTCATCCATTTTGACCTGTAAATTTATCATAAATTTAGTGTAATCAAAATCAGTAGTAGCTTGGTGAGTTGGTGTCTGGAGAGCTTTCTTATAGCTGTGACTTCTCCTCTTGAAGACCATTAGCTTTCTTTTCTTAGACTCCCTGACCTCTGCATTTTCAGATTCTGAAGTACTTTCAATATTAACTCTTTCTGGAGGAGTGGTAGGAAGTTCTTTCTCAGCACCATGTTGCTCCCCCTTAACATGTACTTGCTCCCCCTCAACAGCACCTTGCTCCCCCTCAACCCTTAGGGTTTCCATTTTATCTGTTTCTCCTCCAATATCAGGAAACAGCTCTTCAAGAGTAAATTCTTGTTGAGTGAGAGCAGGAGATTGTACTTTCTCAGCAGTAGCAGCAACACCAGAAATATCAAGATCAGTTTGAGGAGCTATGTCCTCTGATAAATTGATTCTTTCTTCCTCTTGTATCTGTTCAAACTCTGGCTCCCCCTGCACCTGTGCTGGAATAGTCTCTTCCTGGACTTTAGTAGACCCAGTCTGGTCCTCAGTCTGCTCTCTAATTTGTTCTGCTTGATTTGGTGGATTGCCATGATCATGCACATGAAGGTCATGTCCTGGTGATTTCTCAGTTGTCTCCTGCCTGTCCACATCAGGCAACTCCTTTGATAGAACTCTATCCCATCTGAAGAATAACCTCATGTCTATTCTCCTCATATGGTTAATCTTGGATCCAGGAATCTGTTGCATTACCTCTGGAATGATTCCAGCCAGGTACAAACTCATAATTCTAGCAAAGTTTGGCTTCTTGATTCCTTCTTTGATTTTATCAAACAAAACTGCTGACCAACTGGTTGGAATTTTAAAGACAATTCTTGTCATCAGACTAAACATATAGGCTGAGATCCTATCATGTCCACCTGGTTTACATAAGATGACTTTGCCTATAATCTCAGACAGGAATTTTCCCTGAGGATTCATGCCTTTCCTATTGATGGCAGATCCTATCTTTATGGTTGGATCCAATCCACACCATTGAAGTGTTTCCCTTATTTTTGAGGGTGGAACCTCTTCCTCATCTTGGACCCGGGGAAGATGGAGAATCTTGCTTAACCTCTTTTGAGACAGCTTGACTTTTTCTCCATGAACTGTGGATTTGATCTTCAAGCCTGTGGAGCCCATCGATGCAGTCGTGTAGAACTCGACTACTTCTTTCTTCCATATCTTACTAGGTTCAGAGACAAGATATTCTAATCCATTGTCTGCAAGAAGAGAAATGACCTGTTTGATCTCCGATTCGGCATCGTTGAAAGCATGCATAACCAACTCATAACCTTCATTGACGTTGTCTTCAACCTTAGGCGCCATTGGAATGAAGAGAAAGCTTGATTGGAGAGGAGAGAGATTGTCGACACAAGGTTTTTGTCTCGAAACCCTGGTGAGCGTGCCGACAGAATAAGTTCTTGACCTATTTATACCCTTCTAATCAAAGAAGATCAAAAGGCGGGCAAAAACTGTATAAAAGTGTCAACACTGTTGAAATGTGTCGACACAAACTTCTATTGTCTCGACCATGACGCTGACGACTATGTGTCGACACCAATTGATGATATGTCGACACAGAAGATACTTAGTAGTTCATCAGAAATTTTGTGTCGACTCTTATTATAAGTGTCGACACAAAATCTGTAAGTGTCGACACCATTACTCTGGTTGTGTCGACACTATTTCTGGATGTGTCGAATCTTTGTCCCTTAGGTGTCGACACATTTTCTCTGTGTTGACACAATTTCCCTGAATTGTCGACATGAATTCTCTGTGTCGACACCTTATCACTGAATGTGTCGACACCATTTTACTTAGCCAATTTTTTTGGTAAACTAACCTATGGTAAGCATTCCTAATTCAATTTTAAATCTATTGAATTTAGTTTCATCCAGAGGCTTAGTAAATACATCAACAATTTGAAAATCAGTTTTAACAAATTCTAATGAGATGTCTACTTTTTCTACATGTTATCTAAGAAAATTGTATTTTATCTCTATGTGCTTAGTCCTACTATGTGAAACAGGATTGTTTGCAATAGAAATAGCACTTTTAGAATCACACAATAAAGGTGTTCTACTTACCTTAATACCATAATCCCTTAGCTTATGCTGAATCCACAATAGTTGTGCACAGCAACTTCCAGCTGCCATATATTCAGACTCAACTGTGGATATTGCCACACTAGTCTGCTTCTTACTGCTCCAAGATATCAATCTTCCTCCAAGGAATTGGCATGTACCTGTAGTACTTTTTCTATCTTCTCTACTGTCTGCAAAATCTGCATCTGAATAACCTGTTAGTAGAAAATATCCATTCCTAGGGTACCAAAGGCCTAGATTAGGTGTGCCTTTAGATATCTCAAAATCCTCTTGACTGCAGTATAATGTGATTCTTTAGGGCATGCTTGGTACTTAGCACAGACACATGTTGCATACATAATGTCTGGTCTACTAGCAGTTAGATATAATAAAGAGCAAATTATTCCTCTATACAAAGACTCATCTACAGGTTTTCCTGCATCATCTTTGCATATAGGCATACTTGTTCCCATAGGAGTTCTCATGGTGGAGGATGAATCCATACCATACTTCTTAATTAACTCCTTGGTGAACTTAGACTGGGATATGGACAAGCCATCATCAGTCTATCTTACTTGGAGTCCCAAGAAGAACTTAAGTTCCCTATACTGCTCATTTCAAACTTCCCTTGCATAAGTTTGGCAAACTTCTTGCAAAGGTTGTTCTCTGTAAATCCAAAGATTATGTCATCTACATAGATCTGTACTAAGATTATCTTATCTTTAGATTCCCTTAGGAATAGAGTTTTGTCTATTTTACCTCTTGAGAATTTGTTCTCAATAAGGAAAGTAGACATGGTTTCATACCAAGCCCTTGGGGCTTGCTTTAACTCATACAATACTTTCCTAAGTCTATAGACATAACCAGGTTTAAGAGAATCTACAAAACCTGATGGCTGCTTTACATAGACTTCTTCTTTTAGATCACCATTCAGAAATACTGATTTCACATCCATTTGATATACCTTGAAGCCTTGATATGCAACATAGGCAAGGAACATTCTGATTGCTTCCAGTCTTGCTACTGGGGCAAATGTTTAATCAAAGTCTATTCCCTCTTCCTGCATGTATCCTTTTGCAACCAATCTTGCTTTATTCTTCACAATAACTCCATTCTAATCCAACTTGTTCCTAAAAATCCACTTTGTACCAATGATGTTGTGGTCTTTTGGTTTAGGAACCAACTCCCAGTCCTTGCATCTTCTAAACTGATTAAGATCCTCTTGCATAGTTTAATCCAGTGTTGGTCTTGGATAGCTTCTTCAAATTTCTTTGGCTCCAGTTGAGATAGAAAACTTAAGTGCAGAACTGTATTCAGATTTCTACTTCTGGTTTGCACTCCATGTCTTAGATCACCAATTATCTGATCTGTTGGATGATCCTTTAGATGTCTTACAGCTGGAGGAAGACTTTCTTCTGGCTGAACACCTCCAGTTTCTTCATTATGCTGTACCTCTTGGTTATCATCAGCTTCTAGAGAGTCTTGTACTCCCCCTAGACAGTAGCCATCATTTTCCAATACTTCATCTGCAGTTGAGCCTTCTACAATGGAAAGCTTGTCCATTCTTTTGCTTATAACTGTTGGACTGTATGAACTATAAGGCAACTCATTATTGATTAATCTTGTTTCATCAAATACAACATGTACAGATTCTTCTACAACCTGAGTAATCAAGTTGTAGACTCTATAAGCCTTACTATTGTTGTTGTACCCAACAAATATCCCATCTTGGGATTTGGCAGCAAACTTAGTTAAATAAGACTTTCCATTGTTAAGGATATAACACTTGCAACCAAAGATTCTAAAATAGGATAGATTTGGTTTTCTACCTTTCATGATCTCATAGGGAGTCTTTTTATGGTACTTAGTGATAGAAGCCCTGTTGAGTACATGACATGAAGTGTTTACTGCCTCAGCCCAGAAATATTCTGGGAGAGAAGTGTCACTCAATAGAGTTCTACCAGCTTCAATCAATGTCCTATTCTTTCTTTCAACAATACCATTTTGCTGAGGTGTTCTAGGTGAGGAGAATTCTTGAAAATCCCCAAACTCTTCACACAATCTTGTCATACTTTCAGATTGAAATTCAGTGCCATGGTCACTTCTGATTTTGACCACTGTACTGTCCAGTTCATTCTGAATTTGTTTGACAAAATGTATAAAACACTTGGGGTTTCAGATTTCTGTCTTAGAAAGAACACCCAGAATATCTAGAATAGTCATCTACAACCACAAAAGTGTAGGACCATACCTACTAAAACTATGAACTGGCATAGGACCAAAAAGATCCATATGTAAGAGGTATAAACACCTCACTGAATCCTTGTTTTCAAGGCTATGAAAGGAGGATTTTGTTTGCTTGCCCTTTTGACAAGCTGAACATATCCATCCTTTATACACTTAACTTGGGACCATCCTCACTAACTCTTACTAAAGAGCTGGCCAATTGTCTTGTAGTTAAGATGAGCCAGCCTCTTGTGCCATTTGACACAATGAGATGCTTTCTCATCAGCTACAAGACAAATAGGAGAACCTTTGTTCTCACACCCAAAATCAAGACAATAAACATTTCTCTTTCTATACCCAGTCAATATGACATTTTGATCACTTGACCTTCTGATATGACATCCATTCTTAACAAATGAAATGTCTTATCCTAGATCACTCAGCCGACTTATACTTATCAGGTTGTGTTTCAAACCTTTTACATAAGCCACTTGAGTGATGGTAATTTGGTTGGAAGAGATGTTATCAAATCCTTTGATAATTCCTTTTTCAGATCCACTAAAGATTACTTTAGGCCCATCCTTGATAGATGTGTACTCCTCAGTAGCCCCTTTGTTCTAGTCATGTGCCTTGAACATCCACTGTCCAAGTACCATATAGGGGCATGACAACTTGGACTTTCCTGCAATACAGAATTACCTTCCCTTAGAACCCAAGTAAGTCTTGGGTCCTTGGTTCAAGTTAGCACAATTCATATCAAAACTACCAGTAGCTCTTATAACTGGTAGACTGTTGTTCTTCCTAACACTTATGTTATGCCAGCAGTCTAAGGCAAAATGGTCTGTCTTGCTACAGCACCAACATTCATACTTGTTGTATCTAGGTCTAGATACATTTTTGACAGAAGAATTTCTGTTCTGTGCTGGTGCTGCTGCAGCTACACCCACTGGTTTCTTATAACCATGGGGTTTATGAACATGGGCTGACTTATTGGCAACACCCTTGTTATGCCATTCGAACATCAGTGTCATTTGACAATGAATGTTTTCCAGTCATACACGTAAAGCTCAAGGCATTTCTAAAATCGACAACATGCCTTGCACCAACCGAATGAGAACCCTGGTGTTATTATACTATTCCTGCCTAATTTGACACACTCGTGTTGGACCCTAAGCCTGGCTTATCTGGTCTCTCCCCAGACAACTTGGCTAACAACTCGAGGGGACACGACTTTTAACAGCCCGTGTCTCAGTCATGTTTGCTGGTCGACACTCACGACTGTAATTTTGTCGACCACACGATCCATCGTCTAAACACGAGCACGACAC